>JAQPPZ010000812.1:1200000-1800000 GCA_028583015.1 Wollemia nobilis
AAAAGTGTCACGATTTCGAGAAAGTAGCCAAGTGGTATGAAATGAAAAAGTGTCACGATTTCACGATAGAAAGCAGCGAGACAGCTCGAAGAGAAAAGTGTCACGATTTCACGACAGAATGAGATGATGCTGAATGAAAAAGTGTCATGATTTCATGACAAAGCGAGATCAAGAAAAGTGTCACGATTTCATGATACAACAAAACACAACGAAAGAAAAAACGTCATGATTTCACGACAGGTTGCATCCTCACGGCCAAAAAGAAAAACATCGTGATTTCATGACAAGTTGCAGCGGCCCAAAAAAAAAAGGTCACGATTTCTGACATTGCATCCGGCCCTGATAAAAATGTCACGATTTCGCGACATGTCATTTTGCATGCATAAACAATTTAGAAAAATGTCACGATTTCGTGACATGTCTTATTTTCGCTATGCATGAAGGCAGACAAGGTTGCGGGCAGAAAAATGTCACGATTTCGTGACATGTCTCATTTTCATTGTGCATGAAGGTGGACAAGGTTGTTGATAGAAAAATGTCACGATATCGTGACATGTCTCATTTTCGCGATACAGGTAGAGGAGCAAAGCTGCTATGCATAAAAACGTCGCGATATCATGACATGCTATTTTTTGTCATGATTCACAAGGGGCCATTATCGAACATGCAGAGAAGCATGGAACACGTGGCATAAAGATGTAAGGGCTATGTGTAACGCTTCAATACGTTCATAGAGAAGATCAAACGTTTCGACATCGAGCAGAAAGTCAAAGCGACGAAGAGGCGGGAAGATGAAATGAAGCGATCTGGGAAATGAAATGAAGCGTCATAGGGAAAAATAGAGAGCATTGCCAGAAAGTTTAAAAGTAGAAGCACAGATTGGTACAAGGGTCGAAAACCGCTGTAAGCAGAGTTGCAGAGCCGAAGGCGAGAAGGCCATTCTGGGCTTGTTTGAGTTGTTTCTCTTCCACAGACTGGTTTGGAAAAACCAGAAATTCTGCTATTGTAAAATGACATATTTTTAATGCAGAAGTGTTCAAAAATTTGCATCTTGTGGGCAAGAAAGAAGGAGATCTTCTATGCATGCTATGGATTTAATGTTTATTCTTTCATTTTTTCAGATTTTGGATTTATAGATAATGTAGATGCCACTTCGTGGGTTACATTAGGCGAATATTTGAAATCTGAACTTTATTTCATATCCTAGGAACCAACACTTAGTCTATGGGGATTGTGCATGTTTTGCAGGTCCAATAGGTTAGGTTGCATGCATGGAAACCTCACATCTTCGGTTTTGTCGGAACAAGATAGCATCAAACTGAATGCAATTTCAATTTCATTTTTCTTTTGCATTTTATTTTCTTTTTTTTGCACTTTATTTTTTAGAAGTTCCAACTTTATTTTAATTCTCAGGCATTAAAATAAAAAAATTAAAAAACTTCAAAATCCAAAAATAGTTCCATCATTTATGGCATTTCATCAATTTCCACTTTGAAGTTACAGCATGGTCATATAGGGACCAAATCACATTTGCTTTATTCGGGTTCAACGAACAATCATTAAAGTTTCACAGTAAAATAAACCAACATTGCCCCTTGTTTTCAGTTACTTGCAACCACTAAGGTGTTCCAAGCATTTTAATTGAATATCTTTATTTGAGATTATTAATACATAGATGTAAAATGCTAATATAGCGGAGACCTTGGAGAAGTCATTTGTTTGATTTCTTTGCAAGAGAGGATTTAGAACCCAAATCCTATCGGAGAGTGTGTTTTCACAATCGGGTGAAAATACCACTCAACAAACATCATTGCCGATATTTATCTGGTATCTATCCTATCTTACGAGGATCTATTAATAAGCAAAATTCCATAAGAAAAAATACAAATGTTGATGATGGACAAGGTTTATTAAGAAATATGGAAATTATATAGGCATGGTTCTAGATCCTAGCATGTAAGAAACAATCTAGTCCTAATTCTAATGCAAATGAAAGGATATACCTAATTCAAATTAACAAATGTAACTACATAAAATGCATGATATTTTGTAACGCAAGTGAAAAAGCAATGTTTTTGTGTATTTGAATTTTTTTAATTTTTTAATTTTTTTTTGATGCATTATGTGTTATGAATGAAATGCCCACATATGGAGAATTCTAAAAGGTTCAGGTTCCTTAACACCCTCGAGAGACACTAGATGATAAGTCCCTAGCCCTATTTTCTGTGTGATGATGAAAGGGCCTAACCAATTGACCATAAGTTTATCCTATAAGTGGGGTAGTAAGTTTGAATTTTGTTGGTTCTATTTAAGCACAAGATCTTAAAATTTAAAGTCCGTGAGATAGACCTTTGTATCATAAGCTCATTTAAGGTGATATTGATAAATACGAAGGTGCTCGATAGTGTTAACTCGTCATTCATCAAGAAGAGTCAATTGGTCAAGGTGAGCTTGTTGCATAGCGTCATCATCGATGAATTTTTGTAATGTTAAGCGCAGCGAGGGAATTTTCAATTCTAAGGGCATAATGGCCTCAACACCATAGACTAGTGAAAATGAGGTTTCCCAAATGGGTGTCCAAATGCTAGTTTGATAAGCCCATAATACCAAAGGTAGTTGAAGATGCCAATATTTGTGATTGTCCTTGATAGTTTTCTTAAGGATAGAAAATATGGTCTTGTTTGATGCCTCTACTTTCCAATTAGCTTACAGATAATAGGGTGTGAAAAATTGTATTGGATATTATACTTGGAATTTAAATCATGCACATTTTTGTTTTTAAATGGGTTCCCATTATTAGAGATAATCTTGAATGGAATACTAAAACAACATGATATTATGAAGTATGAACTCCACAATGTGAGATCTAGTTGTAGTGGTAAGAGGGATGGATTCTACCCACTTGGTGAAGTATTCGATGGTTGTTAAGATAAACATGTGATGGCCCAAATATGGGGGTGATATTTTCCCAATTAAATCAAACACCCACTATGAAAAAGGCCATACGAATGGATCGGTAATAAGGCTTGAGAAGGTACTATTGGTCATCAAATCTGCCCAGGAAAGGATTTGGGAAAGTGTACGCGCCCTAGACCTGGACCAACATTGAAAGGCCGAAGGGAAGAGATGCCCCTCGTGCCAATCTCCGAAGAAAGGCCGGCTCCTATACTAAACTACTTCGGTGTTTAAGATAAGGGTGCAGGAAAGAGATAAAGCAGTAAGGGTGCAGGAAAGAAATAAACAGAGTAAGGGTGCAAGAAAGAAATAAAAGGGGTAAGGGAAGAGATGTTGATAATTTAAAGTGGGAAAGAACCAGAAGCACGATTGCTGGCCAATAGCTTGAAACAACAGCAAGAAACACCAAGAATAAAATGAAAAGAACACGATATTAGCCTTCCTATGTATCCTCTGGACGAGTTCCAGGATTACCCTCCCCTTTCGTCAAAATTCAGAGTTTAGAGTTACGACGATTAGGACAAAGTGAATATAATAGAAACACGATCCACAGGCAACATACAAGAAAACTAATACAACGTTTTCCTCTCCTATGTATCCTTCGAGAAAATTTTAGGGTTCCATCCCCAATCGCACACCTAAATCCAGAATGCAGAATTACAGTATGCAAATGAAGAAAGAGATAAAAGAAATAAACACAGAAGGCAGCATACAAGAGAGAAATCAAGCTCAAAGATCTTTAGTATTAATCGCAGGGATTCAAGTTACAACAACTTTCTAGCAAAAAGTTCCCCCCTTTTTTCATTACAATGCCTGGGTTTTTATAGAGGACCCGACCCTCTGAGCCATTAATGCACAAAATGGAGGAGTACATCCTCAAAACCTGAGAAGTCGGCTCTTCGCGGCTCTCGTGACTGAGCTCTCAAATATTTTACCAAAACTAGCAGCTACGATCGGGTCAGCCGGGGAAACATGCATTAATGAGCCGCTTGAACGTCCTTGGCCTCTGGGTGCAGTGCTCGAGTGGCCGCCATGCTCGTCGGGCTCTCCTTTAGGAACTGATACCTCATTTCCAATTGCCAAAAATGAGCAGCGAGTTTACCGAGCACGTAAAAATGCATTTATGAGGCACTTGATTGCCTCAAAAAAATACCCGACTTGGAGTGTGTGCCCTTGAAGCGCTTCGCTAGATTTTTGTTCGCAACTCCGCTTCGCAATGGATTTGAGCCAAAGCAGATCTTCCTTCTTGGTTTGCACTTCGCATGGTGGAGCTTCGCAAGACAGCTTCGAGGGTGCTGAGTGTCGAAGCAGGTATTCCTCCTCAAGGTGGGGCTCTTCATTTCTCGTTGCTTCACTGGAGAGACATGTCAAAACTTGAAAACCAAAATGCTTCACTGTGATCTTCCTTCAAAACTATGGTTCGGGGGAATTTTGGCCGAAGCGCATTCTTGCCTTCAAAAAATTTTTCATTCTTTACGGTCGCTACCGCTTTGGGTGAAAGTGCTTCGCACGAAAGCTAGCCGAAGCAGATGCTTCACGACAACTTTCGGTGAAGTAGAAATGGTTCGCTGGTGGGGAGGCCCGAAGTGGGTGCTTCAATGTTTTTTGGCGAAGTATTTTTCAATGTTTGCGCTCTTTCAACTTTTGCTTCGCAAGATTTTCTCCCGAAGTAGCTGCTTGAAATGCTTCGGGTCCGAAGTAGTTTTCTCGCCTTAGCAAACTCGGACCGCGATCTAGACTTTCCTTCTTCGATGAAGTTGTTCTTTTGGACTGCTCGAATGCCGCTTCGCAAAACTTTCACCCGAAGTAGCTACTTGAAATGCTTCGGGTGCGAAGCTCTTTTCATCCTCTACTTCTTTCTTTTGGCGAAGCTATCTTCCCTTTCCTATGAAGCTTTTTTCCTTAGCCTGCTCAGTAGCGAAGCTCTTTCATCTTCATTCTATGTACAAGGGGGATGGCGATGAAAACCAAAATTGTTGCAACTTACAAATATTTTCAAAAACAACAAAAAGAAATACTTTACAAAAGGAAACACTTTACAAAACTTTTGATTTTTCTACCCCTGTATGTAATGTGACGAAATTGTCAACATTCTTGGTGGCTCGTAGGGCAACGAGCTCGTCTCGATGGAAGAACCCTCAGCTTTGATCCGTTGGGCCAGAGTTACCTCCAGACCCTTCTCCTTTTTCTCCTTTCGAGGGTGCTTCCACGACTTCTTCTTCTTCTTCTTCTGCCTCTCCTTCTTCTTCTTCCTCCTCTGGCGAGGCTTCCTATTGCGGCGATGGGAGAAGGCGATCGCGGATGCATTCCATGGTTCGGTGAACGTGAGCCCAAGCACCTTTCGAGAAAGGCTCTCGGTCTTGTAGCGCTTTTACCAAGACATGGAACCGATCTATTTGCCCTATGTCGGCATGCTTGGCTCTTGTGCTTAGATCGTTGAGGCAGGCCACGATCTTGCAATGTCTCAGAATGAAATCTGTGACTTGTCCTTCTGTAATCGGCTCTTCCTAGCCGTCTATCTCTGAGACATCACTCTCAAAATGTAGCCAAGCCGGCTTGAGCTCTTCCTTGGTCAACAGGTTCCCATCCTCATTCGTGAAACTTGGGAAACCTAATGAAGAGAGGTCTTGGAAATACCCCAGTGATGTACGCTTCTCGTGTTCGAATACATCCAGGAGGTCCTTCGCCTTCTGTGCCTTCCTCACCTTGGAGAAGAAAGCGTGGACCGTGGCTTGAGCTGTAGACCAATCTCTGGCGGTTTGGCTCATCGCAGCGACCTGCAGGTCCTGATATTTGACACTTTGGACCTCAAAAGCTAGTTTGAGTCGCCTTCTAATTTTTTGGATGACCTCATCTACTATTGGCCCTTCCTGAGCAGTGACATACTGGGCTTCGGTAATGTAGGTCAAAATTGACAGGGCACTGGAGGCCCGAGATCTGAAGTTCTTGAGCAAGTGTGAGCGAATTTCTTTTATTTGGCCCCTATCAAACAACTCCAGACTTTCTTTCTCGTACAACTACTGCTGCATCTCCAAGATTTTGCTTTCAAATTCTTTGGCCTTCAGATCAGCTTCGGCCTGTATCTGGCTCTGGGTTTTAGTTGCACTCTGCAGTTGTCTCACTTGTTGTTTTAGGGCAACTACTTCCTTCTTCATCTGCTCACACTACTTTTTTGAGTCCTCCAGCTTGGAGCGGATCCTGGCTAGCTCCTCCTCCAACTTGATGTTGGTGCTCTCTGCCTCAAATCTACGTTGATTGGCGATGTTTGCATGTGCATAGAAAGTTTCAATTCTTACATGCATGGATGCAGACTAATTATCTACATTTAAGTGCTCCAGGTCCTTAGTCTTCTCCTGATAGTCATAATCTGCTGGAGTCATCTCATCCAGAGGTTTTTGGACCTTAGGGACCTTTTTCACCTTATGTAACTTTTCGCTTTTCAAGTCAAAAATGGTGCATTTTTCTACTTCGGCCAGAGAGCGCCCTCTCTTTTTCCTCGCCTCCTTCAGCATCTTTTCTATGTTCTGTCGGGCTTGGAGTAGCTTCTCAGCTAGAGGGCGTTCTTTAATCATGGACAACTCTGATTCAAATGAGGTTGGATCTCCAGCCAAAGGGGTGAACAAATATAAAGAATGAACGGGGGATGCCTCACCAGTAGGTTCGACGATGGGTGTGATGGGAGCTTCGGCGAAAGGAACGATGTCATGTGTAATAGGAGAACAAGGAATGGGGTTCGGCGTTGGGGTACTATCTTCACCCTGGCTGAGAACCAAGGGAATGGTGGCATGGGTAGGTGAAGTAGTATCAACAGACTTGTCCCGACCAGACGACTCGAATGGAGTGGGGCTAACGGGATCACGAGACAAACTTGAGGTGGCGAGGGGCAACACGCGAGAGGGTGATTGACCTTGTGGGGGAGAGAGAGACTATTGGGGACTCATGGTCGGGACCATGGTGGACATGCCTTGAGAAACCAGGGCAAAGGGTGGAGAGTGCGTACCTGCGTGCCCACCTGGCAGAGCAGCAGTAGTGACTTCCTGTGTGATCGGCTCCTGTTCCTTTCTAACTTTGGTACTTGTGACCTCTACTACTTCTTCTTTGGGGACCCCTTCTTGTTGGAGGAGTTCCTCCACATCGATGACATCCACGTCCGGGGTTGCTTCAGCTCTTGGTGACGCCGTCCCTTCGATATTTGTTTGGCTGGGCCGGTCGTAGGTTGTCCGGCAGAGACACTTGGGAGCTTCGTGCGGGGTCGCTTCGGGTGGGTCGGAGGCACTTGAGCTTGTTCCTGCCTCTTTCTTTTCCTTTTCTCTGATTGTTGCGTCGACCCCTCGGCACTTGTGTCATGGCTTTCCATCGGCTCCTGAGGTAGTTCTTCTAGTGTAGCTTCGGCCTCTTCCTCTTCTTCCGCTTCCGAAGCATCATCATCTCTCCTTGGGCTTTCGCCCGAACCTGGGACACTTGGGGGAATGAAGTCGATGAAGGAGGTGGGCTTCCAAGTCCCAGCATTGGCTTCGTAAACAACCGCGAAGTCCTTATCCATCTCCAAGAGTCCATATGATTTCATCTTTTGTCGATGAACTCTCATTTTCCACCATTCTTTTAATTGTTCTACGCCCCAATCTTTCAATTCCTCCCTCAGATCGTCTTTCATCTTCCTCCAAAAAGTGGAGTCTGGGGTTGGGAAAGGATGCTGAACAGGATCAAACTCAACTTCCATAGGGTAGAACTCATGCCAGGGGGGCAAGGTCTTCATCCTTTCTAAATGCCACTCCAGATCCTTCCCATTGGGATTATTTCTTTGCTCCACGATTTCTGGGTGGGGGCAGACATGAAAATTCTTGAATCTGAGGTGGTCCCTCATCACTCCCAAGGGATCGTAGAGCCACCTCTGAGGAATCTAGAGCAGACCAAAGCTGGAAAGCTTCTCCTCTAGGAAAACATGTTGCTTCAGGGCAAACACCTCTATTACCCCCATTTTGAAGGGGAAGTCGCAGGTGTGCGCCCATTTTTGACCGTGGCCATAGATGGCATTTGTGGCGTCGCTCTATCGAGCGACCTCCAATGCGAACTGGTATTTAGAGGGGTAGACGGGTAGCAGAAAGGGTTTCCCCATGAAGCCAAATAGGTGAACCACAAGCCCTTGCGTTAGTTGAAACACGTCTCCCTTCTTCTCCTTCACCACTCTGTCTCTCAAACTGAGGGGCACCCGAGGGCAAGAACCCTTCAACAAATGAATAGCAGGTCCCAAGAATTGTTGATTAAAAGAATAATATGACTCCGTCCTCGCCAAGAGGGGAGTCCATTGGTACACTGGCAGAGGAGCTCCATCCTTGCCGCTCGAAGAAATAGCGATGTGGGGAAAATTCTTATGTACATGGTAGAAAAACAACCAAACTAGGAAAGAGCAGGGTGCAAAGTACTGGCCCGTCCTAGAATTCTTCATGTTGGTAAGCCATGTGTGCAAGGTTCGGGCCACCCATTCTGCCCAATCGAAGAATATTGGGTTGGTGTTCAGCCTTGAAGCATTAGGGGCATAAAATTCCCCTCTCGAAATACATTCGGCCAAAGACACCTGCCACGGGTGCACCGAAGCATCGGTCGATAGACCCGCTACCCATGCAATGATGGAGAAGATGTCCATGCTCTTGAAATCTGTCAGGGGGAGGGGCATCTGGGGCAGCTTGCCTGAAGGGAGCCCATTCTTGAGGTTCTCTCTTAGAAATTTCAAAATATAGGTGGAGGTAGTGAACCTCTCCATTTGTTCGCTCAGGATGACATTGCGAACGGAATAGCCCTTGGGCGGCCCCTGCTAAGGTGCGAAGGCTGCTTGCACATCTTCTTTTAAAATCGAAAACAACTTATGGCCTGTGGCGTCTAGCACTTGTCTGGAGGAGGGCTGGTAGTTCTGCGTGATGGCATAGATTAATTCGGGACAATGGTGAGCGGGCGGGGTCAGATACCAGTAAATTCGATAATAGTACGCGACAGCCCTCTTGTTCTCTGGGGAGAGTCTGCTTGTCATAAACTCGATAGTGTGTCGGAGCTCGGCCACACTCTTTGAGAGTTCAGTGTCCCAAATTTTCTCCCACCCATCAATTGGTGGCTCTTCTAGTTGTTCTTCTTTAGAATCCTCTCCTTCCTCCATCGACTGCTTTTTTGGGTGGGGGTTGAGATTGACCTTCTTAGGTCTATGCTTTTGCTCTTCTTTGCCCTTCTTCGGGGCTGCTACCTCAGGCTCCTTCCCCTTCTCTTTAGAATTTTTCTTCCCCATTGGATTTTTCTATGGGCTAGTAGAGTTTACGATGCAGAAGACTTCAATGCGAAGGATTTCGATGCAAAGGGCAGAGGAATGCAGGCTATCAATGGGAGCTCTCAATCTTTGCATTAACAGTTGGTGAACACCCCTCTCACCACTAAGCCTCATGTTTTATAGCCTTAAAAGGCAACTACCTTAATTTATGGCACCTACCATAATTAAATTTACAACTCGGATGGGGAAGGTTGTCGTAACTTTTGATTGGCTTTGCGGCAGTGTTGTACGCGGACCCATGCGCTTTGATGATTATGCTCGGCATCGAAAACCTAACCTTCTACCACCTCGTACCTAAGAGCGAGATTTTCTCATAATCGAATCCTCTCGGGATGTGCCCCACCACCCTTGCATTAAACTCACTTGCTGTGGACATTTCCCTAGGTTGTCGTTGGCACGTCCCTCTAGGCACGTTTTAAATGCTCCCGCCTCGCACGTTTGTTGAATTGGTGAAGTAAAAATTGGCGCTGAAGATGCTTCGCAGTGAACCTCCGGTGCGAGCTAATTTTTTATGCTTCGGGCCCAAAGTAGTTTTACTTCACCACGTCGCTGCTTGCTTTGCGGAAGGTTAGCTCCCCCGAAGCTCGTTCTCTTCGAAAAATGCTTCGCTAGACTTTCCTTCGAAAACTGCTTCGCTCAAACTTCTTTTGCGAAGCATTTCTCAAGCCTTCATTTCTTTTGATGACTCCTTCGGTTTTTCGAGGACCTTTTCGAAGCCAAAGTGCTTCGCTGCGAAGCATCTCGCATCAGTTGCTTCGCACGCAAAGTCTCCAAAGGATATTTTTGCCGAGTCCAGTGAAGCTGGGGCTCGTTGCTATGGTAATCTGGCGTTGAACCTTCTGGCAATTATGGAACAGAATATATACAAAGATAAAATTTTACAAAAGTAAAACTTGAAACATTTTATTTTTTTTTTTTAATTTGCTTTGTCTCAGCGATGAAAAGTCTTCAAATGAAGACCATTGACAGAGATCGGCAAGATCTGACCATCGGCATCCTTGAGGATGAAAGAGTTGGCTGAATTTACCTTCACGATTTTGAACGGTCCGCACCAGAAAGCATCCAATTTGTCATGATTCCTAGGCTTGGCCTTCCAAGAATCCCACTTCCATACTAGATCTCCCACTTTGAAAGTGCGGTCGGAGGACTTCTTCTTGAACCAGTCTCGGGTGATCTGAGCATGTTTAGCGAAGCTCTGGTAGGCCTTCTCGCGATCTTCCTCTAGCTGCAGTAGCTGAGCTAGCCTGTTCTCCATAGGATTAAGTTCTTCTTCACCCAACAATTGCAATGCAGGGATCTCTACATGGGTTGGTAGGATGGCCTCCTTGCCATACACCAGGGCATAAGGCGATGTCTTGATTGACTTCTTGATAGAAATTTGATCGGCCCACAAGGCCCGATCTAAGAGGAGGTGCCAAGTTCTTTTGTTATTCTCTATGAGCTTTCTTAGCACCCTTAACAGAGTCTTGTTGGTAGATTCTGCCAATCCGTTACCCTGTGGATAGTAGTTAGAGGAGACTTTATGGTATATCCCATATTTGTAGAGGAACTCATTGATTTTGGTGCCTGAAAACCCGGGACCATTGTCCATAACAATTGCTTCTGGGATGCCGAATCGGGTGATCAATCCCTCTAGGAAGGCGATGACGGTTTCCTGATCGACATGCTTCGTGGGTACTGCTTCGGCCCATCTGGTGAAGTAGTCGGTTGCGGTCAGGATGAACTTATGCCCAGTGGAGGAGTTTGGTGATATAACCCCTATGAAATCCAACCCCCATTGTTGAAAGGGCGTTTCTACTTGTATCGATCGGAGAGGCATAGGAGCACTTCTGCTTCGGTCGACGAACTTCTGACATTGCTCACATCGACGACAGACCGCAAAGGCATCGACGAAGAGTGTAGGCCAATAATAACCAGCTTTGATTATCTTCAATGTCGTTGCTCTTCCTGCGAAGTGACCTCCAGACAACCCTGAATGAAATTCTCCCAAGACTCTCTTCTTATCGTCTTCCTTTATGCACCTGAGGAGAATGCCATCAATGTTCTTGAAAAATAGGCCTTCGGGGCGTAGCGTGTATCGGAGGGACCGCATCCTGAAATGCCTCTGCTACGAAGCATTTAGATGCGAAGGACATCTATCGATGTTAAAATATTCAACTATCTCACCGACCCAGTCCTTCTTGTCCTCTTCTTGGTTTGTGAAGCATCCTTCTGCTGGCGAATCATCCCACTGACAAGCTGTCACCTCGGCCGCTATGCTCTTCACCAGTTCTTGACACAATGCGCGACCGTGAACCAATTTTGTGGGCCTAATCTCGATGTCGAACTCTTGTATCTTGCTGACCCAACCGGCTCTTTTGCTACCCAATTCTCCTTGGATAATGAAGTTGCGCACATCGGGGTGAATGACAAAGACTGTAACCCGACTTTGGGAAATGAATTGCTTGAATTTCCTAAGAGACTTCATTACTGCATGCACTTGCCTTTCTATGAAATTGTATTTTTCTTCATGGGGATGTATCACCTGGCTTAGAAACGCGATGGGGTGCTCTTCGCCATCTTCCCCCTTTTGTGTTAGGACTGCAACATAGCTCTCAGGTTCTCCTATGGCATATAGGATGAAATCCCGATTGTAGTCAGGGTTGGTTAGGACCGGCGCCTGAGCGATTCGGGCCTTGATCTCTTCAAATGCTTCTTTTCTTCTCTCTGTCCAGATGAATTCATCGCCCTTCTTCAAAAGTTTAGACATTGGCTTGATGACCTGGGTGAAGTTTGGAACAAACTTCCTTACAAAGTTGATCTGGCCGAAAAAGGATTGAAGTCCTTTCTTGTTCACTGGGAGTGGGAGCTTCAATAGAGCCTCAGCTCTATCAGGATCTACAATGAGACCCTTCTCTGATATCACATGCCCCAATAGCTTCCCTTCGCTAACTGCAAATATGGACTTCTTTGGATTGATTGAAATGCCAAACTCTCGATATTTTTTGAATACCTATTGTAAATGTAAGGGATGATCCTCCCTTCTTTGGGAGAAGACGGTCATGTCATCTAAATAGATAACAATAACCTTATTCAAGAGTTCACCAAAAGCTAGATCCATGGCTCTCTGAAAAGTGGCCCCCGCATTCGAAAGGCCAAATGGCATTCGTTGGTAAGCAAATGTTCCCCACTTGGTCGTGAATGCGGTTTTATGTTGGTCCTCGTCCCTAACCCATATCTGATTATATCCTGAGAAACCATCGAGTAGGGAGAAGCACTGAGCCCAAGCCACTGAGTGCAAGATCTGATCTATCTATGGGAGAGGGTAGTGATCTTTGAGAGAAGCCTGGTTCAGGTTGCGAAAGTCCACGCATAGTCGTATATCTCCGTTCTTCTTTCTAACGGGGACTAGATTCGCCACCCAAGAAGAATGTTTAATGGGATAAATTATCTTTGCCTCGAGCATTTTTAGGAGCTCGACCTTCATCAAGACCTCGATCTTTGGATTGACAGGCCTTTGCTTCTGTCGGAAGGGTTTGATTCCCTCCTGTAATTCAATTGTATGTTGGATCAGTTGCTGATCGTATCCCCTTAGGTCTTGATAAGACCATGCCACGATGTCGGGATACCTTCTGCACAGAGATCGGATCTGTTCTAGCTCCTCCGAAGTGCAATCTGTTCCAAATTTTATTGCTTTTCTAGGTTCAAGTTCCAAATCCTGATACTGCTTTGCATTGACCTTGATCCTATGAGAAACTGCTCGATCATTCTGATCAAAGAGGCTTTCAAGAGTAATTAATCCTTTGGGAACATGATTATTCTTCAATTGAACTAGCCCTTCATATTCCTCATCCTCTGGGCTTCTTTTCTCGACTGTGGCTGCTTCTTGAATCATAAAATTCACAATCTGCTCATCACTATCAAAAACTTGCCAATGCAGATCTCTGTCTAGGACAGAGGGCCTGTAAATCATCCTCATAGCTTTAGGCTTATGCACCATGTCTTCTATTGGAGAGTACTTGGCTGCGATGGATGCTAGAACATCGGCATGTCGGTTCTTTTCTCATGGAATAGACTGTAGATTGAGAGATTCGAACTGGTCAAACAAGTCCCATACTCTATTACGGTATGACTTGAGATAGTGCTTCTTTGAAGTGCACCTATTGGTGACTTGATTGCATACCAATTCTGAGTCTCCAAATATTTGGAGATGCTTTATGCCTAAATTTTTTGCTTTTTTGAGTCCTAGGCATAATGCTTCGTATTTTGCTGCATTGTTGGTGCAGCTCCATACCAATCGATAACAATATTCTTTCTGCTCTCCTGATGGTGATACTAAAAGAATCCCTGCCCCAGCGCCATTTTTGCATCGGGCGCCATCGAAGAATAATTTCCATAATTCGCCTTGGGCAGAGACCTTATCTTTTGACTTGATGTGTTTCTCAGGCTTGGCGATGGCATAACATCCCATCTTGATTTCTATCATGGCATTAAAGTCTGCCAATGAAAACTCATCTTCACAACTTAACTGTGCTAGGGATTCCTCGATCAGGTCCACTTGCTCTATTTCTTCCACTATCGCTTGCACAGGATCACTGTTCCCTTCTTCGGACATCTTCTGTACTAGGAAGGTAGAAGGCTTCTCATTGTAGATCTTTACCTTCTTCCCTTTGAATGGGATCTCCAAGTGCGAGTAATCCATAGATAGATATCCTCCCAGCTTTGCCATAAACTCTCTCGATAAGCACATACTGAAATATGGCTCCAAGTCGACGACCACCACCTCTTGTATAACTGTGATCTGAGGCATCTTGTGTAGTCGGATAGGTATATCCTTAATCACTCCTACAGTCTTCACGGGAGTACCATCCAACTGGAGCACGCCATGGCTGCTTCGGGTATACTCCATCCCTATCTCTTCGCACACTGCTTTGGGCATGACTATCATCGTGGCCCCAGAGTCTATCATACAATTGTGTACAACATACCCTTCCATTTGCAGAGATAGGTAGAACGGAGGTGGCCGATTCTTCCCCATAATGGAGGTGGACAGGGTCTGCACTAGGGCAAGTGGTGTTGCTTTTCTTGCTTTGGTCATCTTCAACGATTCCTACAGCAAGTCCACTTGATCGGGAAACTGTAGTGCGTCATATAGGCTAATCTTGGCCGGAATCTTCTTTAGCTCATCTACAATATTGTACGCTAGAGAGTTGTGCACCTCAGGTTATTTTTTTGTCTTGTACCTAGTGAGATACTGCTCCATAGCTTCGACCCTTTGTCGCTTGGTCAACGAAGGAAACTTGAGCTTTTCTCTAGCTTGTTCTTTAGTTTCCACCTGAGGTGGATTTGCAGGGGCCTGTTGGGCCTTTTCTTTGACTGGTGCAGGCTGAGGAGCTTCGCTCGGGACCTGAGAAGGTTGTTGTCCCTTCTCGTGGTGGGCATGCACCTTTAAAGGAGCCATTTGTTCAGCAGCTACCTCTATTGACATTTTTCCTCCTCTGGTAAGGACTGCAACTTGCTCTTCTTCACCAATTACCAGGTTCTGATCCAATTGCCTGATGATGTTGACTTGACCGCCATGACTACTGCTCACCAATGTTTGCACATAATGTTGGTGCAACATGCAAGTATTCTCTTCATGAGGGTCATTACACGTGGAGCACCAATATATGTAATCGAAAGTGCTCGGAGCTTCGTCAATCACGACATTTCTTGTCGATGCTCTCCCTTGTTGGACCGCTTGATCTTTAGTAAGCGCAGGTGTAGGATAAGATCTTCTTGGTAGAAACTCTTGTTGCGCTTGCTTCTTCTTCATAATGGTCATGTCATTAGACAGAGTCTGCACTGTGGAGTTCAGAGACTGAACTTCTTGTAGTATTTTGGCTTGCATATCATCGGTTTTAGGGATAGGTGGCAATGGAGCCATCGTTGGTATTGGAGGTAGGGCGGGGTGTTGAGGTGGTGCTGGCAATACAGGGAATGCCAAAGAGACAGTGGGCTGCGCTATCGAGAATGTGGGAAAATGGATTTGTGGAGTAGCAATCTGTGATACAATGGGATTCGGGTTCCAAGATGAGATCGGGTATGTAGGGGTTGTAGAGATCTACGAAGCAACTGTGCTTGCATCAACATCCTTTGGGGAAGCTTGCCCATAGCTATTAGATCCATCTTCGCTCTCTGGGCCAACTCGTATAACTCGAGGAAGGTATTAATGTTCGAATACCTCACCATGACGCTGATATCAGGGTTGAAAGCCCGAAGGAAATAGTATGCTATAGCTTCGTCAGTTGGCCGAAGTCCAACTGGTATTCTTTGCCAGGTTCGAGTGAACCTAACATTGAAATCAATGATCTCTTCTTGTGGATGTCTCTGGATTGTTGTGAACTGATGCAGAAGAGAAGATGGATCGGCGGACTCATTGAAGCTTCGCATCAACTGTCCGGCTAACTGGTCCCATCTCGTTATAGTATCGGGTGGTAAAGATCTATACCAGTAGAGGAGTTTCCCTCTAAGAGATAGAACCAGAAGCTTTACCATTACTCGCTCTTCTATGATAGTATGAATTGTCACCAGAGAAACTATGTCCTGGATATGCTCCAGAGCGGTCTTCCCGATTCCATCGAACGTTGGGATCTTCTTCATAGCAGCAAGTGGAACTTGCCCTTGTCCCACTAAATTTAGTGGTCCCAAAGAATTCCATGCTGGGAACAATCTGGGCGGTGGTTGTTGCTTGTTGTTTGCATTTGTTGTTGTTGTTGTTGCTATGCCATATTTGCTCCTGGATTTTGAGAAATAGGAATTCCCAAAGCTCCTCCTTGGTTGCTAACGAGACGACTAATGTGAATGGAGGCACTAGGATGCTTCGGTGAGTTGGGAGGATTAGGAGGAAAGCTAGCTGTTGTACTATCCGAAGTTAGTCCTTGTTCATCAAAAGCAGCCTCTTGCGAGGATGTTCCCCGTAATAGCGACTCGAGGGTGACCAACCTAGAGCGTTCCTCGAAGGCATCAATATCAAGCTCAAAGAACTCAGTTTCCTCTCCTCTATTCCTAACTCTCCATCTTGTTTGCATGAAGGCACAGACTTAGGTACCGGTCTCTATGACTTAAATATTCTCGGTTAAACAGAGTCGCCAGATGCTAAGAGTCTTTCGGAAATGAGACGAGCATCGACTCTCACTACCACTCACAAGGTGAGACTGACCGGGTCCCATCGGGCGTGCCAGAAACTGTTGGTCATCAAATCTGCCCAGGAAAGGATTTGGGAAAGTGTACGCGCCCTAGACCTGGACCAACATTGAAAGGCCGAAGGGAAGAGATGCCCCTCATGCCAATCTCCGGAGAAAGGCCGGCTCCTATACTAAACTACTTCGGTGTTTAAGATAAGGGTGCAGGAAAGAGATAAAATAGTAAGGGTGCAGGAAAGAAATAAACAGAGTAAGGGTGCAAGAAAGAAATAAAAAGGGGTAAGGGAAGAGATGTTGATAATTTAAAGTGGGAAAGAACCAGAAGCACGATCGCTGGCCAATAGCTTGAAACAACAGCAAGAAACACCAAGAATAAAATGAAAAGAACACGATATTAGCCTTCCTATGTATCCTCTGGACGAGTTCCAGGATTACCCTCCCCTTTCGTCAAAATTTAGAGTTCAGAGTTACGGCGATTAGGACAAAGTGAATATAACAGAAACACGATCCACAGGCGACATACAAGAAAACTAATACAATGTTTTCCTCTCCTATGTATCCTTCGAGAAAATTTTAGGGTTCCGTCCCCAATCACACACCTAAATCTAGAATGCAGAATTACAGTATGCAAATGAAGAAAGAGATGAAAGAAATAAACACAGAAGGCAGCATACAAGAGAGAAATCAAGCTCAAAGATCTTTAGTATTAATCACAGGGATTCAAGTTATAGCAGCTTTCTAGCAGAAAGTTCCCCCCTTTTTTTCATTACAATGCCTAGGTTTTTATAGAGGACCCGACCCTCTGAGCCATTAATGCACAAAATGGAGGAGTACATCCTCAAAACCTGAGAAGTCGGCTCTTCGCGGCTCTCGTGACTGAGCTCTCAAATATTTTACCAAAACTAGTAGCTGTGACTGGGTCAGCTAGGGAAACATGCATTAATGAGCCGCCTGAACGTCCTTGGCCTCTGGGTGCAGTGCTTGAGTGGTCGCCATGCTCGTCGGGCTCTCTTTTAGGAACTGATACCTCATTTCCAATTGCCAAAAATGAGCAGCGAGTTTATCGAGCACGTAAAAATGCATTTATGAGGCACTTGATTGCCTCAAAAAAATACCCGGCTTGGAGTGTGTGCCCTTGAAGTGCTTCGCTAGATTTTCGTTCGCAACTCCACTTCGCAATGGATTTGAGCCGAAGCAGATCTTCCTTCTTGGTTTGCACTTCGCATGGTGGAGCTTCGCAAGACAGCTTTCGGGGTGCTGAGTGCCGAAGCAGGTATTCCTCCTCAAGGTGGGGCTCTTCATTTCTCGCTACTTCGCTGGAGAGACGTGTCAAAAATGCTTCATTGCGATCTTCCTTCAAAACTACGGTTCAGGGGAATTTCGGCCGAAGCGCATTCTTGCCTTTGAAAAATGTTTCGTTCTTTACGGCCGCTACCGCTTCGGGTGAAAGTGCTTCGCACGAAAGCTAGCCGAAGCAGATGCTTCATGACAACTTTCGACGAAGTAGAAATGGTTCACTGGTGGGGAGGCCCGAAGTGGGTGCTTCAGCGATTTTTTGGTGAAGCATTTTTCAATGTTTGCGCTCTTTCAACTTCTGCTTCGCAAGATTTTCGCCCGAAGTAGCTGCTTGAAATGCTTCGGGTCCGAAGTAGTTTTCTCACCTTAGCAAACTCGGACCGTGATCTAGACTTTCCTTCTTCGGCGAAGCTGTTCTTTTGGACTGCTCGAATGCCGCTTCGCAAAAATTTCTCCCGAAGTAGCTGCTTGAAATGCTTCGGGTGCGAAGCTCTTTTCATCCTCTACTTATTTCTTTTGGCGAAGCTATCTTCCTTTTCTGCGAAGCTTTTTTCCTTAGCTTGCTCGATAGCGAAGCTCTTTCATCTTCATTCTATGTACAAGGGGGATGGCGATGAAAACCAAAATTGCTGCAACTTACAAATATTTTCAAAAACAACAAAAAGAAATACTTTACAAAAGAAAATACTTTACAAAAGGAAACACTTTACAAAACTTTTGATTTTTCTACCCCTGTATGTAATGTGACGAAATTGTCAACAGGTACATACAAAATATTAGCATGATGTTGATATTTCATGCACTTCTTGACACAAGAAAAATTGTCTTTCTCCATGGTGGGCAATTAATAACCCATTTATAAAATGCACTTGGTGATAGCTATGTCATTGAAATGGCCACTAAAAGTACCATCGTAAGCTTGCAAAATTACCCAAGTAGACTCTTGGGGTTCTAAAAAATGAAGTAGAAAACCATCGTAGCTTAAATGATACAGTATGTCTCTGAGTAAGACATATTTCATCACTTTTTATTTGAATGTTCACTTTGTAGTATGCAATAATCCTGAGGAGATGTTACCAAGTTTCAGGAAATATTTTAATTGAATGAGCCAATATTGATATGCTTGGGTACCAACTGACTGAACTTCTTGTTCTTGTTGTGACTCCTCATGTATGAATGTGTATTGAGATATAACCTTAAGATGAATGGTTGTGCCATTATCAAGAGGACCTTGTGGGACTAAGGACCCCTAGGATGCATGTTTCAAAACTTCATGTACCTAAGAGAACCAATCTTTGTTTGGTTCAATATGAATCATATGGACAACTTCTTTATTATTCAAAGCCTCACACAAAATCACTGATTGTAAAAGCATTTTGACATGAATGGTTGTGATATCATCAGAAGGGTTTTATGAAATTAAGGACCCCAAAGAAACCACTATATCTGTAAAATTATTAGACAAATGAGAGACTACCTCGATGTTGTACCATTACAATTTAGCTAGTAGCTTGTCCATAAGGGCTTTGTATGATTTCAATATTGAACACTAACATTGATAGATTTCCTTGACTTGGTTAACTATGAGTAAGGAGTTGCCAAAGATAAGTTTTTTGATGTTCATGGTGATAGCTATTTGAAGACCCAAAAGGAGAGCCTCGTATTCAACATTATTGTTGGTGCATGTGAATTCAAGTTTAAATGAAAGAGGCATAGGGAATCCTTGCGGTGTGAAAAACATGATTCCTCTACCACCCCTTGCTTGCACTTAGAACCATCAAAGAACAAAGTCATGCCAACTTTATTTTTAGGTTCTTCTAGTTTAGGTGAGTTTGATAATGCAAATACTGCTTCATTAAGCAATTTGATTACGAGACACTTATCATCCTGGAGAGGAGCCTCTGCTAGCTAGTTAGCAATGAATTGACCTTTAATATATTTTTCACTTATGAATTTAAGGTCAAATTTAGTCAACAACATGATCTATTTTGTGATTCGACTATTGTGGTATGTGTAACTCATCATGTACCACAAAGGATTCTATTTGGAAATGACATATATCATATGATTAAACATGTAATGTCAAAGCTTATTGGTGGTGAATATCACTACTAAGCAAAGCTTCTAAATGTATGCATACTTCATATCATAGCTAACAAGGGTGTGATTGATGTAATAGATAGCATGTTTCTTATTTACCTCATTATTTTAAGCCAACATGGTCCCTAAGGAAAAATTTGTATTTGATTTGTATAGCAAGAATAACACACCTAGTCGAGGTAGAGCTAAAACTGGTGATAACACCAAGTATTGTTTGATCTCATAAAATGCCTTTTGATACTCATAATCTCAATGGAACATGACCCCCTTTTGTAATAGTCAATTCATGGGTTGAAATTTATCTAAAAATTGCACTATGAAATATCGAATAGATGCTACTTTCCCTTGTAAGCTATGAATCTACTTAAGGTTTGTAGGGGGAAGCACTTAGAGTATCACCTTGAATTTGGTAGGATCAACTTTAATCCCTAGATTTGAGACTATAAAACCCAAAAGTATTTCTTATGAACTCCAAAGATGCACTTTTTAGGATTAAGTCTAACATTATGCTCAATTAAGCGATCGAAGATCTTCTGTAGAACATCAACGAGCTCTTGATGCAATAGAGATTTGGCTAGCAAATCATCCATGTAATCCTCTAGGATTTTGTACATGCAGTCATGAACTATTTAAGTCATATCCTGTTGATATGTCACACCAAAATTTTTGAGGTTAAATATCATATCTTTATAACAAAAATTCCCCCAAGGTGTGGTAAAGGTTGTCTTGGGCTGATCTTCAGGCTTGACCTGGATTTTATTGTAGTTTGAGAAACCATCCATGAGGGATAACATTTTATGACCTATGGTGGTGTCAACTAAAGCATCAATTTTTAGAAGGGGAATTCATCCTTAGGAGTCACCTTGTTAAGATCTCGAAAGTCTATGCATATGCAAATCCTTCCATCAAGTTTACCTATGGGTACATTGTTGGAAACCCAATCAAGATAGTCGATAGGTTGGATGAATACTGCATCTAATTTTTTTAATTCATCTTTCACCATTAAGGCTATTGCTGGATGCATTTTGCAAAGCTTTTGCTTGACCAATTTTATTTTTGGATCGAGCGTAAGGTTGTGCATGACCAAATTTAGTTCAAGACCAGACATGTCTTTGTACAATGAAGCAACAATTTCTATCTTCTCTATCAAGAGAGTTATGTAGATGGATTTCTCTTCAAGGGACATACTTTATCCCAATTTTATGATCTTAGGAACTTTAGGATCATTGCCAATGCCTACATCAATTATTTTCTCTATTGATATGTGGGATCCCTCCTCAAGATGATGATGTATAGGGATCAAGTGGATGTCATCAGATGTATTAGGAGATTCGATTATATTTGGTTTGATCTCATCTTGATAAACATCTTCAGATGGACCTTGGGAGAAATGAAATGACTGTAATATTTTTTTTCAAGGGAAGAACTCTTTGGGTGAAGGTGGAAACACGGTGCGATCATAATCAATTACCTCTTGGTTGAGGTGCAAATATTTTGAGGGGTCACTAGGATTATGAAGTGTTGTGGTCAAATCAATGGAAACCATATTGATGGATAGTGGATAGTTTCTAGTTGTAGGTGGAAAAATTCTATCAAATATAGGTGGTCCTAGATATATCAGAGGTGGATGAGGTGGTAATGGAATTACTGGATGAGGTCGAGGATGAGCTAGGATGACCAAATATTCTAGGGAAAAATCTACCTCCATATGTGCTAGCACATAGGAAAAACCCTAAGATAAAACTCATCTAGGTCTATGAGAGGCTCAATGGGTGTGAAGTCTTCTCCTTTGTTACTAATCCACTATTGGAAAGATGATCTCTCAATAGATTAAAATAGCCTAGGTCAGTGCAATCATTCTCATAAATCTCATTCTCAAAGCCTCTGGTTAGGCATTGGAGGGAGTCTAAAAGGAGTTTGTTCAACATACGCATGAAATACCCTAAAACAAATTTATATGTAGGGAGCTAGTATTGTGGTTGGTAAGGTGTCCAAAGACCTTGCTCATATCATCCAAGGCCATTCCCATGCCAATGATAGTGCTAAAAGTACTACAATATAAAATTCAATTTTGATAAATAATTGATATTCCTTGAAAATAGATCATCATCATCCTCCATCGTAGGGGATGAACTTGTAGAATTATAAATACCTCCATAGATGAAGTTTATTTGATTTAGAGGCACCCCCAAGGGCACAACTATACCAATGGGTAGTGATGGCAATAAAGGCCTGGCTATATCCTGGATGAACTCATTGAGAGGAGCAAATCTGATATTCTGCACAAGGTACTCAATGAGACTAGGGTTAGAGAAATGTACCATGACTTACGGTGGGGATAATAGGGATGATGGGGATGATGAAGGTGTGGTTTGAAGTAAATTAATCCATTGTAATAGATGATTCTTATTCACCCATGGAAGTTGGAATTTTTGCTATAGAAATAGTGGAAATGGATGATGGGGTTTCCTCAATTGGTACCTTCAACTTTTTCTCGCTCGAAGGATCCGATGATGAAGAAGGAATGTCAGAAGAAACCAATGGTGAGGGTTGATATGGAGGTGATGATGTGGATGGATCAATGGATGAGTGTGATGGTTTTTATGGAGGCTCTAGATGTTTGATAAGGCCATCAGGGCTGGATTTATAGGTGCATGGATGACAAGACAAATTCTCGCATATTACTGACTAGATTACAATATTTGAAAGGCTCATAATCCAAAGGGACTACATGAACCTATCCTTCATGGATGTATTTAATGCACTGGTGTAGTATAGATGAAATGCACTTCATATCTCTAATCCAGGGTCAACCAAGCAATATGTTATATTGCATTGCACCTTCCAAAATGTGGCATAATGTAGGAATCATCTTTAGTCTAACCTAGATAGGAAGGACTATTGTGCCAACTATAGAGCATATACTAAGATGTTCTAGTGTAGTAGTGATGATTATGTTGATTGAAGAACCTATGTCAATCAATGCTCATTTATAGGGGATATGGTTTACATAAGCAATGATGTGTAATGGAGGATCAACTTTGTCAATGCGTACTGTTGGTCATCAAATCTACCCAGGAAAGGATTTGGGTGAGTGTATGCACCCTAGACCTGGACCAACATTGAAAGGCCGAAGGGAAGAGATGCCCCTCGTGCCAATATTCAGAGAAAGGCTGGCTCTTATGCTAAACTACTTTGGTGTTTTGAGATAAGGGTGAAGGAAAGAGATAAAAAGAGTAAGGGTACATGAAAGAAATAAAGGGAGTAAGGGAAGAGAGATCAATGATTTAAAGTGGGAAATAATAGGAAGCACGATCACTAATTAATAACTTGAAGCAGTAGCAAGGAACACCAAGAATAAATGAAAGAAACACAACATTAACCTTCCTATGTATCCTCTAGGTGAGTTCCAGGATTCTCCTTCTCCCTTTCATTGAAATTTAGGGTTCAAAATAATGACGATTAGGACAAGCGAATATAATAGAAACCACTACCCACTAGGCAACATAAAAGAAAACCAATATAGCATTTTTCCTCCCCTATGTATCCTTCATGTGAATTTCAGGGTTCAGTCCCCAATCGCACACCAAAATTTAGGATTTAGAGTAACAGTATGCAAATGAAGACAAACAAAAGAAATAAACACGAAAGGTAGCATACAAGAGAAATTGATCCCAAAGCTCTTTAGTATTAATCGCAGGACTTCAAGTTATAGCAGATTTCTAGTAGAAAGTTCCCCCCCATTTTACATTACAATGTCTAGGTTTTTATAGAGGACCCGACCCTCTGAGCCATAATTACACAAAATGGAGGAGTACATCCTCGAAAGCTGAGAAGTCGGCTCTTGCAGCTCTCGTGACTGAGTTCTAAATTCTGTTACCAAAACTAGCAGATACGACCGGGTCAGCTGGGGAAAGACACATTAATGAGCCACCTGGATGTCCTTGGTCTTCGGGTGCGTTGTTCGAGTGGCTGCCATGCTCACTAATCTCTTCATCATGGACTGATACTTCATTTACAATTTCTAAAAATGAACAGCGAGCTTACCGGGCATGAAAAAATGTATTTATGAGGCACTTGATCACCTCAAGAAAATACCCATCTTGGAGCGCGTGCCCCTGAAGTGCTTCACTAGATGTTTGTTTGCAACTTCGCTTCGTAATGGACTTGAGCCGAAGCAATAACTCCTCCTTGATTTGTACTTTGCAAAATGGAGCTTCGCAAAATGACTTCGAGGGTGATGAGGGCTGAAGTAGATCTCCTTCGCAAGATGGGTTCTTCACTTCTCACTGCTTCGCTGGAGAGATGTGTCAAAACTGCTTCGACGAGGCCCTTTTCCCGAAGTAGATACTTCGTTGGTGAGCTTGAAAAATGTTTTGCCATGAAAATTCTTCAAAACTATGATTCGGGGGTATTTCAGCCGAAGCGCATTCTTTCCTTCAAAATTGCTTTGACTGCTTCTAATTCGGGTGAAAGTACTTTGCATGAAAGATGGCCGAAGCAGATGCTTCGCAATGACTTTCTGTGAAGTAGAAATGGTTCGCTAGCGCAGGGTCCTAAAGTGGGTGCTTCGACGGCTTTTCAGAAAAGTGTTTTCAATGTTGTGCTCCTTCAAATCCCGCTTCGCAAAACTTTTACCTGAAGTAGCCTTTTGAAATGCTTCGGGTGCGAAGTAGTTTTCATTCTTCTTCCTTCGTATTTTTTCCTTTGGCAACACTTCGCAAAAATCTCGCCCAAAGTAGCTACTTGAAGTGCTTCGGGCTCGAAGTAGTTTTCTTGCCTTGGCTAATTCGGACCACGGTCTTTCTTCGGTGAAGCTATTCTTTCGAAATGCCACTTGAATTCTGCTTCGCAAAAATTTTTCCCGAAGTAGCTTCTGGAAATAGTTCGGGTGCGAAGCTCTTTTTTACGCCTTCCTAGAATTTTTGCTTCGGCAACGCTGCTTTGCAAGGTTTTCGCCCAAAGTAGTTGTTTGAGGAACTTCGGGCCTGAAGTAGTCTTCATCCTTAGCAATTTCTTCGGCGAAGCTATCTTCCTTAGCTTGTTCGATAGCGAAGCTCTTTCTTCTCCATTTTATGTACAAGGGGGTGGTAGGGAAAGCCAAAATTGTTGTAATGCTTGAAAATATTGCTTCTAAAAAAACAAAGAAAAAAATTCATGAAACTGAAAGAAATACTTTACAAAAAATTTGATTTTTCCACCCCTCTGTGCAATGTGACAAAATTGTCAACATTCTTGGGGGCTCGCGGGGCAACGAGCTCGTCTCGATGGAAGAACCCTCAACTTTAATCCATTGGGCCAGAGTTACCTCCAGACCCTTCTCCTTTTTCCATCTCTGGGGGCGCTTCCACAGCTTGTTCTCCTTCTTCTTCTTCGCCTTCTTCTTTTGCTTCTTCTGCTGGTGTGGCTTCATGCGATGGTGATGGGGCAAGGCGATCACGGATCTTTTTCATGGTTCAACGGACATGAGCCCAAGCACCCTTTGAGAAAGGCTCTTCATCTTGCAATGCCTTCACTAGAACATGGAACCGATCAATCTGCCCGATATCAGCATGTCTCGCTCTGGTGTACAAATCATTCAGGTAGGCTACAATCTTGTAGTGTCTTAGAATGAAATCTATGACCTACCCTTCTATTATCGGCTCTGCCCATTCATCTATCTCTGAGACGTCACCTTCAAAATGAAGCCATGCTAGCTTAAGCTCTTCCTTGGTCAGAAGGTTCCCATCATCATCTGTGAAGCTCGGGAAACCTAAGGAAGAGAGATCCTAGAAATAGCTTAGTGATGCGCGTTTCTCATTCTCAAACATGTCTAGGAGGTATTTCACATTTTGTGCCTTCCTCACATTGGAAAAGAAGGCACGAACTATGGCTGGGCCGTGGACCAATCCCTAGTCGTTCGACTCATCACAGCAACCTGCAAGTCCTGATATTTTGTACTTTGGACATCAAAGGATAACTTGAGCCATCCTCTAGCCTTTTGAGTGACCTCTTCTATGATTGGCCCTCCTTCGCCAGTGGCACGCTGTGCTTCAATAATATAGGTCAAAATTGATAGGGCACTGGAGGCCCGGGATCTAAAATTTTTAAGCAAGTGTGAGCAAATTTCTTTGATCCTGCCCCTGTCAAATAGCTCCAAGCTTTCTTTTTCGTGCAATTGCTGCTGCAACTGCAAGATCTTACTTTCAACTTCCTTGGCCTTCAGATCATTCTCGGCCTGTCTCTGTGCTTGGTTCTCAACGGTACACTGTAGTTGTAGTATTTGTTGTTTCAGGGCATGTGTTTTTTTTTCATCAGCTTACACTGCTCCTCTGAATCCTCCAGCTTGGAGCGGATTCTAGCTAGCTCCTCTTCTAATTTGATGTTGGTGCTCTCCACTTCAAACCTGCACTGATTAGCGATGTTTGCATGTGCACAAAAAGTCTCGATCTCGACATGCATGGATGCAGATTCATTGTCTATGTTCAGTTGTTCCAGGTCCTTGGTCTCCTGATAATTATAGTCCATTGGAGTCATTTCATCCAGGGGCTTCTGGACCTTAGGGACCTTATTTACTTTATGTAAATTTTTGGCTTTTAAATAAAAAACAACGCATTTCTCAACTTGTGCCAGAGAGTGCCCTCTCTTCTTCCTAGCCTCCTTCAACATTTTTTCTGTATTTTTTTGGGCTTGGAGTAGCTTTTTGGCTAAAGGGCATTCCTTTATTATTGACAATTTGAATTTAAATAAGGCTGGATCTCTAGTTGAGGGGGTAAATAAATATAAAGAATTTATGGGGGAAGCCTCACCAGAAGGTTCGGCGATAGGTGTGATGGAAGCTTTTACCAGTGGAACAATGCCATGCGATGCAGGGGAATGAAGAATGAGGTTTGGTGAAGTGGTGGCAACATAATTGTCCTGGCCTGGTGATTTTAGTGGAGTGGTGCTAATGGGATCAGTGGCAAAAGGCAACGCATAAGGAGGCGACTGACTTTGTGAGGGAAGGGGAGACTGATGAGAATATTTGGCCAGGACCGCAGTGGACATGTGAGAGACCGAGGCAAAAGGTGGAGAGTACGTACCTGCATGCCCTTCTGGCAAAGCGGCCGTGGTGACTTCTTGAGTAATAGGCTCCTACTCCTTTTGGACTTTGGCACTCCCTACTTCCACAACTTCTACTTCAGGGTCTCCCTCTTGTTGGAGGAGTTCCTCCACATCAATGACGTCTATGTATGGGACCATCTCAACACTTGGTGGCCCTACATATTCAACATTTTCTTTGGTTAGGCTTGATATAGGTGGTCCGGTAGGAGCACTTGCAAGCTTCGTGCAGGGTCACTTAGGGTGGCTTGGAGGCACTTGAATTTGTTCTTGCCTCTTTCTTTTCTTCTTCTCCAATGGTTGCTCTGCCTCTTCGATGCTTGTGTCGTTTTCGGATGAATTCAGATCAACAAGATGAGTTTGTACGCTTATAGGATGAATTCATACGAACGAATTCATCCTGATGAATTTAGGTCAAACGAATTCATCTAAAACTTACAATTTCACAAAGCAACACTAAAATCTAGAATTAGGGATAAGGGATCTACATAGGTCACAGTAGATCATGATTTGTAATAGTTAAATACCCTCGGTTCTTTCAGCAAACTTTAAAGAAAGTAAATGGTTAATTATTCTAATGCAAAACATGAGAGAATAAATGTAGTAAATATAGTAGCAGCAGTAAATGCAGTGAAATAGAAAAGCAGATAAGAAGTATAATGCAAATCTAAATAAAATGGACAAGATATCTATCAGAATTTTACCCCCAATATGAAACTGGTATGATTTCATACACTATGTATGAATTCATTTGCTACATATGAATTCATACACTAAATGTGTGAATTCATACAATACACATATGATTTTAGGTGATCCAAAATAATACAATGACTAATCTTGCAAAATATGTTGGTTAAAATTGAACGCATATGGCGAATTTGGGTGACCCAAATTTGTACAAATAATGCAAAAAATCAAATTGTAGCTAAGTGTAAACCATATTTGAGTGTTTTGTTGGTGTTTCCATATCTGTGTGCTTCTATAACAATGATAAATAGCTAGAATATTCCCTACAACCTACAACAAAGCTCCTAAATCTCCTTCTTCAATCAAGCTTTCATGTAAATTATCACCATTAGTCTATTTGGGGAGAGGAGGGTTTGGATTTTTATATGGCTAATGCAAGTCAAGGAATCAGGGAGGTGGGTGAGAATAGACCAATTTGTTAAGCCAAATTGGGTTTTGGCTTGATTTGGACAAATTCAGGTCACCCGAATTTGTTAGGAATTTGGCATTACCTAGATTAGGTTCAAAATCCTAACTGAGTAGCTAAATTAGGTGCACATGGGATTTAGATGAATTTAGGTCACTTAATTTTGTATGATGGGTATGAATTCGTTAGGATCATATGAATTTATTGGAGAGGGGGAAAATTAAGTTAATTTTTGTTTTTTTAGCATGAGAATCGAGGCAAGGGTACTTGAGGGTAAATCTCACATTATTAGGGTGATTAACATATTTTATTAGGCAAAGGGAATTTTGAGGTGTGTTAAAATTTGACGACTACATTTTACCTCCTCTTTGGTGCATTTATGAACAATAAATGCGTTAAAGAAATATATATCAAAAGGATAGGTGTTATACTACAAAATTTAAAAATTTATTCAATTTTTCTTTTTTATATTTATTGTTTTGGGTACCCCCTTTGATTTTTGTGAAAAAAATCAAAATTTGAGGTAAAAAGGGGTAAAAATGGATATAAAATAGAAATTAGGATAAAAAAACCCTAATTCATTTTTACCTTGGATTTCTAGAAAACTGAGTTTTCGAGAAAACTACCAAATGACTACCACGGTGCATCAGGTAGACAAAGTTCACATCAAAAGTGATGGAACAGGTTGCAGCATGAGGATAAGTAATCTTATCACTTCTTATTTGAATTTTTTTAGTTAATTTTTGGAATTTTTGGATTTTTAGATGTGGCCTGCAATTGCATGGTCGCAAGGATGAATTCAGGTCGTTTTCGACAAATTTGAATGTCTGAATTCATCAAAAAAGGCATCTGAATTGATGAATTTGTATACTTTTTAATTAATTTGTATATCCAATTTTCTTCATGGTAAACCCAAACTTGTAAATTCAAACATACAAATTGATTATCATTTTTTTCGAATTTGTGCTTTAAGTCTGAATTTATCAATTGGGACTAGATTTATATTTTTGCAATTTTATAACTAATTTGATTTTATTTTTAACTTTGTAGGGAGGATCACTTAAGGGTCATGAGTGGCAACACACAGGGGTTGAGGATCATGTTCGAGCTCTCGATGCAACTGAGATAAATACTTTGATAGCAGTGAGCCTTAACCACATGGCTGAAATGCCATGCATAGAGGTAGACTACAATCTACTTACAGGTTGGTTGAGCGATGGTATCCGAGATCATCTACATTCTAGTTACCTACAAGGTATATGACCCCTACTCTAGAGGATGTGTAGAGGATCCTTGGATTTCCTATTAGGAATCAGTCCTTGGCCTAGGGTTATGCCATACAACGATTGATGGGAGATTTATCATTTTTTATAGAGAAGAGTGGAGTTGGTATAGAAGGACTCATTACAACAAATGGGGTGTTCAGTCTGAAAATTGTGCTAGCAGAGACTGTTGCAAGGTTATTAGTATGCCATCAGAGTGATCGATACTTTCCATGGGTATTGGTAGAGGTGATAGTAGATATGAGGGATATCTACATGTGGTTTACTTGGGGGCCCTACATTTTGTGCCACTTGTATAGGACCTTGTTTAGGGTCATGTACAAGAAAGGCACTAGTTTGGTGTTGATAACCTTTCTACAGGTCTAGTTCTAGAAGCACATTATGGTGAGGAGACCATCAGGGTTTCCACGTCAGGACATAGAGTATGGATGACCTACGATATTTTTCTAGGGTCCTATAGTTAGCCAAGGAAGGAGGAGGAAGAGTGGCCTAGAGGAGGCTAAATAGGTGGTTGATGACTTGACTGCACCACAAATTTTCTAGAGACCATGGTGAGGGTACCGCAGGTTGGAGGATGATACATCGAATCTATATAACATGAGGCAAGTGCGATGACTCCATATGAAGTGAGGAGAGATAGAGCTCCATCATGCAGATCGAGTGTTCCACTAGTTTGGCTTGGTTCAGGTGATTCATGAGGTTTGAGATTTCACCTATTCATGGGTAGTACAAGATTTAACAACCACTAGTGGGGCACTAAATCTCAATAGATTTGTTTAGGTTTATGAGGATGATACTTAGGTCACCCTAGTAGAGGAAGATGATGCAAGAGTTCCAAATAAGTATTTTGCTTGGTATACCAACATCTATCTTGTGAGGATCACTCGGGCAAGGGATAGAGTTGGGTAGGTGCATCATGCTATAAAGGAGGTGTACAGATGATGATTTGCTTGATAGTATGAGGTACAAAGACCACTAAGGAGAGAGGGGCCTCAGATTATAGGAGGAGGACTATCATAGAGATCCTCTAGGTGGGAGAGGACTCTTCGAATTGGGGAGAGTGGCAGTGATAGCGGGTGAGAGGTTCTCAGTAGGATCTACCTCCTCCAGAGTAGACTGTACCATATCCAAGGTGGGAGACCCATACTACTCCAGGATATGATTCACTCGAAAAGGGTGTTGCTACAAATGTGGGAGATTTGAGCAGCACGATAGAGGTAGATGCTATTTGGGTAGAGAATGATGGTCTAAGGAGTTAGATCACCATTCAAGCAAGTCATATCTAGTTACTAGAGGGAAAAATATCATAGATATAGATGCTCCTAAGTTAGTTTCAGGAAAAATTAGCCTAGATGTAGGGACATGGGTCATCATGCTAAAAATAGTCACAGTCCCATCAGTCAAGGAGCATAAATTTATGCCAGTCCTCAGGGAGCATGAGAGTAGTGGTAGAGCTAGTCGTAGCATCATAATAGACATATTTCTATCAATGGTTGTACTATCATCTGGTTCCAAAGGGTTAGAGGGTTCCTTTACCCCCAGAGTGTGCTCCTTCGAGTCATTCTAGGTTAGGATCTAGGATAGTATCCGGGGCTACTCCATTTTGTGAGCCCAAATTACCTCCAAATGATGATTCCCATAGTTCTAGGGGATGATATACCAATTTTGATTTTGTGGTATACCCCCTAGTGATTGAGTATGCTATTTTTATGATTATGGGATGCCAGTCAACTTTTGTAATCTATGTTTTTGATGATATATATATATATATATATATATATATATGACTATTTCTATTTTGTTTATGATATTTTGATTTTGATGTATATGTAATGCAAAATATGATTTGTTTTTGGATGATCTACATAATCATGCTTTTGGTCATGTTCTAATTTTTAATGTGCTTTTTATCATGCTTAATCAAGATATGGAAAAAGTAAGGTATGATTTGATGAAATTGAAATTTTGTAATGTTTTGTGATTGGATTTGTTTTGTAGAAGAAAAGTATTTTGAAAATGAACCCTATTGATTTTGATTAGCTAACAATATATCTCAAGGATGTTATGCTTGTATATGATCATCTATGGAGGTTATCCCTCACGTTGGTCATTAAGCAGATCCTGTATGAGATTTTACCATATTGTTAACATCAAAGGGTTGTGGTCAACAAAACAACTTTGAAATTACGTTGGTTTTTTGAAAGTGATAAGTTTGATGAAAAGCGTTTTATGATTTTTAAGATTAATTCTAAGTTAAGATTAAAAGGAAGTAAGATAAAGGTGACTAAGTATAAAACATTTGGTAAAGGACTTGTGCTAGGCATAAGATTCCTAGTGTGTAGTAGATAGAGAGATTTTATTAGGGTTGTATTTGTTGGAAATATTGAGCATATTGAGTTGTCATTGATATCAAAGGATTGATGTCAAGATTTGTCATTGATGTCAAAGGATTGATGTCAAAAGGTTGCATGGTATTCAAAGCAAAAATATTCTTCAAGGTAAGGTATATCTAAAAGCAAGAAAAATTGTTGTAAAGAAAAGGTTTATAATATTTATTTTAAATATTATAAAGAAGAACAAAGAGGTTTAAGAGTTACTTGGAACAAAGTGGATTGGGCCAAAGGTTTAAAAGAGAAGGTAAGGTTTAAATAATTAAATGAGAAGGCCAAGGGTTAAAAGAGAAGGCAAGCCAAAGGTTTAAAAGAAAAAGAAAGGTTTAAAAGAGAAGACAAGGCCAAGGTTTAAAAGAAAAGAATTATAATATTTAAATATTATAATGAAAATATTTGTAAATGCTTGAAGCAAAAGTTTTTATGGAGGACAAAGTTTTTAAGGCAAAAGTTATAATATTTAAATCTTTAGATTTAAATTATTATAATATCAAGAAGGTTTAAAAAGACAAGGCACCAAAAAATAATTTAGAGCAAAGGAAATTTGAAAAACCCATGTGCACCGACGTCGTTGAAGAGGAAGGCTAAAAGATATAAATACACCACCAAAATCGATTGGTAGACTATGGTTTTGAGTGAAATATTTGATTTCTCCTCGTGCGCTAAAATCGATGAATTACAAAAGGAAGAGGACACGATTTTTGGTGAAACAGTGATCTGAGTATAAAGGTGAAGTGTTGTAGTGTTTATCTCAACTAGGTGGCTAGCCTAGTTGGTCACTGAGCTAGCGCTAAGGTGTTGGGAACAAGGAGGTCGTAGGGTCGAATTCGGTGGGTCTTATTTTTCTTGGCAGCAAGGAGAAAATATTTTGATCGAAAGGGGAAGACCATCAAGTCATCGTGTTGCATGGAGGTGACTACCCACTGGGGTAGCCCAATTGGATGCCTAGCTAGCGCTAGGGCACCGTGAGGTAGGAGGTCGCAGGGTCAAATTTGGTGAGCGTTATTTTTGCAAGGTGAGAAAGGAAAATCGTGCACTTGGTGGTCGAAAAGGAAAATCGTGCGCTTGGTGAAAGGTATGAATAAATTTTTGATTAAAGGGAAATCGTTCATTGTGCATGTTGAATATAAAGGGGGTAAAATACTTTGTGTTGAATTTTATTTAAAGGGAGTCATAAGGTGTAATAAGGATTATTATTTAATATTGTAATGTTTGCATGAGGTAAATAGACATAAGGTGATTTGGGTATTATTTGAAAGTTGTGTCCTTGCATCTTTAGAGAGGAGAGATAAGGTGTGTTTATGATTATTGTGATCTGTAATTTTGCATGTTCTAGAAAGGAGAAATAAGGTGTATTTGTGACTATTATTGTTTGTATTTTTGGCACATCTTAGAAAAGGAAATTTGAGGGTTTAGTCATGATTACAAGCTTTATTTTGTGAGACTAAAAAAGGGGAGTTATAAAGTATTATTTTCAAGCCTTATTGTGCACATATTTTGAGAAGGGTTTTAATGTGGATGATTTGAAAAGGAGATTTGCTAACCTATTTTGAAGTGGCAAAAGAAAGGGAAATTATTTTAAGATAGGTTTTGAGAAGTCAATACACATAAAAGATTATCATCAAGGCAGCCTTAGAGGTATGGTGATTTGATTCCTTTCTCAAGGTGGTTTTGTTTAAGGAAAATATTTTTGATATCATATGGTGGAGATATAAGGATTGATTTGATGTGCATTAGTGATTGATTGAAGTTGATAGTATTTGTGCATTGCCTTGATTGAAATTGGAAATATATGTGCTAGGGTTTGAGAACAAAGGTGTGCATTGCTTTGGGTGAATCTGAAATGAAAGTGCAAAAATTATAGATCAGATTTGTGAAGTAAATTTGTATGTTGTTCATGTTTGGATTTGAGCATTGTTTGTATGCAAGAATTGGAAATGTTATGAGTATATTTGAGCAAGTTTTATGAGTAGATTGAGTTTTATGACAGATTTGAGTAGGTTTTATGAGCATATTTGAGTAGGTTTATGAGCAGGTTTTATGAGTAGATTTGAGCAGGTTTTATGAGCAGATTTGAGCAGAGTTGTGAGTAGGTTTGAATAGAGTTGTGAACAGGTTTGAACAGAGTTGTGAACAGGGTTGAGTAGAGTTGTGAATAGAGTTGAGCAGGTTTTGTAAATAGATCAGAGTAGAGGGGATTGGTGTCTCCTGTGGATAGAGGTCCATGAACTTGAGCATAGGGGATTGGTGTCTCCTTTGGGTTGGTGCCCATAAACATTGTAATAGGGAATTGGTTCCCAAGAGATTTGTTGAGAAAATTTATAAGAAATATTTTCTCCGTGGACGTAGCCCACATTGGGTGAACCACGTTAAATCTGTGTCTCTTATGTGTGTGATGATCTATGTATTGTTTCATTATTGCAATTGATAATATTGGATAATACTACTTTGGAAAGAAAAGTAAAAAGTTTTATCTTATACTATTCACCCTCCTCTCTTAGTATAAGCTTGTGTTCTTCAATTGGTATCAGATCAGGTTCCTTCATGAAAGCCTAACAGCTTGAAGGAAGATCTTCAAGAACACACATGGCCACTAAAGTGATAGAAGTTGCTCCTATGATTGAAATCAACAAAAGAGATCCAAAAAAGAAAAGGAAGGTTTGGTTGACATAGAGAAGGAACTTACCACTACTCTTGCAGAATTAAAAAGGGAGAGAAATAAGAATTCAAGATTGAAAGCTCAAGTTCAAGAGGATGAGGAAACAAAGATAAAGTTTCTACAAGATCTCACAGACTTAAAAGTGAAAGTTGAAGAGACAAAGAGAATTGAAGAAGTAATGATTCAACGATTAAAGGTCAAAGAGTTGGAATGTGAAAAATTGGAACATGAGGTTGTCTCTCTAAGAAAGGAAGTTGAAAAATCTAAGAATAGGTCACAACAAAATATGAAGTTACAAAAGGAAGTATCAAGCTCAAAAGGGACATCAAAGAAAGTAAGTAATAAAGAGCTCATGACTTATACTGATGTATTAAAGAGTAAAAGCATCAAGGAGGAAGAAAGCAAAGAATCATCATGGACAAAAGTCAATCATAGAAATGGCATGCAACCATATTATCCAAGGCAATCAAACAGGTTTCATGGTTATTGTTTTTCATGTAACAAATATGGTCATAAAGTTGTACATTGCATGGTCCATGTGAAAAATGATGTTGGTAGAAATTTTAATTCATTTGCACCTCTCATGGATAACAATGTCATTTGCTACAAATGTGATAATTTTGGGCACAAAGCTAAATGGTGTAAGACAGTGTTTCCTAAACTTCCTAAATCAAGCAAGAAGGAGAAAGATCAAACAACTCAGAAGGGGTTGTCCTTAAAAGTTTGGAAAAAGAAGGAACAAGATAAAGAAAAATCCATGCTGGTACAAACAACTCTTCACGTGCAAAATGAAGGAAATCAGTGGTACATTGATAGTGGTTGCTCAAGTCATATGACAGGTGACAAAAGTAAATTTCTTTCTCTCAAGAAAACAAATGGAGGAAAAGTGAAATTTGGTGATAATGCTTCCACCCAAATTGTTGGAAAAGGGACTTTGAGCTTGGATAATGGAAGGTCAAAAATAGAAAATGTGTTGTATGTTGAAGGATTGAAGCACAATTTACTAAGTGTAAGTCAACTTTGTGATCAAGGGCACACAGTCACATTTCACCCAAATGGATGTGAGATTAGGAAATCCAAGATAGGAAAGCTTATTGCAGATGTCGGTAGAACCACAAACAATCTCTATGTGTTGAGTGAGATAAAAGGAGAAAAATATTTTTTATCACAAGAAGATGAGAGTTGGTTATGGCATAGAAGAATGGGTCATCTGAACTTTGACAATATAGTAAAAATAAGCAACAAATAGGCAGTCAAAGATATGCCCAAGATAACAAAACCTTCAAACACGATTTGTGCACAATGTCAGTATGGCAAGCAAACAAGATCTAGTTTCAGATCAAAGGAATTTTCTTCATCCAAGCCTTTGGAACTAGTTCACACTGATTTATGTGGTCCTACAAGGACAAAAAGTTTACAAGGTGAGAGTTACTTCATGTTATTTATTGATGATTTCTCTAGAATGACTTGGGTAACATTCTTAAAGGAAAAATCAGAAGCATTTGAAAAGTTCAAGGCATTCAAGGCACTAGTAGAAAATAAAATAGGCAGAAATATCAAATGTCTAAGATCAGATAAAGGAGGAGAATTCACTTCAGGTGAATTTGTAGAATTCTATGAACAACATGGAATTAAGAGATAATACTCAGTAGCAAGAACTCCACAACAAAATGGAGTGGTTGAAAGAAAAAATAGAATAGTTCAGGGTATGGCCAGGGCTATGTTAAATGAGTCTAAGATTTCTGATGGGTTTTGGAAAGAGGTAATTCATACAACTATTTATATTATCAATAGAGCTCAAGTAAGAGTAAATCACCACAAAACCCCATATGAGCTTTGGAAGGGAAGACCAGCTACTATAAAGTACTTCAAAAATTTTGGAAGCAAATGCTACATTAGAAGAGAAGAGAAAAATTTGGGCAAGTTTTATTCTAGGTGTGATGAGGGTATCTTCCTTGGATACTCCACTAAGAGCAAAGCCTATAGATGCTACAATAAAATATCACATACAATTGTGGAAAGTGCAAATGTAAAAGTTGATGAAGAAATAGATCTAAGAGAACCAACTCAAGAGATTGTGTATCAAGAAGGAGAAAGTTGTAGAGAAGAAGAAGGAGAAGAAACTGATGAAGATGAAATACAAATGGCACCACCTAAAACACCATCTAGGTATGTGCAAAAGAATCATCCAAGAGATCTAATTATTGGGAATCTAGATGAGAGACAAACAAGGAGGAAGACAATAGGAACAGGTGAACAAGAAAATATTTCTTTACTATCTAAAGTTGAGCCCAAGGATTTAAATGAGGCAAGTGAAGATAAATATTGGGTCAAGGTAATGAAAGAAGAGTTAGACCAAATAGAAAAGAGTGAGACTTGGGAACTTGTCCCACGTCCAAAAGATAAGAATGTAATTGGCACCAAGTGGGTTTACAGAAATAAGTTGAATGAAGATGGTCAGGTTATCAGAAACAAAGCAAGACTGGTATGCAAAGGCTATGCACAAGTTGAAGGGATTGATTTTGAAGAGACTTTTGCTCCTGTTGCACGTCTTGAAGCCATAAGGATATTTTTGGCATTCTCAAGTTTCAAAAACTTCAAAGTATATCAAATGGATGTAAAATCAGCTTTTCTTAATGGATACTTAGAGGAAGAGGTCTACATTGAGCAACCAGATGGTTTCAGTTTGACAGATAAGTTGGACTACGTATGCAAATTAAAGAAGGCTCTTTATGGACTAAAGCAAGCCCCTAGAGCTTGGTACTCTAGGTTGGATAAGTATCTTCAAGAATAGGGTTTCAGAAAAGGTATAGCTGACAACAATCTATACATCAAAAATGAAGGAAATGACTTGTTGATTGTAGTAGTCTATGTGGATGATATCATCTTTGGAGGCAGTAATGATAAGATGTGTCAAAAATTTGCAAAGAGTATGCAAAATGAATTTGAGATGTCAATGCTTGGAGAGTTGTCTTTCTTTCTTGGCTTGCAAATTTCACAATCAGATAGAGGTATATTTCTCTCTCAAACCAAGTATGTAAAAGAAATGTTGAAAAATTTTAGGATGGAGGATTGCAATCCTGTAAGTACTCCCATGGTTACAGGATGTAAGTTAAGTAAATATGATGAGTCTCCTGAGGCAAATCAGACATTGTATAGATCCATGATTGGGAGTTTACTGTATGTCACAGCTACAAGGCCAGATATAATGCAGGTAGTTGGAGTGGTGGCAAGATTTCAAGCTGCACCAAAAGAAACACATGTACAGGTAGTTAAGAGAATATTTAAGTATTTGAAAGGTACTATGAGTTTTGGACTGTGGTACCCCAGGTGCAATAATTTCACTCTCACAACATATATAGATGCAGATTGGGCAGGCAGTGTTGATGATAGAAAAAGCACAAGTGGAGGAGCATTCTTTCTTGGAGATTGTTTAGTCTCTTGGCTAAGCAAGAAACAAGCATCAATATCCTTATCCACTGCAGAGGCAGAGTACATTGCAGTAGTTTCTTGTTGTACACAGGTGTTATGGATGAAGCAGACCTTAAAGGATTTCAAAATAGAGCATGATCATCCTATCTCCATACTTTGTGATAATACAAGTGCCATCAATATCTCAAAGAATCTAGTGATGCATTCAAGGACCAAGCACATTCCAATCAAATATCATTTTTTGAGAGAGCAGGTGATAGATCAATAGGTTAAATTGGAATATGTTACTACAAAGGAATAGATTGTTGATATATTCACCAAGCCACTTCCAAAGGAAACTTTTGAATATCTCAGAGGAAAGTTGGGAGTAGTTTTACTCCCATCCCAAAATTGATCACCTCAAGAAAGGAGGTGGTGAGGGGGCTATGCTAAGTGTCTTATATTTAGCCCCAAGGAGCCCTTTGCCATTGATGTCAAAGGGGGAGAGAATTTAGTAAGGGGGAGCAACTTGTCAGGGGGAGAAAATTGGGAATCCAGTTACAGTAAAAGGAATATTTTTTATAAGGGTTGCCATCAATGACAAAGGGGGAGATTGTTGGAAATATTGAGCATATTGAGTTGTCATTGATGTCAAATTTTTCATTGATGTCAAAAGGTTGCATGGTATTCAAGGCAGAAATATTCTTCAAGGTAAGGTATATCTAAAAGCAAGGAAAATTGTTGTAAAGAAAAGGTTTATAATATTTATTTTAAATATTATAAAAGAACAAAGAGGTTTAAGAGTTACTTGGAACAAAGTGGATTGGGCCAAAGGTTTAAAAGAGAAGGCAAGGTTTAAATAATTAAATGAGAAGGCCAAGGGTTAAAAGAGAAGGCAAGCCAAAGGTTTAAAAGAAAAAGAAAGGTTTAAAAGAGAAGACAAGGCCAAGGTTTAAAAGAAAAGAATTATAATATTTAAATATTATAATGAAAATATTTGTAAATGCTTGAAAAATATTTGTAAACGCTTAAGGCAAAATATTATAATATTTTATTTAAATCTTTAGATTTAAATTATTATAATATCAAGAAGGTTTAAAAAGACAAGGTGCCAAAAATAATTTAGAGCAAAGGAAATTCAAAAAACCCATGTGCATCGACGTCGTTGAAGAGGAAGGCTAAAAGATATAAATACACCACCAAAATCGATTGGTAGACTATGGTTTTGAGCAAAATATTTGATTTCTCCTCATGCGCTAAAATAAATGAATTACAAAAGGAAGAGGACACGATTTTTGGTGAAACAATGATCTGAGTATAAAGGTGAAGTGTTGCAGTGTTTATCTCAACTAGGTGGCTAGCCTAGTTGGTCATTGAGCTAGCGCTAAGGCACTGGGAACAAGGAGGTCGCAGGGTCAAATTTGACGGGTCTTGTTTTGCTTGGCAGCAAGGAGAAAATATTTTGATCGAAATGGGGAAGACCATCAAGTCGTCATGCTGCGTGGAGGTGACTACCCATTGGGGTAGCCCACTAGCACTAGGGCACCGTGAGGTAGGAGGTCACAGGGTCAAATTCAATGAGAGTTAATTTTGCAAGGTGAGAAAGGAAAATCATGTGCTTGGTGGTCGAAAAGGAAAATCGTGCGCTTGGTGAAAGGTATGAATAAATTTTTGATTAAATTTTTTTATTAAAGGGAAATCATTCGTTATGTGCGTGTTGAATATAAAGGGGGTAAAATACTTTGTGTTGAATTTGATTTAAAGGGAGTCATAAGGTGTAATAAGGATTATTATTTAATATTGTAATGTTTGCATGAGGTAAATAGACATAAGGTGATTTGGGTATTATTTGAAAGTTGTGACCTTGCATCTTTAGAGAGGAGAGATAAGGTGTGTTTATGATTATTGTGATTTGTAATTTTGCATGTTCTAGAAAGGAGAAATAAGGTGTATTTGTGATTATTATTGTTTGTATTTTTGGCACATCTTAGAAAATAAATTTGAGGGTTTAGTCATTATTACAAGCTTTATTTTGTGAGACTAAAAGAGGAGTTATAAAGTATTATTTTCAAGCCTTATTGTGCACATCTTTTGAGAAGGGTTTTAATGTGGATGATTTGAAAAGGAGATTTGCTAACCTATTTGAAGTGGCAAAAGAAAGGGAATTATTTTAAGATAGGTTTTGAGAAGTCAATACACATAAAATATTATCATCAAGGCAGCCTTAGAGGTATGGTGATTTGATTCCTTTCTCAAGGTGGTTTTGTTTAAGGAAAATATTTTTGATATCATATGGTGGAGATATAAGGATTGACTTGATGTGCATTAGTGATTGATTGAAGTTAATACTATTTGTGCATTACCTTGATTGAAATTGGAAATATATGTGCTAGGGTTTGAGAACAAAGGTGTGCATTGCTTTGGGTGAATCTGAAATGAAAGTGCAAAAATTATAGATCAGATTTGTGAAGTAAATTTGTATGTTGTTCATGTTTGGATTTGAGCATTGTTTGTATGCAAGAATTGGAAATGTTATGAGTATATTTGAGCAGGTTTTATGAGCATATTTGAGCAGGTTTTATGAGCAGATTTGAGTAGGTTTTATGAGCATATTTGAGCAGGTTTTTGTGAGAATAATTGAGCAGAGTTGTGAGTAGGTTTGAACAGAGTTGTGAATAGGTTTGAATAGAGTTGTGAACAAGGTTGAGCAGAGTTGTGAATAGAGTTGAGAAAGTTTTGTAAACAGATCAGAGCAGAGGGGATTGGTGTCTCCTGTGGATAGAGGTCCATGAACTTGAGCATAGGGGATTGGTGTCTCCTTTGGGTTGGTGCCCATAAACATTGTAATAGGGAATTGGTTCCCAAGAGATTTGTTGAGAAAATTTTATAAGAAATATTTTCTCCGTGGATGTAGCCCACATTGGGTGAACCATGTTAAATTTGTGTCTCTTATGTGTGTGATGATTTGTGTATTGTTTCATTATTGCAATTGATAATATTGGATAATACTGCTTTGGAAAAAAAGTAAAAAGTTTTATCTTATATTGTTCACCCCCCTCTCAGTATAAGCTTGTGTTCTTTAGTCTCATGCCATCATTGCGAAGTCGATATGCAACTACATGAGAAAGTGATTATGTATGATCAAATGCAAGTTTTTGTAAATGATAAGCAATCATGCAATATAGTAAAATGGAAGCATTTATGCTAAGTGATAGGTATGAAAATGTAATATTAACTATTTTTTAGGACCAATTGCATATGCTAATAGTCATACAAATCCATGATGAAATAATGACGTTTGCTAATCAACCTTCAAGGAGAATTTTGGTCATTTCTAGGATGAACTCAAATTTATCAAGAACCTAGTGTGTGATTTGTGTATTCATTTTCCATATTGACCTTAATTATGATACAAAATCTCTCAAGGATCAAATGTGTGTGCTTATGAAGTTCATTGACCTATTTTGAGTAAGGTAGTGATGCAAACCATATTTAAGAACCAATGTGTGTGCAAAATGAGGAGTTCATTTACCATGATTGTATGCATTCAGTTAGACTTAACTACTATGTAATACAAGCTACCAAAAGCTAGCTAATCCACAAGTTGACATTGGTCTATACAAAATAAGGTCGCTAATGTGAGAGACATGTCACCATGCATAAGGATACTCGCCATTGCCAAGTAGGCTTGATGCCACCCAACTTGTAATGAGGATCACCCCATGGTGTTCAAATAACTAAGGAATTCCAGGGATTCAAGCTCATTACCCCCTTATTTTATTTTGATTTCTTTGAGTAGGGATTCTTGTTCATTTTTTGTTTTGAACAAGGGGATTTTATTGCTTTGTAGTAAAAGGTATTTTGCTTTTTGCTTTTCTTTTTTTTTTTCAAGGGATACTTGCTCAAATTAGACAAAGAGCAAGGGATTTTATTTGGGTAGGGGGAGCTTGTCCTTTTGCCAATTCTTAGTATTCTAGACCATGTACATAATAGGATAGCAAGGGAAATATTTCACTTAAGGAGCTAGGACTACTACGTAGCATCATCTTCCCTTGTGCAAAATCATTCTTAAAGTGTGTAAGTGTGATTTGGTTCAAAAAGTGGTAAGATCAGTTCCCAAAACTTCAAAATGTATTTAGTGAAACAAGTAGTGCTTTTGGTCCAAGAGATATTTATAATCAATATCAAGAAACAAGATTTTATTAAAATGTGTATTTTGGTGAGTGGTTCAAGATAATTTTTGAATTCTTTCGAAGTAAACCAAAATTAACTATGAATTTTGATAACATCGGTCTAAATTTTAAGTAGAATGATAATTGGATGTAACCATATGATGTTGTGCAATTGTATCACAATTTAATAGGAATAAATTCATAGATAAACGCAACTAAGTTGAAGACGATTTAAATAAAATGATTGAATTAGATGCAAGAAATTTATATACAAGGTATTTACAACTATGTACAATGGTGAGATTTCTTGATTTTATGCATAGTATCTTTTAATATGCATGATGTTCATTGGTTCCTTAAGGTCTTTGCCATCTAAGGTAGCCAAACGATATGCACCTGATCCAAATTTTGTAGTGATGATAAATGGTCCTAGCCAATTTGGTTGAAATTTTCCTTTTAAATCAGTTCGAGCATTTGTATTTTTTTAATTTTCTTTAAGAACTAGATCTCCAATCTCAAAATATCGAGTATGAACTTTCTTAGAATATGATATTTTGAGTTTATCTTGATATGAGCGAAGGTGCTCTAAGGCGTTTATACACTTTTCATCTAGTAATTCCAATTGGCTTAGTCATCCAACATGATATTCATCTCCTACTTTAGCATCTTGAAGTAAAAGACCTAAAGAAGGGACTTCAAGCTCAAAAGGAAATACGACTTCAGCACCATATACCAAGACAAAAGGTGAAGCGCCAGTAGGGGTTCGAACACTAGTTCGATAAGCCCATAAAGCAGGATATAATTGAGTATGCCAATCTCATCCTGATTTATTAACCAATATTTTTAAGATTTTAATTAAAGTTTTATTAGATGCTTCAGCTTGGCCATTTCCTTGCGGATAATAAGGAGTAGACCATCTATGTTGGATTTTATATTTTGCACAAATTTTTTGAATGTCTTTGTTTTTTAAACAAGTTCCATTATCTGAAACAAGTGTAGATGGAATCCCAAATCTATAGATGATTTGATTAAAGATGAATTTAGAGACTTGGGTTCCTGTGCAAGAAGCCAATGGCATAGCTTCTACCCATTTTGTAAAATATTCAGTTGTTGTTATGATAAATTTATGACCATCTGATGACATTGGGTTGATCTTCCCTATAATGTCAAGGCCCCATTTTGAAAAAGGCCAAGGGGAAGAGATAGCTTGAAGCTCTTGGGCAGGAGCATGGATGAGATTCATGTGCTTCTAACATTTTTCACATCTATGCACATACTCATTGGCATATTTTTCCATGGAGGGCCAAAAGTATCCCATTCGTAGGAGCTTTTTGGCTATGGCTCCTCCACTAAAATGACCTCCGCAAGATCCATCATGGACCTCACTTAATGCTTTTTTAGACTCATTGACATTGAGGCATCTTAAGAGGATACCTTCAAAGGATATTTTGTACAAGGTACTTCCAATTATTACGAAGTGAGCAACCCGCTTACGCAATGATCATTGTTGATTCCTATCTAGGCCATCAGGGTATGACCCATTTTGGAGAAAATTTAAAATATCCCCATACCATGGTTCTGAAGATGCTTCTTCAATTGTGAAGATGTCTAAGGGTGCTAGACATGACTCTAATGATGCAGGTTCCCAAAGTTGGTGAATAATGATAGTAGCATGATCATCATTCAACTCCAAAGGGATAAGGGAAGCAACTACCGCCATAGCATCCACAGAACGATTACTAGTACGAGGGATGGCTTCAATGGTAACTTTCTCATATAAAGAGATAAGTTTTAAAACATACTCTTTATAAGGATGGAGTTTCTCATCTCGGGTTTGATAAATATCATTAATTTGATTCACCATGAGTTGCGAGTCTCCAAAAATTGATAAGACTTTAATATCTAAGGCTAAAGTTGCTCGTAACCCAAGGATTAAAGCTTCATACTCTGTTGTGTTATTTGTGCAGGTGAATTGGAGTTTAAAAGACAATGGGATAAGTTGCTTTTGTGGAGATACCAATATGATACCTGCACCTGCACCACTCATACAATGGGCTCCATCAAAAAATAAAGACCATGATTCTGAAGAATCACCTTCTAGATTAAGGCATTCATCAAGAAATTCTATTGTCAATGGATGAGTAGATTCAAGGGGTGCAACGGTGAGTTGATCTGCTATGACTTACCCTTTAATGGATTTCTACCCAATAAAGGTTAGGTCAAACTCACTTAAAGCAAGAACCCATTTTGTTGCACGTCCTGATAAATAGGGTCTACTCATCAAGTATCACAATGGATCAAATTTTGCGATGACATAAGTTTTTTGGCTAAGCATATAGTGGCACAATTTTTGTGTAGAGAACACAACAACTAAACAAATATTTTCTAAAGGTGTGTAATGAGTTTCATAGCTTATTAAAGTTCTACTTATGTAGTAAATGGCTCTTTCTTTCTTATCCTCATCATGTTGCGCTAGCATTGCTCCTAACGCAAGTTCTGAGGCAGAAATGTATAGGATAAAAGGATGCTCGGGCCTAGGAGGAACAAGTACTGGTGGTGTAAGAAAATATGTCTTAAGAGCTTCAAAGGCTTCTTGAAATTCCTCATCCCATTTAAAAAAGTATCTTTCTTAAGTAGCTTAAGAAAGGGTTGACATTTATCTGCTAGTTTGTCAATGAAATGATGGATGGATTGGAGCTTACCTTGTAAGCTTCTGAGTTCTATTAAAGTTTTTGGTGGTGGCATATCAATGATTGCCTTGATTTTAATGGGATCTATCTCTATTCCTCTCATAGACACAATAAATCCTAATAATTTTCTTGATTTTACTCCAAAAACACATTTGTCTAGATTTAAGCGGACTTTATATTCATAGAGTCTATTAAAGACTCATCGCAAGTCAGGAATATGATCCTCTTCCTTAATGGATCGAGCTATGATGTCATCTACATAATCATGTAATATGTCATACATCATATCATGGAACACGTAAGTCATAGCCCGTTGATAAGTTGCTCCTGCATTCTTTAAACCAAAGGGCATTACTTTCCAATAGAAAGTCCCCCAAGGTGTAATGAAAGCAGTTTTTGGTTGATCTTCTTGTGCTATATAGATTTGGTTATATCCAAAAAATCCATCCATAAGGGATAACATCCCACTTCCTACTATGAAATCAATGATTTGATCCATATTAGGAAGGGGAAAATCATCTTTGGGACATGCAACATTGATGTCCCTAAAATTAGTACATACTCTAATTTTAGTAGCCTCTTTTTTGGTTACTGGGATGACATTGGATATCCAATTAGAGTAATCTATGGCCTGAATGAAATCAACATCTAATAACTTTTGCAACTCATATTTTACTAGCAAGGCTACTTTAGGATGCATTTTCCTAAGTTTTTGTTTCACTGGTTTAGCATCAGGGTGCACCACTAAGTGGTGCATGACAACAGAAGGATCTAAGCCAGGCATATCTACATATGTCCATGCAAAGATATCAGGGTATTCCATAAGAAGTTCTATGTATTTTATTTGTTCTTCTTTACTTAAGGTAGCTCCAATTTTGACCATGTGAGGATTAATTTCTATTCCAATATTGATTTTCAAGATATCTTCTACCAAAATATTTAAATCCCTTTCGAAGTTAGGAGGGGTGGGTGAAACACCCATTTCCTAAAGTTCTTCTAGGGATAATTTGGCTAATTCTTCTTGTGGGGTTATTGTGTGAACATGGGCTATACATGGGATAGACCCATCGAAGAAGAAACCATTCCTCATGACTTCTTCAAGGGAGGTGTCAAAAAAGACATCTCCTTCTATACATTCATCCGGAGTGGCAATCATTTTCGGATGGACTATTGAAATCATATTGCAAGGAAAATGAGTTTACCTCCTCTTCTTATTATTTATCAAATGTTTTTGATTTTCTAAATATTCATCATAGGTGATTAGATGATCATCATCATCAAAAGGGAAAGGTTGAGATTTTGTAGGGATATAGCCTATACCACATCGGGTAGGCCATTCCTCAACTTCAAATGGCTCGCGTATACCATTTTCAAAAGGACCCAAGCCTTTACCTCTATAACCCATATCACACATCATTTGTTTTGATTTTATATATTTGTTGGAAAAGTAACATTGAGCAAAACTATTCTCATCGAACATAAAGCTCATTTGCTTGATGTTAATTTTATCGGGAGAACACCCTACAAAAATAAAAGTACAACTTCCAACATGATATATGTTTCCTCGTTTGTGAGGTAAACCTATCGTACATGGGGATGGCGGTAATTGGGACAAAACAATGGAGTCTTGTACAACAAAATTTACCTGTTCTATAGGTGCTAATATGGTAGATAGGTCTATTAAAGTTTCATCTATGAGGGGATATGAGGTAGAAGGATTATCAGTTTTAGATGGTATAGTTGTGTCAGAAGAAGGTAAAGGTTCAATTTTTGGGGAAAAATATTTAGAAGGAATAGGTATTGATGATGATAAGGCTGGAAAAAATGGAACATCAATAGGTTCCGCCATTGCACACATGTCAAAGGGTCTAGGATCTCCATGGATGGTGACCAATTGGTTTTTAAATTTGAATTTGACACATTGATGTAGTGTAGAGGGAACTACCCTCATTGCATTAATCCAAGGGCATCCTAGAAGGATGTTGTATGATGCAGGACAAGATACAACAAAGATAGATGTGTCCAATATTCTAGGGCCAACTTGTAATGGGATAGATATCACACCACAAGCTTCTTGGGTTTCATCATTAAAATATTTTATAATCATTTTAGTTCTTCGTAAATCTTCATTTTTGAACCCAAACCTTTTGAAAAAGTCATAGGTACAAATATTTAAGGATGAGCCATTGTCAATTAACACTCTCTTAACACCTACATCTCCAATTAATGTTGTTATGTATAAGGGATTATCCCTATGCATACTATGTGGAGGTATATCTTTGTCATGAAAGTCAATGTAATCAACTCCATTAGAAGCTACAACATTCACAACAACAGTTGGTTCTATGTCTTGAGGTACCATCATTTGACTCAAGGTGTTCATTAACTCTTCTCTATGAATTGATGAAGTTCTAAGAAGATCTAAGAGGGAAATCCTAGTTGTTGTATTAGCTAGTTGTTCATTAATATCAAAAGGAACCTTTTGTTGAGGTTGAATTACATTATTTCCCTTATTAGGTGGTTTCAGAACAAAAGGTTGTTGGTCCTCATTATTTGATTGAGTTGTAGGTAATTGTGGTTGAGAATTTTGAGTTTGAGCTTGTTGTCTAGTAATGGCTCCAACTATAGCCACAATGTTGTTTGATTGATGGGAAGTGGGATGGTCATTTTGAACCAATTGTGATCTAGCATTTGATGTTTGTTCTATGGGAAGAATTTGTTGTGAAGAAGGTCAGGTTGTTATCATTCTTGGAAATGGTTCCTCCAAAGTTAATGAATCTGTGATGGGTAGAATTGGTCCTGATTCATATTCTGAACTATTAGAATGTAATGAACTAATATCTACCTCAGATTCAGTTTCACTTTCTATATGGTTCAAGGATGAGAATTGTATTGTCCTTCCATGAATTGGCTCAATTGTGACAACAGATTGAGTAGGCACAAAGGGAGTTTGTAAAGGTTGCGATGGTAAGTGACCACTAATCATTCCCACATAACATGTTGGATGAGGAACAATTTTATAGTCTAGCTGATTTACAGCTTCCTTACCATGGTTTGGTAAAGGGTTTTGAAATATATCTAAGTTTTGATTAACATTTTGTGCCTGTTGTTGTTGTGCATTTGTTACTAGAGGGTTTTTATTTGGTGGAGGGCTTTCCACTTCCAATTTTCCATCATCAATTAAGTCTTGCACCAAATGTTTTAATATTTTACAAGTGTTTGTTGGATGTCCATCAACTTGATGAAAATCACAATGTTGGTCTGGTCTATACCAAGGTTGAGAGGGATCAGGTTGTCGTATCTCTAGCAATTTTATCAAACCTCTTTCTACCAATTGTGGTAAGACCATTGTCAAAGGTTGGTTTAATCTTGTGAAGTTTTGTAGTGGAGGTCTTTGAGGTGCTTTTAACACAAACTTCTTTGTAGTTTTTGTGGTGTTAACATTTGGAGTAGGTCTACTATCTGTAACCCCATCTCCTACCACATGTTTGTTTTTGTATTGATTTTTAGATGATTTGTCTTCATCCTTATTTTTAAATTATCCCCTTCTGATTAGGGCTTCTTCTACCCTTCTAGCCAAGTCTATAGCTTGGTCAAAGGATGTTACGGTTGTAGTAGCTAACTCATAGGATAATTGCTCTTGTAAATTCCCAATGAATATATCTAACATTTCCCTTGGAGGTAAAGTGAAGTGTAGTTTTCCTAAAAGTTTTCTCCATCGAGCTAAAAATTATGTAAAACTCTCTTCTTTTCCTTGTTTAAGGTTGTACAAATCTTTGATGGTGACATGTCTCTCTATGTAAGCACCAAATTGGTGTACAAACAATTCTATAGTTTCTTCAAAATTTATTAAAGAATGTGTTGGCAATTGATAGTACCATTCTAATGCCATACCTCCTAAAATTTTTGGGAACATCTTTAATAATAACATATCATCATATGCAATGTCATGACAAGTTGTTCTAAACATCCGAATATGCTCGATTGGATCTTCGACCCCCTTATAAATTGGTAAAATTAGCATGGGGAAGCATTTAGGGTATGGTCTAGCAGCAACAATAGGATCTAAAGGTTGGTTGCACATTTCCTTATAGCTGTATGTAGGGTGATAAGGGTCTATCTGATCCAATCTCGAAGCTAATTGTTTTACTATAGTTTCAAGATGATGTGGTTGCTCATCATGTCTATTTTGCGCTACTATGTTGCTATGTGGAGGATAATATGTCTGTTGTGCTACCATATAAGGAGTGGAAATAGAGACATGATTGTACCTAGTGTTTGAAGTATTAGGGTTTTTGAGTTTATAAGGAGCAACATTTTGTTGAGTATTTTGTCGAGGAGAATTGAGAATTTGCATATTTTTATTTTTTTGAGAAGTAGCATTTTGAGCAAATAGATGTTGGAAATATTGAGAAAGAATAGTATTATTATTAGATGGAGAAGGTTGCTTTTGAGTGGAAGTGGTTGTAGTAGTGGTAAAAATAGGTTGTTGTTGTTGTGCCATAGATGTTTGTACTTGAGCATCATCTTCTTGAGGAGGTATGTTTTGGGTATTATCTAAGGAATGATCATTATAAGTGTCATGTTGTAATGATGCATTTATGTATGTCTCAGGTTTTGGGTGAAGTTTGAAAGTTGCTTCTAGAGTTGCTTCCATTGAGAAGTCACCCTTTGCAAGTTGATCTTCTATTTCCAACACATTAGTAAGGGAATCTCGATTACGATTTAAAAAATCACAAAAATGTTGCATAGATTGAAAATGAATGTCCCCTTGAGGTCCCAACTTTGGGTCAATATCGTTGATTGTTTCATTTTCTTCATCTTGTTCTATTTGTAATTGTTGTTCTTCTGGAATTTCTTCTATTTCTATTTCAGCATTAGGGTTTGTAGTTTCTGACTCATCTTCAGAGCCAGTAGCCACTTGTTTACCACTCCTTAAATTTTTAGGTATCTTTCCTATTTTTTGTTGTTTTGATTGTTTTTTTTTGCTTTTTTTTTTAATTATTTTTTGTTTTTAATTGTTTTTTGTTTGTTTTTTTTAAAAGAAAACAATCTACTATGCTTTAACTCAAATATTTACAGAATTTTGATAACAATGCTAAATAATTTAATCTTCCTTGAAAATCTTGTGAATGTCATTAATGGGCTCTAGATCTTCAGGACTCATGTAGTGTTCTTCCTCAAAAGAAAAATCATGTACTAGAAGGTTGATGAAGTGGACAAGGGTAAGTTCCTTAGTATCTGAGGTAGAAGGTTGAGCTTGCAATTCATAACAATAGTCTCAAAAGAGGACTTCCCTAGGTGCTTTGTGATATCTTCTTCTTTGTTCTAGGGTTACCTCATTATCCTCTAAGTATGCTAAGAATTTATGGATGTTTAATGCTTCTTCTAGATAATTATCCCAAGGATAGATGTTTGAATGAACACTAGCTCATTTGTTTGCAAGCCAACATTCACAACTTCTTTTGATTTCAAAATAAGGAGAATAATAACTTGGCCCTAAGGCTCTAGCAATATCAATTCTTTTAATCTCCCTTATTTCTTCAGACCTATTCTCAATGATACCAAAGTTTTTCCATAAGTCTACTTGACGTTCTGAATGATCACGTTTGTAGAAGAGATCAACCTCTTGCTCTATGAGTGTTCTTCTAAGGTCTATAAGTGAAGACTCTTTAATACTATTTTCTACCATCTAGTGAGATTTTTGTTTTTGTTTTTTTTTTTGCTTTTTGTTTTGAAAAAGTAAAAGATAACAAAATTGATAATGAAGGTGTGGTTCACGTCGGGTTCACCAAAGAATGTAGGCCCAAAATTTTCGCACCCCTTTCTCCCAGGCTAATGGATCCACACCTAAAAGGGGGAGGGAAAATGATGGATCTGCATCTCAGACGAGAAGTGCTTGAGTTGCGCTCTCCTTGGTGTTTGTCGATGAATGGGGTGGGGTTCACCAAGAAACACTTTCTATGGTGGTTTCCATGCCTTAGGTAAAGTGGGTGTTTGATGTGTTATTTTGAGTTACACACGCCTATGGTTTGGCCAAAATGCAACTAACTTAACTATATGCACTTCAATTTCAAATGAAAACAAAGTATACAAATCTAGCTAGAAAATATTATAAAGCCTAATTAAAATGCAATGGTTTTTGTAAAGCAACAAGTGATGAAGATCTATGCTAACATGTTTTTCTTTTTGTGTTTTATGTTTTGTATTTTTGGCTAATAAGGAAAATGCGATAAAACCTATGTTTTTTGATGTTTTCTATTTTTTTATTAAATGCAGATGCCTATATGATAGAGAAATATAAATCTAAGATATAAGAAAGCAAGTTTAAATCCTTACCTAATCCATATGTCTGCTTTCGAATGAATTCAGATCAATAGGATGAATTCGTATGCTTACAGGATGAATTCGTACAACCGAATTCATCCTGATGAATTCAGGTCAGATGAATTCATCTGAAACCTACAATTTCACAAGGCAACACTAAAATTTGGAATTAGGGATGGGGGATCTGCATAGGTCATAGTAGATCATGATCTATAATAGTCAAATCCCCTCGGTTCTTTTAGCAAACCATAAATAAGATAAATGATTAATTATTCTAATGCAAAACATGAGAGAATAAATGCAGTAAATACAATAGCAACAGTAATATGCAGTGAAATACAAAAAGCAGATAAGAAGTATAATGTAAATCTAAATAAAATGGACAATATATCTATCAAAATTTTACCCCCAATATGAAATTGGTATGATTTCGTACACTATGTATGAATTCGTACGCTACATATGAATTCGTACGCTAAATGTATGAATTTGTACGATAAACGTATGATTTTGGGTGACCCAAAATAATACAATGACTAGTCCTACAAAATATGTTGGTTAAAATCGGACGCATATGATAAATTTGGGTGACCCAAATTTGTACAAATAATACAAAAAATCAAATTGTAGCTAAGTGCAAACCAGATCTGAGTGTGTTGTTGGTGTCGCCATATCTGTGTGCTTCTAGAATGGTGATCAAATGGTTGGAATATTCCCTACAACCTGCAACAAAGCTCCTAAATCTCCTTCTTCAATCAAGCTTTCCTATAAATTATCACCATTAGTCTATTTAGGGAGGGTTTGGAGGTTTAAATGCCTGATGCAGGTCGAGGAATTAGGGAGGTGGGTGAGAATAGCCCAGGTTGTTAAGCCAAATTGGGTTTTGGCTTGATTTGGACAAATTTGGGTCACCCAAATTTATCGATAATCTAGATTCACCTAGATTAGGTTCAAAATCCCAACTAAGCACCTAAATTAGGTGCATGTGGGATTTGGATAAATTCGAGTCACCCGATTTTGTCCGACGGGTACAAATTCATTGGGATCATCCAAATTTATCAAAAATACGGGAACAAGAATCGAGGTAGGAGTACTTGAGGGTAAATATCACATTTTTAGGGTGATTACCATATTTTATTAGACAGGGAATTTTGATGTGTGTCAAAATCTGGCAGCTACAGAAATAAAGAGACACGAGAGGAAAGAAGGGTAGATATTTAAATATAGTCTACGAACATATTTGAAGGGTTGGAAAATCCTAAGGTAGGATTGGAGATGAAAACAACATTAGCACTAGGTATATTTTTGGAACTTCCCCTTCCATGTCACTAGATTGGACTTTTCACTAATGGCAGTTTGTATTTTGCATGTGTTGAGCTTATATTGAAAATCTATTTTTGCAATATACTAGAAGTATAGGGAGTTTTTATGCATGTAAATGCTAGACTCTTCTACTCTTTTAATATATTGCACATATTTCCCTTAGAATATTGCACTGTATTGATTATTGGATTGCATGAATGTGGATCCCGTTAATGTTGGTTTTGCAGGATACTAACATTTGCAGGATTTATGGAAATTTCAGAGTTGCAACATTTATCTTATTTTAATTTTACTTTTTATTTTAATTTTCTAACCATGTCTTTTCTTCAATTTTTTTGAAGTTTTCAAAATAAAATATAAAATTCCAAAAAAGAGTTACATGGGTTGATAGTATAAACTTTAATGTTCCATTTAAAGCAAGTACGTTTTTGTTTTGATAGAAATTCAAAATTCTAAAATTATTTGAAGTTCACGCTTTCAATAGGAATTTTGTAATTTCAGTTTTTAATGATTTCACAGTTTAAGAGATTCAAATTTCAAGCTTTACAATTTTTGTTTTTAAAGCAATAAATTAACTCCCTTTATGAAAATTACAATTTCACCAAAGGGGGTAATTTAAATGGCGTATAAAAGCCACTACACTTTAAAGTTAGTCATGTAGATTTACTTTATTTTCATGCTCAAAGCAACATAAAAGGAATCCAATCATCATTTCATATTCATATTTCAAAGATAGATCACTTTAACAAATCAAAAATAAAAATGAATTAAGATCAATTGCATGCACTCATTTTTCATTTTCTTTCTACACATAAGGGAAACCAAGCCCTTTCAATTAATGAAAAATAAAATCAAAGCATAATAAAATACGACCAACACAAGCCCCTTGTTAACGGTTGCTTGCAAATCACTAAGGTATTCTAGCACTTATTTGACACAATTTCATAAGCATACATGTACACATATTAAGTAAAATAATCCTTGGAGAAATGTTATTTTATTTGCAAAAGAGGGCTTTCTAATCAAAATCCTAACTATGAGTGTGGTTTTACAATTGGGAAAAATTTCCACTCAACATTTTGGTGCTAGAAGGAGGGCCTAATTTGGTTATTTTATTGATCTCATAGATGCTAACTTGTTCATGTTATTTGAAAAAGTGATTTGAAGGCATTTATCTTGACTAATGAGGTTTTGTTGATCGTATTCATTAATTTGAAATTTTTGAATTGATGATGCATTGATACTAACCTTTGCAAATTGGATAATGTTCTTTAATGTTAAGGTTTAATTGATACATATATTTTGGTTTATGGTTAGTCATTTCATGCTTCTTTGCAAGATATATTCATTTGACTAACAAAATTGGTAGTAAAGTTAAATTATTTAAGGTTCATTAATAATGGCATTGTCTACTCCAACCAGGAAAAAATCACATCTTGGATAGGGGATTATTATAGCCATTTAAATAGGCCTATCCATCAAATCCTTGAAGGTATAGAATATTATTTACTCTAGTTTAGGCATGATGTGGACCTAGCTAAGGAACATATTCAGAGATACAAGGACATGTTAATTCATTTACGAATTATGCATGCATATTTTCCTTGTAGGTTGTTTTAATACACATTGGATGAGGTTGTGTTTGATTGGTAAATCCATTTACCTCAAGACTCAAAGTTCTATCACTTATTGGGATTAACTAGAAAAAATATTTCTCAACCATTTTGGAAAATCAGTTGATCCAATCGTGATAAAGAATTAGTTTGTCTCTATCTATAAATAACCTAGTGAATCTATGAGCCAATTCAATGATAAATTCCATAGGTTGTATGTCAAAATAGATACACATTACATCAATTTGAAATAAGAAGCCATTAAAATTTACATGGGAGCCTTAGATCCCTTGCTACATTTTTAGAGGAAAATCTTGAAGATCCATCCTTGCCTAGAGCCTATGAGGCCACAATAATAGTAGAACAATGGTGTATTTCGAAATTGGATGATTTGTATCAGTTAACATTACCTAACTCTAAGGCTCAAAATAACATACCACCCATGAGTCAGGTTGAGGAATAACCTTCTCCCATGATGAACCATTCTTCAGGAGTTATGGATTCCAACCAACACCAACCATCCAATTTAGCATCCTTGAATCAAGCAAGGTCTAATGTGAGCAATAACGGGATAAAAGTGATTGTCCAAATGTTATAACCACCTTAGATATCATTCAATAAGAAGAGATGAGTGGCTTAGAGTCCTTATTTACAAAGGAGGATTGGGATATATATATGAGGAATCATTGGTTTATCACACTCCTGATAAAATATCTATTTCACTTGATATGCAGGATACAAAAATCACCATCTCACATGAAGATCTTGCAATTCCTCTACAATCTAAAAATGGCATGAAAGAAGAGATGAAATCTTTTCAAATGCTTCAAAATGATAATGATTCTACTATTCTTGAAAAATAAGAGAAATCACTCACTTTTTTTCCATTTGAGGGGAAAGAAATTGAAAGTCTTGTTTAACCTAAGGATCCTACAATATCTATGTTACCTCATATAGAGGAAGTTCTAAAATTGGAATGGTTTGAGTTTGATGTCATTGATGATCCAAATGAAAATGTTGCTTTATTCGAAACAACTCAAGTAGTTGATCAATATTTATGGTTTGAAAAGGATGGGTATATTTTTAATTGGGTGCCTAACTTTAGTATTTTTGAAAAATAGGTAACAGATGAATGGCTACAAAATAATGAAGACCATGAAGAAAAATAAAATATTACAAATGCTCATCAAGTTATGATAAATGAAAGTGTAAAAAAGGTAGAATATCATCCCTTGTATCTAATTATCCAAACTCCAGGTAAAAGTTTACCTAGTTATTTGTTGTATTCTAATGTTATCAATGATGAAAGGCCATTGGAATTGATAAATAACTAGAGTGGATTTCTACTCACATTGCTAGTGGGATTGCTTTTTTGAATGAAACAGAAGTAGATGTGCTTGAATTGTTGAATCAAGTTCATCAAAAATTAACCATATACAAACTTATAATGATCCTCATTTATTAGATATCTTAGAGGCTTGTCACCTTTTGCATAGATTTAATTGGACTAAAAACATGAAAAATGACTTTGCTTTAAAAATTTTAGAAATAGGCTCATATTTGCAAAATCTCATATTTGAAAAGGAAAGCCTAATTCTAAATCATGAATTAAAGTGTGAAATCTGCATTTTAAGGGATAGACAAGAAAGAATTGAAAATCAGTTATTGTCTTACAATTTTGATGAAGGGAAGCTCCACTATGGTATTGCTAATGGAACTAGATTAAAATGGTGGGGTGAAAGAGGTAAATTGAGTATTGCCTGGCCTAATTTTGTTTTGGTTGGATTTTTGTAAATCTTGGCATGCATATCATAATATATGTCTTTTAAAGTGTGCTAATCATGTTTGGGATCCAAGGAAATGATAGCTCAAATTGTTTTGCATCATCTTGTATATTATTGTATATAGTTTTTTTGGTTTTGGGTGTGTTTGCTTTTTGGTTTTTCTTTGTGTGGTGTTATTGGTGTGTGGTATCTTGTTTGCAAGATTTTACTTTTGGTTTTCTTGTTAGTTTTCATTAGGTTAGGTTTTGGTTTATTTTCGAGTGTTGCATTTTGGATTGACCCCTCTATTTGAGGTGATGTTTTGTGGTAGCTACTAATTTATGGCTTCTTGACTATTTTTTGGGTTCCTTTGTCATGAAGGGTGAATTGCCTATCATATGGATCAAGAAAAAGAAGATGAAGTTGTTTAGTAATCATTCCTAGATTTTGGATTAAGATCATGTATTTTAGGAACAAATAATCTATTTGCTAAAGCTACACATGAACACATCATATTAAGGGCTATTATTGGAATCTTGAAAGATGAATTTATTTGGTTTGCAAATTAAGGCAAAAAAAAAATTATAGTTAATATTTAGCCTTACTTGATCTCTAGCCTAGGTGGTAGGTGAAGTTTGCAAAGCAATAAAATGATAAAAAAAATAATCCAAATCAATCAAATGTCTTAGGACATATCCATCGAGGCTATAGACACCTGGTTGTTAGTGGAGAAATTGTTTATGAAAAAGGAAAATGAAAATTCATCTAATACCTAGGTGAGCAAGACCATCTCCATAGGGGCTATAAACGCCTAGATGGCAGTGGAGCAATGCATAGGCACATTCCTCTATGAGTAATATTTTTAGAGCCTAATGCAAAACGAGTGATGAAATCTAGATGGTATTCAAGAATGTTAAAATGAGATCACTATCACACACTTTAGCCAAAGCAAGGGTTCGTGTGTTTTTATTTATCTGCCCTCATTTTCTTGGATGTTTCTAGATGTTTGTCTATATAATTTTTAGTTTGTTTGGTTTCAAAACTAGGTTCTTCATCCGAAATGCTTAGGAACTTTTTTTAGTAGAGTCACCATTTGTTATGGCCATTCCACAACTAGCCCTAAATTTGGAGACCCACCTTAAAATTCTATATTTTTGGGATTTTGGGTTTCTTTGAGTGGCATTTTTGATAAGTCTTCACCCTTGGATTTTGCCATGTAGATGCCAAGGTTCATTTTTGGTGGTGTTTGTTTGTTTCTTTTGTACTTAGTGTTTTGAATATGTCTCATTTTTTGTGGTTTACTTTGGTGTGTTAGTAGTTTATTTTAGTTTGTTAGTGTTTGGTGAGAGTTATAGTATTGGTTGTTAATTTCAAAGGTTTGTCGAAACATTTGAAATTAATTAAAAATAAAATTTAAAAAAAAATGAAAAAAAACAAACAAAAAGTGTTTTCATTTTTTTGGATCATTTTTAATGTTTTGTATTAATGAAAGTATAAAATATAAAAAAATATAGTTATATATGTATATATATTTTAATATATTATATATATAACTAAAATAAAATATAATAAACAAATAAATAATGCATTAATTTGTAGTGAACCATAGTGCTTCATAGTCTTTAGTTTGTTTTAGAAGTTTTGTTTATAGTTTTAAAGTTATTATTTTAAGGTTGTAGTTTTAATGTTGTTTGATATAGTTTAATTTTATTTATTTTAAAAAGTTGTTAATTTTGGATTTGACTAATAGGTCGTTCATTTTAATATTTGCTAGGGTGGATGTACTTAGACTCGGATTGGGTTGAGCAGTGACCATGCGTACTTTGAGGCTGATGTAATGATGATACTGTGGCAAATGTGAACTGGGAGACTTGGATGTCTACGTAGACATGGTGTGACCAGATAATGCAACATATTATGGCATCATGATGGCAAAGATTATGGCAGAGTAGGATACTGATAGGAAAATTGAGGATACAAACTTCGGTGGACTGTGCCCATAGACTACAAGGACGTGGGTTTTGCTGGTGACGTGGAAGGTGGATAAGACAACACGGGTGAATGAATACTAGAATATTTTGTAGTGACATCATAGGTAAATATATCTCCCAAGAATTAAGATTCATTGCATAGCAGACCTGGATTAGAAATTATATTACATACCTCAATTAATATAGCCGTAAGCTATATTATTAAATTTAAATATTACTTGTATATATCCATGCATAGATTTTATTTGATATCATCTATAATCGATTATTATTTCCTTCATTTGTGATTCACATAAGTGCCCTTGGTGGCAGGGATCTACCCTCCCTAAGTGGCGAGTTAATATTGTTTGATTTATCATTCTTTTGATTTGATATATATTTGTCTTAGCTTCATAACTGTTACTTGATACATTGCATGGTGATTGATTGATTGTTACAACATAGAAGTGATTATAGGGGGAACCCATAGGGTTCTGCCCCAAGTGGTATCAGAAAACACAATCATAGTCATGACATAACTCTTATACTAGCCACAACAGCATAGACCCCAAGATATGTTTAGAGCATTGATCAAAATCGTGTTCCAACCGATTAGGAAGGAAATACTACCACAACACATTAGGTTACTCATGCCAAGAGATAATTTGACATCAGTGCACAGTGTGAAGGTACAAGTCCATATTTAAACTAGTCACAAAAGCAAATCTTAGGTGTAATCCACTCCGATGATCTATACCTATGGAAAACAAAGCGGTACGTAGCCTTAATCATACTATCAATCGATACAGGAAAGTACCAACCACAAAAAAAAGCTTTCATAATCTTGTAAGGTTGGAAGGGGTCAACAAGGATCAAAGGGAGGTGATATTCATCAAAAAAATCACTTTCTCCCTCGTTCACATATGAAAAAAATTGCTAGTAAACATGTGCAGAAGCAAGAAGCCTTCGACCAATCAAAATAGCAAATTAAATGATGGAGAGCCAAACTTTCTCAATACCACTTTATGGAGAGCCAAACTTGCTCAAACCAATTCTCATTCAAAAACTTGGAAAATATCCCTCACAAACCCTCATTTTGTGGCTATATAGCCAAAAAACCCTAAAAAATAAAATGAGTCGGATGGGGCCCAAAATTTGGGTGCGCATCCCTCTTACAATAGACAAGCAAAAAATAAAGATTCACGTCCTAAATCAAAATACATTAGTAGATATTAACCTCTGAAAATCTCAAAAAGCATTAAAAAATAGGTAAGAAATTTTAAAACCTAATTTTCGGGTACTAGATGATGGAATTTGGCCACGAAAACTGATTTTTTTGGACAAATAGGACTCTAGGGAGTCATATTTGTTTAGAACTCTCCCAACTAGCTCCTTGTCAAATTTCATGTCAATCGAAGCTACGGTTGAGAAGTTATGGCCCCAAAAATTTCGTTGGATGCTCCTGCATCAGACACCCGGGGTGGATTGAGAAGTGACCTTCACTTCTGTACTGTTAGAGGAAAACCCAGGTGGTCAACCTCTATTTTGGACAACCAAGTTGCATCTTCTACAAGTCTGCCCTTCCACTTGACCAAATATTATGAATACTGCCTGTTCCTGGTACTTCTGCCTTCTTGAGTGTCTAGTATTTCCTCTATCTCATCTGTGGCTGGAGTAGACGCTGGAATACTCCACAAATCTGCACTTGGTGTCTCACTACTGCCTCCTTCATGGTATTTTGCCAAGTCATAAATATTAAAAATAGGTGATATATTCAGCTCACTTGGCAGTTCCACTTCATAGGCATTTCTTGAATCTCTTTTACCTATGATCTTGCATGGTCCAAACCTCTTCATCTTCATCTTGTTGTAGGTTTTGCTAGGAAACCTTTCCTTTCTCAAATGAACCATGACCTCATCTCCCACTTGGAACTCCTTGAAATTCCTCTTCTGATCTATTTTGGCCTTGTACTAAGTATTCATCTTACTGATATGTTGTTGTACCTCTTCATGTAAAATATTTATGTGCTCTACAAAATTTTCAGCCTCAGCACTGCTCTTTTCTCCTTTACCCATCGTTCTCAACTCAGAAGCATTCCTTGGGTTGTTCCCATACATAATCTGGAATGGTGATTTACCAGTACTTCTATTGATAGAATTATTGTAAGCAAATTATACCTGTGGCAAAATCAAATCCCATCCCTTGGGCTTATCTCCTACCAGGCATCTTAGAAGATCACCCAAACTTCTGTTCACCACCTCTGTTTGTCCATAATTCTGCGGGTGGTATGCGAAACTGAACTTCAAATCCGTTTTTAGCTTCTTCCACAAAGTCCTCCAAAAATAACCCACAAATTTGGTATCTCTGTCAGATACTATACTCTTGGGTAGAGCATGAAGGCGTACCACCTCCTTGAAAAACAAGCCTGTAACATGAACTGCATCACTCATTTTCTGACATGGAATAAAATGAGCCATCTTTGAAAACTTGTCAACCACAACAAAAATGGAGTCATTCCATTGTTGTGTCCTTGGTAGGCCAAGAACAAAATCCATACTGATGTCCTCCCATGGTCTCTTCGATACAGGTAATGGCTAATACAATCATGTATTTTGTCTCACTCCCTTAGCCATATGACACACTCTGCAACCCTGCACAAATTTCTTCATATCCTACTGCAACTGTGGCCAATGGTAGTTTTCACTAACAAGTGCGATGGTCTTATCTCGACCAAAATGTCTAGCTAGTCCTCCACTTTGCTTCTCCTTTATCATATTCTCCCTCATTGAACTTCTAGGAATGCACAATTGGTTCCTTCTGAATAGCATCCCATATTGGATTATAAAATCCAACCACTTAGTTCTATCCAAAGTAGTAGGAGACAAACATGCCTTCCAAGCCTCTACAAAATTTAGATCCTCTGGATACAAACTCTTGAGTTCTTCAAACCCAACGACTTCCACTTTCATCTCTATAAAAAAATTTTACCTTCTACTCAAGGCATATGCAACCCTATTATACTTCCCACTCCTATGCTTCAAAACAAAGGTATAACTCTGTAGGAATTCAACCCACTTCAAATGTATCTGATTCAGTTTTCCCTGACTATTAATATACTGCAAAGCTTGATGATCGGTATATAAAACAAACTCTTTTGCTAACAAATAGTGTCTCCATTTCTTAAGAGCCTGAACTATAGCATAAAATTATTGATCATAAATAGAATATTTCTTCCTAGCATAATTTAAATTCTCACTAAAATATGCAACAGGTTTACCTTCCTGACTCAACACATCTCCAATGGCACTGCCACTAGCATCACAATCAACCTGAAATACTTTATTAAAATTTGGAAGTACCAAAATGGGTTGTTCTGTCACCTTATTTTTCAACATCTCAAAACTTGCACCTGCCTTTGTAGTCCACTTAAACTCCTTATCCCCTCTCATGGTTTCTATCAGGGGTGCACAAATACTGCTAAAGTTTCTAATGAACTTTCGTAGAAACTTGCAAGACCATGGAATGATCTTACCTCCGTTATGTTCCTTGGAGTAGGCCACTCAATGATAGCCTTCACCTTCTCTGGATCCATTTTTAGACCCTCATATGAGATGAAAAATCCCAGATACACCAACTCCTTCACAAAACTGTACTTCTTCAAATTAATCAGCAACTGCTCCTCCCTCAACTTTTCAAAAACTATCCGAACTTGCATCAAATGCTTTTCCAATGTATTACTAAAAATTAGAATATCATCCAGATAAACAATAACAAAATTCTCTAGGAATTCTCTCAACACCTCATTCATCAGCCTCATGAATGTACTAGGTGCATTGGTTAACCCAAACGGCATAACCAACCACTCATACAAACCCTCTTTGGTTTTTAAGGTTGTCTTCCACTCATCACCCTCTCTGATGTGAATCTAATGATACCCACTATTTAAATCAATATTTGTGAAGTATTTAGCTCCACTCAAATAGTCCATTATATCATCCATTCTAGGTAATGGAAATCTATACTTAATGGTAATCTTATTTATGGCTCTGGAATCAGTACACATTCTCCATTCTCCATCCTTCTTCGATGCTAGTACTATAGGTACTGCACAGGGACTCAAACTCTCTCTAATAAACCCCTTCCTCAACAACTCTTGAACCTGTCTTTTCAACTCTTCACTCTCCATGGGAGACATTCTATGGGCTACCTTATTGGGTAAACTAGCTCCTGGAATCAAATCAATTTGATGGCTAATCTTTCTCACTGGTGGAAAACCCTCAGGCACATTATCTGACACAATATTAGGAAACTCTTCTAACATACTTTCAACTTCTACTGAAATATCCATACATTGTTCCTTATTAATAGTAGGAATTAATGCATAACACATAGAATCCCTCTTCAGGCCATCCAAAAATTTTCTACCATCTACCAAATAGATTCTAGCACTACTGCATACCTTTTCATCCACTTCCTTCAATGGCTTCAACTTGTGATGCACTCCATATTTTGTCAGAGAGTAAGTATTTGCATGCCCATCATGCATCGCACGTCTGTCAAATTGCCATGGCCTCCCCAACAATAAATGGCAAGCATCCATAGGAAAAACATCACATAGAACCTCATCTTGATAATTTCCAATATGAAATTTAACTAAACACTGCTCACTGACTAATGCTCTATGATATTTCTGCAACCATGCAATCCAATATGGATGCGGGTGCTTCCTCTTCTCCAATTTCAACTTAGCAACCATTTTTCCTAAAACTATATTATCTGTGATACCATTATCTATGATAACATTATAGACCTTACCTACACATTTGCATCTTGTGTGAAATAAGCTCTTTCTCTGGTCCACATCTTTCCCTCCATTCATCAATGCTCTTCTTTTCATCAACACTTCTCCTCCTTCTGCTTCTTCAAAATATTTTGATTCAGCACCTTCATCTGCTATAGCAGCTCTGGCATGACCCTCAGGTCTCTTATTCATCCTCTCCTGGTGTTGGGGACACTCATATTCCTGATGTCCCTCTTCCCCACAATGGAAATAGGTTCCACGAAATCCTCATCTTCCATACCCATGTCTAGATCTACCTCTTCCTCTTTGGTAACCATTGTTCTGATCATGGGGGCGGTAGGTATTCTCCTCTTTCTGATCCTAGTTATTACTTGTTTCACCAGTCTTCTTCTGATCTTCATATTTTTCTCCATTGGTTCTTCCACCAGTTCTTTTACCATGACCTCTTCCTCTTTGTTTGCTTTCAAATCTTCTGTTCAGCTTCTCTTCAACCTTCAAGGCAAACTGATATGCATCCTCAATGGTGGTCATCCTAACCAAACTAAGTTCTTCTTGGATATTCATTCTTAACCCATTTATGTAACGAGCTACTTTCTCCTTATTAGCCTATAAATGGCCAGTTCTGATTGATATCTTGTAAAACTCCTCTGTATATTATTTGATAGATTTGCTTGACTATCTCAAACTCTACATTTTTCTCAATAGATCTAATTCGTAATCTACAGGAATAAACTACCTCTTAAACTTCTCTACCATTTGATCCCATCTGGTTATCTTTTCCTTTCCTCTTCTATTTATTTCTAGCTACACTTCTTTCCACCATATGCTAGCATGGCCTTTCAACTTCGTTTTTGCAAACTTGGTCTGATCTGGATCTACAATCTCCCCATACTCAAAATACTCCTCCATATCATTGATCCAATCAATCAACTCCTCTGGATTGAGATTCCCAGAATACATGGAGATATCAAACTTTGGCCTCTTCCCGATCAAATATATGGCCCTAAATAATCTAGCTTCTGCAGGATCCATTGCTTCTTCTTCATTTGATGGATCATCAACCTCCAAAGCTTCATCTTCACTACGGTCTTATCTCCTTGGCTCAACCCCTCTTCGTAACTCCTCTTGCAGGGCTTGCACTTTCCTTTGCAAAGCTCTAAAATCTCCTTCAAGGACCATATTTCTCCCACCACCATAGTTTCTTCGTGGAGGAGTTTCTTCGTGGAGGCATTCTTCCTCACTCTCTTCTCACAACCCTTCCACAGATCCTGGTGCAAACTGCCTCACTTTCGGTGATCTGCTCACACACTCAGGAACCCTAAGCTCTGATACCACTTGACGGAGAGCCAAAATTTCTCAATACCACTTTATGGAGAGCCCAAACTTGCTCAAACCAATTCTCATTCAAAAACTTGGAAAAGATCCCTCACAAACCCTCATTCTGTGGCTATATAGCCAAAAAACCCTAGAAACTGAAATGAGTCAGATGGGGCCCAAAATTGGGGTGCGCATCCCTCTTAAAATATACAAGCCAAAAATAAATTTTCACGTCCTAACTCAAAATACATTAGGAGATATTAACCTCTAAACAGCTCAAAAAGCATAAAAAAGTAGGTAAGAAATTTTAAAACCTAATTTTGGGGCACTGGATGATAGAATTTGGCCCCGAAAACTGATTTTTTTAGAAAAATAGGACTCTAGGGAGTCGTATTTGTTTAGAACTCTCCCAACTAGTTCCCTGTCAAATTTCACATCAATCGGAGCTAAAGTTGAGAAGTTATGGCCCCGACAATTTCGTTGGATGATCTTGCATCATTAAATTTTGAAACTAAGATATATGCACATTTTTTTTTTTTTTTAATTCGTCAAAATTTTTATCCCACATTTGTAGTGGGGGAGGTCTTAAAGAAAATTTTAAACATTCTCGCACCATAAGGAAACTATGACTTAGGTCACATGCTTCTTCTCTTCTTAACACGTACCCATGATAGGATTTGCATGCATTCCTATGTCGTACGTGTCATCCTTCTTGAAGTCTAGTTGTCGCCCACTTGTGTTGTTTTGTCTGTCCTTACTAAGTCTAGTTATCATCCACTTGTGTCATTTTGCATATCCTCACGTATCAGTTGCATCCTCCTATCATGTAGTCAAGTTTTAGTCTATGATCTGTGTCCTCAATCTAATCCCTAAATGTCATATCGCATCATTTGTGGTGTTGTGTTGCATCTGCTATATCCCTTAAAAGTTGTGTCCTTCCTAGTCATGTTATTCTTGTTGTCTTAACTTTGAGTATGTGATTTCGTGTTGCATCCATTGTATCCCCTAAAATTTGTGTCCTTCCTACTATCTTAACTTTGAGTCCTTGGGTAAGGTCGATCATCAAGTGAGTAGCATCACTGTAAAAACCCAACTATTGTATTATTTATTTTTGTCTATTTCTCTTTAAGGGCAAGGTACTGCTAATGTCAATTTGGATGCAGGTTCAGGTATTGCTTATTCAAAATAACTCGAAGCCGGGATTTCTTCTATCAAAAGGGTAATCGGCTCCAGGTAAGTCTAGGGAATGATGAGCGGTGGAGCATATGCCATAATTTGGATCTGAGTATTCATGAGGTAATGCGCCACCAAGCGGTTCATGTAGTCGCATATCATATAGATGCATTTATAGGTTGCATGTTAATAATAATAATAATAATAAATAAATATATAATATGTTAATATAAATGGATTAAAATATATATATATATATATATATATATATATATATATATATAATTAAAGATAATTAAATATAGTTAATTAATAATTAATTAAAATATAAATTGTAAATTAAAAGAAACATGGTATCGAAAATATGTCAAAAGTAAAATATAAAATATTTTCCATACAAACAAAGACATCATAAACATTAAAGTAAATGTAAATAATAATAAAAATGAATGTAATAGTAAATAATATAATTTATAAATTAAGGGTAGAGGGTAACCAAAGCCATTTACGAATATTGAAATATAATATGGGAGGCTTATGCAAGTGAACATGGCCTCATTCCACCACCTGGCAAGTAAATAGAGGACGTCGCCATGCAAGCATAATAGTTGTTCAACTTCATGTAAGATTTTTCTCCTTTAAAAGAAGAAAAGGAAAAGGTAAGGGGATCATCGGGGAAGTGGTGGAGTGAAGACGTGAAAACTTGTTGAGCAGCCAGTAAGGATTCAGGGAGCAAGACAACGGTAAGTTCATTCGTAACTTCTAATTTGGTTGGATGGGATAATGATTCTGCTAAAAAAAAAATAGAAAATAATGCATGGAGCACATTATTTATTTAATAAGAATCTGAAGAATGCATGGTTACTATCTTTGAGTCTGGAAGTTTATAATTTTATTTTATTTTAGATGGGCGCCTGTAAATTTCTTCTAGGTGCAGGTGTAGTGTAAAGAGGCATATAGGATATAGACTGCATTCATTGAGTAGAAGCCGCTCTGACTCTGGAAAAATTTCGAGAGCCTTTGAAATAAAGTTTGCATACCACTGCGTGTGTAGTTTCCTCTATAGAACTCAAAACAGAGAGGAATAAAGAAAGAATATTATTTAAGCTTATGTTGTTGTATATCTCACAACTATTAGAAGACGTGAGGTTGAATGTATTTAGCAGAACAATAAATAAAAAAAATATAGGAATATGATATTCCATTTCTCCATTTTAGTTGCATTGCCAGACCTGAAAAACATATATAGGAGAAGATAGTAACTCAGCTCTCAGATGAACATTCTTCTATGATAATCATGGAGTTTTACCTGACAGAGAAGTCTATTTAAAAAAATAAATAAATATATTTATGTTTATCTATGGTTGAAATTAAATGACTATCAAATGGTGTACCTCAGCTAGCATGCAGTTTTGCTTACTTTTGTCATGATTTACTTTAGCTTAAGTTTGCGGAGGATGATTACTTAGATTTCATATCTAAAGAGAAATTAAGTCAATTCAGCTGAACGAAACTCTGGTAATCAATTATAGGGATTAGATGGTTTATATAATGATTATTGGATTTTTAATGGACTGTACTATGTTTTACTTTGAGACTCCCTAGCTGTTAATAAAATTATTTAGGAGTACTCTTTGATATTGTATTAAATTTCTTTTAAGTAGCGCTGCCCTCAAATATATTATGGGTGTGATATTTTTTATGACTTAGAAAGACCTAAGCTTGTAATCTTATGGGGTTAATGCTTGAAGCATATGAGCATAGGGGAAACTATCTAACATACTATAAACTCTATTATGTTGATAGTCCAAATACCTAGAACTCAGGTGGAGCATTAAATATTATTAAACTATCAAATAAACAAACTTTGAAAGGCAGATTTATAAAGGGATTTAATAAACTATGTATACTAAGAATCAATGTACAGAATCGATCTTTAAAACTGAGCAGGATGAGGGCAGCCATCTGAAGAACCAATCCCTGGTTTTCAAAGAATGTTGGATATTGTTTAGAATAAACATTAATGCTCATAGTTTGCAAACACAGATAGAAATGTGGGAAATTAAAGGAAAATTATAAGTATGTTTTTAGGGCAGACTTTGAATGGTGTGGGTGTAATGAAATTATTAGTTTTGGATAGAAGTGTATCCTATGTATATTGTGTTTTGTCGGAGCTTGCATTTAACATAGGGAGACATATAACATTATAGGGAAAGCATCACAATGTAATGCTAAGTAGTGGAAGCTTGGCCGAAAATGTAAATAAAATAATTATTATTGTTATTCTAAAATTTGGATAGCCCTTGCTTGAGCAAAGCTATGTATTGAGTTGAAGCTTGGTTTTCTTTTTAAAAAAAATAGTTATAAGAAGTGGTTGACTTAGTGATATATTAGAGTGGAATTAGGTGTGAGTTTAACAGTAAATCCATAAATTATATCTGAGTCTATATTAGGGCTTAATATTAAATTATGTTTTCAGGATGATGAGGTACATCTAAATTATTTTTCATATTATAATACTTAATTATTAAAAATTTATATTTACTTTAAACTAAAAGGTTAGGTTATATATATATAAGAAAACTTTATTATTTAATAAGTTATTTCAAGTTAGTTTTACTTTAAATTATTGAAGATAGTTTTTTTTTATATTTAGGTTGTATTTAAGAAATTTTATATTTTAAGAGAATGATATTACTTGATTAGAACTCAACTGTGTTCTAGGAATTTAAAAAAAAAAAAAAAACTTATAAACTTGGAATGCAGCATTAGTTGATCAACCAAGACATCATGAAAATTGTGGGTAAATAACATGATAGTTGTGGGAAGATAACATATTGGTTGTGAAAAGACAACAAATTTATCATGAAGGTTGTGGGCAGACAACCTATCGACCTTGAATGTGGGAAGGCATTCATGTTTCCAGCCTGAGATGAGGAGCGGAGCTCTCATTCTGTTCTGGTTAAGTCAAACTCCAAGAATGTGAGGAGAGTAATAAGATTTATGATATGGGCATAAATCTTAGACTAACCCATCTAGAAACCGGGCAGGAAGTCTTATGGAAATCTGTGTAATGATATGGGCTTATACAGAAATAAGACTTTCGGAGTGCTAACAGGGAAGTAAACTCATAATGCAATTCAGGGAAGTGAATTGTAATCAGCCCAAGCATGCACACGCTATTATCTCACTATAGAGATAGGGGAAATAAGCGTTCACGCTCTAGGTGATATGGGCCCTGGAGTAGGAAAACCCCTGCCAATACTTGGTTACTCGAGAAGGAGTGGAAGTATGTCAAGGCAACCAAAGTTGGGATCTGGCCAATCTTATCTTCTCGGATATTCTATCTGTAGCAGAATGGCAACCGTTAAGATTAAAGCATGCTTACCTAGATGTTAAATGGTTGGATTTAAACAAATAAATTTTTCATTTCCCTTTTTTTATATACTTGAAACCAAGCGGGTTGAACTTGGGTTTTTACAATCAAAGTTAGTTATTTTCCAAGTTAGTCGCGTCATCGGTCGTCCAATCAGTCGCATCACAGTTAGTTGTTTTCCAAGTTGCTCGTGTCATTATCATATATCATCTATTGTGTGTCACATAAAAAGGGTCAAAATAAGTGAATCGTGGTATCATATAAGAGTGTCCAATGTGTCACATAAAATGATTAAAATCAAGGTGTCAATAAAAAAGGAGAGATTCAAGTGGGAAAGCCAAATAAAAAAATCTGCGTGGCAGTTGGAACCACCAAGTAAGCAGAAACTAAATTTGTTTTTCCCAATTTCACAATTTTTTGTAAAAATCCAGCTACAAATTGAAGACATTATTCTTTACGATAAGCCAACCAACAAATATTGAAGAAATTTGTAGCATTGATTAAAGCAAGTGCATGAGTGGTAGGTGGATAAAAGGACCAAACGATCCACTATCAAGCTCGAAAAAATCCAACGAGGGGATCCTGAAATCACCAAGAAGACCTCCTAGAAGCAAAGGTACACAAAACTCTTCTTCTCCTTCCGAAATTACTATATTTAACCCGGGTCATCCATTGTTTAACAAAATAGCATTAAATCCCTCCCCAAATTCCTCCCATGAAAACCTCACACAAGAGGAAACAGGAAGCCCCAAGGTCACTAACGAGGTCTTATTATCCTTAGTAGATAGTATTAAGAGCATGAATGTCAGGATGTCCCAACTATTTGAAAGACAAATCCAACCAAATCCTCCTAGCCCAAACCACTGGAGTACTGAGCATCAGTATGAAGACTATACACACCAAAGAGGTCATAATGGTAATTCCCCAAATACCAATGGACAAAGAAATAATGAGGATTTGGAAAACAAAGAAGTTTTTGAGCAACAAAGAGGTTTTGGTAGACCTTCCCAAAATAACATCCAGAGATAAAGGAATAATGAGGACCAAGATAGGTACAATGTTCACCATCAACCAAGAGGTCCTATTGGAGTCAATTTTCCATGCATTGACATGCCCACCTTTGAATTTCATGATCCACATGGGTGGATAGCCAAAATAGAAGGCATTTAGACTTATACCAATTCCAAGACTCAAAAAAAGTTCCTTTTGCTACAACCAAATTAGACACGAAAGCTTATCAATGGTTTACATGGTACAAACATGAGGTGGTAAAAAACATCTACTAGAATTATTTCATCGATACCTTTATTCATATATTTGACAAAGGTCCCACAAATTCCTACACGGTGTGGTTGTTGTCACTTAAACAAACAGGATTGATAGTGGGCTATATCTCAAAATTTACTAGTATGCTTCACTATACAAGATACTTATAACTAAATGTGGTGGTAGCTACTTTTAGAAATGGGTTAAAAGATAATACTAAAGTCAAAGTGGACTTACAAAATCCATCCAAGATAGATGAGTGTATAAGGATTGCCAAGTTGAAAAATAAGAAGGTGCAACTGGGAACATCCACATGACATGATTCATATGGCCGACCTCAATTCTGCAACAACTTTTTTTGCAAAAATGACCAACCATCAAGATAATTCTGATATAAATATCACAATCATCATACAAAATATTAGGCATGTATACCATGATAGAATTTTCAAATTGAATATGCTAACAAGGGAGATGAAGAAATAGAGGAACACAACTCACCTGAGGAGCCCATAGCCGATGACCAAAGTGAACATGAGGAGGTTGTAGCTGAGGAATATACCATGACAATTTTGGTACATGCTCTTATGGGGTTATCCTCTCACCATACAATCAAGGTAGCAGGATTCGTTCAACAAAGGAAGGTGACCATACTGATTGATTCAAGAAGTACTCACAACTTTATTGATGCAAAGCTTGCCAGGGCATTAAATTTACACATCTACTCTTCTAGTCAAGACAGATTTCAAGTTAGAACTACAAGTAGGGGAACCTATCAATGCCTAGGTAAGACATCTTCAATTTAATTACAAATGGAAATTTATACTTGGCATGGTCCTCTTTTTTTTCATGGAATTAAGGAATTCATAAGTTATTTTGGGTGTTGCATGGATGGAACAAATGGAAACCATTGTTGGTTTTAATTACAAGCATCACTTTGTGGAATGGCAAGATAATGGGAAGACCATTCGCCTTTAAGGAATGCCAACACCACCATCAAAAATAGTAAGTTCACATAGCATGGAAAATATATTAAGAAAATGTGGCTACGGATTCATAGCCCAAATTAATTGCAGGGAAAATTTAGCATAAGATATGCCAGAAATCCAATCAGAATATATACAAAACATTATGGCTAACTATGAGGAGGTTTTTCAAGAACCAAATGAACTACCACCCAAAAGATCCCATGACCATGCCATACATTGGTTCCAGGAATTCTTCCACCCAATGGTCATCCTTATTGATATCCCCAACCTTAGAAAACATAAATAAAAAAGAATTTCCAAGAACTATTAGAACATGGTGTCATCCGTCACAACACTAGCCCCTATTCTTCACTAGTAGTTTTGGCCTATCGAAAAGATAATTATTGGAAAATGTGTCTGGATTTTTATCCCCTCAACAAAATTACCATAAAATATAAATTTCCTATTCCTGTCATTGATGATCTACTAGATGAACTACATGGGGCAAAATGTTTTACCAAATTGGACTTATGTTCAAGGTTTCACCAAATTAGAGTTAGGGAGGAGGACATTCCCAAAACAACTTTTCGCACTCATGAAGGTCATTATGAGTTCTTGGTCATGTCCTTTGGTCTCACCAATGTCCCATCTACATTCCAAAACCTCATGAACCATGTGTTTTGTCCATTCCTTCACGAATTTGTCCTAGTCTTCTTCGATGACATACTCATCTATAGTAAATCATGGAAGGATCATTTGTCACATGTGGGATGAGTTCTCCATATCCTACACAGGGAAAAGTTATTTGTCAAGCGATATAAATGCTTTTTTGGTTTTCAAGAAGTCAAGTACTTGGGTCACATAGTATCCCAGGAAGGTGTTAAATTGGATCCTAATAAGATTAAGGTAATTCAGGATTGGCCTTTACCTAAAACCATCAAGAAACTTCATGGTTTTTTGGGTCTCACTGGCTACTATCACAAATTTATACGTAAATATGGTAAAATTGTAGCCCCTCTCATAGCATTAACAAATAAGGATGCTTTTCATTGGTTAAAAGTAACCACTCAAGCCTTCGAGGCTCTCAAAGAAGCAATGTGTACTACTCCAGTTTTGGCAACTCCAAATTTTCACAAACCATTTTTCATTGAATGTGATGCTTTAGGAACAAGTATTGGGGCAATATTAATGTAGGAAGGTCATCCATTGGCATTTGAAAGTAAACAACTTTCGAGAAATAATTTGGGCCAATCTACATATGAAAAAGAAATGTTGGCAATTCTACATGCCGTGGAGAAATAGAGACACTACTTAATCAATAGTCATTTCATTATAAAAATAAACCATAGTAGTCTCAAGCACTTTCTAGAACAAAGGTTTTCTTACCCAGAACAAAACAAGTGGTTAACTAAATTGTTGGGATATGATTTTGTTATTGAGTACAAGAAAGGGAAAGAAAATATGGCAACAGATGCATTATACAAAAAATATGAATATGAAGTGGTCATTAATGCTATTTCAAGTCCTTTTTCTCAATGGGTATCTCAGTTATAGGAAGAATGGTTGTCCAATAGTGAAACTACTCAAATAATTCAGGAATTGTCAGTAGGTTCACCCAAGAATACCCTTGTTTCCTATGAAGACAAGATATTAAGGAAGAAGAATCACATTTACATTCCACACAGTTCAAAAATCAAATCAAGGATTCTAGATGAGTCACATGCCTCTCCATCCGTAGGTCATTCAGGTTTTTTGAAAACTTATATGCGGGTTAAAAAATATTTTTTTGGAAAGGATTAAAAGCAAAGGTCAAACAATTGGTAGTTGAATGTGAAGTATTCCAATGCAATAAGGGCAAAATAGTCAAATCACCAGGGTTGCTTCAACCATTACCCATTCCAGATCATCAGTGGAAACATATTTCCATGGATTTTGTTGAAGGTATTCCTAAATCAAAAGGCAAAACAGTAATTTTTATGGTGGTTGATCGCCTCTCCAAATATGCTCACTTCCATGCTCTACGACATCCATTCTCAGAAAGCAAGGTGGCTAAGGTATTTATGGACTCAATTTTCAAATTACATGGAATGCCAAAAAATATTGTAAGTGATCAAGATCCCATATTTACTAGCAATTTTTGGAGGGAATTAGATCGACTTAGTGGTACCAAATTAAAAATATCTTTTTCATACCATCCAAAAATAGATGGCCAAACATAAGTAGTTAACAAATTTTTGGGTACCTACCTAAGATGTTTTGTTTAGGATAAACAATATCAATGGAGTCAGTGGCTATCATTGGTAGAATGGTGGTACAACACTTCTTACCATTACTCCATAAATATGTATCCTTTTGAAGCATTGTATGGAACTAAGCCTCCAACAATAGCATATTATGTACCAGGATCCTCCAAAGTAGCCCAAGTAGATGATTGGTTTCAACAAAGATATTCAATGCTCACCATTCTCAAAGACAATTTGGTCCAAGGATAAAATTATATGAAGCAGCAACAAGACACACACTGATCAGAGAGAGAATTTGATATTAATGATATGGTGTTCCTACATTTGCAGCCTTACAAAAAGTTATCATTGAAAATCAAGTCCAGTCAAAATTTGGCTCCTCGATTTTATGGTCCTTAAAAAATTATGCGTCGCATTGGAGAGGTGGCGTATCAATTAGAGTTGCCTTCCTCATCACATATACATCTAGTATTTCATGTCTCCTGTATCAAGAAGGTGATCAGCCAAAAAGTGCACTCTCAGTCAGAATTACTAGTACTCGATGAAGAAGGGTGTATATATCTCTAGCCTGAAGCAATTTTACAAAGCAGAACATGCATATTGAGATCTCATCACATCCAAGAATTTATCATCAAATGGCAGGATCTGCCCTCTCTAAGTGGTGAGTTAATATTATTTGATTTATCATTATTTTGATTTGATATATATTTATCTTAGCTTCATAACTGTTACTAGATACATTACATGGTGATTGATTGATTGTTACAACATAGAAGTGATTATAGGGGGAACCCATAGGATTCTGCCCCAAATTAGCCATTAAAAAAGATTTAAATAAAACATGTAGGTTGGGGTGTGGATCCAACATGACTGACAGTGACCAGATAGGTAAATATACAAACTTGGGATGACCTAGATAGTGGGTAAATTTAGGATACACATGATGATGGGGTGCAACAATTTTACTAAATTCTGATGTAAAGGGAAGATTCGCAGGCTAGTGATAGCAGTCGACCAAAGATCACGAAGTGAATGTTAACGTGGTGTTTTAAATGTTGGAAGAATATCTACAAGGGCTTGTAGATAAAATAAAGTGAGTACAATGACATCAACACTACCATATTGCACTATTTTGTAAACTAGAGCATCGATGAAACAACAAAAAAAGTGACCATAAATATCGAGGGTGTACACCTTGTAGACACCTAAAAATATCATTTTATCCAAGTTTTGGTTCTTCTAATATCTCTTCGATATTTTTAAATTCATCTAAATTCTCTCTATTTTCTTTTATTGTGCATTGTTCACTATTCACTGTTCACTATTCACTATTCACTGTTCACTATTTACTATTCACTATTCACTGTTCACTGTTCACTGTTCACTGTTCACTGTTCACTGTTCACTGTTCACTATTCATGAATTTAATATATTTTTTCTAAATCAATTTTCAATACCTCCTCACATGCTTGTGCTCAAGTCAAGGATTCTAGATCAATCACATTTTCTACACCTACCTTCTCACATGCTTGAGCTCAAGTCAAGGATTCTAGATTAATCACATTTTCTACACCTACCTTCTCACATGCTTGAGCTCAAGTCAAGGATTCTAGATTAGCCACATTTTCTACACCTACCTTCTCACATGCTTGAGCTCAAGTCAAGGATTCTAGATTAATCACATTTTCTACACCTACCTTCTCACATGCTTATGCCCAAGTCAAGGGTTCTAGATTAGTCCTATTCTACATTTTCTACACCCACCACCACTCATGCACACCAAAGTCAAGGATTCTTTCTTTCATGCCAACCCACTTAGTAATTTTATATTCCTCCATTTATCCTAAGTCTTCCCTTACCAACCCACTTAACAATTTTATATTCTCTCACCCACCCAAAAATCTTCTATGCCAACACATTCAACATTTAAAATTCTTCACCCACCTAGTCTTGTCTTCCACTATGTCAAACTCATGTGCCACATCATCCTCACCCCCTCTCTTCTAAAATTCTATAAATACCCCCCTCATTCCCTTCATTCAAAAAGGAGGAATCAAGGCATGAATGAAGGAATGAATGAATGAAGAAAGAGGAAGCTAGGAGAGCCTACCATCATTGCATGAGTTGTAAGAATAGTCTCTTTTTGCATTCTATTTTAGTAGGAGCATTTACTTGTTTTATTTGAATATCATATTACTTGAGTGAGAGCCCAACCAACCAAGGTGGGCTTATTTTATCATTAACCTTCTCTTTTGAGTGTTGCATGCAGGTATTGAATAGCATTGGAGCAATCTTGGGAGAGAGAGAATGCACATCCACACTATAGATCTGTTGTGAAGAGGAGACATTAACACCATTGTATTTGTAAAAATCCCATTGTGGCTTTATTGTATTGTAAAAGACAAAGGACTTTATTTATTGCATTTTACTAGTTTGCATATTTTAATAAAAGTTGCATATTGATCACATTTCCTTTGTCTTTGCATTTCATTTGCATATGGTGGTTTCCTTCTTCTACAAAATGGCACGCCCGGTGGGACCCTTCCCTTGACCTCCACTTTTGCCCTTGTTGAATTTCAATTTATACTAGTTATAGGGATAAAAGTGTAGGTTTATTTATGCAATTTTTGCTCCTACTTTCAAATATTGTTGCATATTGTTTTTCTAATTGTTGTTGTTTTATGTTGTTTTGAAGGAAAAAGTCAAGATCACCTTGGTGGAGATGGTCTCACATTTCTATATCGCTTGGGTAGAGATGGTTTCATCCTAGAAGGTGCCAACTTGCAACATCCGCGTAGGCTTCCAGCTAAGTCCTCCTTCTTTGTTCCTAGACTTGTTGGATAGCATAATTTGGGTTTTTCTTTTCACACATAAGCTTCTTTAGGCTTTTATTTTAGCTTAAATTATATTTTGTTTTAGGTTCATTTCACATACTTGCCTAGCATAGTTTATTCCTAAGATTTTTTTTTAATAAAATTAGCCTCCTTAGGCTCCTCTTTTAGCACACTTGGCCTCCTTGGGCTCTTTCACAATTACAAGCCTCCTTAGGCTTCTCTCTTTTACCACACTAAGCCTCCTTAGGCTCCTCTTTTAGCACACTTGGCCTCCTTGGGCTCTTTCACAATTACAAGCCTCCTTAGGCTTCTCTCTTTTACCACACTTAGCCTCCTTAGGCTCCTCTTTTACACACTTAGCCTCCTTAGGCTCTCTTCACAGCCTCTTAGGCTCCCTTTTACCCTAGCCTCCTTAGGCTCCTTTACCCAAGCCTCCTTAGGCTTCTCTTTAACACACTTAGCCTCCTTAGGCTCCTCTTTTACCACACTAAGCCTCCTTAGGCTCCTCTTTTAACACACTTAGCCTCCTTAGGCTCCTCTTTTACCACACTAGGCCTCCTTAGGCTCCTTTTTTAACACACTTAGCCTACTTGGGCTCCTCTTTTAACACACTTAGCCTCCTTAGGCTTCTCTCTTTTACCACACTAAGCCTCCTTAGGCTCCTCTTTTAGCACACTTGGCCTCCTTGGGATTCTCTCTTTTGCCACACTAAGCCTCCTTAGGCTTCTCCTATTTTAACACACTTAGCCTCCTTAGGCTCCTCTTTTACCACACTAGGCCTCCTTAGGCTCATTTTTAACACACTTAGCCTACTTGGGCTCCTCTTTTAACACACTTAGCCTCCTTAGGCTCCTCTTTTAAGCCCAATTGACCTCCTTGGGCTCTTTTCACAATTACAAGCCTCCTTAGGCTTCTCTCTTTTTCCACAAGCCTCCTTAGGCTTCTCTTTTAGCACACTTTGCCCCCTTGGGCTCTTTTCACAATTACAAACCTTCTTAGGCTTTTTTCCTTTTATTACCTTTAGCTTTCTTGGGCTTCTTTTGCACATACATCTAGCTTAGCTTACCCTCTTGGGTCTTACTTTTTCCATGCACATAAACCTCCTTAGGCTTCATTTCTTACACACACATAAGTCTCCTTTCCCTTAACGCACACACAATAACCCTTTTTAGTTTGCTCTCCTTAATTAGAATAATTAGTTGCACTTGCATCTCTAATTTTAGTGTTTTTATTTATTTTAGATAGCTTTAGTTTTTAAGCTTTCTTTCCTTTTAGCATAGATTTCTTTAATTTATAAAGAAATTAGATAGTAGCAATAATTAGCTTAGATTTCTATTTTTTGGTACCTCTTAGGAATTGTGCTCCATTAACATAATCTCTTTTTGTGTGAGTAAATTTTGGCCATCTTGTTTGTCCTATGGTTTCAACTCGAAGTCAAGTCCGAGCTTTAAACCAAATCACTATGGATCCTACCCTACCATCTTCCACTGCACCCGATCTAACACCTGTGAGTGAAGATTTAGTCACTCTAGGTACCTCTTCTTTATGACATAATCCCTTTCCTCCTGACACCCATCACAATTATGATGCTTATCCCATTATTACCGCAATGGCCAATGCCAAGACCACTTCTTCACATACCTCTAAAGAAGGTACTCCAACCCACACCCAACAAAATCCCTCACCCTTTGATCCATTGACATCTACCTTACCCTTAATCACCATTCCCCAACCCCCATTGACTTCCACCACTACTCTTGATCTTTTATCTCAACCCCTTATTGATTATCCTGCCACCCAAACCTCTACTCAATATTCTACTTCCATGCCACCCCCGCTCCAACAACTAATGGCTCAACCTCAAATTAATGTAGTTACCCACTCCATCATCCCCTCTTCCACTTCAACCCTTGTTGCTACTAGTGCTACACTTTCTCAACCATCTTCTTCCACACTCCCTACTCAACCCAATGCTAGCACTACTTCACCCTATACCACAACTTACCATATGCCAATTCATGACCCCTGGTGTTGCCATACCTAGCCTTCCACCTCCAACCAATCCCCTTCTTGCTTTAGCCTCACAACCACCTACTAATCCAAATCCACCTCTCCAATATAATACTACTCAAACTCAAACACCACCTCAAATCCAATTACCATCTAATTTCTCTATTCCATCGCAAGTCCCTAACCTTACCCAACAACACATACCCTCCCCTCAATCTCAAAATCAACCCTTTGTATCACCACAAAAATCTCCCTCCAATCCTCCCAGCCAACCTCCTAATTCCCAATACCCAATTCTTCCTCAACAACCACCCCAAGCACCTCAATGGCCCCAACAATATTCTCAATCTAACCCCCAAACTTTAGCCACATATCCCCAATATCAATACCCATCATCTCAAGTTCCTCAACCTCCTCCCCAAGCCCAACATGCCTCATCCCAAATTTATCAATCACAAGTCCCTCAACCATATCCTTTATCCCAACCTATGCCATACCAACCTACATCCACTCCATCCCAAATATATCAATTCCTACCTCAAAAACTTCCCCCAAATCCCCTCATTCAACCTTCTCATCCCCAACATCAAACTTCCCTCCAACAACCATATCAAACTCCTCCTTTACATGTCCCTCAACCTCCTCCCCAACCTCAACCCGTACAAGCCCAAATACCTCAATATTATCCCCTACAAGTCCCTCAACCCCTTACTCAACCGCAATCAAACCCCTCTCACCCAACCCCATATTTTCAACCTCCCTTGGACCTACTTCAATATTACCCCCCATACCCATCTTCCTCCCTCTACCCTTCACAACCCATACCACCTCAACCTAACACCCAAACTTATACTTCCCAACCATCCAATTGTACCACTACCATTCCTAATCCTGCTTACAATCCCACATCTTCCTCACCTATGTTGCAGTCAACCTCACAAGATGAGATACAATGACTTATCAGTCACATGAATGCATTGGAACTTCAAACTGTAGGTATAGGATACCAAAAGCCCACCCTTAGCCAAATATATACCCAACCTATTCATCCATCTGTACCTGCCCTAGTCTACCCCTATAAATTTGAATTACCCAAACTTGACCCTTTTATAGGACAAGGGGATCCAAAAGACTTTTTAAGCAAATATTTGAATGCTTGTTTCCTCATTAGTGGTAGTGACCATCTCCTTCTTCGTACCTTTGCTATATATCTAAGTGGCACTACTCTCGAATGGTATAATGCTTTACCACAACATAGCATTTATACCTTTGAACAATTGGCCAATCTCTTTCTTGAACGCTTCACCCTCTTAGTCAAGAAGAAAACCAACCTCATTGATATCTACAAACTTAAACAATTTGATGATGAATCTATTCTTGATTACGGAGCCCGATGGCAAGCTATTATTAATGAACTTCCTTTTTCCTTGCCTGTCACTGAGCTAACTCACCTCTTTACTCATAGTTGCAACAAACACATTTCCTTACTCTTACAATTACAACAATATAGGACCTTTGAAGAGGCGTTAGCCCAAGCTAAGGTCATTGAGGATATTAAGATCCAAGAGGGCGTTATAAAACTTAAAAAGAAAGAGTGGAACAACAAAAATCAAAAGGGTAATGCCACTTCCTCCAAATCACCCCAAGTCAATCAAGTCGTCCTTACCACACCACCTCCTACTACCACTATCCAATCTCCTCCACAACCCCAACCCCAAACAACACCTCAACCATTCTCCACCCAACCCTTGACCTCCACTTTCACATCCCAACCTTCAAATAGACCTCATCGAGCGCTAAGACGAGAGTTTACTCCCCTCGCTGAGCCTTTAGCCGACATATTTCATCGTCTTATCAAATCCCAAGCCCTTATCTTACCTGAAATTAAGCCTCTTTATGATCCCAATAAGCCCTTACCTCAATCTTACAAAGCACATATTTATTGTATCTACCATCGTCAACCAGGACATGACATTGAACATTGTATTCAATTTAAAAATGTGGTCCAAGACATGATAGAATGAGGGGACATTCGTATTGACAATCTCGTAGCTCCCCCTAATAAAAACCTTGGGATCTATCAAAACCCTTTGCCCCAACACACTACTACTTCCACATCTTCTACACCTCCTAACCAAGTTAATCATATTGACCACAAACCCGACTTCGTTGGAATGGTGCATGTGACCACTCGAAGTCAACGCCAAACCAACCACCAACATCCTTCTCAAACCCAAGTTCAAACTCAATCCCCAAATGCTCCACCCAATCCCCAAAAACCGCCAACCCCCATTATTACCGTAGCTTCCAAACAAACCCCTCCTAAACCTATCCTTACCCTTACCCAAAAATTAACCAATTGCCTTAAAATTGCTCCTACTAAAATTTTTGTCTATGATCTTATCCAAAAATCCCCTACCCACCGAGAGGCTTTAATGGAAATCCTAAAAGCAATTGATGTTCCTTCTCAAGACCCACAAGCCTTTACCAATTTTATAGGTCATATTCGTACATGCACCGAACCTGCTATTGCCTTTTATGACTATGAGATTAAGGCAATGCCTATGGGAGCACCCGATCCCCCCATGCATATTATTGCTTCAATTAATGGCTTACCCTTTAAGAGGGTCTTGGTTGATACAGGATCTTCCATTAGTATTATTACATCGATGGCCCTTAAACACCTCAACATTCCCTCTTCCTATATAATCCATACCGATTTCACCCTTCGTGCCTTCAATGATGCCCTTTGCTCTACCTTAGGGACTGTGGTCTTACCTATCCAAGTTGGCCCTAAGACCATTCATACCCTCTTATACATCCTTGAGGGAGAAATGCAATACAACATTCTCTTAGGACGACCATGGATCCGAGAGATGCGATGTGTTCCATCTACTCTACATCATTGCTTAAAGTTTGTGCATGATGGCCTTATCCATTGTATACCAGTAGATGATGAACCATTTAAGTATTGCAATTTAATCATTGATTCATCCCAACCTTCACTACCTACCACCCACTTTTCCCTCACCCCTAATACTAATACCCCTACTTCCTCACTCGTACCCAAAACCATTTCTCATGTTTTGAACTTAGCAGAGGCTCAATCACCCACCTCCTCCCAAACCCTAAATCCTATACCTACCCAAGCACCCCTTTCACTACTTAAAACTGCAATTCATCCTCTTACTAATCCTACCCCATATTCTACCACTTCTACTTGCCAAGAAGAGGATCCCCATGCTTCACACCATACACCACTTGATCCCACCTCACCAAATATTACCCCTTCATCAACCTCATCCCAGCCTATTTTGGCTACTTTTCCCCACAACACACCTGTCCTTTCTATAAACCCCATATCCTCTCACTCTACGATCCCACACATCACAATACATATGTCCAACATGGCCATAGGTGAATATCTTGTACATGATGTAAATATTAAAAATCTACCATATGTAGAGTCTATTAGAGATTTTGGTAGACCCCATGATATACCTGTAGTTATAGATGCTATTGTGTCCTTAGGATCATCCTCTAGCCATACCAATTTTGATACACCCACATTACCATCCGCTTCCATTTCACCCCAAGATCATTTTTGTGCTAGTGTTGGTTTCCTCTCCAAACCATATTTTGTCCTATATTATTTTCAAAAATATCATTGGCAAGGCTTTGGTCTAGGATGATATGAACAAGGCAACCACACCTTTATTGACCTTCCAGGTCAATTACCCAATATTCGAGTTGGCCTTGGATATACAGACATGCCTTCCCTTGCTTCCTTTACCAATTCTCCTTATACCTTCAAAGAGGATGAGGAGGAGATACCCTCCCCTAATATATCACCCTCCTCACACCCTTCGGTCCTCATGATATCTTTTGATCTCTTCACCCCTCTTCAAATTACAACTAAGCCTAAACATCTATTACCTATTCAACCCGACACCATCGATATGAGCCACATTTCCACTTTTCCAACTTCGGATGACTTCCTACCCATACAAAAATCCATCCCCTATACTCTTAATTACATCTCATCCTCTTCCCCTACTATATCCACTACTGATACATCTAATACTCCTCCTACACTTATATCTGCCAATGACCCACTCCTTATACCTACACCACACCAATTGGAGGAGGGCTCTCATATGTTAATTGAAGAAACCTTAGATGTTGACCTTAGCTCTAACCCTACCAGTCCACAAATAGTCAAAATAGGAAAAGGTCTTTCTGAGGAGGAATAAGAATAATTTATTGCACTCCTAAAAGAATACAAGAAGGTATTTTCTTGGTCCTATAAAGATATGCCTAGACTCGATCCTAATTTAGTGGTCCACAATCTTGTGTTAAGTCCTGATGTTCGACCTGTTAAACAAAAATTATGCAAACTACATCCTACCATTGCCCTCATGGTAAAATATGAATTACAAAAACTACTTGATGTGGGCTTTATACAACCCATCGATTATCCCGAGTGGGTTTCTAATATGGTACCCGTTTCTAAACCCAATGGGGGATACGCGTATGCACTAACTTTCGAGATCTTAATAAAGCATGTCCCAAGGATGATTTTCCGCTACCTAATATAGACACACTAGTAGATGCTATAGTCAGGCATGAAATGTTGTCCCTCATGGATGGTTTCTCGGGTTATAACCAAATTTGAGTCAATCCTGTTGATCAACACAAGACCTCTTTCACCACTCCTTGGGGAACTTTTTGTTATAAAGTAATGCCCTTTGGACTCAAAAATGTTGGGGCCACATACCAAAGAGCCATGACTTATATTTTCCATGATTACATGCATAATATCATGGATGATTATGTTGATGACCTCCTTGCTAAATCTAAACATCGACATGACCACATTGATGTTCTACGAAAAGTCTTTAATCGACTTCTTGAACACAATGTTAGACTCAATCCTAAGAAATGTGTCTTTGGTGTTACCTCAGGAAAGCTCCTAGGTTTTATTATTTCCAAAGAAGGCATTCGAGTGGATCCCAATAAATTTAAAGCAATAATGGATATGCCTCCTCATAGAAACCTTAAAGAATTAAGGAGCTTGCAAGGCAAGATCCAAGCCATTCGATGATTTATAGCACAATTATCTGATAAATGCAAACCCTTTAATCACCTTTTACAAAAAGGAGTTAAATTTGAATGGACACCCGAATTCTAGGTTGCTTTTGATAATATCAAACCTTTCATGACCCTTATAGTACCTATGTTTGAAATAAGAAGCAAAATATGAGTGATTTATCCCATCGCAATATTTGCAAGGATGGAAACTCCAACGATTAGTTTTTCATGACCATATTGATTGCAATAGGTGCACAGTAGAGATGATTTGATGGCTTTGAAGTCTAATTTAGGTATATCATGTTTTTCTATCTCTTTAATGATATCTTATAACCAAATGTGCACAGTTGAAGCTATTCCATATTTTTCTTTTTGTATAAAATATTGTTGATCTTTTTTTTGTTTTGGGTCTCTCTCGATAGTAGATTCATTGGATGAATCTCCCTTTATACGACTGCCAATTTCAGAACTTATTTTGCATTGTATTGGTTCTTTCTTTTCTTTCCCCTTTTCATCATTGTAATCCATTAGGTTTTTAATCCATATTGGTATCTTTCTTATTCCACTTCTAAGAGTGTTGCTTAGCATGCTAGTAGTCATTGGTATTGCCTGAACTCTTTGGGATAGAAAAGTTCTATCTTATGGCTCTCTACTAGAATAATTGATCTCTGATAGAAGTATATAAGCTTGATTTGATAAAACATATATTAATCCTTTATTCTTGTGTGCTTCCTTATGTCTCCCTAGTAACGATAATGAGTAATCATAAGGATTTTTAGGTTTTTAGATAGCTTATATATTGCTAATGATTTACAACTTGATAAACAATAGATTCTAATATTACCAAGTTTAGTAGAATTCCTTATGACTCCCTACTATGTTTTGGACAAGATATAAAGTGTTTTTGTAATATATAGTTCAATCTTGGTTGATTTTGTAAATTTATGTAAATGCTAAAAAACAACTTTTATTGTCCTTATTGCTCCTATTAAACTAAGCATTTATTCTAGATTTCAATAGGTTTTAATGTTGGATATTTTATCTCTATTTGAGAGGATTTGAGACAAGTAAATATTATAATTTCCAACCTTTATATGATTTTGATAAACCTATTATAATGGCCCTTTGAGATTTGATTTTATTTTTTTCTAATTTCCAATAAATCAATTTTTAGTAGTAGACCTTATGACTCCCAAATTTGGAAAAATAGAAAATATAATAATATTTGCAAAGTATTTAAATGATTCAACGTAAGTAGAAGGCCTTATATCTCCTATGTTAGTTTATAAATAGTATAAGATTTTTGGTAAGTTATCTCCTATATATTTAGCTTTCTCAACCTTAAAAATAATCCTTAAAATTATAACCTTATATATCTTATGTTTGAAAGCAATATTAATGAGATATTTTTCTTACCTTAGTCCCCTTGACTTCACACTTGAATGGCACTGGTTTTGATTGAAATATGAAATACTCTATGTACCCTTTCTGTTGTGCTTGACTTGATGAGTCTGAATGACCAAGTGTGGTGTGGTTGTTGGGCTTCCTCTTCAATGCTTAGAGAGTAGAATTTGATATTTTAATGGAGTCTTAAATACTTCTATGCGCTCCTTCTTCCATGTTGTACTTAGAAATGGATTGAATGGGCTGCACTTGCTCTTCACACACTCTACAAATGTCGAACGTGAATGTTATCCTTTCACTCTCTATGCTACATATATGGGTATTCTTTGATGGATAAGTGGCACTTCCATTTATTGGGAGTGCTACCACTTCTTCTTGTAATATTTTTGTGCCAAATGTTACTCCTATATAATGTATTCTTCTTGATTTGAGTGCTCTCAATGTTCATCTCTTGAGCATTAGAGAAATTATAGACATGAGGGAATAATGTACCAAGTGGAACTCAACCCTTTTGCATGGATTTTTCTATGTAACACCTCTAATAAGGATATTATAACTCCTTCGAATGTCTTCCTCCTTAGCTTGCTTTAATTTCTTGAATAGCAAGCAATGTATTTTCTTCTGTAGGTAACTCATGAGCTACCTTGGAGCTTTGGATGAGGATGAGGTAGCTCTTTTGCTACCCTTTGTTGATGCTACTTCCAATAGAGCATCCACTTTCTTATGTATGCTTATACCTTCAATGTGCTCCCTATTCATGATGATAGAGGTGAAGCTTGATGCATCTAAATGTTGAATGTGCTCTATCCTTTTATTTTACATAGATAGCTTCTTCTCCTTGCTATGGTTTACATAAATATTTATGATAGATTTCCTTTGGCTTACATAAATAGCCTTTGAAGGCTTATTGTCATTTACGTAAAATTTTCCTTTATCTATAGGTTCAATCTTGGAGAGAATGCCCTTTCGATGCTGGAGAATTCTTGATCCTCTGGCCCTTCCTTTGGCTGTATTTTTCCCCATACCTGTTGTGCCTATTGTGGCACCTTTAAATATGCTCCTTATTCTACTTTTGATGTATTGTAGAAGTGCAACACCATGTAACCTTTACATGTATATCGACCCTTTTTATTGCACCTTTTCTTGAACTCTTTTGCAGGTATGAAATTCTTATTTTTGTAGCAGATTGATGAGTGCAAAATGAGGGTTTTAAGGATGTCTCTTTGGCTAGAATTCTTACCATTTTACTTGGATGATTTATGGTGAATCCAAGCCTCGTAAATGTTATATAATAGAAGCTTATTTTAGTTGCACTAACCTAAGTACTTTGGATTTGAGACTCACCAAATCTCAAGATTTGAAGCTTCTTTTTGGTTAGTTTTTCTTTCTTTTTCTTGTACTAACCAATTTTGGTGGCTTCTATTGGCCACTATGAGTTGCAATTTTTTGTGCTTTAGAAGTGTCTTTAGACACTTGATCCAAACTAGATTTTGTAGCCTTTATTTCAAAGCACAAAACTTATTTTTTTAAGAGTAATAATAATTCAAATGAATCTAAAAAATTACACCTTATCATTCCAATCTACTCTTAAGAAAAATCACTTAATCAATTCACTGCAACTAATCAAGAATAATCTCAAATGAACCTTCAAGATTTATTCTATAAATTTCTTACAAGCAAGATATTAGGAGATAGTCTTCTTTTGCTTTCCAAAGTAGATAAAAGGCAAGTTGATATATTATTAAAATTCTAAAATCTAATCAACTCCTAATGTGCAAATGAACCTTAAAAATAACCTTTCTTTTTGCACACTTGAATATTGTAATACAAATATTATTTTTGCAACTTTAATCAGAATGAAGGTGCTTTAATAAATCTGATAAGTAATCCAACTAATGAATATACTTGCACCAATAATTGCTTACCTTTATTTGAATGCTTTTGTAGCTCCTTTTCTACTTCTGTAGAAGATGTAGATCTTGGTGCCTAAGATCATCAAGTTTCTGCCTTGAATAGGATCTTGTAGCTCTTTTTAGATTGTTTTGAATAGCTCCTTATATACCAATTTTATGACCTCAAACTTTCTTTCACAAGCCTAGGATTTGGTGACTTTGATCTCCTCTTGTAATATCCTAATTCTACTATATATTTGTAGAAGTTTGTATCTCTGAAGCAGTGACCTCTTACTGTAGGAGGTAATATTCAAATCTCCTAGATTTGATAAGCATCTTCTACCTTCAATTTTTCTTGTCAAATTTTGACTTCAAGCAAGATTTTCTTCTCAAGCTTCTGAATGTCTTGAGGTCTTCACTGGATTCTTATTCTTCTTGTATTTGGAACTCCTTGTCAAATTATCCTCCTCTTGAGCTTATTGTCATATGATGATAATTATCCCAAGTTCTTCACTATCAGGGGCTTCTCCTTGGTAGTGGATTTCTCCAATGAGTTCTCCTTTGAGGAATTCTTTAGCAAGGCTCTCCTAGCCTTTTACTAGATGCTCGTAGAGACCTTATCAAGGTCTTTGATCTTGCATATTCTTCTAGTCTTCCTAGAGATATTATATTCAACCTTCTACTTATGGAATTGTTGGCATTGAGATCTTCTCCTGGATATCTGATTCTGCTACTTTTGGATATGAGAAAGACTCTCCTAGTCCTTCTTCTTCCTAGCCTAGAAGTTCTTAAATGATATCTCCTCATAATCTCTTTTGCTTTAGGTACTAGATTTATTCTGAAAGGATTTTCTTCCTAACTTATTGGATCACCTTTACCTGCAACAAAAAATATTAGTACTAAAATATTCTTCTGAATTAGATCCTTTCCTCTGAATTAGATCCTTTCTTCTAGAATCTTCTTTAGGATAAAATGCATTTGAGGCATATTTCAGTATCAAGGCTTCTATAGCCTATTCTTCAATATCAAGGCTTCTATGGCATGTTCTTCAATATCAAGGCTTCTATGGCATGTTATTCAATATCAAGGCTTCTATGGACTTTTCTTATGGATCAAGGCTTCTATGGCCTTTTCTTCGGATCAAGCTTCTATGGCCTCTTAGTTATTCCCTATAGACCTACTATGGCTTGATATAACATAACTCCGATACCATTGTTAGTTTTTGATGCCACTTACAATGTGAGACACCAATCACAAGATGCAAAAAAAATAAAGTAGATCTACAAGATGACTAAAATATACTATAAATAAAAAGGGCAAAAATATTACAATAGTAGCTATGGAGTAAATGGACACTCCATAATATATGCTACTACTCCATGAAATAGCTATGAGCTTATAGCTCACACATTGTACCCATCACCAATGGATTGTGACGTACACATAACTATAATATCCCCTAAGCTACTATATATGACTATGTCCCCTGACTCTCTATATCTCTATCTAACTATGAGATTTTTCTTATATATGAACATAGGTTCCTTGGCCAACACTCTACCTAGGTGTGCAAGGGACAACTTGCACATATACAACTTGCGCATTGACACTTGTGCATTTATTACATTGCATGAAATAACTAGATAACTTTCCTCTAAATTAACCTAATGTCCTAAGTATGTACCAAGGAAGGTACATTTACATGACCCAAATAATGTAATATGCTCTATTTATAACAAGTAGGAGGAGGAATAATTAGAAATAATAGAGGAGATATTTTGTCTTATTACACTTTTAATAGTGGATTTAAGACAAATAATGAAGCTAAAGCTTCAAAAGCTTTATAAGGGTTAAAAATATACAAACAAGTAAAATGGAACAGAGTATGGATGGAAGGTTATTCTCTCATAGTAATAAATACAATTTTGAGGAAAGCAAAGGCTCCATGGAACATACAAGAGATAACTATGAAATTCAAGATAATGCTAAAGAGTTTGAAGAAATTAGGTTTAAATATACATTGATGAAAGGAAACAAATATGTAGATAGGCTATCCAATAGAGGGATTTTAATTGAGGATCATGAAATTCAATTCTCCTTGCCTTAGTTAGAGAAAGTAGTGAGTTTAATTGAAACTAACAAAAAAATGTTGATTGTCTAAATCAAATAATGATTATGATTTACTCTAATATTTTGCATTGGTAATATCTAATTTATTTTTTAACAATAATATTTTTTCATATAAATTATTTATTATAATTTTTATGGTTGTACTTGTGTTTTAGGAAGGAAACTAACAATCTAGATTTGATAAAGCGAACTATGATAGTGTGATATTTTAGTAATATTACTCTACTAAGATGCAATGCATATATAATAAAGGTGAAGTTTTGGTATTGTGAAGATTGCTATATAAGAATATCAAAAATGATGCTAAATTATAGAATATTTGTATTCATACAAAAATTTAAAAAGATCTAGAAAATGAAAATATAGAAATCAAACATTTTATGTAAAATGATGTAGGTTTCTAGCTATAGCATCTCAATTGAGATGATAAGTGTATCTATTTATAAAATATCAAGCTCTAAAGAAGAGAGTTGTAATTTTTCAAGGGTGGGGGACCCGAGTACAACCCCTTATTATCTAGCCAAAAAAAAACTCCCTTCTATGTATGATACAAGACTAGTGAAATTTGATTTAATAGTTCTCTTTAATATCTCATTAAACACCAATGAGTTGGGATTATAAATTCTGTTCTTTATATTATTACAATAATACTAGCAAGTTATTATCTTACCACCTTTCAATATCTTGTTCTAGTCCAATGAGTTATGCTTTTCAAATTTATTCTATGTCTAATACAATAAAATATCAATGGATTACTTCTTATCACCTCTAAAATATTATTCAATATTAGAGAGATAGGATTTTATCAACTCACTTCTATGTCTAACACAAGTCCAAACCAAAGATAAAGACTTTATAAGTTTGAGAGATTATCCATGATGATGGATTTCCAAGGCCTACAAGGAAGTGATAAGGAACTAGTAATGGTGTGTACAACCTAGACTTTCTATTTAGTGGTAAAACCTTGTAAATAATATCCTCATAATATTCAATAAAATTACTCACTTGATTTGGCATTGTCACTTATCGTATGCATTGTATTAACCTTCATTAATTTGGAAATTATGACATAACATTATGCTTTTTTATTATCCTTCATAAATATTTGCTCATCACTAAAGTTTTTTTGTTATTTTGGACCACTCTATATTATTTTTCCTTCAAAGGGACCAAGGTGTATTTCCTACCACTCTTATAAATCATTATAATAATTTATATTCTATCATAAATGAACTTTTCATAATATTGTCATGGTATTCCCAACAAGACATGACAAACATCCATGGTAACTACACCATACCAAATTTCATACCTAATCTAAATATCAACTAGACATTACTAATTCATGACTAATTTATGTCTAGTATTAAGCCATGGCATCTTCTAAGGACTAGGATACACTATAATTTTCAGCCCAATTTTCTCTATAATTTTACTTAACACCAAATTGTTAGTATTTCCGCTATATATAATTGCTTTGCAACACTCCACTACTTGAAAATGGCCAAAAATTAACTTTTTCTTTGCTTTAGTTTTCCCTTTTTCTCTAGCATCAATAATATATTTCTCAACATGGTTTTCTCTCCTTGCTTAGGCTCTTCCATGTGAATCAATGATGTTGTTGACCTTTCTTCTATTTTTAGCATATGTATTTTTTTCTCATTCCTCTTTATATTGGTATCTTGATGGCTTGAGGGCATTCAATGGCCCCATCACTTACTTGACCGCATCAAAGGAAAGTATCACTAAATCTTCCCCTTGGTTGTAAATTCTTCTTTCTGTATTAAATTTTCTTCATTAGATGGATGATTTTTGATTTGTGAAAAAATTAATTCTTCTTATTAAATTTATTTTGTTTTATTTCCTTGATGATTTTTCTTTACTAAATCTTTCTCTATCTTGTAAGGAGTTCTAATATTTTGGAGAAAATTTATCTTCTTATTTCAAATCCTATCAATATGATTTCTCTAGTATCTATAATTATATCATGTTGATATCATCTTAGATGTTTAGTTCTAATCCATTGACACATATTGCCACATTTTTGGTCAACTTTATTATAAATAACTTTAACATCAATCTTATAAAGCTCCTCCATGTAGTCTTCCACATTTAAATTTCTCTATATTTTGAGGTGTGTTCAATAAGTTAGAGTTGGTAATCAATAAGAAGGAATTTTATTTTCAACTTGGTAAGCATCATATACCATCTTGTATTTTCACTACCCTTGCTATTTCATTAAATCTACACTTTGGCCTACCACAAAGCAACATGTCCTTTTAGATGATTTTCAACAAGGGAATTAATGCTTATAATTTGATATTAGCAAACCTTGAATAAAATCTAAGATAAATATCTCCCATTTCCACTCTAGTATATCGTGTGGATACAACATACTTTTTGAATGCACACTTTCAGCTTTAAATCATTGGCATATCAAGCATTTAGTAAAAAATATTGTTGTATTTCTTTAAATAAACCAAAAAATTACTTTTCTAGGTCTGTTATCATTTTAGTCATACCAAGATGGCTAGAATTTGTGGTACAATGTACCTCCTCTAATATTGTGGCTCACAAGTAGTCAATATTTGGTATACATCTGATTTTTTATTCCTCAACAATATTAGGAATTTATTATATCATGTAATATAGTTAGGGTTAGATATTCAATATTTACACCCAAATAGATGGTTGATATTTTGTTATCCAAACTATCTCATGTTCATCATATATATTCACATTTTTATTAATAAAACTCTATCCAACATCATGTTGGTACAACATGTGGTATTAGAGCCATCATTTATCCTAGAGCATGAGAAAGAATAGATCAATTTGGAAAGGTGCTATTTATAGTAAGATAAGATCAAGGTATAGAAATTCCATCATGGATGAAGGTTTTGAATAAAGGAAAAGCATTACCAAGCATTCTAGTTGAGAGGATCTAGAGGCTCACAACATTGATAGAAGTTGTAAAGAAGCACATGATTAATTGGAATGCATTGCTAAGGAGTAAAGAGAATCATTATCATCATATGAACATAGGAGAAGACACTTTTTTTATGTTGTTTATATTTTTTAGTTATGCAAGAGAACTTGGAGTTCTAATTTGTTGTCATCTAGATCATTGCACTAGAGATATTTTAGAAATAATCCTATTTGTATTTTTCTACCATTGTTTATGTTTTAGATGCACAAGAGTGGAATAAGATTAATTGTACAAGATAAATTGTATGAATATCATGCCATCATAAAATAGGATCATTTGAAAAAAGTTGATGTCTAATAAAAATATCATCATCTAATTATTCCATTATAAAATTGAGTCTTTTGGAGAAGAGATACCATCTAAAAAAGAGTTGTCATCTAGAGTTATCATCTAGAGATATCATTTAGAGATGAGTTATCATCTAGAGTTGTTATTTAGAAAATTATTATCATTTGGATAAGAGCTATCATCTATAGAAATGTTATCTAAAGATATTACTATCTAAATACATGAGTTATTTAAATACATTTGTGTCATAACATGACTTATCATCTATAAGAGCCTTATATAGTTGTCATCATAAGATATTACCATATGAATTTAACTTTTATCCTTTCATCCATTGACCAAGTCATCTACCAATAAGATCATATAAAGATACAAGAAGGTCATCTATTATGAAGTATTCATCTAACCAATATATGGTTCATCTAAATATTAACTTCCAATGGTGATGCATTGTCATTAAGCACATCATTAATTCTCAATGAATTTGTCAATCCAGGGCAGTGTACAAGGCTATCTACGAAAGGAGTGAACAGGGCTATAATTTAAGGTCAATTGGGAGAAGCAAGTCTTATTGGTGGAACTGATTGTGTGGGGGTTTTTAGGTCTCTTCTACCTCTAAATTGCATAAATTGAACTTTAATCTAATTGCAAGAATGAAGACTAATTGTTGATTACAGAAATGAAACCTTAGTTACAGTTGCAAGAATGAAATCTGATTAAATTGCAGAATTAAAACCCTAGTTACAGTTGCAGAATTGGAAACCTAATTACAGTTGCAAAATGAAAGTCTATTTACTCTTGCAATAATGAAAACTAAAATTAAGTCCTGTCAATACTCTGTAACAGAAGGTTGTCAATCTTCTGTGCAGGGGTTGACAGCAAAAACAATAATGCAGGAAAATTGCAGAAAACTGTAAATTGTTGGAAATGGAAATTGCAGTAAATTGGAAAGTTGTTGGAAAGCAAAAAGACTAATCAGATCTACTGCTAATCACATCACAAAAGTATCTTGAATAGAAAATAAATTATTAGGACTGAAATGGATGTTAACTACTACAAAAGAATGAAATTGACAAGTTTCACAGCTTATTCTGCTACAACAAAATCAGAACAAAACCTGTCTGTTAGTCCTCCTCCTAGGTCTGGAAGTGGCCAGCCTCCTTTTCCAGAAGAAGGTATGAGTTCCTCTCTCTCTAAATCTTACTCACACTCAAACATAATAGAATGAATAGAAAAACTTGTACTTTATTGATTCAGAACATGATTACAAATCTACTGCTAAAACCTGTTACAGAACTGTAACAGTCTCAGTTTTCTCGCTTATTCTCTATCTATATTTTCTCTACTACTATTTCTACTATTATTATTATTAGCTCAACCTGGATGGGAGCTATATTTTATAGATGCCTAAAATCTAATTACAACAGAAAATATACTCTGCAAATCAATTCCTATTATTCTGTAGTATTCCCTAGGTTTATCCTAGAAGAGGATCTTTTCCATAAATTGTGGCTTTGGATGGCAAGGATGACAAAGTTAGATGGGAGATATTTTCCTTTAACCTCCTCAACCTTCTTTCCATTTTTCCACCATCAAAAATCAGTCAACAGGTCAAAAAGTGCTTTATGTTCTCAATCCGGAGCTAAGTGGCTCAATCCGAAGATATTCGCTCAATCCAAGAGACTGTATTTCTCAATCCGAAGATCTTCGAAATGACCAACTATGTACTCTTCAATTTATTTCAGCTGCATTTCTCAGGTGGATTAGTCCTCAGGATCATATTGCAATAGCCTTCATTCCTCTTCATGTGTGAATTCCATGCCTTGCCATTCATTGGTAGTTGGCTGGAATTTACACAGGAAAACCAGTTTCTACTGCACAGTAATAGTTCTTTGCACTATTTTCTAAATTCAAAGAAATTAATGCTTGAGAAACATCAAAATAAGAATAGTAAAGTGTTGCTATCAGCCTAAGCATATCCCTTATGTAACAGGTCATGGCAAAGTGACATAAAACTACACAAAAACTATAAAAATCAGCATATAATATTCCAAACACATCAATCATGCAAACAATTAATACACAACATATTAGATCAACTTAACTAGTATATAAAGTAAATCATAGAGTTTTAGGTAAGTTTTAGTTGTTCAAAACATGCTATGATGGAGGCATTTCCAGGCCTCATCATTTTCCCCCCAACTTATATTAATGCATGTCCTCATGCATTCTGTTGGGCTATAGAATCACAGATATCCATATTCAAGTTCCATGATCTGTAGAACAACTTTTTGCCTATATAGTATCCTCTATTCTCCTGAAGGTTTCTGAGCCAATTTTCAAACTGCTCATCTGGTTGAGGATCCTCTTCAAAATAGTAGGGAACTAGAGTAATGATGGTTGGAGGCCTAAATATGAGACCTACCTAGTTATGCTACATAATTTCAATAAGTTGTATCACCCCTTATGCTCTTCTTCTAGACCATTCCAGATTAATGGGGGAGATAGGCTCCCTTTTCTATAAAGACATGGAAAGTTCTGCCCATCTATTTCTGCAATGTGATAATGCTGGAACAAAATTGTCATTACAAAAATTCTAGAATTTAGTTACATAGTCCCTCAAATTTCTCAAATACATCCTTTTGATATCATCCCTGTTCATCATGAGAAAATGTTGTCTAGTGATAATCGGATGATTTGGCTGAATTGCTCTAACTAACAATTCAGCTCTTAATTCAATTTCCTTATTTTACCTTTTTTCTTGGTCCCAGTAAAACTGATTTTGTAAGGTAGACATAAAAGCTCTCAATTGCACATCTCCTATGCAAATCTGGGGGTGGAAATCTACATCCTCTAGAATGAAAAAGTTATGCAGAAATAACTCACATAGCAAGTTTTTTTGCTCTGTAGGACTATTGAAGTAAGCTTCCAAAAACTCTTTAACTTTTTCCAGTTTATAGGGGAGACCTAAGCTAATTCTCATAACCTGCCATCTCAGATATCTCTCCTTCAGAATGAGACTATAAAACCTAGCAGGTCTTCTAAATTGAACCAAAAATTCAGCAATTTGACATAGGTCAATTACTTTTTCATTCAATGCACTGATTTATATGTCCTTTGTCTCCAGTTATTTTCCTACCAGTTTCAATTTCTCAACCTGTGTGGCAAGCTTTTCATATTTGATCATCCAGTTAGCAATGTCTGTATTATACTACTCCAGGGATACAGTATTGGGTGGTCTAATTACAGGTTGAAACTTAGGCAACAGTTCCACCTATACCCCTTTTTCTACCACTTCTACTAGTTGGACATCTGATAGCAATTCTACTTGTATCCCTTTTTCTGCTACTTCCACTGGTTGGACATCTGACAACAATTCTACTTGTATCCCTACTTCTACAGAAATATTATTCAGAGGAGCACTTACTTGATTATTTACATTTTGTTGTTCAAAATGCTCCTATGTTGGTGTTTCTTGTAGACATAACTGTTGTGACTCTCCATAGATATTCTTTTCTGGGCTCCTGATCGATTCTGGAGCATCTCCGGATTGAGAAGGTGTTGCTTTGGAATGGAAGGGCACTACTTCGGAATGAGCTCTTGTGTTTTCATCCAAATATACCTCTATCAAGGGGGAAGAATTATCTGCCCTAGATAATCCAAGCAGTAATTGAGCCAACTCTTCCTCATTATCTATTGTAGTTGACTATTTTTCAAATTGTAATAGTCTGCTCTTTAGTTCCTCCACTTCCTGCTGCAACTCTGCAATTCTTTTTTCATGTTTTTCAATGATATTTTCCTTCTCCTCAACCCATCTGGTTTGTGTTTTAATCACACTCTTGGCTGCTCTCAACTGTTCTGCAATGTCCACCTCCTCTTCTTCTGATTCAGAATCTGATGCAGACAAATTATCTGTAGTTTGTTGCTCAACCATTATCTCACTTTCTATTTCAACTGTTCGGTCCTGTTCAGAAGGTTCCATAAGGTTATCTATGATTGCATCCAAGTTTGCATCAATTTCAAAATTGTCTTGTCCAGACTCTTCCTCAACCAACTATTCAAGAAATTCTAAAAAATCCTCCAAGGTGGTATTTATAGTGGCTGGTTGTATTTCTGTGACATCAGGACTGCCTTGGTTGTTTTCCTCTTCAATCGTCTATTTTTCTGTTTCTTTCAGGTGGAGTCTTGTAGACCTCCTGGTTCCTGGTGTATACTTTCTCTTCTTACTCTATTTTCTTGTGTCAACAAGGGCTGTAGGAATTGTATCAAGTTCTGGTGGAATTTCCTCTACTTCCACTTCTGTCTCTTCTCTAGTTTTGTTGGGAACTTCACTCCCCTATTCTGTCAGATCAACAATATTCTCAAAAAAATGGACCCTCTTATATTTTCCTTTTCTATTGCCAGTTCCAGACCCTCTCTTAGTTTGTGAGGTTGAAGGTTCTAGGGAAAGGTACTCTATTGCTTTTGCAATATCAACATCTATTTCCTCCTCTATAGCAACATCTATTTCCTCCTCTACAGCAACATCTGTGTCTTCTTCCTCCTCATCCTCTTTTTCGAAGACTACATCAGTCAGAGTAGAGTAAAACCTATCAAAGCTTCTTAGGTTTCCTCTGAAATGATGCTTGCAGACCAATTTGATAAGACCATGGTGGCGAGGGCTCCCTTTTCCCTCCTGATAGCATTTTGCCATGTTTTGCAGCTCCTGGTGCAGATATAGGGGAAGATTTACCCTAACCTCAGGTTGTTGCCTACCATGTCTAAGGTGGTTCAAAATTTTAAAATGATGCCCTGATAAAACTACATACTGCCCTTCACAGGTTAAAAACTTGATTACCCATGTGGCTACTTCATCCTAGGGTTTTTGCAAGTTGGTCCTCTTTACACCCTTACACATGTTGTTATTTATCAAGTATTCTGGTTCTTTATCATCTTCTTCCAGAAATTGACTAACTATGTTTGCTAGTGTATTCTTGCTAGTTCTAGAAATTTGAAGACCCTCTAATGGAAGTTCAGTAATTTGACTAAGAACTTTAGGGGTTACCTCAATTCTCATGTCGTTGATGTGCACCCTATTGTTTTTGAATGTGCGGGCAAATTCGATAGCCAAATATTCAGAGCTTCCATCGAATTTGTCTAAAAATGGCATAAACCCTCCATATTCAAAAATTTGCAACACTTCTAGAATCTCTCGAAGGATGGTAGTATCTACTGGTTCCATTTTTATCTTTCATCCCATTTTTTTGTTCTTGTTATGCTAAAAATACTGCTCACCTCTGCTGCTACAGTCGTCCGCTAGGTCACTAGTTTCTGGTTTCTGTAGAATTACAGGGTTTTCTCTTTGGATTTGCAATGTTCTGTTCTTCTTCAAAAATAAATTCTTGTAATCATGTTGCATCAGTGATTACATCTTCGAAATGAAGAGTGGCACGCTTCCCTATTTTTGACTTGGACACCTATCCATCAATCATTGGACAGACGTCCTTGCCGTAAAATCTCCTTAGCTCATCCGATCTACGCATGATTTTCCCACATGCATGGTTATCAACAATGAACGGTGGTGGCACGTTATTAGTTATTTTCCCCATGATTTTGTACTTCCTCGAGATGAGACAAATCTCACCGTGAACCAGTTGACATGTGTCAATGATCACATGGAGTCAAAAATTTTGTTGATCATGTCTTTTCTCCCTCCTTGGATGCCACGTGGAAACATAACATTAAGTGCTCATTTCAAAGATTAAATTTCATTCCAAAGATAAAGGTTCACTCAAAGACAAAGCAGGACTTGTCATTCAAGAAAAAGACAATTTTCAATCCGAAGACAAGGCTAGACTTGTCATTTTGAAGACAATTTTTAATCCAAAGACAAAGCTTCATTTCGAAGATACAATGCAATAGTCATTCCATAGATACAATGCAGTAGTCATTCCGAAGATACAATAGAAACCAACATTCTTCTTTTAAAACATGTTTTGCTTATGCCAACTCTTATGAACACTTTTATACTAATGGTTAATTGTCATATACTATATATCAAATATTTACAATGAGAAAAGTGCAAGAAACATATACCTGGTTAAAACAAGTTAATGCAAGTTTTTGAAAGATGACTGCTTTTGTTGATGCTCTGTTGAGGCTTACTGCAATACTTCAAAAACAAATGTAGTTGGTGAATTTGTACAATGGTGACTCAAAAGTTTTCAAGGTTATGCATGCCAGAAAACTGGTTTTCATGCATACCAACTCAATAGTGCCTTAGAAAAAGGTTTTCACTACTGAGTTATTCATTTTTCTCTTTTTTTTTCTCTCTTTTTCTCTCTTTTTTCTTTTTTTTTATTCTGATTATGCCCATGAAGGAATTCACAACCAGAATTTATTCATATTTTTGTTTTCTGATTTTTTATTTTTTTTTATTTTTCTATTTTCTTGAAATCCATGATTATGCTCAATCTGTGGCAATTGTGGTGGAAGAGGGAATCTCTTCTACCTATTGTGCATCCAAGCTATCAAGTTGTTGCAAGAACTCCTCCTTAGTCAGAGGTGTATGGTACACTCGAAGGCGATGTCCATTCACTACCAACTTTCTCCATGAATCATCAATGGGAGAGAGGCGAGCTGCTCCATTGTCAAATACTTCTTCAATATGGTACGGTCCAAGCCATCTAGTCCTTAGTTTTCTAGGGAAGTCCACATAGCGAGAATCAAACAGCAAAGCCCAATCTCCTTGCTAAAATTTTCTCTATTGCAGGTGGCCATCATGCCATAGCTTCCTCTACTCCTGAATTACTTCAGTTTGGTGTAGAGCATCCAACCGAAGTTCATCCAATGCATTCAACTATAGAATCCTATCCGTCTATGCCTGTGACAATTCAATTCCAATTTCCAATGTTGTGCGCAATGTTAGTAGCTCAAATTCAATAGGTAGGAGGGGCTTTTTACCAAAAACTAGTTCATAAGGTGTGAATCCAGTAGTGGATTTCCAAGTAGTATTGTAAGCCCAAACTACTTCAGGTAATTTATCTAGCCAGTTTCTCCTATGAACAACTACTATTTTCATCAAGATCCATTCCAATTCTCTATTTGTTACCTCAACTTGGCCATTTGCTTGTGGGTGGTAAGGTGATGATTTCCTATGTTTGATTTCATACAACTCTGTAAAAGCCTCAATAACTTTAGATGCAAATTGGGGTCCTTGGTCTGTGGTGATAGACCGTGGAGCTCCAAATCTCTAAAAAATTTGGTTATACAAGAAATCAATGACCTTCTCTTCATGAGCATGTTTGAAAGCATGCACCTCTACCCACTTTGTCAAGTAATCAGTGCATACCAGAATATGCACCTTTCCTTGAGAAGGTGGATCAATAGGTCCCACAAAATCAAGCCCCCACCTCTCAAATGGTTCTAAAACCACTTGAGGCTGTAGTGGCATTTCATTTGTGTGAGTGGGTTTCCCCATTCTTTGGCATGCATCACAATGCCTGATGTACTTTTTCACATCCTTGTGAAGAGATGGCCAATAATATCATGTTCCTAAAATTTTCCTAATTGTGCTTTTTACAGAATAGTGTCCACCAGAGGGTTCATCATGACAAGCCCTAAGGATATCATATACCTCATCCTTTCGGATGCACCTACGTAACACATGGTCAGGACTACTCTTGAAAAGCATACCTTGAATCCATTCAAAAGAAGAGCTCTGTTTGATCAATTGTTTTCTTTGTTTGGAAGTAAAATGTGGGGGAACTTTCCCTGTGACCAAATAGTTGGCTATATCTGCAAACCAAGGTGATTGGACAGATATAGCAAATAATTTTTCATCAAGAAAAGTGTCCTCCACTAATTCCCCTTCCTCTGTGTTCTGCAACCTGGACAAAAAATCTGCTACAACATTAGCTTTTCCTGGTTTATTGATTATTGTGATATCAAATTCCTGTAGCAATAGTAACCAACGGATAATCCTTGCACTCACCATAGGCTTATTCATCAAATATTTAATGGTTGTGTGATCTGTGTGAATGAATATTTGATAACCTGTGATGTAATGCCTGAATTTATTGATGGCATAGATTACTGCCAAGAATTCTTTCTCAGTTGTGGTATAATTTTTTTAGCTCCTATCAAGTTCTTGCTAATGTAGTAGATAGCATAGTGTTCACCATTGTCGATTTGTCCCAATGTTGCTCCAATTGTAGTATTGGAAGCATCAGTCTGTATGTGGAATGGTAATGTCCAGTTAGGTCCTCTTAACATAGGTGGAGTTACTAATTTTTCTTTCAGAGCTTCAAATGATTCCTGACACTTTGCAGTCCAGGAGAATTCAGAATCTTTAGTCAATAGGGCAAACATGGGATGGCCTATTGTGCTAAAGCTAGGAATAAACCTATGGTAAAAACCAATGTGTCCTAGGAAGCTTCTGACATCAGTCTGAGTTTTAGGAGGGAGAAGGTTCTTGATAATTTCCACCTTCTTTGGATCAACTTGGATCCCTTGAGGAGAGATGTGATGACCAAGAACTATTCCTTCCTCCATCATCATAAAACATTTGTCTGGATTTAAGGATAACTGGTAGGTTTCACAGTGAGTTAAAACTTTATCAAGGTGTTCCAATGTAAAGTCAAAAGTCTGTCCATAGACTGTGAAATCATCCATGTATATTTCAACACTGTTGGTAGTCAGATCAGAAAATATGGCTAACACTGCTCGCTGAAATGTTGTTGGGGCATTACACAAACCAAAAGGTAAGACCCTATAGGCAAATGTTCCCCATGGATAGGTAAAGGTTGTTTTCTCTTGATCTTCAAGTGCAACCTGAATTTGATTATATCCACTAAATCCATCAAGAAAACAAAAATATTTCTTTCCAACAAGAGTATCTAACACCTGATCTATGAATGGCAATGGAAAATGATCTTTGTATGTCACTTTGTTCAGTTCTCTATAGTCTATACATACTCTCATTTTTCCATTTTTCTTAGGCACTATAACCAATGGAGAGACCCACCGGCTATCAGAAATTGGGTAAATGAATCCTACTTCCAGAAGTTTTTCAATTTCTTCTTTCACAATATCCCTCAAGGCAGGATTCAGTCTTCTCTGAGGCTGTCTTACAGGCTTGACATCTTCAATATAAATTCTATGAGTACATACATCAGGGTGAATCCCTGACATATCTTTGTAATCCCAAGCAAAAGCATGGATATGCTTCTGCAAAATAGCTATCAATTTTTCTTCCTCTTCCCTAGTAAGCTGGCTATTTATGTTCAAAAATTTTCCTGGTTGGACTTCTATTTGTTTTGTATTTGGAAGGACTGAATTTACTTCTTCACAATTGTTGACTAGGGAATTAAGAGGACAATGATGAGATGGGAGGACATAAGAAGTTTCTGTCTCATTGATTTCGATGGAAGCATATCCTGTATGGAACAATGAGAAGGGAAGATCAAGTGATGGTGCCACCCATGTGGTAGTGAAACAGATGTTTCCTGTGATGGTATAGATGGCCTTTCTTCAGAACTTTGACCTTCTTCTCTCACTAGCAATTGATTGATATTGGTTGCTTCCTCTTCTAACCCTTGTTCATGCAGAACATTCATTAGGACTATTTCATTTTCTAAAATTTCTGTGTCATGGAGGTCTTCTGTGTGTTCCCTTACTACCAAGGTGGCTAGTGTGGAAATAACCTCTTCTAGTTCTTCATATGAGTCAGGAAACCATAACTGACCTATGAAATTGCTTAAAGGTCTTGCAGGAGGATATAGAGAAATCTGTTTTAGGTCAATACCATTTGAAATTGTCATTTTTCTAGATCTACAGTCTATAAAGGTTGTTGTAGTTGCAAGCCAAGGTCTTCCTAGGATAATGGGATAGCCATGTGCTGAGTTTCTTGGCTATAAAACCAAAAAATCTATAGGGTATTCCCAAGAAGAAACTTCTATAGGGACATCTTCAATGATACCTTCAGGTTTTGCAACTGACCTATCAACCATTTCTAAAACTGTGAATGTGGGGCTGAGATGTTTGAGCTGTAATTGTTCCATTGTATCCTTGGTCATGATATTTATTGTAGCTCCTAGATCAACTAAGACGTTTGATATTGGTACTGAGCTTATGATCACTATGATAACTGGACTTCCTGGGTCACTATACTTTGGAGGTACTAGTTTTCCTGACAAGAGATCAACTATCTTTCCTTCAACATGAACAGTTTTAGGAAATGCTTTCTTTTTTCTTCCTGCTCTTCTATTGCACAAATCTCGGATAGTTCTTTTAATCATAGGTATATCCTTAATGGCTTGCAATAAGGGCAGTGATATGGTTAATTTTCTGAGTTCTTTCACTAACTTTGATTCAAAATTTTTGTTGTAGTGTTAAGTCTCTCAGGGTATGGAATTATCCTTGATGAAGGTAATTGTTCTACCTATGGTTCTATTTTTTCTTCTTCTTCCATTGTTGGTTTGAATTTGCTTGGTTCAATAGGTTCTTGAATTTCATCTTCTTTCACTTCAATTATAACAGGTTCAGGTAAAACTTTCCCTGAACGTAGTTGTATGTTGCTACAATCCAGAATTTGCATATCTGAATTTCCTTTAGAATCAACCATATAGGCAGGAGTTGCCTACCTTATGTTATTTGGATTTATTATAGGTTGAGATGGTAATTGAGGTTGTTTCACCTATTGCATTTGTTGATTTGGTTTTCCTTGAAAATTTTGATTTGGTGCAGGCAGCAAATTCTGAGTTTGACCTTGATTTCTTTGTTGCCTTGGATAGGACTGGTATTGTTGACCCCACTGCTATTGATTTTGCATCCAAGATGGATTACTTTGATTCTGAGTCCATGGTGGGTTATTTTGATTCCATGATGGGTTATTCTAGTTTTGATTCTAGGATGGATTATTCCAACCTGTCTGTGGCCATTCTTGAGAATTTTTCCATTGAGAATAATTCCAAGGACGTTGGGGTGGTTCTGACTGTCCCCAAGACATGTTTCCATGGTTGTTTCCCCAATTTGTAGGAAAATGAGGGGTATTTTGATACTATTGAAAGTTTCCCCCTTGTCTTGGTCCCACATAATTGAGTTCTTCTATTTGAGTTTCTAGGACAGTTTTTAGTTGTGGTAGCAGATGACATTTGTCAGTCAAATGTCCTTTTGAGAAAATACTACAAATGGCTGAAATGGATGTTTTGTTTAGAGGACATTCCTGTAAGGCATGTTTATTCCTACATCTTGGGCAATAAATTGCTAAAGGTTCTATGGTTTTTGCTTTAGCAGACATTTCTCCCAGAGTTGTGTTTAATTGTACCAGGATATCAGTCTTAAAATTTGCAAGTTCCTCTATTAGGTCCTTCACATCAGTGCCATTTGTACTCTTTTTCTTTCTTTTCTGCCTAGTGCGAGAGTAATTTCTACAAATATCCACAATCTCATCCATATTACGAGTACTTACATCCCCATTTCCCATCAAATCTAATACCTCTCTGGATTCATCTTGTAATCCTCTTAGAAAAATGGTTTTGCACAATTCTGGTTCTCCTAGTCCACACCTTCTTTGAACAAACACAAATCTATCAAGGTAATCTTCTAATGTTTCATCATCTTCTTGTTTAATTCTGAACAACTCATCTTTCCTATTCCTTACTCGACAATACTCTTGATACTTGTCTAAAAACACAGTCTCCATTTGATCCCAAGTTTGGATGGAATCTGGTTGTAAGCTCATGAACCAGCGTAATGTTGAGTCCTTGAGTGTTGAAGGAAAAACCTTGAGTTTCTGATTATCATTTATATAGTCATAGGTTTGACACACTACTTTGAACTCAAACAAGAACTGATCAGGATCTTTAGATGCAACACCCCGGAAGGTTGGAAGCACTGAAGGTGAGATTGTTTTCATGGGAGAGTTCTATGTGGGATTCAGAAGAATAGGATATTCAAATGTTCTAGGAGGTTGGAGCACATCTTGATCATCTTGATCATTTTCATTATGGACACGGCCATGTTGGTCATCCCCATCTGGATTGCCTCTTTCTACCATAATTTCCTATTCTTCAAAAATAGTTAAACCTATCCAAATTTCTTTCTCAAGAGGTCCAAAACCTTCTGTTGATAATGAGTCTGGTAATTTTTCTTGCTCAGGAGATTCTGATGATGATGAAGCTGGTGGTTTTTGTTTTAGTTTTTCTGGTAGTTCAAACACAGGTGATTCACCCCTTAGGCATGAAGATCTTCTTAATGGAATAATCCAGGGATCTCTTTGGATAATTTTGCCTTCTTCATCCCTAGGCCTACTCATTCATGCCTACTCCTTAATGACATAAATTATAAGTCAATAATTGTTACTTAACCAATTGTTATATTCAGATTTTACCCTAAATTTTCACAACTCAGTCTAATTAATAACTATTGAACTGTTGACACCTTCTAACAACACTCTCCCCAGAAACGGTGCCAAAATTATGTGCTATCATTAAGCACATCATTAATTCTCAATGAATTTGTCAATCCAGGGCAATGTACAAGGCTATCTACGAAAAGAGTGAACAGGGCTATAATTTAAGGTCAATTGGGAGCAGCAAGTCTTATTGGTGGAACTGATTATGTGGGGGTTTTTAGGTCTCTTCTACCTCTAAATTGCATAAATTGAACTTTAATATAATTGCAAGAATGAAAACTAATTGCTGATTACAGAAATGAAACCTTAGTTACAGTTGCAAGAATGAAATCTGATTAAATTGCAGAATTAAAACCCTAGTTACAGTTGTAGAATTGGAAACCTAATTACAGTTGCAAAATGAAAGTCTATTTACTCTTGCAATAATGAAAACTAAAATTAAGTCCTATCAATACTCTGTAATAGAAGGTTGTCAATCTTCTATGCAGGGGTTGACAACAAAAACAATAATGCAAGAAAATTGCAGAAAACTGTAAATTGCTGGAAATGGAAATTGCAATAAATTGGAAAGTTGTTGGAAAGCAAAAAGACTAATCAGATCTACTGCTAATCACATCACAAAAGTATCTTGAATAGAAAATAAATTATTAGGACTGAAATGGATGTTAACTACTACAAAAGAATGAAATTGACAAGTTTCACAGCTTATTCTACTACAGCAAAATCAGAACAAAACCTGTCTGTTAGTCCTCCTCCTAGGTCTGGAAGTGGCCAACCTCCTTTTCTAGAAGAAGGTATGAGTTCCTCTCTCTCTAAATATTACTCACACTCAAACATAATAGAATGAATAGAAAAACTTGTACTTTATTGATTCAGAACATGATTACAAATCTGTTGCTAAAACCTATTACAAAACTATAACAGTCTCAGTTTTCTCACTTATTCTCTATCTATATTTTCTCTACTACTATTTCTACTATTATTATTATTAGCTCAACCTGGATGGGAGCTATATTTTATAGATGCCTAAAATCTAATTACAATAGAAAATATACTCTGCAAATCAATTCCTGTTATTCTGCAGTATTCCCTGGGTTTATCCTAGAAGAGGATCTTTTCCATAAATTGTGGCTTTGGATGGCAAGGACGACAAAGTTAGATGGGAGATATTTTCCTTTAACCTCCTCAGCCTTCTTTCCCTTTTTCCACCATCAAAAATCAGTCAACAGGTCAAAAAGTGCTTTATGTTCTCAATCCGGAGCTAAGTGGCTCAATCCGAAGATATTCGCTCAATCCGAAGAGACTGTATTTCTCAATCCGAAGATCTTCGGAATGACCAACTATGTACTCTTCAATTTATTTCAGCTGCATTTCTCAGGTGGATTAGTCCTCAGGATCATATTGCAATAGCCTTCATTCCTCTTCATGTGTGAATTCCATGCCTTGCCATTCATTGGTAGTTGGCTGGAATTTACACAGGAAAACTAGTTTCTGCTGCACAGTAATAGTTCTTTGCACTATTTGCAAAATTCAAAGAAATTAATGCTTGAGAAACATCAAAATAAGAATAGTAAAGTGTTGCTATCAGCCTAAGCATATCCCTTATGTAACAAGTCATGGCAAAGTGACATAAAACTACACAAAAACTGTAAAAATCAGCATATAATATTCCAAACACATCAATCATGCAAACAATTAATACACAACATATTAGATCAACTTAACTAGTATATAAAGTAAATCACAGAGTTTTAGGCAAGTTTTAGTTGTTCAAAACATGCTATGATGGAGGCATTTCCAGGCCTCATCAAATGAAGTTTTGTTGGTTGAAGGCTTACTCCATGCATCAAAAAATGTAAATATAATTACTACCCATAATTTAATAAAGGAAAGTAGTATGCATGATTTTTTTAATGCAAAGAACATGTCATCCAAAAATTAAAAGTAGGTATCCAAGTGTTGTAGGTGAGTTGGAGAGGAGAGGGAAATCCTCCAATGGAGGTCCCAGGTTCAAATCTCCACCCTACCAAAAAGCTAAATTGGGTATCCAAAATCCAATTGATAATGTTGGTACGGGCAGGGTCGGGTGCGACTCCTGGGTGACTTTGACGGTGTATAACCCCCTGTTCATGGTCTCTCATACCAAGGCGGCCCCGCAAGGGGTTTTTCGCTTAAAAAAAAAAATTAAAAGTAGGTAATCCCATAAAAAATCAAAAAATCATGAAAAATATAGCAAACATATTCACCACCCTTGTTTATCTAGAATTTGATTCTCAAATCTAGTTGATTTTCAACAAGGACCTTGAAGGTCTTAAACCTATCAAAAACATCATCCTTGGTACAAATTGTGTACAAGCACACATATCTAGAGAAATCATAGTGATCTAATTAGATCATAAATAGATCCATAAAAATCACTATGTATGATCTCTAAGCGATGAGATGATCATATTGCCTCTCCTTTTGGAAAGGTCTTCCTAAGATGATTTCCTCGAATGAACCCCTTCCATCACTACTTGGAGGGAATATGCATGGTATGCCAATGGGCATTTGGTGCTGACTTGTGTATTTCAAGGATCCATAACTAAGATGTTCAACCCTATGATGCCACTTCTAACTTTCATTATCTACATGTACAACCATATAAACAAATATTTTATTCTTATAGGAAGCCAAAGAGGAGGGTATTTATTCCAATTTTTTATATGGTAAATCTTATCAGAATGTGTAGAAGTAATAGTTTTAAATCCAATGTCTATATCCTTGAGTACCCATCTATTAGGATAAAAATCTACCTTCTTATTTATACGAGTAATGTGATAAATAGAAAATGTTAGGATCAACACTACAAACATAAAGTAGCTCATCAAAAGATAAATATTCGATGTTGATGTCTCCACACCTTACAAGCTATTATAAAGATTTATATTTAATCATAACATGTTCCCTATATGTGATTTGTTATAGACTTATAGGAGATGTTTATGTTTCATCATGTTCCTAGTTACCCCTAAATTTGTAAGGTAGTCATTTGAATAAGTGGATCTCCAATATGTAGAATTAATTTCTAAATAATCTTATGAGGTTTCTTCATCAAGTATATCCTTGCCTTGTGCATAGAAGAGTGTAGTATCAACACCTTATTTTTTGTTGCTTTCTCAAGTTTCTTGTTTTGAATACTACAAAATTTTATCTTGTGCCTTTTTTTAAAAAAACTTGCAAGTAGACTTTTTGATAGACTTCTTGGGCTACTTCTCATTATATTTTGGTTTTTATTCTAAAATTTGGTAATAGATTCCTTTGGATGAGATTGATTAAAAATAGAATCTCCCTTATGGTTATTTCTTATAGTCTGGTGGTGTAAAAATGTACTTAAAACCTCATCATTAGGTGATGTAGGAGAATCTAGAAAATACATACAAAGCATATCAAATATAGTAGTAACTATATCATTTGTTTTAAAAATATTATTAAACAGTTCAATGTTCCTTTCTGTATCCAATACTTCATATCCTCTTCTCTTCTTGGGAAGTCCTCTTGCAATTTAAATATCCTCTTGTAGTTTCTTAAATTAATTGATATACTCGTTAATAATATCAATTGAGTCTATTTATAAGGTTATTAGATCAACCTCCATTCTATTAATTTGTATGGAATCAATTCAATCATATAGCCCCTAAAATTTCTCAAACAATACTTTAAGATTTGTGGTGCTACTAACATAAGTGTCATTTAATTATCAATATAAAGAACAATGATATAACGAGCCTCATCCTTCTTATCCCTATAGATTTTCTCTAATTCTATAGAATTAATATCACAATGCTCCTCATTCATATATTTTTTTAATCCCTTACTTTAGAGCAGAACTTCAATCTTGATCTTATAGGAAGAATAGTCAAGAACACTCAACAAGGGCACATGGTGATACATAACTATTTTTCCATTATGCAAAAATATACATGTAACCATGAAAAAAAATAACACCACCAATGTAGCATTCTAAAAATATATATGATTTAAAATACAAACTAGAAGTCCTTCCATATACAAATATTAAGACCCCCAAAATGTTTTTCCTAAAATCATAGAAAATACCTCCAAAACCTTTGAATATTTAAAAAAAAATAGTACCTATAGCAGTTGAAAGGTCATAAAGTGTTGTTGTGTGAGTGGTTGAGGGGTTCCAAGCATGTGATACTATGTAGCATATTAACAAGTTATAATATATCATTTATCATTATCTAATTTGATAGATAATTTAAAAACCATATTGTACCACTTGTCAGATTCTTATTCATTCTAAAGCTAACACCATACTTGATTTTGGTATGAATATTGAAGAGCTAGCATCAAAGGAACACTTTGGTGAGAATTTGGAGGAAGGACCATGTGAAGGAAACGTAGGCCAAAATAATGTTGAATTATTGATTACCTTAACTTTATAAAATCATTTTGGAAACCATTCCTAGTGAATGCTGCACAATCTTGGAGAAACCATTCCCAGTGAACATTGCACAACCTTGGCTTGGCACAATCTTGGAGAAATCATTTTGAGTGAACGTTGCACAATCTTGTCTTGGTACAATATTGGAGAAACCATTTTGAGCAAACATTGCACAATATTGGCTTGGCACAATCTTGGAGAAACTATTTTGAGCAAATGCTTGGCACAATATTGGAGAAACTATTCTGAGCGAATGCTGCATAATCTTGAAGAAAACCTAGTGCACATTGAACGCTACACAATATTCAAGGGTGTGTGTGGAGCGCACAGTGAACGTTGCACAATATTTGATCATTAATTGAAATAAAATACTTTTTTTCTTGGTGCATAGTGGATAATGGATGTTGCACAATCTTGGAGAAACCCTCACTCATAGATAAAAATATGAGTGATTAAACCATACAATCTTGAATAAACCCTCGTTCACAGTGGGTAATAGATATTGAAGTAGAGGCAGTGGAAAACTCTTGTGCATAGCAGGAATTATAGTAGAGGCGGTGGCAAACCCTAGCACATAGCAAATGATGTGGTAAAGGCAGTAGCCTAGGAGGAAAGCAAGGGTTGGCCAAGGTTGTGAGTAAAAATAAATAAAAATAAAATAACTCAGGAAAATAGCCTGAGAGGAAAGCAAGGGTTGGCCAAAATATGTTGGAAAAGTGTTGGGAAAAAATCCATTTTGAATCCTGTAGAGAGCGAAATAAAAACCAGAAACTAAAAGATACAAAAAAAATAGAAGAGGGTTTTCAATATTTACTTGGTTGAATATTCTAGGCTATAAGGCATGAATAGTTCAAAACAGTGCAAAATATTCCTTGATTCATGAAGGAAATAAAGTAGAGGTAAAAGAAAAAGTGAAGAGAAAAAAATCAAAAGACTTAGGGAATTTTTTCCCTAAGACTTGTCGTATGGGACTAAAGCCTACCTCTCATACCAAAAGTAAGACTCGTAAGTTTAATCAGTTGAGGAAAGGAAGGAAACCTTTTTTCAAGCTCCTGGAAGACACAGAAAAGGCCCTCGTGGATTCTAGATGGGTGGTACCCTTGACTTTAGAGCTTTTGATAGGGAAACCCTTCATAACTTGTTTACAATGAGGATCCTCTCTTGGAATATTCATGGGTTACACTCACTAAGTAAATATAGGATCCTTAAGAGAAGGATCAACCTAGAGAGCCCTAACATTATTTTTCTTCAAGAAACCAAGTTGAATCTAGCAGAGATGGCTCTCAAAACTAATCAAATTTGGAAGGATGCAGAATGTTTGGTAATTGTAGCTAAGGGTTAGGCAAGGGGTTTGGGTGGAATCCTATAAAATGTATGTGTAACCACCAGAAAGGGTCACACCCGATGGCGTATCCTATTGCAATAAATGATAAAAATATAGCATGCATACAAGAAAAAGAAATTGACAACAAATGAATCAAGAAGAAAACGCTTTATTCCATTGTATTCGAAGTCAAAATCCAATTACAAGTACATCCCTCTTAGGGATAATCATTTTGATACAATATTACAATAGGAGTGCACAATTGTTTCCCTCTTAAGGGTAGGTGTGATTTCCAAATGCCTTTCAAGATGACATGAACTGCTCTAGGGTGGAGGTGCCCTCTTCTTCGCGATGGGGAAGGAACTTGATAGTTGGTTCTCCTTTGAAACTGTTCCCTACGGTCAAGAAACAACACAAGAATGTCAAAAATATAGGCAGCCTCTCATGATGAGGCCCTTTTAGGTAAATTGCATAATGACACCATTAAACATGCATAATCAAGAAAACATAAAAAGTGCTTCTAAGCTATGCAAATTGAATCAAGATTCATATAATAGCGTAAAGGAAAGTAGCAGCTACACTATGCATGGATCAAATGTAGAAAATGAAGCATAAACATGCATAAAGAAACCATTTAAGTCCTAATTGAAGCATAAACATAAAGAAGTAAATCTAACCTAATTCTACGGTCAGAAGTCTGCTAAACTACCATTAAACCATGAAAACAACTAATCTAACCTAATTAGCCAGACAAAAATGAAAATAGGAAGGTGGTTATACCTCTGCTGCAAACCGTAGCTCTGGTGAGTGGTCTGCACTGTAAACCATGGCTGACAGCCATGGTTAGCACTCTGATAGGCTTACCCTCAATTCCAAGGGTAGTGGGCTTGACCTCCTTGTCCAATTGATGTTCAAGGGTCGCCTTCGGTGTCCTTCTGATAGGTTTGGTGGTTGAATCACTGTGATGGGCCTTCGTTTGCCCGAATTTGCATTTCTTGATCCTCCTAGGCTCCTAGAACTTCCATGGCAAACTGATCATTGGATGAATAGCAAAGTGGCCTTTGAATGCATGAATTCAGTATGCAATCCGATAGGGCTTCATTGCTCGCTTGATCAATTCACACTCACTCGATAATTCATCAGTGCTTCGCTATACAAATCATCTATATCTTCTCCCCATTTGGAGGGGGTATTTATAGGATGCCCTAGGACTAGGGGTGGCTTCCTGGAGAAGCCAAGATCAAGAAGAGGTGGTTAGGATAGTTGGAATGGAAGCCTCTAGAATCTTCCATCCATTAACCACCTTCTTCTAGATCAAATGGTCGTTCCAACCGATTTGGCTCGGATTGAAGGCCAACTGAACTTCAGTTAAGACCGTAGGTCACAACTATGGTCTAGACTGCAAACCGTAGGTCTCAGCCATGGTTCAGCTGTAAACCATAGGTCTAGGCTATGGTTCAGACTGATTAGGCCAAGGAGCCCAAATTGAGTGGTTAGAACCATTGCTCTATCTTGGAGTCTATCCAAGATCTTCCATATGGTCTTGTAGCATGTCCATATGAGTAGTCGCCCTCGACATGATGTATTTTAGGTGTCTACAAATGCCCCTTTTGAGATGCATTGTGAGATCGAACAATGTTGAGAAAAAATAGACCTCCTAAAATGATGTCGAAGGTTCTATGATGATCATTAGTCAGATCAACATTAGATGCCCCAGGTCCAGCAAAAGGATGTGCATCCTGGAATCATTGCTTCCAACTCTTTGGAGGCTTAAACTTGAAAGAGTTTGCACTCATCATCAGACATTCGAGTAGCTTTGGTGCTACAATAGGAGTTAGGCCTATATAATCGAAAGGATGAGAGTTACAAATAAATTATCATATTTGCTATTTTCCCCAAGCAAAGGGGTAAGCTTATGATAGTTGTTGACAATGATTCGCAAGGATGAACGCAATTTTGACAAGATCAAGGGATCTACGATTTCAGGGATCTTCTATTGATTTTGATTATGATTTGATATTATGACTACCCCCTCAAGCGATGAGTCGATGAGGGTAATGACAATGAATAAAGTGACGATGTCGCTTGACCACCATGGATGATCTGAACAAATTTAGATTTGAGCAAATTAATGCATTGGCTAGGCCTAGTTCAGCTTTTGATTCCAACTGTTAATAGTATTTGCACATTTCTATCCCATGGAGCAGTCGGGCTACAATAGTCATCTTAGGGAATCGAATTGATACAAATCCAATCAGATTTGTGTTGAATCAAATTATCGATGATTTGCTGAAAAGAGGTCATAGAAGAAATGACATGCAACGCCTCATTCCCGTGGAGCAGTTCGATCGCGAAGGCCTTCTTAGGGATTGAAAAGAAGCATATCAGATCAACGATGACAATTTTTGCCCCAAATGTCCTTATGGTAATTTACTCATCTTGTCGGATTGCATGGAGCGCAAGTCGCTGCAACCGCCAAGTGTATAGGGTAAATTATTGAATACGAGGCGCATTTGGTGTTTTAATTTATTTGATTTTTTTGAATGTTTTGAATTATGCATTGAGCTTATTTATTTGGTTGGGAGGTGCATCGCTCCATGAAAGGATTGTCATAGCGATGACCTCGGTTGAATGTACTTTATAATCTCAGCCAGATTTTTGATTTTTAATTGGATCCCGATGCTTGATTATCACCAAATTTCCAAATTAATTTGCTTTTATTGAGTTCTGACCCAATGGGAGGCATTAATTTATCTTTTTGGCCCTTCCCATGGTGGGATTTTCCTAAATTTCTTGCCAGTTGCAAACCATGGCTAGGGTCTACGGTTCCCATTTGCAAATTTGGGAACCGCGGCTAGGGCCTACGGTCCGCGTGAAACATGAGAAGTCTATAAAAAGCTCAATTTTCAAATGTCTCTCATTATTCCCTGATAGTGACTTGCAAACTAGAGCTCTGATAGTGACAGCTAAGAACTCACCTGAAACCTACCACACTTTACCCGCACACCTACTCACAGGACGATGGTGGGCGTGGGCAAGCGTCTTCTAGCCACGATGGATGAGGCGAGGGCAAGGTAACTCAAAAACCAAGACCTCACATCCATTACCACTTAAAAATGAACCCAATTAAGTAATTGGTAAATCAATTTCACTAAATTATTGGTAATGAACCTCATCTTAGGCTAGGGTAGCTTAGGATTTAATTTTTTTCATTTTTGGCCATGGTATCGCACCCGATCGGATCTCAATTGGAGACCGTAGGTACCAGCTATGGTTCCCAATTGGTCAATTGGGGACCACAGCTACCAGCTATGGTCAACATTCAAAATCCCAATGATCAATTTTTGACCGCATGCGGACCGTAGGGTTGACCCGCGGTTCGCCAACTTTAGGAAAAATTTATAAAATTTTTAATTTTTCTAAGTTTTTAGAGGCAATTAATATCATTTAATGCATTTTTGACCTGTCTGATTGAAAAATTTGATTTTTAGGCCTGCATGATGACATGTTTTTGCAATTTTATCAATTTTTTACTATTTTTGATGATTTTTAGATCATTTTTAAATGTTTTTGCTTGTTTTAGTTAGATTTTTCCTTATATTATGCTATTTATTTTAGAGATTGACCTCTAGAGCTTGAGAGCCTAACATTCTAAAGACTCTCCATGGAGAGCTCACTGATGGTGAGTGAGAGTGGTTCGGAGCTATCGACTTTGGCTACGTACTAGATCTACCCACTATCAAGGTAGATCAATCCTATTTGACTACGTTGGCCCGATGCTGGAATGTGCGGACCAACACATTTCACCTACCTACAGGTGAAATGATAGTTACATTAGAGGATGTATATAGGATCTTTAGGATCCCCATTGATGGTGAGGCCATCATCTCCTCGACTTCTAGTGCTAAGGAGTCCATCTTCGATGCCATCTTCGATGCTCGGAGTGAGGAGGCTCAACGAGCCATTGACCATGGAGGGGTCCACATTGGCTATTGGTAGGGGAAGAATGTCTTCTCCATGCGTGAGGCCATTTTCATGCACTTGGTGGTGCAATATGTGCTTCCAGACTCCTCGAGCATGAGGATTCCCTAGAACCTCTTAGCTACTATGCGTAGAGTTGTGCAGAGCTCTATCCACAAGCCACTACTCCTAGCCTAGGGGAGCACTCTACTGGCTCAGTTATATCAAGAGCTATATCAGATCACTGATCGAAGCCATCGAGGGATCAACTATAGTCTACTTCTACAGATTTAGGGTTAGTAGCATATCAAGATAGAGCATCCTAGGGAGCTACCCATACACATCATAGAGATCGATGATGATCATCAGTGCTATGTTACCTATTGGCCTCGAGAGGAGGAGGGCTTCCATAGTAGGACCCATGTTGGTGATGTCCAACATTATATTACATGATTTGTAGGACTCGGGCCAGATGATATCGAGTGGTGGCCCTACATGGAGTGTCTCTAGCCTAAGGCTGACGAGTGGCTTCGATAGTCTCATCGAGATAGATGGTTACTCGACTCAAAGGTCGAGATCAGAGAGTACCAATTTTTCTCTCATGTCCTATGATAGTTTGGCATGGTGCAGGACATCCCGGAGATCCCATTTTCTTATAGGCACTTGGCTTTGGAGAGGGATCTATCATGGATCCAGCCTCCAACTCTAGGGGATGCTCTAGATGACTTCCAAGAGACTAGAGTTGATAGAGCTATGACCACTCCAGAGTATGATGGATGGTGGTCTATGTTTCATTGGTATGGGATAGGGCCTCTAGGTCGAGTGATAGATCAGGGGAGTAGAGGTGGATCCTGATGGGTGCAATGTGCGCCAATGGACAAAGGGTGGCTGGGGTGCAGAGGCTACCACTAAGGAGGCTCCTGAGGTTGACCCTGATGAGGAGGCTCCCAAGGAGGGTGAGGTCCCTCTTGATAGTGTAGAGGGACTACTCTTAGCATAGGTGGCTGACTTGTAGAGTCAGCTTGGGTGATTCCAGATATAGTAGAGGGAGCGGGACACTACTATCGCTACTCTACAGGCATAGTTGATAGATAGAGATCATCGATTGACATAGGTAGAGTAGTAGATTGCTAGCCTGATAGCATAGGCTACCATAGTAGAGACCTAAGTTGGTGAGCTCACCCATGCTCATGACTTGGCACTAGCATAGAGGGATGTAGCAGTAGTAGAGTGAGATCTACTTAGGGCATAGAGGGGGATCCCTCATCCTCTCAAGTGATTATGGGGCCTTCGATGGCACCAGTAGTAGTACTACTAGGTGGTCGAGATCCTATGGTAGAGATTCAATGCTTGTAGGGTTTGTTGATGAGTGCCAATGATAGGCATGCATCCAGGGTTGCTCGAGTAGACCAGCTAGTTGGATATATTCAGATGCTAGGTGCAGAGGTTCTTGAGGATCCATATGCTCTAGAGTCCCAATGGACTAGATCTCGAACTACAAGATAGTCTACTACTAGCTCGAGCCATCGCACCCATCAGAGTGAGAGGACACATAGGTCCTCTAGTACACATGGTGGTAATAGTCATACCAAGACTAGGGAGGTAGGGCAGTCTACTATAGCATCCAGCCATAGGTCCCAATGCACAGAGGTGCCCATTGCATAGGTGGTAGTTGGATGAGTGCTAGGCCTCTTCGAGCTAGGTGGTACTCAGGGCTCTCAATAGGATCCATAGCAGACAACAGGGCAGCAGGCAGAGTAGGCTCCTAAGCACAGTACTGAGGGAGGCGATGAGAGCTCCGATACAGGGGGAGCAGATCAGAGCTAGAGCTCTACTATTGCAGGATACATTTTTGATACATATCATTTTTGGTGTAAGGTCGAGGACCTACACATTTGTAGCCTACGGGTATTTTTGTACTCTCGATGTACTCTGAGACACATATTTATATATGATATTGATCATTATTTTATGGCTCATTATTGTGTACTCATTTATTTTTGATTTTATGTTTATGTGATGCACATGGATGCAATGCTTATGTTATGTTGATGCTATATGATGTGATGTATGGATGACATGCACTAGATAGCTATTTGATTTATGATGATGATATGCAGTGATCTAGATGCTTAGATGTGCTTTTTGATGATGGATGCATATGGATGCGATGTTCTTTTCTTAACGCATATTTGATATTGCTTTCTTTTCATGCATTAATGTATGTAATGATTTATTTACATGATGCTAATCTAATGTAAATGAACCTGTATGCTTTAATCACTTAAAACATAAGGAATGAATGCAAATATGTTTATCAATCTAATGGATGACACCATAGAATGTATAAAAATCATGAATGTAATTGAAAATCCTTAAGATAAGAATTTAATCAATTAATCACCCATATATGAAATGCAATGGTATGCGATGTTTATGATGCGAATGATATAATGTGTCATTCGATTTTCTTTTTTGCAAATTTGAAAAATATGCATGATATAGTCAGTGGTCATCTAAATATTATTTCTAATATCCATCCGGTATCTATCCTATATGTTGATTGTGCTTTATATAATGATGTATCATGGATTCGATACTTTGCAATTTGATGATTTATATGGTTGCAATTTTTGACATTTTGTTGCTATGGGAGAAATTTTTGAGGTTTTCCATGAGACTCAAACACCCTAATAGACTTATCAAAAGTTGCATACTAACCACACTAGACTTCCGAGATAAAAGGCTTTTGCTAGGATAGACCCTAACTGTTCATTATCCCTGTGTGTGCAAATGATTATTTTAAGATAAGACACGAGCGTTCCCCGATGTCAAGCGGGATTCTTTCAGCCCATTGCTAAGATAGGGGTTCCACAAATGTCTTATCCAATCTCAAGTTTAGATTTTAGTTGGACTAAGCCACTAGGCAATGCAGGACACCTGAAGCTAGCTCTTCCACATTCAAACATTGGTCTTGTTCATAAGCGAGATGCTAATGCGTCAGACATATCATCATGCATAAGGTACAATAGTGCTGACAATTCTAGGGATTCAAGCTCATTCCTTTCTATCCTTCAATTTTTGGGATACTTGCTCATATGTAGTGAAGCAAGGGAGTCGATTCCATATTCTTTTTGAACTATCTTTGGATCTTCATTTGATCTCTCTTCGAACTGGATTTTGGATCTTCATTTGATCTCCGCTCAAACTTTTGATTTATGATCTTCATTTGATCTTCACTTTTGAACTTCACTTTGAACTTTGATTTAAGCCTATTTTGATCTTCACTTGATCTTCACTTTTTAGCATTTACATTTGATAATTTTCTTCAGAAACTTTCCTTTGGGGGATTTACTTGGAAAAACTATTTTTGGTATATCGATTGAGAATATCGATCTTATGATATCAATATGGGATATCACTCTGGGAGTCGATCTATGATATCGATCTAGGGTATCAATCATGAGGATTGATGTGGGATATCTCTTTGGGATATTGCTCATTTTATCATAAGCAAGGGATTCTGAATAGGGAACTAACCTGTCCTTTTGCCAACTGCCAACATTTCCCATACCGTCCGCACAGAGGGATAAGCAAGAATAACTCTTTTCACTTCAGGATACCCGGTCCTGCTTCATGGCTTTCATATTCCCCTAGTCCTTGTTAGGATTGTTTAAATTTGTTGATTAGTGATAGGCTTATGATATGCTAAGGGCTATACTAACTGAACCTTAGCTACAAAAGCAAAGCAAGCTTTCTACCAACTCTTGATAAGACCACTAGGTATGGCTGAGTGACCAAAAAACCCTAGTATATCTCCATAGCAACATTATAGGTTGTGTTGAAAAACACAATTACTCACATGAATGATGGATTATGATAAATGCAGAGATGCATGATTTAAACACAAACGTGGCATCATTTGTAAGACTGACAAACACAATGCCTTCTATTACGGAATGCAATGGATGACGAATGCCTATATGCAATGCAGTAATGCAGTGAATGCATGTGTAAATGCAAAATTCAAATGCAAATGCAAATATTTTTGGATTTTATGCTTTACCAATTTTTTTGGATTTTATTGATTTTATAATTTTTATGGGTTTTGAGCCTCATAATTGACCAAACGATGAGTACATGCCTCTAGAGCCTTTAGATTGACCAAGCAATTTTTAGGAATCCTTGGAGATTTTAGGATTGACCAAAGGGATTATGTGTACCTTTGGGGCATTTTGGGATGACCAAGCGATTTTGAGAATCCTTGGAGCCTTTGGGGTTGACCAAGCAATTTTTCAGAAACTCTTGGTGCCTTTTGCATTTGACCAAAGGGCTAACAGATGCCTTTGGAGATTTTTAGGATGACCGAGCGATTATAAGCAAATCCTCAAGGCTTTTAACTAACATGACCAAGTGGTTTAGGACCCTTGGAGCCTTTTGGATGAGCAGTTTTGACCAAACCCTCAAAGCTTTTGAGGTTGACCAAAGGGCTTACAAATGCCTTTGGAGCTTTTTACTGACTTGACCAAGCGGTTTTAGGAACCCTTGGAGCCTTTTGGGAAGGGCATGCTGCCCTATATACCCCTAGTGAGTGTGCCATTCGAAAATGGTGAGGGAGGTGCAATACCTCTAGATTCCTCATTTTTCCTTATCGAATTTGGCATGGCTGGTGGGAAAGGTATGCTACCTTGAAGACCCCCAATGTGCATGCTATTTACTAAAAAGTAATCAGCTTATTTAGGAAGAGTGATAGAACTCGACTCCCCTAGGTGAATATTGGACCTCACCGATGTGCCTATGCTTTGGCATGGGTGAACGAGAGAGCCATCCTCATGGATCTCATCTCATTCTACTAGGTCTTCGATGACCCTCTTAAATGACTGGCAACTTTGAATGTCATGTCCATGCACTCGATGATACACACAAAAGGGACCTCTATTAGGTGACCCAGTCTTGGATGCCCTATGCTTAACTTTAGGTAATATGAATGCATGTGCCTCATGTAACTTTTGAAACAAAGTTAGAGTAGTCATCTAAAATGAAACTACTCATTGCACTAGCCTATTGGGCCTACGAGGTGACTGACGACTCCGAGGTCACTCATGAGGAGGTGTGACCTCCACTTCATCATATTGGGGCACTCTAAGAGAACCATCTACATGGTAAACCCCCTTATCTATCAAATTTTGCACCACACTCTTAAATTCATGATAATATCGAATGCCATGACCCTCTATTCGATGGTAGAGATAGTAGTGATGCTCCCTATAACCCATAGGTTTAACTCTATTTGGGTTTAAAGGGATGACATTAGGCAAGGTGATGACCTTAGCCTCTTGTAGCTTCTAAAAGATATCAGACATAGACTCTTGTAATGGAGTCCCACTATGTTGTGACTATTTTGGGCTCTTGCCCCGCATTGGTTTGCTTTGAGAATCCAATGGTTGAGTTGGCCGCATGGGCTTTTGCTTCCATCGAGGCTTTTCCTGTACTTGCATAGGAAGTGATTCATCCTCAGGCAAGGGTTGCTTTTGTAATTCTAGATTTTCAATCTGGTTCTTGATAAAATGCAATGACTTATCTTGCTCATCCATTCGATGCTCCATCCATTCTAGATGGCTTAAAATGGATCGCAATACTGACAAAGAATTCATATGTATTTCCAATGACTGATTCGAAATACCTTTGTCATTTGAAGGAAATAGAAAAGTGGATGCTATGGATCCATTAGGTAATTGCAAATCACCTATTTCCTTCACTTGAGTTGATGTGGATGCTTCTTGATGATACATTTCATCAATGTTATCCACATGCTCATGCATATGACTCAGCTCAAGCTCTTGTTTCACTTCATTGTGTTGAACTGTGTCACTTTTAGTACCCCCAATATGATGTGAGGAACCTACTTGTTTGTGCTCTCGAGATGGTGCCATGAGAAATGAGTCAGGAGTGACTAATTTCAAAATTCTGGCCCTAGCAATGTGGAAACACCACTGGATTGCCCCATCTCCTGCTTTATGTGATTAAGAATCACTTGATCATCTGGCCTAATGTCGACCATCCCCACAAACTCATGAGAAAACTCCACAACTGCATGCATCATGGGTACTTCATCAACATACTGAGGTTGTTCTATTTTAGTTATGATAACTGAACCTTCCTCATGCTCATACGATGTCTCCGGGATAGGATCCATAGGTGGAGACTCGATGAAAAGCTGACCTAAATCTTCAGTGGACTCTATGGTGGGTAGCATCATAATACTAGCCTCCATAAGCTCTTCATATTCACCATAGTCCTCGTAAGAACTATCTAGTGTCATGATGGATGAAGAGGGTGTGATACACTCGGGTGCATCCATGACCATGCTAGGTTCTTCCTCCTTGATAGGAGTGTGAAGATCCTCTAATGATACCTCCGAAGCAGCTGTGAGCAACTCCGTAAGGGCATTCATTAATCCTTCCCTACTAAGCGATGTCGAGAGTGCAGGGGTTGTAGGTGACTCCACAGGTGATAGCGGTGGGGATGGCAATTCCAACACCATCTACGAAGCTGCATCCACACTTTGGATAGGCTCATCCAATTTAGCTTGTAGATGCATAGGCGCCTCACCTGGTTCCTACGGATTATCCTCAGGCTTATAATACTTGAAGGGATCTGGGTCCACTTCAACTACATGAACTTCACCTCCATGAGTGTACTTAATGCATTGATGCACTATTGATGGTACGCACTCCATGGCTCTTATCCATGGTCTTCCAAGCAGTAGATTATACTATCTTGATCCCTCTAAAATGTAGCACAATGTAGGAATAATATTTTATCCCACCTCGATGGGGAGGACTATTGTGCCTACTATAGGGGATTCCACATCATTAAAGGCTTGCAATATGAAATTTGTTTCCTTGATGTGAGAAAGTGGAATTTTGAGATGTTTGAATGCTGAGGTGGTAATGATATTAATCGATGATCCTGTATCCACCAACACTCGCTTATACGCAATCTATTGTATCCTCGCTATGATATGCAATGGAGGATCAGATTCTCAGATAGGGACAGGTTTGACTTCCTATTTATGGAAAGTAATCATAGGTTCCTTATATGGTGGAATAGACTGTATATGCCCCAAGGATTGTGATGACCTTCGAGCGTTGACACTGCTCACCTATCGAACTTGACTACTCTCGACCTCATGCTTATGCATGGGATCCCTAGATGTCTCTTTCGATTGCTCTTCGATAACCCTAGGCATGTCTATCTATCTAGAAGCATGGCTATCTACTTGCTTAAGTGGCAACTCTTGACGATGCACTGGGTGCATCACATTGACTTGTTGCCTAAGCACTCTAGGTATGAGCTTCTTTTTAAGAATTACCTCACATGATTGTTCTTCACATGCTTTCTATTGGTAAATCCTCTCTTCATACCATTGGAGCTCATCCAACCTTTGTTGATGCACTCTCTTTCTCTCTATGGACTCATGCTCTAGGCGCTTACACTGACGATGCACTTCCTCCAATTGATCTTGGAGTAGTTGCCTCTCATGGGCTGCATGAGACTCAGATTCCCTATAGGACTGACTCATGGAGTATGATCCATAACTCTCTATCTCCCTAGGTGGAGACCTAGTGACTTGGGTTCTCACCATATGTGAAGAAACCCCATGATCTGTATGGGTGAACCCCCTGCATGATGAAGGGAGCTCGCGATGACTATCAGAATGTCATGCTAGGAGGATTGGATCCTCAGGTGCACAATGAGTGTGATGCCTAGCAAGGAGGTGTACGAGGTTTGAAATATCCTTAGGAGAACATCGAGAGCATTCAGAGCCCCTCCATGAACTCTCCGACTCATTAGCTCGTGATTGAGCTCTATCATGCCTAGTCATCATGATGAACCGACTAAACAAGACTCGAGAGGTTTCCTCTCTTACTAAAAATTGTGGCCTCAAGGAGGGCCTTATCTTGATGAATTAAGCAATAAAGAAGCATACAAAGTAAACAATGTGATTATCTCCTTTACATTTTAAAATTTGAGCCCTAAACTATTTGATGTGTTTTCAATATTTGTTGTATCAGTGTAGAAACTCTTATCATGTTTTGCAAAACTTGTTGGATTTTATTCTTAGTTTAATGGATTTCACCTGTACGCTCATAGCTCGACAACTTGGCTATGAACTCCAAGTCACATAAATTCCCCATGTGTGGTAATGAAGCCCACACCCAGACAAGGAGCATAGGTCCTCCCAGATCCTCACCCATTTTCCCCAATTAGCGTTATACCCTCCGAAGAGAATACATGCAAATTTTCTAGGGTACGAAAGGTTCTTGGATCCGGTATTGGTCTATATATCAAGGGTTCATAGGATTTGGGCCAACAGATGGAAGTTACACCCACCGTCATTGAACCCTACTAGTGGTTGGATGTCAAGCCCAACTCACTAGCATTTAAGTGCCAAGTGGTGTGTGTGGTTCCTTTTAATGTACATAAAATAAATGCATCATATAGCATACATGCTCATTTTCTAAATGCTATGCAAATGAAAGACATTTCAAATTCAAAAAATGCAAGCTACTCTAGATGCTCTTTAAGACTATGCACATTACGATGCTAAATGGCCACTAATTGGGCCTCACACATGCAAACCATCAACACATCTCTATCAAGCATGTTGTAGCCTAGGGTGGACTACAATCAGAGGTCCGTTGTTCCCAATAGCACCTTTCTATTGAAAGCAAAATATGAAAGCAAACTAGGACAATTGATTTACCATTTTCTTAATTCTTTTCCTAATTTGCATTCGAATTAGACCTACTGTAAAAACATAGAGAACAAAAAAGTGATAGAGGTCTGAAAATAGGACCTACCTCAAGTCCTACACTATCTGATATTCTAAATTTGTTTGTCTGTGTTGTCAGTAGGAAACCGTAGGTCTGATCTATGGTTCTGACTGTAAACCATGCCTTGTACCTACGGTTCAGTTGTTGGGCCATAGCTGATAGCTATGGTCTATACCTACAAGTGCAAAAACCAATAAAACATAGTCAGATCCTAAAAATATGGGGTTCCACCATGATCGCCTTCTATAACCACCAAAAAGGGTCACACCCGATGGCGTATCCTATTGCAATAAATGATAAAAATATAGCATGCATACAAGAACAAGAAATTGACAACAAATGAATCAAAAAGAAAAATGCTTTATTCCATTGTATTCAAAGTCAAAATCCAATTACAAGTACATCCCTCTTAGGGATAATCATTTTGATACAATATTACAATAGGAGTGCACAATTGTTTCCCTCTTAAGGGTAGGTGTGATTTCCAAATGCCTTTCAGGATGACATGAACTGCTCTAGGGTGGAGGTGCCCTCTTCTTCGTGATGGGGAAGGAACTTGATAGTTGGTTCTCCTTTGAAACTATTCCCTGTGGTCAAGAAACAACACAAGAATGTCAAAAATATAGGCAGCCTCTCATGATGAGGCCCTTTTAGGTAAATTGCATAATGACACCATTAAACATGCATAATCAAGAAAACGTAAAAAGTGCTTCTAAGATATGCAAATCGAATCAAGATTCATATAATAGCGTAAAGAAAAGTAGCAGCTACACTATGCATGGATCAGATATATAAAATGAAGCATAAACATGCATAAAGAAACCATTTAAGTCCTAATTGAAGCATAAACATAAAGAAGCTAAATCTAACCTAATTCTACGGTCAGAAGTCTGCTAAAATGTCATTAAACCATGAAAACAACTAATCTAACCTAATTAGCCAGACAAAAATGAAAATAGGAAGGTGGTTATACCTCTACTGCAAACCGTAGCTCTAGTGAGTGGTCTGCACTATAAACCATGGTTGACAGCCATGGTTAGCACTCTGATAGGCTTACCCTCAATTCCAAGGGTAGTGGGCTTGACCTCCTTGTCCAATTGATGTTCAAGGGTCGCCTTCGGTGTCCTTCTGATAGGTTTGGTGGTTGAATCACTGTGATGGGCCTTCGTTTGCCCGGATTTGTGTTTCTTGATCCTCCTAGGCTCCTAGAACTTCCATGGCAAACTGATCATTGGATGAATAGCAAAGTGGCCTTCGAATGCATGAATTTAGTATGCAATCCGATAGGGCTTCGTTGCTCGCTTGATCAATTCACACTCACTCGATAATTCGTCAGTGCTTCGCTATACAAATCATCTATATCTTCTCCCCATTTGGAGGGGGTATTTATAGGATGCCCTAGGACTAGGGGTGGCTTCCTGGAGAAGCCAAGATCAAGAAGAGGTGGTTAGGATAGTTGGAATGGAAGCCTCTAGAATCTTCCATCCATTAACCACCTTCTTCTAGATCAAATGGTCGTTCCAACCGATTTGGCTCGGATTGAAGGCCAACTGAACTTCAGTTAAGACCGTAGGTCACAGCTATGGTCTAGACTGCAAACCGTAGGTCTCAGCCATGGTTCAGCTGTAAACCATAGGTCTGGGCTATGGTTCAGACTGATTAGGCCAAGGAGCCCAAATTGAGTGGTTAGAACCACTGCTCTATCTTGGAGTCTATCCAAGATCTTCCATATGGTCTTGTAGCATGTCCATATGAGTAGTCGCCCTCGACATGACGCGTTTTAGGTGTCTACAATATTTTTATGGATTCCCTTGTAGGCAAGTGGTGGATCTCTATTAATTTTAGATTAGTTTCATCCCCTATCCAAGTTTGGGTCATGAACATTTATGGTCCTACTATTACCCGAAGTAAAGTTGAATGTTGGAATAATATTATCTCTTCTCATGATCAGTCTAGAAATGATAAATGGATCATTGGAGGGGATTCAATGTTATTCGTAACCTTAGTGAGAATAAGGAGGGGTTAGGAAATTGGATAGAAGTAGTGAAAGCTTTGACTCTTTCATTTCTAGCCTCAACTTAACTGATGTGATCCCAAAAGAGGGGTAGTTCACCTGGAATAATCAAAGAGTTAGGAAGGCCTTTATGGTTAAGATATTGGATAGATTCCTTGTTATAGAGATTTGCCTTGAGGTATTCTTTTTCATTGAGTCCTTTATCTTACTAGGCCCTCTCTCATATCATTGGCCCATTTCCATAAGTGTGCATATTTCTACTCATCCTAGACAGTCTCCCTTTAATTTTGAAAGCATGTGGCTTCTTCACCCTGACCTAGAAGATAAATTTAGGTTCTGGTGGAAAGAAGGGAAACCAAAGTGGGGAAATCATATGTATTTGCTAGCTCAAAGACTCATTTTTATCAAGATAAAAATTAGGATCTGGAACAATTCTCTGGGGATATCTTCAAACAAAGGAAAGCCTTGGATAATGATGTCATTCTTCTTCAATGTCAGGTGGAGTCCCAAGGGCTTATAGAGGCCTTTCTTAGCCATGAAAAGGATCTCAATAAATGATTTGATGAAAAAGAGTTGAAGGAAGAACTATTTTGGAAATAAAAGTCAAGGATTAACTGGTTGAAGGAAGGAAATAGGAACTCTGCCTTCTTCCATAGAACCACTATCCATCAGAAGAATCAGAATAGAATTTCTAGATTGACTAACTCTAAGGGAGAAATTGTTGAGGATCCTCAAGAGATTGGTCTGTTGGATGAAAAATATTTTAAAAGCCTCCTAGCTAAACCTTTGATTGATAGATTTCAAGCAAGAGAAATAGTCATGTCTGCCATTCCCTTAAAGGTTTCCTAAGAGCAAAATGAAAGTCTTACTAAGACTGTTAGTTTGGAAGAAATGAAAGATGTTATTTTTAGCTTTAAGAAAGGGAAATCTCTTGGGCCTGATGTCTTTCCCATTGATTTCTACCAATTCTATATATACATCATTAAGAATGACATCCATCAAGTGGTTGATGAGGCTTGTCACTCTAAGCAGGTGTTGAGAACCCTTAATTCCACCTTCCTAACTCTTATCCCTAAGATCCATCATGCTACTCGTATGGAGAACTTTAGACCCATATCCTTGTGTATAAAATTATTGCTAAAGTGATGGCTAATAGACTTAAGAAGATCCTCAATTCTATCATTTCTCTGGAGTAGGTTGGATGTGTGAAAGGTAAACAAATTCTGGATAGCATCCTCATTGCTCAAGAAACTATCCACCCCATGAAGTATAATAGAGATAGGGGGATGCTTATTAAGCTAGACATGGCAAAATATTATGATCGAGTTAATCGAAACTTCCTTTTAAATAGTTTGGAAATATTTAGCTTTATCACGATTGGATTGAGTGGGTGAGAGCTTATATCTCCTCGATCATAGTAGCAGTTTTGGTTTATGGTTCTTCTACAAGTCTCTTTTCTCCATATAGAGATCTAAGATAGGGAGATCCTATCTCTCCTTATCTCTTTATTATTTTGGCATAATGTCTTGGGATACTAATCCAAAAAAATAGGAACCTTGGTCTCTTAAATGGTGTTTTTGTGGAAAGGTATGAACAACTGATTTCCCACCTCCAGTTCATGGATGATACTTTGCTTATGGAGGAAACCACTCTTAGGGAGGCTCGTAGATTTAAGGAAATTTTGAAGGATTATTTAGATGCCTTTGGAGGATCCATCAATGTGTAGAAGACAAAAAAGTTTTTCTTCAATACCCCTATTCATGTCCAAGTGAATATTTCTAGGATTTTCAACTATGAGAGGTCCTCTCTTCCATTGAAGTGCTTGGGCTTTCCTTTATCTGACTCTAATCCTAAAATATCAGATTGGAATGAAATTCTTTCCAATTTAGAAAGAGGTTGCAGGGATGAACTTTCAAATTGCTTTCCTCGATAGGTAGATTAACCCTTCTCAAGTTTGTTCTTCAAGTGCTCTCAGTCTACTACTTCTTCTCTGCTTTATTAGTGCTTGCAAAGGTTTTAAACCATATCAATAAAATTCAAAAGGAATTTTTTGGGGTGGTCCCTCTCTTAAAAGGAAATGGCCTCTTTTTGTCACATCCCATCTTGACCGAACCCTTATGCTTGTTAATTATGAGACTATTGCTTAGTTTTATGAGCCTTAAGGGATATTGGTAAGCTATAGAGTTTTTGAGAATGTTGTCGGTATATTTAGTGTTTTGAAATACACTTTGAGGAAGAAACTAAATAGGATGTAAAATATCTTTTACATAATAAAAGTCATTATTTTTGGTTAACCTAATTTAACCCAGCCAGGTGCCTGCCAAAAATTGTCAAAGTACTATTAGACCAAGAGGGAGGGCACTAACTTTTAATAAAAAAAAATATTTATTATTCACTCTCTAGAACATGCCTTCGAAAAGGATAAGTGGGCATCCCACTATGTCCACCATGCAATAGTAATTTAATAAGCCACCAATGGACTAGTGGAAGAGTATAAAAATAATATCCTAAGCACTTTAGCCATCTATGGATAAATGGCATGTGATAAAGGTCATGCTACTATTACTTTATACTCCTCGTATGTGGTGGCATATTAAATAATGAAGCCACTAAGGTAGTGCATTCTAACCTTAGACTTTAATTATAATATCTCTATCACTTTAGTTTCTTATGGATCAGTGGGATTTTAATAAAATAATAACCACATGTAGCTCATGAGAGAGAATGCTCTCCTATAAATTGAGGTTTTTGGGAAGAAAGAGAGGAATTCTTGATAGGAAGAACTTTGGCTCAGGGATTATGCTCTTCACCCTTTGGTGAAACAAAAACCAAAAGGCTCAAAGTTTTTTAAAAGTATTTGCCAAATATTTTGGGAGAAGGGAGCAAGAAGGAAGGATTGTTGGTTTCAGAAGCCAAGGAAATCAAGTTAGGAGCTTTTGGGAGCTTTTGCAAATTTACCAAGTCGAAAAAGCCTCTTACATATCTATGAACTTATATTTCATTGTTTCAAGCTTATGTCTTGCACTCATTGAATTTCTATGATTGTAAACCCTTAGCTTTTATGTTGGAATGTTCGTATAAAAATTAAACCTAGCAAATAGAGGTTAAGAACATTGAGTAACCGGCTCAATGTGCAGTAAATGGTATGTTTAAAAGTACTTTTATGAGGAGTGTTGTGAAAGACTTGGATTTATTATCTTCTAACATTCCTAGACCTTGGTGTAAATATTATTGACGATTATGGATGGTTATAGCAAAAATTGCCTAAATTAAAAATAAAATATACATATAATTATATATAGTATAAACTCATAAGGGCTTTGGCTATGGATTACATTCCTAGACCTTGGTGTAAATATTATTGACGATTATGGATGGTTATAGCAAACATTGCCTAAATTAAAAATAAAATATACATATAATTATATATAGTATAAACTCATAAGGGCTTTGGCTATGGACACAATCCATGTGACTCAACTTAAGATATATGATATTATTTTTTTTAACAGATGAAAATCGACAAAATTTTAGAGCAGTATTAAATAATAAGTTACAGGAAAGGGAAGAACTACATCACAGTAGTAGAGATTACAGTAAGAGTGAATGGTTAATGCAAGTTATTCAAGAAGCTCTAAACAAATGCAAGAGAGCTAAACCTAAAAAGAAAGAAAGGAATAGCTTCCCAACCAACCCATGGTTCGATGAAGATTGCAAAAAAATGCGAAGATTACTAAAGGAACCAACGGGTAAAACAAGAGCAAACAAAAAAGCATATGAGAAACTGGTAAGGGCAAAAAAAGAAGAATACACTAAAACAAGGAGGGAAGAATTGATTTATTTAGGGAAGCATGAACCAAAGAAATTTTGGAAGGAACTAAGCGTGAAAAGGATGCAAACCGAAAATAACATAACAGTTAATCAGTGGTTGGAGTATTCAAAACAACTGTATCAGCGTAGTAACCAGCAGGAGACACCACCTACTATCATTGTCAAGAAAGAACTTTTCACAATTGAAGACATTATTCAAGGGATAAAAAAGTTAGCAACTGGAAAAGCCCGTGACATAAACAATCTTCAAGCAGAGCATATAAAATGGGGGGTAGATATCTTGGCACCGCAAATCAAAGAAATTTTTAATGAGGTCATACAAAATGGCTTCCCTATCGAGTGGACAACTAGCTTGACCATTCCTTTGTTTAAAAGTGGAGATGTAAATAATCCCTCAAACTATCGAACTATCATGATCAACCCTCTCTTTGCAAAGTTGTTTGGGAGTATGATAGAGCGGAGGATCAACATATGGGCAGAAGAAAAGGGAAAGAGAGCAAAGGGGCAAGCAGGTTTTAGGCCCAAACACTCAACTATTGATCACTGTATCACGCTCAGACACATAGTGGAAAAAATATGGGAGAAAAAAGAGGAGGCTTTTTGCTGTTTTGTAGACTTCAAAAAGGCATTTGACACAGTGCCTAGGAAAAAATTATGGAGCAGAATGGAAGAACTAGAGGTTCCAATTCACTACAGAGGCAGCAGTTCACGGACTATATGAGCATGTAAAAGCTAGAATCAGAACACAGGAAGGGTTTTCTAGAATGTTTTGGTAGTGACATAGGTGTCAAACAAGGTTGCCCTCTATCTCCGACCTTATTTGGGCTGTACATTGACAAGTTAGAAGAATGGATAAACAAATTTGGGGGAGAGGGTGTGCATTTAGCCAAATATGTGGTAAAACTCCTCATGTATGCAGATGATGTAATTCTTGTGGCCAAAACAGCCAAAGATCTAGAAGATCACCTTCAAGCTCTAGAACTCTTTTGTAAAGAAGTTGGGATGCAGGTGAACACGAGCAAAACAAAAATTATGATTTTTTTCAGCAAAAAAGAAGAAGCAACAACTCAAATTTCAGTTTGCAGGAGAACCGCTTGATGTAGTAGTAGAATACAAATACCTGGGCATAGACTTTCATGACAAACTTAATTGGAATACATGTAGGATGAAAAGAACTCAAAGTGGCTTGAGAGCACTATATGCACTTCAAAACAGGTGTAGGAATGCCGAGTTGTGGGACTGGAAGACCACCAAGGTCATATTTGGCCTACTTGTTACACCGGTTTCTGTTGTATGGTTGCGAGGTGTCGGCTAGTGGCACAACAAATGCAAAATGGAGGCAAATAGAAAGGATTCAAAAATATCTAATCACAAACTTTCTCAAAATTAAGGCCACAACCCCTTATGAAATTATTCTAGCTGAAACTGGAATGTTCCCTTTAGAAGCAATTGCTATGACCAAGTCATTATGTTACTTGAAAAAACAGAAAACATGACAAATGATAGATGGCCTAGAGCAGTTAAAGACGAAGAGTTACATAGGCGAAAGAATACGTGGATGAAACAAAATCAGAAATGGATGAAACGTTGGGAAATCAACATAAATGAATGCCCAAATGTCAACAAAGACATTAAAAATTATGTGAATGAAAAGTTCAGAAGTGGAATGTGGAAAAATGCAAGCAGGAAAAGACAATATTATATTGCAAATTTTAACCCAACGTATGACCACAAGGAAAAAGCGTATATAGGCGCTGAAATCAAGTGGAAGGAAAAAATACTCATTGCTTAGATAAGGACTAGCTCTCATAGGCTTAGATGTGAAACAGGGAGATGGACAACGCCCAAAGAACAATGGGAAGAAAGGATATGTACTCTATGCAAAACAGGGGCAGTAGAGACAGAGGAACACTTCATCTATAAATGTCCGAGTTTTTCAGATATCCGTGACAAATACAAAGAAACACTTGGGAACGAGTTTATTACAAATTTATTTGAAGACAGGAAAATAAAAAAAGTTGGAGAATTGCTAACACAAATCAGCAGGAGAAGGAACAACCTTCTCAAAGATATTAAAGATCATATGATATGATTTGAGTAATTGTACTTCCATATTTGAGATCCCATAGACCATATTTAGGTCTCGCTAACGTAATTAAAATCTTTCATTCATTCATTCAAATATATAACGCCCTTGAGGAGAATCGACCTCGCGACCTCGCTCGGGGGCATATGCTAGAACAAGAACCATAGACCGTTAGCGTTACTAGGCATGACAGGGGGGAACAAAGCAGAAGTATATTTATCACCTTTGAAGTGATATTTAGTTTCTAAAAAAAATTATTAATTAAACCCTATACCTCAGTGGGAATCGAAAGTGAATTTCTGCCACCAATTACTTTACCAGCGACAAGCTATTCACCTCGACCACACTGGTCGATGGAAATGAGTTCATTACTCTAAACTCTTATCCTCCCTAGTGTAGGAATATAGGCCTCATCGTGCGTGATTAAAATGAAGCACCTTAGATCTCCACTATGTAACCGCGGTGATGGCGTGCAATAAAATACGTCACTCAACAACAATCGAATCCATATTAGATCTATCAGTAGGGTTCTAATTTGGATGAGTAGCTAGTTGAGTTCTTCGGATATAGTTCCTCATTTTTAGTGTCATACTTGAGCCACCATACCCTTGAAATATGCCTAGCTCTATCGATAAATCATGCACTGATGAAATATGTACCTACTAAAGCTACAAGGAAGGGCAAGGCTATGTTTGATGGAATGAGAAAATCTAAACCAACCTATGGTGACTGGGTCATCATGGCCACATTTGGTTCATCCATGTGAGAGATAAATAAAATTCTACCAACTTTGTACCACACGGAACATGCCCAAAAACCCCAGATCCTTAAAGAAATCAATGCACCGACCGGTATTCGAACATAAACGATGATTGAGGATCAACCACCTAGTGGTCAGACGGTTCTAGTTGGAAGCATGCATAAATCAATTGGGACACTTATCAAATATCTCTTTTGGAATGTCATTGGATGGTTGTAGCCTCGTTCTAATGGGTTGATGGTACTATGTACAAAGTACCCAAATTTTGGCATGTGATGAGTTATCCCACACTTACTATGGAAGAGGCCTGTGCCACTTTATCTAGGTTTGGGCGTACACGGAAAATAACCAATCACGCTTGGTTAAGTACCTGTTAGCCTTTACCACCTTGACTAGGATTGGTCCACGTATGTGTGCACCTGGTTTTGTTGAACCTGTGTTCCGTGACCTCAATGATGGATTACCTTGAGTGAGGGCTCTATTTTATCGCTCAAGAATTTAGCCTTTAGCTAAATGGAAATTAGCTTGTGAGTCATTAATATGACCATTGGTGGGAGTTGATTAAGGGCTATATATATATATATATGAAACCAATTACTACCATGTATAAAATATAGTATTGCTCCAATCCAACTTTGTCTAGTGTAATTTAAACTTAAAATACCTTAGTTGAAGAATATATATAGAAACTTGCATGTGGAATGTAAACTGTATGTTTCAGTGCATAATATGATGTTGTATAATGATCCAGTAGAAAGGTAATGATATAATATATAAAGAGTAAATGTTGGAATGAAACTATAGTGAAATAAAATTATGTATATGGTTAGAAAAGAGTTTTACTTAATGATCCAGTAGAAAGGTAATGATATAATATATAAAGAGTAAATGTTGGAATGAAACTATAGTGAAATAAAATTATGTATATGGTTAGAAAAGAGTTTTAAGTTAAAGTAAAGAACTTTAGCTAGATAGTAAAATTAAATGGTTCATTTGTAAATCAAAGGTATGGGACTTTGGTTTATAAAGTGAAAGAAAATTATGTCTATGGTTAGAAAATAATTTAAATCTAGAATAGTTAAAGGTAAAGAACTTTTAATTATCTAGTAAATTAATTTATAGTTTGGAGCAATGTCTCTTATGGAACTATAATTATCCTTGATATGAGAATAACTTATAAATCTTATTTGTTAGTAGTATATACCTATAGTATGCTTCCTATAACCAATTGAGGGCCAAATTTGTAATATGTAGTGTAATCTTGTGTAATGGATTATGGGTAGATTTGTAGCTAAATCTTGAGTAATCTCATGGGTATATTACACGAGAGATGTTAGCTAAACTCTAGGAACTATAGATTGGTCTCATGGGTAAATCTGGAGCCAAATTGGTAACCAAATTTGAGGAAGAACTATAGATTTCAAGCTAACTAGTAAACACACGGGTGGATGAAATATGAGTTACTCGATAAAGTATGTTTTACTATTTCTAGTTTATAGAAATATGAGTTACTCGGTAGAGTATGTTTTGTTATTTCTAGTTGATAGAAATATGAGTTTTGATGTTATTGATAGAAATATGAGGTACTAGAAAAAGTATGATTTGTTTAAAGGTCATTTCTAGTGGATTCATATATTCTTTTTAAAGAACTAGCAATGAATACTTGTAATGATATATGATTCAAGGCATATTTTTATGGAAAGATATGAGATGAAAATGTATTTTCATTATCCTAGGAAAGTATGGGATTTCCTTCCCTTGAATAAATGAATGCTTTAGATGAATTACATTATGTGAAATGTATTGAGTTAGTTGCATTCATTGGAAAGAATCATTACTTGTTATTTCTTGATTAGAATGCATTTCATATACATGTTATGGGTTGTCCTGATCTCGATTACCTTCAATCAAGTAATGGTGGTTCGAGTAGAGTCAAATGAAGTTTGGTCCTACTCGATTTCTATTGTGAATATTTATGTATTGCAAAAAGCCCTTCTTAAACGAAGGATCATTATTATTGTAAGAGTATCTCTTTAAGGTCAAATTGTAATTGATTTGTATCACTCTTTAAGAGGAATCTAAGCAATGTAGTTCTCTTTAGTAAATTATAATGGAAAATAATGCAAGTCGTATAATGACATAATATTATTGAATGTTTGAATTTAGACCTTTAGATGCGATTTAAATATGGTTTCTAAATCTCCTGGAGTAATCCTAATGTTAAAATTGAATGAAGGAACCATGCATATCACTTAAAAATAAAACTTTAGGTCATCAGATATGAAATGAACTTAAATAGAAATGTGAATGTTATCTCACCTCATGGATATTATGGTTTATTGGTTCAATTAAGGTTTAATGGTAGGCATTTACAAATCTACATGGGTTTGTGTGATAATACCCTTAACTTATTAATGTGGATGTGTTAATTTAAGCATTGCAATGATTGTTGTTCTCTCTATAAGAAAGAACAAGCTAATCCTCAAGGCATACACCTAATTTATAAGGTTAAAATAAACCTAACATAAGGAACTAGTTTAATGTGTGATTTAAACTAGTAAGGGAAAGAGAGTGTTCCTGTTGAGTGTTCTTGTTGAAATAGACGAGAGAATTTCCCAAGTACAAGGTAAATAAACCTTACCTGCAGGTCATTATAGGGGTTTTTCCACTCCTATCCATAGGATAGACACTGACCATGTTGAGTTCCTATGAAGTGCAACCTTGGACTTACTTAGATATTCATCCATAAGAGAACCACACGAAGATACTTGAATTCACAAATGAACTAGCAGTAGTGATGAAGATTATAAAAAAAAAATTCCTAAGTTTGTTTGGTTATGAAATAAGGACATTACACTTGTTGCTTGGAAAAAAAAATGTAAACTTCTCCAAGAGGGGGGTCTTGGTATCAAAGATCTTCAAATATTCAACAAATCCCTTAAGAGAAAACTGTTTTGGATATTTTGCAATGGAAAGAACCTTTTTTGGGCCATAATTCTTAAACAAAAATATATCCTTGAGGTGGACTAGAAAGAGGTGATCAAGCTTGAAAAATTTCCTTTAGGGTCTTCTCTTTAGTTCAGCTTGATGTCCCATAGCGCGTGGGTGCATTCTAATGCCTTTTGAAAGATCAAGGATGGCAATCAAGCTCTCTTTTGGGAGGATGCATGGAACTAGTATGCTCCTTTAAGAAAAGATAACTCCTTGTCTAGTTTGAAGGAGGCCTTCGAAGAGGAGGGTTGGAGCCAAGTCAAGGACCATTTTTAGGACCATTCCATTCCCCATGAGATTGGTAGGGTCACATTGCGTGTTTGGAAAGATCTTCGATCCTGGCCTGGTCAAATCAGGAATGTTGATAAATGTAATCTTTGGGAAATCATCTTTGGAAGGAAGCTTTCCTTATGTAAGAGCCCAAACATTTTGTGTTGGGGGAGAAGTGGATATGGAAACCTTAAAGCTTATAATTTTCTTATGGAGGCTAACTTCAATGGGGATTGGAATAGAATTGGGTAGAAAATTTGGAGGAAAGGAGTTTGGTCCAAGATATCTATTTTTGTTTGGATGGTGGTGCAAGATAAAATCCTAACTGGTCATAACTTAATGAAAAGAGGCTATTCTGATCCCTTTAAATACCCTAATTATGAAGATGAATCTGAAACCACAAACTATCTCTTCATATCTTGCCCCTTTGCTCAGTCTCTCTCGTAAGACTTTGCAAACTCTTGGAGGAAACCCCTCCAAAATATTCAATCTATTAAGGATCATATAGTGGAGTGGGTTGGACAAAAATCTGATCCGAATTATATGAAATCCATTTGGGAGTGAACCCCCACTTACATTATAGAGATGATCTGGCTTTGAAGAAATAAAACTAGTTTTAAGGAATAAAAAACTTCACAATCCCAAACTTGGCTTTCTATTCAGAGAGTAATAGTTGAATCCATTTTGGTCAAGAAGTGGAAGGATTGGGATAAAACCTTGGACAATAATCTTAGAGACATCAAGAATCAATGGTTGGACAAATATATTATTCAAACTATTAAAGAGTCCTGTCACTCATTTCAATCCTTGGAATTTTGTCATGTGCGGAGATCTACAAACAAGGTTGTTGATGCTATTGCTAATTGGGAAGTGGATAAAGGTCTGAGAGAGACCACCTTGGATCAACCATTTTGATGATATAAATGTTCCCGAGGGCATCAAGCATAGAATTATTTCTTTGATCAATAAATATAAGGAGGGTGTTGGTGACACTAGTCATGGTAAAAGCAAGATGAAAAGTCTTATCCTTGTTGCTTGTCGCATTAGTTTTGTTTTTTTGTCTTTTGTCTTCTTGTTGTTTGTCTATTTTCTCCTATTTTATTTATTTATTATTATTTTATTTTATTTATTTATTTATTTTTGTCTTTTGTCTTCTTGTCATCTATCTATTTTCTCCTTTTTTTTTAATATTATTTTATTTTATTTTTTGTCTCATCTATTTATAATGGAACTTATATGAATACAATATTTATAATATTTTTGGAGTAATTGAAACGTCTCAAGTTTTATTTAAAGTTGGTAGAATGCTAAAGATAATTAGGTGATGGTAATCAAAGATCACCTTGGCAATTTAGTCACCATTTGACGATGTCTAAATAATTTGGTATAGGTTTTGTAAGGTGTGATTTAAAATACTTATATTTGGGTGAGCACTTAAGTGAAATTTAAATTGCATTGAGTTTTTTAATAAAGGGAGAGCAATAAGCTTTTATAAGGTAAATTTAAATTGCATTGAGTTTTTTAATAAAGGGAGAGCAATAAGCTTTTATAAGGTTTTCAAAAAATATGTTCTTAATTGAAGTGATTTCAAAATTTTTATTTTTGAAAAGTTAAAATTAGGGAGTTAAAATGAATTCTACATTTGATAGAATTTGTTTATTTCAAAAACTTAAATTTTGAAAAATTTAGAATTGATTAAAGTTTAGAGAGATAAGGAAGTCTACTCCAAACGAAAAATTTCAAATTTTTGATTGATTTAAATTTTGCAAATTAGAATTCTGTATTTGAAATTTGGGAGCCTTAAGGTTTCCAACTCCAAAGGAATTGATTTTGTGAAACTTGAAGATTTCTTTAAATTTTTTACATTGGAGAATTTGATTTGCAAAAAAAAAAATGAAATTTGGAGTAATAAGGACTTCTACTCCAAAGGTATTTTTTTTTTAGAAAAAAATAAATTTCGAAGAAGAATGAATGCTCATGAAAAAGGAAAAGTTTCTACAAGTCAAGAATTAATAAAGCATATTCAATTTATTAAAAATAAAGCTAAAAATATATTTTTTATGATTCTTAAGCAATGTATTGAAGATGTTCGTAATGAAGATAAAACAAGTTATTAATATATTACGACATCAAAAATAAATACAAAACCAAGAAATTAGTTTTATATTCCCATCAAATTTTATCCAAAAATAAACTTTAAACAAAACAATAAGTTTAGACATAAGCCTAAAGATTGTTCAAGATAGGTTCATTGTCTAAATTTGTTGGAATATATTACATTATTTGGTAAATGCCAATGTACCACCTTGGGTATATCTCTAGATTAGAAGTTTGATTAGTATTTACATAATGTAATGTAATAAATGCACAAGTGTTGTTAGAATGTGCAAAGTACTTGATAATATAAATGTGCATGTAGTCCATGTGTACATGAGTCGTAGAATAGGAATATGAAGAGTTATAGGTAGGTGAAAGGCCAAGAGACATATCTCATTATATATAGGCCTTTGGTAGATAAGATAGAGAAGCATAGAGGATAGTAGAGAATAGATAGGAGAGTATAATACAAGTTAGACAAAATGTAGAACTTGTATGAAGCATTGAGCATTTGAGATCTCCACATTTTGTATGAACATCCTAATTTTATGAGCTTTCATTAATGATAGTTTTATGAGTTATTGCATAATTTTATTATGATTTTTTCTGCTTATTATATTGTCATTATCATATATTTAATATTGCATGCTCATTTTAGTTCTTATGGTTGCATTTACTTAAATATATAGCATCAAAAGCTAACAATGGTATCAAAGCACAAGGTATATTGATAGGAGATAGAGAGAGCCATAAAAAATATTGAGAGGATATAGGGAGATTTTATTTCTAGAATTCTTAGAACTGCTATTTGGCTAGTCTTTCCACAAGGTTGTTGAAAAACTCATGAAGACTAGGACTCAACAAATATCACATTAGAGTTATTATAAAGTTTTTTAAAGCATCACATTAGAGTTATTAAAGGTAGCATAAATATTTTACGTTAAAGGTCTTCAATCCAAGAAAGGATGTAACATTTTCATCTAAGAATCTGCAAAATACAAACAACAAAATATAGAGTTAAAAGATTGTTTGAAATGGGAGTAATAAGGAGAAGTTATATAGTGAATGTTGTTTATTGTAAGCTAATGGAGTGCAATATTATTAAATAAAATGGATACAAGAGCAGGTCTTGGCAGCAATATAATAGCAAGGATAGCTACAAATTTGAGAAATTTGAACAAGAAGTTTGAATAACAAAAAGATAAGAAGGCAAGCTACAAAAGGAGACAAAAAGGTCTGAAAAAATTGGTGCAATAAAGGTATTTTATCTAAGTTAAAACAGATTCATTTCTAGTTTTAAAGGTACCACATTTGAGTTTTTTTAAAGTAGCAAAAATAAAGCATGAGTTAAAGTGTCTAAAGACACCAAGTAAGGTACTAAAACTCCAAGAAGGTAGCACCCGCATTGGATTAACATTTGTAGTAAAATAAATAAGTTAAGGATAGAGCCAAAGCAAGGATAAAGGTGTAAGTCTTATGGAATAGAAATAAAGTAAGAAGCAAAGTGTTTACCCAGGTAAATAGACTTGTATATCTGGCATAACATTGTTGAGAAGCTATCGAGAAAAGTGGTGAAATAACCACCAAGAAGGAAGTGTTGAAGCACCACCAAAGGAAAATCCACCAACGTAGAAGAGGAGCATCCATTGAAGGAGAAGAGCCACCACCAAATATTAGAAATCAAGAAGCACCAACAAGCATTGAAGAACGAATACTAAATGTCTTGTAGTTGTAAAAGGAAAACCAAACAACATCCATTGAAAGAAAGAAGCCTTGGCAAAAGATACTAATAACATTAAGGAAAGGAAAGCAATATTGAGTACCAAATAAAGGTGAAACGTTACATGATTGAGAGGAGTGGAGCCACCACTTGTCACGTCAGTTAAAGAACTCATATGCCACTTGGCACAAAAGAAAAGAGCACCAATAGTCATTGAAAATGGTTCAAACTAGCACTCATTGAGAAAGGAGAACGCATGACATAAAGTAATGCCTACTATGTCATAACACCACATAACTGGGAAGAGCAACACGGAGTAATACCCAAAGAATACGTTGAGTTCCATGTGGCACGTAAGAAAAAGAATATAGTCAATTTTGAAGAGCCTAAACTATCAACAACACGCATTCATGGTCAGAGAACGTAGAGGAAGAATAAGGAGGATAGTTAAAGTTGAATAAAGTGCTATACACAAGGAAGAACAATAAATGCAGTGAAAGAAAATTGTGTAAGCATTGAATACTGAGAGGAGAATAGTGCCTAATTAGAGTGTAAGTTGTAGTTAAATTAGTAGCAGACCAATACATAGCACCTCACCTCCAAGAAGGTATATTAATATTTAAATACTATTTGCATTTCATAAAGGTCAAGGAGGAATAAGGTTTATCAATACTAAGGTTAAGTTTATTTAATTAAATGAATGGATATATAAGGAAATAAATTAGTAAATTGCAACCTTAGATGATTTATTGATTGATTTGAAAGACTATTGAAGGAGGATTTAACTTGAGAATCTTTTGAAATTGCATTATTTAAAATTCAAGTATTGAAATATTTGCAAATAATTTAACTAGGAGGAATAAGGTTTTCTACATTGAAATTGAAATATTAAATTTGCAAATATCCTTTATTTTCTAAATTTCTAATTAGGGAGTTATAAGGAGTTCAACACCAATTTAGGTTTTTAAAATTTAGAAACCTTACTATTAAAAATTGAAGCACTACATAAAGTTGTTGAAAAGTTAGAAATTACATTTGAAATTAGTCTCTTGCTCAAATTAATAAGATATAAGGAATCCAAATTTAAAGTCTTGAAGATGAATATTTTTATCAATTGAAAGTGCATCAAAATCATTTTTAGCTTTATATTCACAAACAGGGAGAAATAAGGTGAAGAATAGAAGTTGAACATTAGGGAGATTAAAGGGATTTAACTCAAAGAAAAAACTAAGAAAGCTAAGCACTTTCTCAATACCATAGTATATTTAAAAAACTTGGGATATACAAAGTATTCTACAAAACTTAAATATCTTATCAAATTTGATCATATACTCAAAACTAGAGTGATATAAGGTAGTCTAAAAGTGTTATTATGGCAACAAATAAGTTCATACTTTTAGAATCCCAACTTCTTAAAGGACCTAATTACACTTCATAGAAAAACAAAGTAAGGTCAATATTGATAGTTGAAAAGATTTGGGATATTTTTAAAGGAGCAAAAACTAAACCTACTACAAATGCTAGAGAGATTCAAAATTTTGAAGAAGATGAAGCAAAAGCACTCATGATAATAACATTTGCAATTATATATGAAATACAACCATACATTAGTTCAGCAACAAATAAAGAATCTTGGAAAAATTTAGCCAAGATATTTGAAGGAAGAAATAGAGCCACAATATTGAATCTCCAAACTCAATTGCATTCTCTAAAAGTTAATAGTAGTGAAAGTATAGAACTATTCCTAAGAAAAGTAGCAAATATAAAAGGAAAATTGTTAACCTTAGGAGAATAAGTAGAAGTTTTTTGTTCAAGTAACCCTAAGAGCGCTTTTAGAAAACTACAAGCATCTAGTTACATCTTTACAAATTCTAAGTAAAGACACATTATTTGATGAGTTAGTCAATATACTATAAGAATATGAGGTATAAAATTTAGTGAAATATGAAATGACTAACAATGCCTTAGTCTCAAAATATAATCCACAAGGAATGTTGCATCATTCTCAATGGGTAGATCGAATGGAATAATATATATTGTCAAGTATGCAATAAGAAAGGACATATTATCAATTATTGTAGATTCAATTTAAGAAACCAATATCAAGGAAATCAAACAAATTTTGGAAGCCAATTAAATAGGCTATTCCAACCAAGACAGTATCATAATCAATATAATTCACATCAACAATAATTTCAATGTCCATATACTTCTCAAAATCAATACAATCATCCTCAACTTCAATATAGAGAAGGGAAAAAAAAAGAACATTTAGTTCAAGCGATTCAAGAAATTCAGGAACTAGAAGAACCTACAGATGAACATGAAGTTACAGCTCTTTTAGCTAAAATAGTATTTCATGAAGATGCTAATTATTTTCTTGATCAAGATATAGACAAAGAGTACAATGGAGAAAGTATAAAAGAAGAGCTCAAGTTCCAAAATGAGGATGAAGACCATATTGAAGACTAAATTCTTCAATAACCAAATAATGTAATACGGGGGGTGTTGGAATATATTACATTATTTGGCGCATGCTAATGTACCATCTTGGATACATCTCTAGATTAGGAGTTTGATTAGTATTTACTTTATGCAATGTAATAAATGCACAAGTGTTGTTAGAATGTGCAAAGTACTTGATGATGTAAATGTGCATGTAGTCCATGTGTACATGAGTCATAGAGTAGGAATATGAAGAGTCATAAGTAGGTAAAATACCAAGAGACATATCTCATTATATAGGTCTTTGGTAGATAAGAGAGAGAAGCATAGAGGAAATTAGAGAATAGATAGGAGAGTAGAATACAAGTTAGACACAATGTAGAACTCATATGAAGCATGGAGTATTTGAGATCTCTACATTTTGTATGAACATCCTATTTTCGTGAGCTTTCATTAATGGCAGTTTTATGACTTATTGCAAATATTTATTATGAGTTTTTCCTGCTTAGTATATTTTCATTATCATATATTTAATATTGCATGCTCCTTTTAGTTCTTGTGGTTGCATTCTTTAAATATATAACATCAAAAGCTAAAAAAATTGTGGGAGTTATAAACATGCCCAAAATAAATGTTGTTATAAAGGGAATTATGTCCATGAATAGAATATTATGAAGGAAATTTTACTAATGGCATTGGATGAGGCAGTCAAACATTTTATTATTAAAATAAAGCTTGAAATCATTAGAATTATAGAAAATTTAGTACCAACAATAATATAGGAGATAAAATTGGATTACAACTGGAATCACATGCAATGCCAAAACTAGTGGAAAAAAAGTATGAGATAAAGATAATGATTGAAAACTAAATTTCTTCAATAATCATATATTGTAATAGAGGGGATGTTGGAGAATATTTCATTATTTGGTACATGTTAATGTACCCCCATGGTACCTATGGTACAAACGTAAATGTAAGAATAGGGTTTGAGTCTATAGGTTAGGAGCGTGATTTATATTTCCCTTATGTATGTGCCTATGTGTAAGATGTGTACAAGTGTCATGTATTTATGTATGTAAGTGTGAAGAGTGAGAAGTGTGATATGTGTACAAGTGTCATGTATTTATGTGTGTAAGTGTGAAGAGTGAGAAAGTGCACGTGTCATGTAGTGAAGTGTGAAAGTATCATAGAATAAAGTGTGCAAGAATAAATAGAGAGTCAGGAGTCATGTATACAAGTGGTAATATGAAAAACCAAGAGGCATGAGAGGTTTATCTTATGCATGGAATAGGAAATATTTCATCTCTCGGATATGTGAGGAGAGCAATAGTCATAGATTCCAAGAGTCACCTTTATAAGGTTATATAGTGAAAGGAGTAGTGGATATTGAAGCTTGTATATAGTTTTAGAAATATTATAAGTTTTCTTCATGTTATTTGTATGAATGATATTTACCATTTTTATTCATATTAATTTTATTTACATTAATGTTATGTTCATTGATAGTGACCATTTATATAAAATTGCTCTAATATTTGAGACTACTCAAGATCTTGATATTGGAACCTACGATAATCTAGAAAACCTTGTAAATATTATCCTTGTAATATTCAAGCAACTCACTCACTTGCTTTGGTATTGTCACTTGCCTTATGTGTTGTATTAACCTTCATTCATTTGGAAATTATGACATGACATTATACTTCTTTCTTTATTATCCTTCATAAATCTTTTCTTTTCATTAAAAGAACTTTGTTATTTTAGATCAATCTATCTTATTTTTCCTTCAAAGGAACCAAGGTGTATTTCCTACCACTCTTCTCAATAATTATAATAATTTATCTTCTATCATAAATAAACTTTGTATAATATTGTCATGGTTTTCCCAACAAGACATGTCAAACATCCATGGTAACTACATTATACAAAATTTTATACCTAATATAAAAATTCACTAGACATTAATTCATGACAAACTGATGACTATTATGAAGCCATAATATCTTCTAAGGACTAGGATACACTATCATTTCTAACCCAAATTATCTATCATTTCACTTAACACCAAATTATTAGTATAATTGCTATTTATAATTACTTTGCAACACTCCCACTGCTTGTAAATGGTTAGAAATTAACTTTTTATTTGCAAAAAAAAAAACAAACTCAATTTTTTTTCGAAGGATTGAAAAGCGAAAATGACATAAATTATTTTTGTTGGAAAAATGTTGAAAAGTAAATCTTAATATATGATTCAAGCTTTAAATATTTGTACACCTGTGATCATTTCTTAAACTATGAACAAGTGGAATGACACCCTCTATCACCTTAATAAATTACACATGGAGAACGAAATCATACCCATATTGGACCTTAGCTAAGATGCCATACACTCCCCTTTCCAAATATGTTTCCTCTACTGCTCTACTTTCCTCCAAGACAATAAAATCAATTCATTTATATTCATACTCTAAATATTGTAGCCTTTAATATCTAGGTTCTAGGATCTTTGGGTTTACATATTTCAAATATTTGATGTAAAATTACAACAATGCTTAAGATGTCCTAAGAACTATGCTCCATAATCAATGGCCTAATGGATGAAGGTATATATAATATAAGTTCTAAGGATCTAAGATCTAATGATTTGGAGGTCCAAGGCATCCAAGGGTAAAGTCTATAATCAAATGTTTTAACCCAATTGGCAACTTGAACAAGTCATCATATTTTGTTATGATTTTGGTCCATCTGGTTCTACTATGCAAAGTCTATGATAGATGTAACAATGTTCTTCCTGCTTTGTCGATTGATCATCAATAGACTAAACTTTATTATTTTGGCTATCATCTTCCTGTATTGTTTAGCACTAATTAAAGCAATACATGTAGGAGAAGATACTATTTTGGCTATCATCTTCCGTTTAGCACTAATTAAAGCAATACATGTAGGAGAAGATACCTATAGTATCTGAAAGTACAAACCATCACTAGTGAGGATGAAACTTTGGGACGCAAACTCATCAACACCATGTCTCCTCCATATAAATGGTTAGCCTTAAATCACATCATAGACATATGAGGGTACATCATACACAATTTTATTTTTTAAAGGCTTTTTTTGAATTTGTAGTAAAGAGTATAAAAGTTATTTTCTCATTGTAGAAAAGTCCAAGTACAAAGTTATGGCCCTAAGAATATGGTTAAGATAAAAATAGGTTTTTGGACATAGATCCATGTCCCAAAAATGTCACATTCCTATATTATAATCTTAACTTAATCAAGACTCTACATGACCTTACTATATTTTAAAATATTTTAACCTTTAAAGTCATCTTCATTAAAATGCTCTTAAAATCAAATGTGTATTTAAAAATTGATTATTATCTTCAAAACATGCATCTCCTTAACAACAAATCATTATTTAAAAATAACTCAGTTATTAGATCCTTGTTTGTCCTTGTATGACATAATTTAAAAAAGAAAATAAATGAGGTATAAAAAGGAAGGAATAAAACATATATTTTCAAGTACTACGGTTAAGTTGAGTACGTAAAAACAATTTCTACTCCTAAGGCAAGGCAACGCTAAAATTAAATGATAGAGTCATCCTGAGTCCCTACCAACTACTGATTACCTCCACCCACCAACAACGTCATCATCAGGTCGTATTCCAAACATATTTATTTTCTGAGTATTAAAGATTTAATTCTATATTTCTTTCTCTACCTAACAATTAAATGCTTTTTTATGTAAATGAGAGTAATTCCTAATAATATTAGTATTAATTATTTAAAACATTACATATTAGTATACATTATCTTATTCAAAATGATCCTTTGCTAATGATATCGATACATATAATGTTGATATTGAATTTTTGAGTAGTCACCTTTGGGTGTCCTATATATTGTGGTCCCCAAACTATCCTCCATGAAATAAGGACCATTTTCATTGAACCCACCTCCCAAGAAATTGATCATTTATAACCCAAAAGCATATGTATTGACTTTTGTTAATTCACAAATTAATTAGAACTCCTCATTAAAACAAAATAAATTAATAAATAAAAAGCTAAAACTTTCTTGTTTATGGTTGCTTGGGAAACTTTTATAATCCCTAGCATGTGGGATAAAGATAAAGTTAACAAACCCCAACCCAAAGCAGTCCACTAGCAAGCACTTGGCCGCTACCAAATGGCCTATCTCTTTCTAGGAAAAAAATGTGTTGAGCATACTAGAGTTTAAATTTAGATCTTCTAAATGAAATCCTAAAAACTTAACATTATAATATGATCAAAATTATTGTTAATTCATATTAAATTGTGTGTGATCCTACAAAAATAATTATAAATAAAAAATAAAAATAAAAAATAAAATAATATAGGGGAGTGCTTAGTTTGACATATAGGCAATTAGCAGGTTAACAGAGTCATTGCTTGTTTTATGTTAAGCGAGGAAATGCATAACTATAGGGTTTTGTCACGTTAACCTATCAACCATTTCGTAATTTCATTGTTAACCTGTCAACCCCTTTGTAATTTCAATTGTTTCATCGCAGTTTAAGGAAAGGACCTACTACGTAAATAAAGACAATACCTTTGATTTAACATCTAATTTTATAAAATTTAATATAATAATTAAATATTTTAAATTAAAAAATAATATTTGAATGTGTTAAAATAAAACATTAAATTATTAAATTTTATTTATAACTTAAAATATATATTTGTGACTTAATCTATTGAAGATGACGAGAAATAAGTGGTATCATGTCTCACACTAGCATTCATTACGTTAACTCCTAAAATGTTATTATGTTCAAGGGGCAACGTTGGAGCCTTTCCCCATAAGGGATATATTGCAGGTTTGTCCATCACTACCATAGGACTCCTTTAAAAAAACATCTTGCAAGTGAATGCACGCAATTCCATGTTGCATGTCTCTCATTCCTTCTGTTTGGTCGAATTGAATGCACGCAATAGAATGTTGAATGTCTCTCACTCCCTTTGTTTTTGTTTTGTTTAACAATGGTGGTATGTGGGTCGAATTGATAGGTCGTGTTACCCTGTTTAAGAAGAGATAAAGTGGCATTGGAGAATGAGAAAATGAGAAAAGTAGGCGAGAGTGAATTGGATCATACTTTTGGATTTATCATTCGTCATGGGAGAGAGTACAATTTATTGGCTATTACATTATATTGATAATGATGCACATGTATTCGACCGGCGAACAAGCCGTCAAACACTTACGGTGTCCACTTGGCAGCCATCCATTGAGGGATATTCATAACGTTTTAAGTATCAAAATCGTTTTGACCGGTAAAAGTTGTTTTTGTTTTTCATTTTGGCCGTAAAACTTTACTTTGGCCGCAAGCAATTTGAATTAGCCGTTGGCCGCAAGGACGGAGCGAAAGTTTTGTTTGTTATTTCTGTCCAACAATCACATTTGGTTTTCTTGGTTTTGGTACCTGACCAAAAAAAATGCAGCCGCTATGATTTCCATGGTTGTCTGCTGCAGCCGCTCTGATTTCCATGGTTGTTTTCCTGGTTGGAACACCAAGACATCGCCATCACATGCCAGGAGGCAACCCTCTACCAAAGTATTTGTAGCAGCAATTCGCAAGTAAAGGTTGAAGCTCCCATTAGCGATGGATTCAGGTCTGCCTGCAAAAACTTCACGAGCTGCCTGAAAAAGAGAGAGTGCAATCCAAGGAAGTCGAAAAATACTACATAGCCATGGATTCAGGTCTGTTAATAAAACGATCATCACTGCGCAAAATCTATAAAAACTATTAATCCTCATAGAATTACTAGTGTAAATTTAGAATACCACTTTTACACGTCTCAATTTTTATATTATTATAAACTTCTATCATGTAGCTTGTGATTGCAAATGTCTGTGAATGTACACAGAAAAATAAATTTTCATGTGCGAAAAACATACGGGGTGGACTGTAAAAGTTGATTTATAATATTACTGAATACAGTTTGAAAAGTTGATTTAAGAGAAACTCTGTTTGTGTTATTTGCTTCATCTATTTGATTATCTGCGTATGAATTTGATTATACAGTTTACGTAAATTAATTTTTTTTATTATCTGCGGGTGGTCATATGGCAGAGCGAGCTTCGACAACCCCCGGAACACTTGGCTGCAGTGGCGGGGATGAAGATGAGCTGGCTGAGGCGTGGAAGATCCCGTGGGATCCGACCCCACGGGCTGGCTGTACAACCTTCAGATGGACCCGTCGGGCGCCAACCAATTCGTGTTCGTGCTCATCTACTGGGAATCCGGCGTGGCGTCTGGAAGGTTAGTTGTTGAACCTTAGTGTCTAAATAGCTTTCCTGTTTTTTTTAGCCCAATGGTGAACAGAACCATAAATGCATTAGTATATAGAATATTTTTCTTTAATCAATATTCTTATTCCTCTTTGATTTATTTTTGTTGAAATTTTATTTTATTTTAATATTTTTTTCCAATATTTTAATGCATGTATACGTATAAACCATATGCTTTGTATTATATTATTGAATGGTAGTTTCTAAGAATCTTTTTTAACCAATATTCCTATTCCTGTTAGAATTTTTTTAGAATTTTATTTTATTTTATTATTTTAATGTAAAGCATATATATACACGTATAAACCTTACGCTTTGTATTATATTATTGAAGGGTTATGGTATGGTAGTTAGGAAAAGAAAATAAACATCACCGTTATAAGGATTATTCATTTAATTATTTATACCTTCAACTAGTATAAAAGTTGCCTTCCATCAACTACTTTGATAAAAGAAAATAAACATCAATGTTATAAGGATTTTTCACTTAATTATTTAAACCTTCAACTAGTATAGAAGTTACCTTCCATCAACTACTTTGACAACACGTAGACAAAGCTATAATACACATTTGATTCCAATAACATTATTCTTCTTGTTTAGGACCATGTGACAATTTTGATTCCTATAACATTTATTGTTCTTTTGGTCAGACCATGTGACAATTTTGATTCCTATAATATTATTGTTCTTTTGGTCAGAGTTTTATATGTAATGGATTTGATTAGATTATCTTCCCCAAACGTTTTTATTCGGTGTAAATGAACATTTACGTTGGTTCGTTTTGTGTTCTGCACCGAATCTGTTAAGCATTCTTGCTTCTTTGCATAGGGTGTCTACAAGCCACCAAACATTATGAACAGTTCACTATGATGTATTTTTTTCACGATGCACATCTTTAGGATTATATTATGGAACTACATTTTTCCACTTCTAGGAGTAAAAATCTTGCCTAGCCTTTATTATTCTCAATACTTAGAAGTTGAATGTTGGGCAATTTGATGACTTGTTATCAAGAGCTTGCAATTTTTTGAAGTGCACTTTGAGAAGTTTCTAATTATACACTCATGTTTAGTAGTAAAGATCAATCTGAACTTTCATTTGTGATTGGCAAACCATTTTCAAGAAAAAATAGAAAATTTGGTCCAAATATGGATATAGGCCTCTTCTGTTTCCAATCTAGTGTACTCAACTTGATTTATAGGCATTGCAGGCATCTTTTACAGAAAATTATTATGGAATTGTAAATATACCATCCAATCGTAAACCATACTTAGATACAAAGTACAGGCAACAATTAGGGAAGTACAATTTAGAGTGAATGTATGTTACTTACCATGTACCAGACATTCACCCAAGCTAGTGGCACTATCACAAAAATAGTTGGCCAGGCAACTTGACATGTAACACCAATGATGGCAACACCTGTAAAATATGATGCAACACATCCTCCAATAAAGAAAGGAAGGAAAATATCAAGTGTTGTTTGATCCGTAGATGACTGCAACCATATAACCAGAAAGAAAGCTTCTTTAGATTTTAGCTCCTGAAAAATAGTACATAGTTAGCAGCACAAAGAAATGAAAAATGCTTACCCTGCTGAGAATTCTTCCTGATGGAGTTGTATCAAAAAAGGACATAGGAGCCCGGAAGATGCTGTGGAGCATTTGTTGATAAAATATCTGTGAGGTCTTGAGTCCAAATGTTGTAATCAATATGGAGCGCAAAAATATACAAATCCATGTTCCTGCTGCAAGGATGACATATACTACAATGAATAATTTTGGACTGTAAGATCCCCTGTTTGTATCTGATGCTTCGAATGCGAGCCAATAATCACTTCCAACTTGAACGGCTTGCCACACTGTTTGAACTGTAAACAGTGCCAAAACAATGGGCCAACCATATGCTTTGGTTATGTACAACCAATAAACTTTCCAACTTACATGCCCTGTCTCTCTTTGCTCTTCTTCTACAAGCTTTGCTGTTCCTTTCTTGGTCTTTGACACCAAAGCATGTGATTCGTGAGGCATTGTTTGGGCAGGGCTATTGGGTTTGCTTTTGTCTTGATACACTTGTGCTTCTGGAATCATTTCAGACTCTTTTTCACCAGTAGGAAGATTAGATGCATTGCTTGTTTTGACTAATCCCATGGCATTCTCATGGGCTGCAACTAGTGCTTCAAAATCAGTCCCTAGCTCCAGCAGTTCATCATACTTTCCCGATTGCACTATCATTCCATCACGCATAACCTGTTTGAGATCCAAGAAAAATGTTACTTCATGCTATCATACACATTAGATCACTATATTTATTCAGTGTCGATTTTATGTTCACCCAATGTCAGACTACAAGTCATACTACTTTGAAGTAAACAGCTGTTGCTTAAAGGAGACCTCATTATTTTAGTTCTTAATTCAGAGGAGAAGACATTTTTTTCGTAGTTCTAATCTGCATCTGCATAACAGATTATAATGATCATGTCATTGGTAAATCAGACAAATCTGTTATATATTTCATGCTTCAATAAATAAAAAAACATCGTCCTTAGAATCTTTACCAGAATAACATCTGCTCCATGCAAGAAGTCTACTTGGTGAGTGACCAGTAAAACTGTCTTTTGACTTAGCACACCCCTAACACATTCCTGCAAGATGAATGGTAAGGAAAATTAAATCTATGATACTGAATTATTAGCTTTGTCACATGGGAAGCCTGAAATATAAGAAACTTAAAGAATGGGACTGGTCCAATTATAGCAAATCAATCTGCAACATGAAATAGACTGAATTCACTGAAACCAGAGTTCCCATACCCTGTAAATTTCAGAACCGGTGTGGGCATCCACAGCACTGAAAATATCATCTAGAAGATATATGTCTGCGTCCTGGTACACAGCTCTGGCCAGCTGAATTCTTTGTTTCTGCCCACCACTAAGGTTGATCCCACGCTCCCCAATTTCAGTTTGGTCTCCAAACTCCATCATTTCTAAGTCTTTTTCCAATGAGCATACTCGTATCACATTCTGGTACTTTGCAAAATCCATGGGCAATCCAAATAGAATGTTTTCTTCTATTGTCCCATTCTGTATCCATGATGTTTGTGGCACATACCCTGTGCTACCACACACCTTTACCTGCAATTAGAGGCAATCAGTGAAAGAAAATAACAAAGGGAATAGATTTCTGAGGGGGAATATCTGATTCAGTGAAGGATCTATTGGTGAAAACTTTGAAAAGAGTAAAAGCAAAGTCACTTTACAAGGTAAAGGATATTGGCTAGCCTCAACAGTCATTTAGAGCAGACAAAATCATGAGGTAGGAAAGCCAACAACTGAGATACTAAAATGAAGAAAGGTCTTAGGAGAAAGCTATTGAGAAGAATTATTTAGTCTCCTCTGACAATAAAAAGGTAAGCATCAAAGTTCATGAATTTTAGTAAACAATTTTATGTGTACCAAATTGAGAAGTGAATGAGGCGTAAGCTTTATCTCTACTTAGACAAAATGAGTCTTCTACATCTCTGAAGTTTAGGTTATTCTCGACACAAATTTTATTTTTCCAGTAAAGTTCACTATCAAATTATTTTTAGCCAATTGCGTATTTTAGACCTTTTAAATACCATTAATCAGTTGGCCTTTCTCTTTCAGTGTTTGTTTTGCTTTTATTTGCACTCACTGGCTGAAGATTCCTCACACTAAAGAAGAACTTCAGGATATAATTGAAGAAGAAAATAGTTATCATACCTTGCCAGAGAGTTTGGGCATCTCCCCAAGAACAGATGACAACAAAGAGGACTTCCCGGATCCAACGGTGCCTACAATTGCCACCAGAGATCCACTTCTAAGTTGAATATTAATATTATGGAGAGTAGGCTTAGATTCCTCCTCATCCCAACAGAAAGTACCATTTTCAATGACAACTGCAAGCTCTTGACCAGGCGGTAGTCTTTCGACTGCCTGAGGATCAAGCTCCTTGCTGGTCATGTATCTATCCAGTCTGTTCAAGGACACCATAGCTTGAGAGAGGGAGATGAGAGCTTGAGGGAAATTTCTAATTGGTTCTTGCAGAATCTTGAAAATAGATGTTGCAGTAAACACCTTCCCTGGTGTAAGCTCCACTCCCACAAGAACACACGTAGCAAACGTCACTGCTGCAATAAGGGAAGGTGTGCTCCATAGAGTAATTATGTTCATAGTAACGGAATACATAAACTTGCAGAGCCATTCATACTCGGAATCCCGAAGAGACTCCACACGCTTCTGGAAATGTTCTTCCCAAGCCTGAAGCTTGATTACCCTCATATAATTCAGCACTTCATTGGTTGCCTTCATTCGGAGATCTCTCATTTTCATCAACTCGAACTGAAATCTCCTATTCCTCTTGGATACCCAGGCTATGATGCCCATTACCATAGCCATACATACAAAACCAGACAACATAGAAATGCCAAAAATTCCAAACAGTAATGACAGAGCAACACCCACCTGCAAAGGCATCATCCAGACGTAATGGAGTTGCAACATCATATCTGAAAGCTGCTGAGCATCCACAGCCATGTAATTCACAATCTGCCCTACACCATGAGCCTGCCTGGCAGAGCTGGACAATCTCAGCCCCTTTCTATACAGAGTTGTGATCAAAGTAGACCTTATAAGCATTCCCAGCTTCTGGCACTGAAAGTTATACTGATGTGAACAAAGAACCTCGACTGATTTTGCCAACAAAAGTACAAGCACAAGCACATAGCCTTCATAGGCAAAACTTTTCTCTCCAGACGTAAAATCTACAAATTTCTGTATGCATAATTGGGTGCAGAGATTGCCAAAAGCGAGGGCAGGGGATGCTTTTGGATTATTCTAATTACAAAATATTCAATTATTAATATTTTTTTTCTGATTCCATGCAACCATTTTCGATTGTGTATACATTTAGGAAAATCTAAGCCTACATCCATAAACAATTGTTAGAAATGTGAGAATGACTAGCAAGAGGTGAAGCACAAGGTATTACCCGGTCTAAAGTAATATCGTTTTTTTTACACGCAACCAACATTATTCTGACTCAATCTTTTCCCTCCTTCGTAATATTATTCTGACCAAATCTTTTAAGCATTAGTTTCACAGCACTGATTGTGCAAAAAAATACGACACTTTCTAGATTCAAAAATATTGAATAGTACAAGCCATGGGATTGATAGACCCATAATCACATTGGACCCAGTATACAAACATTATATACTCAGGATGCAAATATACGTGGTTTAAACTTTTAATTTCTTAACTACTACCTTATCTATCTAAAATTTAAGATATTATCTAAATATGATGTTTATTTCTTATTTTTACAACTTAATATTTAAAAAGAAGACACTTTCTTTTCATACGTTAATAATGCTGCTATACTATGATTTTCCTACATGAAACATAAAACTAACCTACCATGTTTCAGCCAAGACTTGCAACCAGGCTTACAATTATAAATTTACATGGGCATTGTTTCGGCTTTTAAATGATTTTTTTTTTGTTTTAGATATCTGACACATTCTTCTAAATTCAATTTAATAGATGGATAGATAGAGAAGATTTCAATTTAATATTTTGTCTCATATAACTTAACGGCTGTGGCAGTGGGAGCGACGGCTGCGGTGGCTGCAGTGTTGGTGGTGGGAGGGGTCTTCTTGCTTTTTTATAGGGGCAACAAGGTGCACACAAATCATGGGACTACGCCATTGAATCGTTGGTCGTGTTTAGCTACCAGGAGCTGCAGGTGGCCACCAAGAACTTTTCGTAGTGGTTGGGCGGTGGCAGGCAAGGAATACTTGGTGCTGAATGCAAATACAGGACCTGCTCGAGATTGTCGCCTAATACACCCTCAGACTTCTTCCAACAAGAATCCCACCTGCTTTTCCATCATGGTATGTCTACTATCTTCCTTCACACTCCATTCCTTTCCTTTTCCTTCTTTCACAAGTAAAAACATTTTTTTTTATTTATAAATTGAATTTAAAGTTTAAATTATTTATTATAATAAATATGTTTTTAAATTTAATGGTATTAGTTCAAGGTGGAAATTTAGGTTTAAATTTTTTTGTACATAATTATTAGTTTGTTATAATACCATAATTTTTTCCGGTTATATAAGACAGTTGGTCACAACCACATGGATGAGGTCTTTTTAATTATATATATATATATATATATATCCCTTTTAATTTTTACTTTTATAACTATAATAATTATAATATATATTTTATAAGACCCTCTTTTCGGTGTTTAATAAGTGTCTGCATTAGGCTAATAACCTTTTGCAGGATCGGGTGTAAGTCCCGACCGTTAAACTGGGGGAAGTACTTGGGCCAACATCTGCTCTAAAACTCATTGTGAGGAGTACCCCAGGATTTTTATTTTTTATTTTTTATGTTATTATTTAATTATTTATAATGATAAATTTTACAATCATTTTATTATATTATAACATTGATTATTTTTTAAAATTTGTTATGTGAATTGTATTATCTTATGACCACATAGTGATAGTACAACAACTTGACTATTATACATTAAAACCTCCATCCTAACATCTTATTAATTTGTAATGATGTCATATGTAGATGTTAATAGTTAGTACTAATCAGGGTAGGATTATATAATGTACTACCTTCTCTAGAAAGCATTTTGAATCTTAAATTAGAGTTTCACTCCTAAAAGAGGAAGCCCCTTGAAATGGCCCGCGATATTGTAAGTTTTTTTTATGATTTATATAAATTGTGTTTTCTCTATTACTTGCATATTGTTATCTCTATTGCTTGCATGTTCTAGTAATGCTATCTAATTGCATTCGAGTTCTTAACATCTTGTATCAGAGTGAAGATTGCATAAGTGTTGGCCCTTAAACCCTATCATTTTATCTCATTGTTGGGAACCTCACCACTATGCTACACAAAGTTGGTTTTATAGGAGATTGAAGATTGTGGTAGTTGAAGGTGAAAAATGAATTAGGCAAATTGGTGCATTGGGCTTGTGATGATGAGCAAATGAAGAAACTTGCTAAGATTCATCAAACACAGCCATGGGAGTTGGAGACTGGCAAAGTTAAGTTGATTTTGGGATTGAAGAAACTTCTAGAAAGAATTCAAGTACTCTTGTAGCATAGTGGTGAGTATTACAATAGTGGAGGAAGAAAATGACATATTTAGAGACCAAACAAGACTGCAGTCAATGCTATCTCACACTAGATTAACATACTATATATAGCAATCGAGGAATAATATGAGGAGATTTTGTATTAACAGTGGCCTATATGGTTAACTACATACATCATGTTCTTATCTATATAGTGCAATATTTGTGTGGAATATCTCCTTCCAACACCTACGTACTTTAGCCAACAACCACTGGCCAGCCTCTCTACAACAACCAAACACTTTGACCTTCCACCACTTCGGCCTTCGACACAATTTCAACCATACAAATGAATGAGGGAAGGGTCTTATTTATACAACTAAGAAGTAGTTGCATCCTCCAACTACCCGACACTTCATCATTGTTTTAATTACATTTGACATGCATTTGACTTACATTGACATTTCATTTCATGAGTCACTTTATGGCGTAACCCTACCTAACATTACACATTACCATATGAAATATTACATTATGACTTTATTTATTATACATACACAGATTTTGTCAAACACATTGCATATGAACTACAAAAATAAGACAAAATGACAAAACTTATTCACTATTTACGTAGACATCAATTTTCCTGCCTACATCTATCTCCTCCTCTAAACTTGTCGACATTCACGACAACACATAAGCTGAACACTAGGGATAGAAGCACTAAACAATGTACTAGAATCTCTTGTCATGCTCCTTCCACTTTCTTCTATTCCATACATCTTCTATAGCTGGTATCACTTCAATTTGCTGCTCGTAACACATTGTTCTCCAATTGCTCACTCCACTTTTTGTAATCAGTCGTATCACTAGCTTGTTCAACATGACCAACATGAGGGGCAACACTCATCACCATCTATGTTGGGGGTCAAGGGACAACGCCCTTTGCATGTATGACTCCAATTTAAACAACTTCCCTTGCATTTTGGTAGACTTCACTCGACCCACTTAAACAACTTCCCCTCGGCTTCAATTTGCTTATTTCTAGCTCCAAATGATTGTTTCTTGACCTTTGACGGCCTTGCCTTAGCCTTTGATAGACATCCCTCTCCTTGTATGGCACCTCCTTGTACGACAGGTCCTTGTATGGCACCTCCTTTTACGGAAGGTCCTTAAAGGGCAAGTCTTTGTAGAGCACTTCACTTGTACGACACTTGCTTGTATGACAAGGACTTATACGACACTCACTTATATGACGATCACTTTTTTGGCTATCGTTTTTATGACACTCACTTGTACGACCATCATTTGTATAGCAACACTCACTTGTGTGGCAACTCTCATTGGCACTCCTTGATGAAACTCCCCATGCGACACTCCTGGACGACACTCCTCATCAACACTCATTGTCAGCACTTCTTAATGGCACTCCTTGTATGACGATCTTCATCCACAACCTTCATACCACTATTCATTGGTAATCTTCGTACTATTCTCTTTTTATGACAACACTTTGTACGGTAACTCGCCATATGGCGTTGGCATTTTTGCAACTTTTTCCTGTGCAGCTTCAACTTGTTAAATCTAAATATGACATTGATACTGAATGAAGAGAGCTAAACATAACAAGGAGCAACAAAATAAATAGCACAAAACAAGAGAATAACAAGGGAAACCCCCCTTGGGGATGTTCAGACATACCACTTTTTTCCATTAGCAATCTCAAATAAGTACTACATTGCATCTTCTACAAGGCAAACCCTAGCATCTGTCGCTACCAACTCACATGTGCATGCAAGGTGACACCTCACCTTTACATACACATTGACACCTTGTCCTTGGACTTTGATCCATATTACAAATGTGTGATTACATAGGCATTTAATGCTAACATTCCCTCCTTAATGACATATTTGTAATTTTGCAGTACAAACAAGTATTTTTGACACAACCCTTCATGGGCACAAGCTAAAACCAGTCCTTTCGAAGACAAGTAGCCTTAACCTGGTTATTGTTGTCACATTTTGCACGGGGTGCAATGTCTTCAGTGTTGTAACAGTGCTGCTCTTCCTTTTCCCTCTTCCCCTATTTTCCTTCCTTCTCCTCTCCCTTTCCTTTTCTTTCCCGCATTCTCTTTCTTTCCCCCCTTTCTTGGAGTCCCAGTTGATTTTTCAACTTTCCAGCAAGTTACCTGAAAAATGGCTAAGTGTTGGTGCGAAGTTCGCACTTCGCCCAGTCTGGGTGCGAAGTTCGCACTTCGCCCAGTCTTGGTGCGAAGTCGCCCCCCCCCGATTTGTGCGAAGTCGACTTCGCCCCACTTTCTGGCGCACCTTGCAAGCTGCGATTGACGGTGGCAGGGCGACGAGAAGATGATAAAAGGCCGGAGAGCGAGTCCGTACGGCGGCGGACACCGATTTCCACTGTGCGCAGCCCGACTCGCGATGAAGTCGGAGTGCGCCCTTGACAGGTGCGCGATAGGGGAACAAACCCAGAATTTGACCAAGGCATGAAGGCCTTCCCGACTGCACTGTTTTCTGCCCGCGCAACCCGAGACGCTCTGATCCCAAGCGAAGTTGGACGGACTGCCTTCCAAGGCAGAAACGTGTCCTACGACATCATCCATCATCTGACAAGTGTCCAGCTTCGGGATTAGAGCCGAAACGTGCCGAGCAAAAGGACAAGCATGGGCTGCATTGCCTACGCCAGTAGCCTCATTCAAAGCTGATCTGAGGTTTCACCTGCTCCGACTACCCGCATCACCTGCCGAGAAGGAGATTACGCCCAACACACCGCCATGTAGCTGTCCGGCTTCCGGGAAGACCATCTTTGCGGGTACGGTCCGGTCCGACAAAAGGTCGGCATTTGCGGCTCTTTCGCCGCTTTTGTCAGCTTATGTTTGAGTGGGACTTTGTGCCAATTATTGTAAGGGGAGGGACTCGGGCTATAAAAGCCCACCTTGAATTCATTGTAAAGGGTGGAAGGGGAATGTACGTTAGGGAACCACTTGTGCCCATTGTAACCGTGCTTACGCTTATAAATATAATCTGTATGCTTGGTTACATTACTGCTGCTTCATTTTTTATCCTTGCCTTTCTTTATATTCATGCCTTAGGCTAACTTTGTGTCATGGCTCGTTGATTCATTTCAGCATTTGATGATCGGGTGCCTCTAGCATTGCTTGTTTAAAGCACCCCATGTACTTCATGAATTAAAAGGATACATAGAATAGGCTGTAGTAGCGGTTCCATCGGTTGTGTGTTTTGTTGTTGGTCCGTATCACGGTGATTGGTGCTGTTGCCGTCTTGTTAGTTCCTTGTAGGGAATGTACGTTAGGGGGCCATTGAAGTCTGTGCGGTTAAATTCTCTACATAAACACATATACACAGCTCACGATATCTCTATGATTGCTTTCTACCCATGTTAGTGTCCGTAGGTGGTGATTGACGTGTTGCCGTCTTGTTAGTTCCTTGTAGGGAATGTACGTTAGGGAGCCGTTGTAGCCGTGCGTACTCTGCTTGGGTATCGGAAGTATACGTTAGATTTTGCGGTTCTTTGTCATGCTTTGTGTTTATATGCAGTAAGTAGCGGTGATTGGTGTGTTCCCGTCCTGTTAGTTCCCCCCACCAACCTTTGAATATATTTGTAAATCTCTTTCTGTACATTTATTTCTTTCCTGTACTCTTAGCTTAAATCAGAAAACCCCCCAAAAGGAGCCGGCCTTCTCCGGAGATTGGCTCGGAAGGCATCTCTTCCTTCCGGCCTTTCATCTTCGGTGGGCGAATCTGGGCGCATTAACCCAAATCCTTTCCTCATGGCAGATTCGTAACCAACAGTTTCTACGGCACGCCTGGTGGGACCCTGGTCCCACATTTGAAGAGAGATTTTCTGATCAGTCTCCACCTGGCGCTGACAGTTCCTGAGCTCTCGGTGAGACAAGGAAGTTTCTCACCCCGACAGAATTGAAGCACCGGTGTTCGCTTCATTGCTGTTCCAAATCTGAACACACGGCGACTCCGCACGAACAAATCCTCTGAGTCTAGAAGACCGGTCCCAGCACCTTCATGCACACGAGAAGGTGGCAAGCAAGGGATCCGAGAAGCCCACCTGAGTTCTACGAACTGGATATCAACGCTCGAGGCGAGATCCCCAGGCTGGCTGATCCGCGAGCTCGTTTCGACGAAGCCGAGGCTGAGATACAAGAAGAAGCCGAAGCCGAAGTCGGAGGAGCTGAGTACGAAATAGAAGAGGCCGAGGAAGAAGAAGATCCTGCATCCTCGGAAAGTACCGACACTGAGTACACAACCGACGGCGGAGAAGAAGAAGAAGAAGAAGAAATGGCTGCTCAACAGCCGAATGATGATGATCTCTTCCCGGCTGTGGACTCTACGGGGCCCTTGGCCCTGGTCGGACAGCAAGCTGTGCCCCCTGCTGCTTTAAAGTCTATTCCCACATACGACGGCTACGGTAAGACGGCGTACGAGCACATCCAGGACATCCTTGCCCTGGCCGCATTGCATACTATCACCGATGAAAGTGTGAAGACCCGTCTGCTGGCCCTTTCCCTGAGGGGAAAGCTTCTCTCTCGGTGGAGATCGGCGCCGAGAGGGATCCATCACGGGGGTGGCCCTGGCTTGCCGGAAGGCTCGTAAAAGGATGCAACGAGTGCTGCGACCCTACTTCTCTCTTGCATCGGTTCCAAGCTATCCGAGAGACATCCTCAAGAGGAGGTGTCTGATTTTAACATTAGGTTTGCGAGATCCTGGAAACGGGTACCTCGCGAACTTCGGCCTTCAGCCGGCATGGCTGCTCACTACTATCTGAGATCCTTCAACTCAGACATATGCCTGCTGCTGAAGATCGCCAGAATTGATGAGTTCCCTGCGCTGTACGAGGCTGCCCAGCAAGCCGAAGCTGACATTATCTCCATCGGCAGGCTTCCGTCCAGAGTGCAGGAGCCCATCCATCCCGACTTCCCCAGATCTCAGTATCCTTCTGCCTCTGGTGGTTCGCCGTCCACATCAGGACAGCAACCCCAGCAGCAGTGGAATCCGGCGCCGGTCGTAACTCCTTACGGCCCGCCTCAATTGCATTACCCTCACCCGCCGCCTCCCGCTCCGCATTTTCCAGCACTTCCCGCTCCTCCACAGTACGCATCCTATTCTAACCCTCCTCCATTGGCTGCATTGCCTCCACCGGCACAGTTGCCGCCTCCGACGAGCAGCATCCAGAACACGATTCTACAAGAAGTGCGGGCTTTGGCCTCCGGATACCATGCCATGTCCAATGACATGACCGCTATGAAGAAGAAGCAGGCCCAGATGGACCTCGCTCCTAGGAGACCATATGCGCCCCGGCGCTAACAAAAGACAAAGCGCCAGAAAACCAGCCGCGGAGGCGTCCGCCTCCGAGAAATCCTTGCTATAGAAGACCCGCTGGTCCTCCCGACCGGGTTAGCGAGTGCACTACGTGCAATGACCCGCATTCGGAGGAAGGCTGCACTTTGCACCAGCACTACATTCAGACCTTGGCCGGCAGCGCTATAGAAGACGATGAGGCTGTACATGATCTTGGACGGCGAGGCCAACTTTGCCCTCCCGGAAGAGAATCTAGCGCCACCTGCCAAGGAAGAAAAGAAGGCCGCGGATGCGGCCAAGCCTTTGCAAGTCTACGCAAGAAGAGAAAAACCGCAGCCCGGCGGGCTGCCACCATCCTAGCGGTCGTGGCCTTACACAGCCCAGGAGAAGGCATCCAAAGATAAAGCTCCAGTTAAGCCTTCTCCGGCAAAGGCTGTCATTGTTCCAGCCAAACCTCCAGCAAAGGCCCCAACTCCGGCTAAGGCTCCTGTACTTCAGCCTCCAGCTGAATCCAAAGAACAAGCCCAGGGAGAAGGCTGAAGTACCCGTCTCGACCAAGAGACGGCGAGTTGAGGCCACCCAACGATACCGGACAAAGTATGAGCCGGCTAAACCAGCAGAAGGAGCTAGTACCTCGGGCTACAGCATTGTAGACGAGTTGAAGAGAACACCTGCTAGAATCAGCATGTACGATGCTCTTCTGCTCCCAGGCCAGGTAGATCTGCTGCAAGAATCACTGAAGAACATGAAGAACGGCAGACAGATGCAGCCCGCTGTCCTGGTTCAACCTTTGACAGTCTCCGCCACTGGGAAGAACAGACCACCACCCTTTTATCTGTCTTTACGGATGCAAGGGCACATAGTTCACTAGCTGCATGGTGGACTACGGTGCTTCCTCGACCGTGATGCCGAAGGCCGTCCGCGATGAGATCGGGATGGAATACACACGGAGCAGCCAAGGCGTGCTTGCAATTAGACGGCACCCCTGTCAAGACGGTTGGTGTCATAAAGGACATCCCTATCCAACTGCACAAAGCTCTCGACATCGTAGTCATCCAAGAGGTCGTGATTGTTGACCTGGAGCCTTACTTCGGCATGTGTCTCTCTCGGGAGTTCACTGCGAAGTTGGGCGGGTACTGTCTCTAGACTACTCACACATGGAAGTGCCCTTCAAAGGAAGGAGGCTGAAAATTTTTAATGAGAAGCCTTCCACCTTCCTAGTAGAAAAGATACCCGGAGGAGAGTTGGACTGCATGGTCCGGTTGTCGGAAGGAAGAGGCTGGTGACGGTGGAGTGGCCGAGCAAGCCCTCGAAGTGCTACGGCTCGAAGATGAGTTCTCGTTGCGGGACTTCAATGCCGTAATCGGGACGAGAGCGGTCATTACTCCATTGTACGGCCCGAGAGGCTTGACATGTCGGCTGCAAAAGAAGTAGGGCCTGCACCCGAGGAGTTGTGGAAGCTCTTCTTTGACGGCGCGCGATGCAAGAATGGCGCCGGTGCAGGGGTATTGTTGGCTTCTCCAACCGGAATCCAGAAGGACTATGCCTACAGGTTGGCCTGGAGCTGCACTAACAACTCGGCGGAATACGAAGCCCTGTGCTTGGGTTTGCGAAAGGCGGAAAGGCTCGGAATCAAGCACCTCCAGATTTTCGGAGATTCAGAGCTGGTGTGTCACCAAGTTACGGAGAAGTGCGCATCCAAACAGCACTATCTTAGAGCGTACCGCAATCGGGTGTGGGACCTGATGGAGTCATTCGACTCATTGAATGTCAAAGCGATATCGCGTGAGAAAAACAAACACGCTGATATTCTGGCGTCTGTTGGAGCCAGGTACGTTCCGGCTGAAGACGTTGTCCAGAAACCGAAGCCGGTTCAATACTGTCTACAGGCCTTCTGTGCCTGATAAGGACACCCATCGGCAGGTGTTCAGTTGTGACGAGGAAATCGTCACATTCCTGGTTAACGAAGTGTGTGTAATCGAAGGTAGAGACCCTGATGACGAGCAATATGAGGGGTTGATACAGTTACGGAATAATCACGTCCCAAAAGGACTGATTACATTAGAAAGTCTCTTTGATCAGAATGACAAGCAATATCCCACGGGATCAAAGTAGACCCGAGGCGGTATCCTGACCTAGAACTTGAACACTGGTAAAACCATCAAGGTCGGAGCAGATCGCACGTCGGCGAGCTGGAGCGGATCGGATCACTGTGCCAGGAGTTCCCCGACATCGTGGCCTGGTGCTACGAGGATTTGAGGGGGTATGACGAAGCTGTCATCCGAGCATACCATTGAGCTAGAGGATGGCGCCAAGCCATTCCGACGAAGCGAGAGGGCCGTGAATCCAAAGATTGAAGCAATGATGAAGACCGAGCTCTTGAAGATGTTGGAGGCCAAGATCATCTACCCCATCAAACATTCATCCTGGGTCGCGAATTTGGTGCCCGTGAGGAAAAAGAATGGCGACATTCGTCTATGTGTCGACTTCGAAACCTAAATCGGGCTTCCCTCAGGGACCACTATCCGCTTCCCCAAATCGACCAGATCCTACATATCGTTGCTGGAGCCCAGAGATTTTCACTTTTAGATGGATTTTCCGGCTACAACCAGATTTGGGTCAAAAACGAAGACCAGCATAAGACGGCGTTTACCACCAAGTGGGGGACGTTCGCCTATCAGCGCATGCCATTTGGCTTATCTAATGCTGGTGCCACGTTCCAAAGGGCCATGGACCTGGCCTTCCGAGAGCTGCTCAATAAGATTATCGTCATCTACCTTGATGACATGACTGTTTTCTCTCACCAACGAGGAGATCATGTTTCGCACCTACGGCAAATATTTGAGAGTTGTCGAGAATTCGGCATTTCTATAAACCCGAAGAAGTCTGTCTTCGCGGTAAAGGAAGGAAAGCTGCTGGGACATGTCATCTCCGAGGAAGGCCTCGCCATTGACCACGACGGAGCGAGAGGCCCTCGTTCGCTTGCCGGCCCCATCGACAAAAAAGGGCTGCGGTCCTTCTTCGGTCAGATTAACTTCGTGCGGAAGTTCATTCCGGACTTCGCACAGGTGATCAAGCCTATGGCCGAACTGCTTAAGAAAGATACACGTTACGAATGGACTGATGAGAGAGAGCAAGCCTTCGAGGAAATCAAGGCCCGAATTGCACAAGCTCCGGTGTTGACAAACCCGGACTACTCCAGAGACTTCATCCTGTATGCAGTGGGAGAACCCGAAAGTTACGCTGCAGTCCTGACTCAGAAGGGAGACGATGGTGAGGAGCGCCCCATAGCATTCCTCAGCCAAGTGATTCTACCGCATGAAGAAAAGTACAATTTTATAGAGCGGCAAGTTCATGCTGTCATGAAGTCCCTTCGAAAGTTCAGGCATTTTGTCTCCCAGAGCAAGACTACTGTCTTTGTGATTCACCCGGATGTTCGAAGCTTCATCTTGCAGGGAGAACCGGGTCACAAGAGAGCGGGATGGATTGCCAAAATCCAGGAGTTTGACATTGAAGTGCGGCCCACCAAGCTTATCAGAGGCCGAGCCTTGTGTCAGGAATTGGCCCGAAGAGCGCGTAGCCGGCATCTCCGCTTGTAAGTGGGAGGACACGGCGACACGCATCTACCTAGCCAACTCCTTATCGGAGGGGAGTGATTGGACGGATGAGCTGGTGAGATACTTACGCACCGGAAGATGTCCCGATCACTGAACGCCTCACAACGAAGGAGATTTCGGCTAGGTGCACTAAAGTACACTCTTCGCCCCGAGGGCTTTACTTCAGAAACATTGACGGCATCCTGTTGCGGTGCGTCAGAAAATCCGACCAGCCCTAGGGTCCTCGGAGAATTTCATTCCGGGATGCCTGGGGGTCACCATTCTTCAAGGCCAACGGCCTTAAAAATAATAAGGGCTGGGTACTATTGGCCCACTTTGTTCGCAGACGCGCATGCGGTCTGCTCTAAATGTGATCAATGCCAGAGGTTTGCTTGGCCGAAGCAGAAAAGCACCCCTGCCCCTTCAACCGATTCAGGCCGAGACTCCGTTCCAGCAATGGGGTTTAGACTTTATTGGGGTGATTTCTCCTAACTCCTCTGCCGGCCACAAGTTTATTCTTACGGCTACCGACTATTTCACGCGGTGGACAGAGGCGATCCCGACCAAGAACGCAGACCAAGAAACGGTCATCAGGTTCATTGAGAGCACGATTACCCGCTCGGGGTTCCAGAGTCGATTGTGACAGACAACGGTCCGGGATTTGTAGGCGCTGTACTCACGGAGTACACTGGCAGACTTGGCATCTATCACAAGATGTCTTCTAACTACTACCCGCAGGGGAATGGCCTTGCCGAGTCCACTAACAAGAACCTCCTGAAAATCATCCGGAGGACCATTGACAGAAATAAGCGGACTTGGCACTTGCTCCTGGACCGGGCGCTGTGGGCGGACAGAGTTGCATTCAAGAAATCCCTCAGAACGTCTCCCTACGCGCTCGTCTATGGCAAAGAGGCTGTCATGCCATCACACATTGAGATCCCTGCCCTGTGGATGATTGACGAAGACAGATGCAGCGGAGACCCGGTGGATGACAGACTGTGCCAACTCCTGCAGTTGGAAGAAGACAGAGAAAGTGCATACCAGGCCTTCGCGAATCACATTGCAGCCACTCAAGGCTGGTTTGCAAAAGGCACCACTGCCCGAGTTTTCGAAATCGGGGACCTGGTGCTGAAGTGGGACTCATATAAAGCAAAGCCGGGTAATCACGGGAAGTTTGATGCCCTCTGGGAGGGCCCTTATCAGATTGCCCGGGTAAACCAGTTCAATGCCTACATATTGCGGGATATGGAGGGTCGGCTCCTGCCTATCCCTGTTAACGGGTTCCACTTGAAGCTTTACTGCTGCTGAAGGTGCCCGAGTGGCCCTTCTTTGTAAAAATTTCCTTGTGCTTTTTCATTTCCCGGCATGTACAGTTTCCTGTTTTCAGCTTTTAAATTGTTTTTCTTCATTTTTTGAGCTTAAACTACGGCATGGGAGAGAAAGACAGACTTCGCAGCGAAGTCTGTCGTCGCCCTCAGGAGGGGCGAAGTTCGGCTGTGCAGAGAAAAGAAAAGAAGAAAAAGAAAAAAAAAAAAAAGAGGGCAAAAAATCGGCTAAGTGTTGGCCGAAGTCCGACTTCGCAGCGAAGTCGGGCTTCGAGCCAACCAAATGCGAAGCTCGTCCAAAGAAAGAAGACTGCAATACAAAGGAGGACGGACTGTGCCCGACCTTGGGCGAAGTCCGACTTCGCACGCGAAGTCCGACTTCGGCCGGCTGGCGTGCGAAGTCCAAACTACGCGCGACTTCCGCACGAAGTTACGCGGTTCGAGCAGTCAAAGGGAAACGGAGCAGTCCAACGCGTGCTTCACGCGAAGTTCGAACTTCGCTCGAACTTACTAGATCTACCACTTCCGAAGCTCACCAGATTTGTCGTTGCCAAAGCTCACCAGATCTGCCACTACCGAAGCTCACCAGATCTACTTTTGTCTAAGCTCACCAAGATTTGAGTATCAAATCCTAGCATGAAAATTTCTTAATCCAAATTTGTCGTTGTCGAAGCTCATAAAATCTACCGCTATAGAAGCTCACCAGATCTGCTGCTCTCAAAGCTCACCAGATTTACTACTGTGGAAGCTCACCAAATCTACCGCAAGCCATTAATCTTTCCATATCTTTATACAATGCCATAAACAGCCTAGGTTTAAAACAATAGGCTTTGATACCAAACGTTAAATCTGAACATGACATTGATACCAAATGAAGAGAGCTAAACATAACAAGGAGTAACAAAATAAAGATGCAAACACAAAACAAGAGAATAACAAGGGAAACCCCCCTTGGGGGATGTCAAGACAGACCACTTTTTTCCATTAGCAATCTCAAATAAATACTACATTGCATCTGCTACAAGGCAAACCCTAGCATCTGTTGTTGCCAACTTACATGTGCATGCAAGGTGACACCTCATCCTTAAATACACATTTAAACCTCATCCTTGGACTTTGATCCATATTACAAATGTGTGATTACATAGGCATTTAATGCCAACACAACTACCTGTTGGATTTCTACCTCAATTGAAATCAAATTCACCTCCTCTGCTTCCTGTAGAGGGCTATAACTCTTCTCTGGCTCTTCAAAATCTCTACGCATCACTGGTTCATTTCAACTTGCAACACTTTGAGATTCATGTGCAAAAGGCCCCCAAAAATGGCATTTCCAACATTGCATAATGGGTATGTCATCAATTTCATACTCAATTTTGCGCCTTCTAGTTCTTTGGTGGTTGTCATAGAATATATTACTAACGGTATCCCCCTTGGTACGACTTCCCTTTGTGTTGCATATTCTTGTAGTGATGACTTATGCTCTTTGAGATACACTCATACTTGGAGTCATCATTCTTCTCTTTGGAGTCACTTCCTTCACTAATATCTCAACCCCAACACTTGAATGATGAATTACTTTCATGCCCAAAATCATCACTCTCACTGTCAGAGCCACTCTCCACATCAGAATCACTTTTATCCTTAGGGTCAATCTCATTGACACAAACATGACCCCTACACTTTAGTGATGTCTTTGCATCACTTACCAATTTCAAGGCTCACTCCAAGGCCTCTTAATATGATGTCGGAGGGACCATCCTGATATTTTTCTGATACATAGGAAGAAGTCAGTCCACACATCACCTCTTCTTTAGTGTGTTTGATGGATCTTCCTCCAAATGGGTAAACCCACTCAACCTCTAGTTGTAGGATCGAACAGGCTCTTTCTCACCTTGTTGCATTCTACAAATTTTAGCAATGATTGCATTGTCATTGTGGAACAATCAAAATTCCTTCACAAATGCATCATGCAATCATGGTACTTGCCCTTTGGCAATCTCATGTACCAATCCATTATGACTCCATGAAATGTGGTAGGGAATAAATTCCTTCAATTTGTGTCATTATCCTGCCCAATCGCTTTCCACATCATGAGGCAGAATTTCCAATGCTTGAATTGGCCTTCTATTGCTCCTCCATGAAACATTGGACACTTACACGATATGCCCAAATTGGCCTTTGTTATGACAGGTTGACTTAACCTTGGTAGTGGTTGTTCATGTATCTCTCCTTTATCTCGTACATCATTGGGCACACCACTCACAATTTCTCGTGTTGGACTCATCTCGTGCATCATGAAACTTGCCATCCTTCAATTTCTCTGATGTCAGATTCTTGCCCTGCTCACCATTGAGTATACCAACCTGTAGTTGCTTCGATGTCAGACTCTATCTCGCTCACCATCAAGCACACCAACTTGCAGTTGCTCTAATGCTAAACTCCTATCTCATGCACTATCTGACACACCATCTCACATTTGCATTGATGTCAAACTCCCGTCCCGTTCATTATCAAGCATATCAACTTGCAATTGCTTCGACGCCAAACATTCTTCATTTTCATGCAATTCCTCATTGAAACCTTTTGACAACTCCTGTTGAACCTTTCTTGTACGACCCTTTAGCTTATTTGGTTGGTGTTCTACTATCTTCTGTACACACCCTCTACTTGTATGGCGATGTGTCATACACACCATTGTCTTATATAGTGTCTTTTAGTCTGACGCTGTACATTTGTATGATGATGTGTCATACATGTTGTGTTTGTATAACGGTTTGTTATACAAGCCTCCTAACTTGTATGGCAACTTGCACTTGTACGACAGGCCTCATTTGTGCAATAGTCTATCGTACAAGTTCCATTTATACGACAGTGCCTTTCATTTGCACGACATTCTGCATACAAGTTTAATTTGTACACTGACTTATTGTCTGTCCTTCCCTTATATGGCAATTTTCCCTGCCTCCTCCCTTTTGTGCACCTGCCATATGTGTCCCACTATGTGGCCCTTCGTTAGCATCAACAAACAAGTCTGCTTCTTCATCTGCGTCTTTGGTTGCCTTCAATAGCTATCATTGTGCACCTTCCCAAGTGATTTGCTTCTCATAACTCTATGCCACTGAGCTTGATCCTACTTCATACAAGAAACGATGCCAGGATGTAGAAATGGAATACAACATACTTTCCCACATCCTCATGGTAAATTATTTGTCATCCACCTCTCCAAGTTTCATGCAATGCTATTTTGAACTTAATCGACAATGGTAAGGGCACCAAATGTAGCATGGGTCAACCCAACTTCGAATAGGCAATGATACCAAATGTAGAATGACGGGAGTATTCCACACTTGGAGGAACAATTTGAATAACAAATTTTACTATTAGCCAACTTGTACTAAAATCACAACAACTCGTTGTATGGCAATATCTTTTGAATGGAAGCATCACTTGTTTTGTGAATTTCACCCTGCATCCGAAACTTGAAAGGAACATTACTAAACCTATCTACTGCAGCAATAAACAATGACAACACATGCAGTATACATACAATAACAATAGCAGATGATAAAGGAATATGAGCATATATTGTATTAACAATGGTTTGTATGGTTAACTACATACATCTTAAATATACATTGCAATGTCTGTGTGGAATATCTCCTTCCAACACCCACATGGTTTAGCCAACAACCATCGACCAGCCTCTTGACAACAAGCACTCTCTTTAGCCTTCCACCACTTTAGCCTTTGACACAATTCCAACCATACGAATGAATAAGGAAAGGGTTTTCTTTATACAACTAAGAGGTAGTTACATTCTCCAACTACCCGACACTTCATCATTGTCTTAAATTACATTTGACATGCATTTGAATTACATTTACATTTCATTTCGTGAGTCCCTTTATGACTTAGTTGTACATAAGATTACATATTATCATATGAAATATTATATTGACTTTATTAATTATACATATGCACATTTTGTAAAACACTTTGCATACGAACTACAAAATAACATAAAATTACAAAACGTATTGACTAATTACACAGACATATCAATTTTTTTGCCTACACAAGTCACTGTCATACAAGTGAAGTGTCAACAACTGCCATACAAATGGGGGTTACTAATGATTGCAGTTTTGGTTGAATCTTGAAATATATCATATCAAATTGTTCCTTCAAATGTTGGAGTACTCACCACCTTGCTAATCATCAAAGCTCCAGTGCTTGTGAATCCAGACACCTCCAAGAATTTCAAACTATATTTGGGACATACGTGAGTATAATTGTAGTTCTTACATAGAAAGATGACAAAAGGGATGAGCATCCTATATCTTTCATGAGCCATACCTTTCATAACTATGAGGAGAGGTACTGTTGGTTACGAATCTGCCATGAGGAAAGGATTTGGGGTTAATGCGCCCAGATTCGCCCACCAGCATAAAAGGCCAAAAGGAAGAGATGCCTTCCGTGCCAATCTCCGGAGAAGGCCGGCTCCTTTTGGGGGTTTTCTGATTTAAGCTAAGAGTGCAGGAAAGAGATAAATGAACAGAAAGGAATTTACAAATATACGTGGAGGTTGGTGGGGGGAACTAACAGTACGGGAACACACCAGACACCAATGCTTACTGCATTATAAACACAAAGCATGACTGAGAACTGCAAAATCTATGTGTACTTCCGATACCTAAGCAGTGTACGCACAGCTACAATGATCCCCTAGCAAACATTCTCCCTACAAGGAGAACTAGCAGCACGGCAATGCATCAATCACCAGATACATACACTAACATGAGTAGAAAGCAACCTAGAGATATCAGAGCTAGGTATATGTGTCATGCAGTGATTTTAAATCCGTAGATTCTAACCACGATCCCCTGCGTCAGTCTAAAAACGTCCCCGAGCTTGTGATTCAGCAAATAGTTTGTCATTTCCTGTGGGGGGCGAGGGATCTCACCATCGTTGAAGACTGACATGACCAAGCCCAGAAAGTTGAAGTTGAACTTGTAATAAGACCCTTTCCGGTATAGGTCATCCGTCCATTCATAGACGGGTTGTGGCTCTCCCTTCTCATTTACCTTCTTTAGGTTAGGGATCGGCATACGGGAGTGCAAGTGATACAAACATAGCCAAGCCAAGAAGGAACTGAACCGAAATTCAGTTGACTGCTTTTTTTGTAGCTTCACCAGGCTGGAGTGAATGGCGTATGCAAGCCAGTCCGCCCAGTCGAAGAATATTGGGCGCTTCCCACTTTTCTGCGCTGTTGGTTCATAAGATTCTCTGCATAGGAGACATTCGCCTAACGCTAGCTGGTACGGCCGTACCAGCTCGTCGAAGTCGCAACCGAGGACCCACGCCAGGATGGTGTATATATATTTGCTTTGAAACCTCTCCAGGGGTATGGGGCCGGTTGGCCATTGTCCAGCTGCGAGCGGGGCGTTCAGCTCTGAGTTGAGGAAATCCCTCATCTTTTTTGTATGCGTAAAGCGCCCCGCTTGCTCGCCAAGATTTATCCTTTTAACAATCGCGTTGGAGTCATATTGCAACCCCGGGCCTAAGGCCGGCTGGACGGTCTCTCCACGGAGTGCGAACAAGGGTTTTCCGCTGCGAGTTGCAAATTTTCCGGGTAGCTGGCTCGTAATGTCCGACAATGATGTCGACCAGCTCTGGGCATTGGTGGACAGGAGGGCACAAGAACTGATGAAGGTTCGATTTGTATGCAGCCCGAAATGGTGAGAGGGCGAAACTTTATCCGCCCAAATTTCCACATTTATCCGCAGCTTAGTAAGGCTCATGGAAAACGAGCCGTCCTTGTACCCAGACAGGTAATTAACCGGTGGTGGTGGGGCTTGCCCACGTTGTACTTTCTTTGTCTGGGATTTTGACTTTTGATCCCGCGGCGTCTCACTCCTGAAAACATCTGACTGCGGGAAATCCCCACTTTCGCGCTCCTCGCTGGACTGAGCTTGCACTGGCAACTTTCCTTTGTCCATTCCTTCGAAAAAACAATAATTACGACCTCTGGACGTCTGCAGAAGATTTCGCAGTCACAGGAATAATTTGCACGATTTGGCATGTCTGGGCGCACCAGACCCCCTTTTAATGATAATGACAGCGTCATTAATGGTGCACAGGAGGGGGTAGGTCGGCTGGCTTGTGGCAGCGTTATGTTTTTAGGTGCCTGCGCAGGAGAACGTCTTGAAAGATGCACCCTGGTTACCGTGCCATGCCTCCTTAATTGCGTTTTCTTTGAAAGTTGTGCAATCATTAAGTCTGACTTTGAACGCTGCGCCATGGCTGACGTCACTGCCGCAATCCGGGCACACTGCTCAAGGCAAAAGCCTTTTGGTTCGGAAACCCATCTTGCACAACCGTTACGCGCCCTGGGCCCATACTTGGAGTATAATTTTATTTTTTATTTTTTATAAACCATCCAAGTTGCGCCCAGGAAACAGGGCGCAATCGGACTTCGCCCGAAAATTGGGTGTGGTCCGACTTCGGCTGCGCAGTCGGACTTCGCCCAAAAATTGGGCGTAGTCCGAACCGACACTTGCTTGTTTTCGTTGCTGCCTTCACTTCCCAGCTGCGCCCCTTGGATGGGCGCAGCTCGAACTTCGCCCGCAAACCGGGCGCAGTCCGAACTTATACCCAGCCCTTCTTGTGCCTTTACTTTTTTCTTTGGTGAACCACCCGAGCTGCGCCCGGAAAACGGGGCGCATCTCACACTTCGCGCGAAACCTGGGCTCGCCCAAACTTCGCGCGCGAAGTCAGACTTCGCCTTGAAAGTGAGCGCAGTCCGAACAGTTAACTCCATTTGAGGCTCTTTCTCCAACTGCGCCCTTTGGGAGGTGCGCAGCCCGACTTCGCTGCGAAGTCGGGTTGCGCACCCGGACTTAGCGGATTTTCACTGTTTTCTTGGGCAGTCTCCTTTTACGAACTTCGCTCCTCTGCGAAGTCGGGTTGCGCACCCGGACTTAGCGGATTTTCACTGTTTTCTTGGGCAGTCTCCTTTTACGAACTTCGCTCCTTTTTAGGGGCGACACCAGACTTCGGCGCGAAATCAGAGCTTTCTCCTTCTGTCCGACTTGGGCTCATTAAACTGGAAAAACTTGAAAGCTGAAAACTGTACATACTGAAATTTAAAAATGCATAAGGGAAATATGTTACAAGGAAGGGCCCGTTAGGACACCTTCAACAGCGATATATTTTTAAATGGAACCCGTTAACGGGAATAGGTAGGAGCTGACCCTCCATATCCCGAAGTATGTAAGCGTTGAGCTAGTTCACCCGGGCAATCTGATAGGGGCCCTCCCAGAGGGCATCGAATTTTCTGTGGTTGCCCGGCTTCGCCTTTAATGAGTCCCACTTTAGCACCAGGTCCCCGATTTCAAAAACTCGGGCAGTGGTGCCTTCATAAACCAGCCTTGAGTGGATTCAACATGCTTGGTGAAGGCCTGGTATGCTTTTTCCCTGTCTTCCTCCAACTATAGGAGTTGGCACAGTCTGTCATCCACCGGATCTCCGCTGCTTCTTTCTTCGTCCAACATCCAGAGAGCGGGGATTTCAATGTGAGATGGCATGACGGCCTCTTTGCCATAGACGAGCGCATAGGGGGACGTTTTAATGGACGTCTTGAATGAAACTATGTCCACCCACAGCGCCCGGTTCAGAAGTGAATGCCAAGTCCGCTTGTTCCTTTCAATGGTCCTTCTGATGATCTTCAGGAGGTTCTTGTTAGTAGACTCAACAAGGCCATTCCCCTGCGGGTAGTAATTAGAAGACATTTTGTGATAAATGCCAAGTTTGCCAGTGTACTCCGTGAGTACAGCGCCTGCGAACCCCGGACCATTGTCCATTACAATTGACTTTGGAACCCCGAAGCGGGTAATCAGGCTTTCAAGGAACCCGATGACCGTTTCTTGGTCCGCGTTTTTGGTTGGGATCGCCTCTGCCCACCGTGTGAAGTAATCGGTGGTTGTAAGAATAAACTTGTGTCCGGCAGAGGAATTAGGCGAAATCACCCCAATGAAGTCTAGACCCCATTGCTGGAACGGATCTCGGCCTGAATTGGTTGAAGGGGTAGGGGTGCTTTTCTGTTTCTGCCAGCAAACCTCTGGCATTGATCACACTTGGAATAGACCGCATAAGCGTCTGTAAATAGAGTGGGCCAATAGTACCCGGATCTAATTATTTTCAAGGTCGTAGGCCTTGCAGAATGATGACCTCCAGGCATCCCGGAATGAAAATCTCCGAGGACCCTGGACTGGTCTGATTTCCTGACGCACCGTAACAGGATGCCGTCAATGTTTTTGAAGTAAAGCCCCTCGGGGCGAAGAGTGTACTTGAGTGCACCTAGCCGAAATCTCCTTTGTTGTGAGGTGTTCAGGTGATCCGGACATCTTCCGGTGCAGAAATATCTCACCAGTTCATCTGTCCAGTCACTCCTCTCCAATAAGGAGTTGGCCAGGTTGATGCTTGTTGCTGTGTCCTCCCACTTACAGGCGGAGATGCCGGTTACAGCGCTTCGGGCCAGCTCCTGACACAAGGCTCGGCCTCTGATAAGCTTGGTGGGCTGCACTTCGATGTCGAACTCCTGGATTTTTGCAATCCATCCTGCTCTCTTGTGACCCGGCTCTCCTTGTATGATGAAGCTTCGAACGTCCGGGTGAATCACAAAGACAGTTGTTTTGCTCTGGGAGACAAAGTGCCTGAACTTCCGGAGCGATTTCATGACAGCGTGAACCTGCCGCTCTATAAAGTTGTACTTTTCTTCATGCGGCTGAATCACTTGGCTCAGGAACGCTATGGGGCGCTCCTCGCCATCGTCTCCCTTCTGAGTCAGGACTGCGGCGTAACTTTCCGGTTCTCCCACCGTGTACAGGATGAAGTCCTTGGAGTAGTCCGGGTTAATCAACACCGGAGCTTGCGCAATTCGAGCCTTGATTTCCTCGAAGGCTTGCTCTCTCTCATCAGTCCATTCGTAAATTGTATCTTTTTTCAGCAGTTCGGCCATAGGCTTGATCACCTATGCGAAGTCCGGGATGAACTTCCGCACAAAGTTAATCGCCGAAGAAGGACTGCAGCCCTTTTTTATCAATTGGGGCTGGCAAGCGAAGGAGGGCTTCTGCTCTGTCAGGGTCAATGGCGAGGCCTTTCTCTGAGATGACATGTCCCAACGACTTACCTTTTACCGCGAAGATAGACTTCTTCGGGTTTATAGAAATGCCGAATTCCCGACACCTCTCAAATATTTGCTGCAGGTGAGAAACATGATCCCCTCTTTGGTGAGAGAAAACAGTCATGTCATCAAGGTAGATGACAATGATCTTATTGAGCAGCTCTCGGAAGGCCAGGTCCATGGCCCTTTGGAATGTGGCACCAGAATTGGATAAGCCGAAAGGCATGCGCTGATAGGCGAACGTCCCCCATTTGGTGGTGAACTCCGTCTTGTGCTGGTCCTCATCCCTGACCCAAATCTGGTTGTAGCCGGAAAATCCATCTAGAAGTGAGAATCTCTGGGCTCCAGCAACGATGTGTAGAATTTGATCAATTTGGGGAAGCAGATAATGGTCCTTGAGGGAGGCCTGATTCAGGTTTCTGAAATCGACACAGAGACGGATGTCGCCATTCTTTTTCCTCACGAGCACCAAATTCGCAACCCAGGATGAATGTTTGATGGGGTAGATGATTTTGGCCTCGAGCATCTTCAGGAGCTCGGCTTTCATCATGGCCTCGATTTTCGGATTTACGGCCCTCTGCTTTTGCCGGAACGGCTTGGCGCCATCCTCTAGCTCAATGGTATGCTGGATTACATCTCTGTCATACCCCTTCAAGTCCTCGTAGCACCAGGCCACGATGTCGGGGAACTCTTGGCACAGTGATATGATCCGCTCAAGTTCCTCCGAAGTGCAGTCTGTCCCGACCTTGATGGTTTTACCAGGTTCGAGTTCCAGGTCGGCATACTGCTTCGGGTCTACTTTGATCCTATGAGATATAGCTTTGTCATTCTGATCAAATAGACTCTCCAATGTAATCAGTCCTTTTGGGACATTATTATTTTTCAACTGTATCAACCCCTCTTATTGCTCGTCATCAGGGTCTCTACTCTCGATTGAACATGTTTCATTTACCAAAAATGTGACAATCTCCTTGTCACAATCAAACACCTGCCAATGGGTGTCCTTATCAGGCACAGAAGGCCTGTAAATAGTGCGAACCGGCTTCGGTTTCTGGACAACGTCGTCAGCCGGAATGTACTTGGCTCCAACAGACGCCAGAATGTCAGCGTGTTTGTTTTTTTCACGCAATATCGCCTTGACATTCAACGAGTCAAACGACTCCATCAGGTCCCACACCCGGTTGCGGTATGCCTTGAGATAGTGCTTTTTGGAGGTGCACTTGTTCGTAACCTGGTGACACACCAGCTCTGAATCTCCAAAGATCTGCAGGTGTCTAGGATGATCAACGAAAGGCTAAAGATAAGCAGATTGTGGAATTAAAGAAAGATGCGCAAAAATATAATGAGATGGTCATAAATTATAAGGCAATGCTGGAAGTAATGGAAGAGCAACAGCAAGCTCATGAAAAACAGTTAGAGCATAGGGATCAGCTTATTGCTGAAAAGAATGAAGACATGGCTATTGCAGCCAAGACCGAGGCTGGATTGAAAGAGAAAATTTGGAAGGGAGCCTCAAAACGAGAAAAGCAACTTATAAAGGAATTAGCTGAAGTATAAAAGAAAGCAAATCAATATGATAGTGCATCATTTACAACCGCCACCCCGCAACCTCCGATCATGCGCTCATTAATGTTTTCTAAGGTAATAACTTTGATTTTTATCAAATCTAATTTCATGCTAATTTCACCAAATTTCATTTCATTTCAACTTTAATTATGAAGAGATGGCTATTGTAGCCAAGACTGAGGCTTGAAAGAGAAAATTCGAAAGGAAGCCTTAGAATTAGAAAAGCAACTAATAAAGGAATTAGCTGAAGTAAAAAGAAAGAAAATCAATATGACAATGCATCTTTTACAACCGCCACCCCGCAACCTCCAATCATGCGCTCATTAATGTTTTCTAAGGTTCTAACTTTGATTTTTATCAAATCTAATTTCATGCTAATTTCACTAAATTTCATTTCATTTCAACTTTAACTACATTTTACTCTGATTTCATCTAATTTTATGCTCATTTCATGTCGCATTTTACTTTTCCAAAGTTACAATTAAAAACTTGTCAAAATCAAACAAAACTTTGTCAAAATTTGCAATTTAGCATCTATACAAAAATTCACTTCTTTTTCTGGGAGGTAAATTTACTGCCTACATTTGATAGTGCTCGTATATTGATCATGTGATTCCAAAACGGCCCATTTAGAGTGTTCCTGTTACTTCAAGAAATCTCAAATGAGCTTCTTGACATCCTAGGGCTTGGTCTTTGTTGAAGATAACTTGCCCATATTATATATTTATTTATGAGTGCGTCATTCTTCAAAGTCCTTAGGTACAGAACCTTGTGTGATGCCCTTCTTTTAATACCACAAACATGTTCGGGTAGAAATTCAATGATGGAGTATATTGGAGGATCTATTGTTGGCAAGAACCATTGTAAACAAATGAAAACAAGATGCAAAAGATTATAATGAGAAATCAAAACACTTTGATACCAATTAATTTGTATCGTGGGGCCCAAAATTGTGGTGCAGAGGACAATTCCCTTGAACCAGCTTGTCATGTCAAGTGAGCTATGAGTCAAAGTTGTGCAGCAAAACAGGGCACAAGTACTTTCTCTCCAAGTAATGAGGGAGCTTTATTTATAGTGAACTACAAAATACAAGACTCATATAGCAGAATTGGCAACAATATTTTGCATTATATGAGGTGTGGCATGTGCAAGGCACACATACACTTAGTTTTTATGTAGTGAAAGAAGTAGCGAGACAAAAGCATAGAGGAAGGTCTGCAGGAAGGGGGAGAGAGAGAGAGAGAGGTCCTAAACTATAGTCCTAGGCTATACATATAATGTATGGTAGTTACAAAACAATTGGAATGTGAAATGGTTTAGCTTTTAATTTATCAAAAAACAGTTTCAAAAAATAGTTACAACACCGTCATTTGCTTCTTTAGAGTTGGTTTCAATTAGCACAGTGCTTGGTGGCAAGATTTAATAGTTGTAGCTTTTTATCTAACACCTGATACTGGAAAGATCCTCTATGCAGATTTTAGCACCAATTGATGACACGAGGCATCAACACCATAGACATTAGTGTCTGTTGGTCACGAATCCGCCACGAGGAAAGGATTTGCTGCTATTGCGCCCTGGACCCGCGAACCAACATTGAAAGGCCGGAAGGAAGAGATGCCTTCCGAGCCAATCTCCGGAGAAGGCCGGCTCCTTTCGGGGGGGTTTCTGATTTAAGCTAAAGGGAACAGGAAAGAAATAAATGAACGGAAAGAGACAAATGTACAGAAAGAGATTACAAATATGTCCAAAGGTTGGTGGGGGGAACTAACGATACGGGAACACACCAATCACTGCTACTTACTACATACAAACACAGAGCATGACAAGGAACTGCAAAGCCTAGGCGTACTTCCGATACACAAGCAGTGTATGCACAGCTTCAATAGCTCCCTAGCAAACATTCCCTACAAAGAACTAACAGCAGGGGATCGTATCAATCACTAGATACGTACACTGACAGGGGTAGAAAGTAAACCTAGAGATGTCGGAGCCGGGTATATGTGTTAGGGAGAGAGTTTAACCGCACGACTTCAATGGCTCCCTAGCAAACATTCCCTACAAGGAACTAACGGCGAGGGGATCGCATCAATCACCGGATACGGGCCAGCAACGTCACACATAACCGATGGAGCTGCTACCACATCTATTATACGAAAATTAAAAGTACGAGAAATAATGCTAAAGGCGCCGGACCATCAAATGCCGAAGTGAATCAACAAGCCATGACACAGAATCGCGTAAAGCATAAGCATAAGAAATAAAAGCGGTAGAACAGAACCAGGCATACAGATTGTATTTATATGCAGAAGCACGGTTACAGTAAGCACAGTAGTTCCCTAACAAACATTCCCCTTCCACCACTTACAATGAAAACGTGGTGGCTATTTATAGCCCAAAGTTCCCCCCCGTTACATTAATGGGCACAGAGTCCCAGTCAAACATAAGCTGACAGAAGCGGCGAAAGAGCTGCAAATGCTGACCTCTGTCAGGCTGGACTGTACCCTCGGCATGGTCTCCCTGAAGGTTGAACAGCCACGTGGCAGCGCGTTGGGAAGAACTTTAAATTGACAGGAATGCGGGTAGCTGAGGCAGGTGGAAACTCACGTCAGTCTTAAATGAGGCAGCTGACACAGGCGGTGCAGCCCATACTTATCCCTTTTGGTCGGCAGTCTTGGTTCAAATCCCGAAGCTGGACACTTGTCGTATGATGGGTTATTCTGTGTGACACATGTCTGCCTTGAAGGGCAGTCTATCTATCTTCGCTTGGGATCGGAGCTCCTTGGGATGCGTGGGCAGAAAACAGTGCGGTTGGGAAGGCCTTCACGCCTTGGTCAAATTCCGGGTTTGTTCCCCTACGTACACTGTCAAGGGCGCATTCCGGCTCTGCTGAAAAGTCGGGCTGCGCACAGGTGAACACTGGTGTCTGCCGCTGTACGGACCTGCTCCGGCGATTATCATTCTTCTTTGTCGACTGCCAGCCTGCCGAGTTACAAGGTGCGCCCAGAAAGAGGGGCGAAGTCGGACTTCGCACCAAAACTGGGCGAAGTGCGCACTTCGCACCAAAGCTGGGCGAAGTGCGAACTTCGCACCAAAGCTGGGCGAAGTACGCACTTCGCACCAAAACTGGGCGAAGTGCGCACTTCGCACCAAAAACTGGGTTTCCTGGTTCGGCTTCCGGGGCCATAACTTTTGATCCGCTGACCCGATCGCCTATTATAATATATCGTTGGAAAGCTTGCGAGAAGATCTGCAATAATAAAATATCCAGGGCTCATTTTGTCCATTTTATCGCCCCTGTTTATGGCCCGAAAAACCCGAACTCCTCAGCATGCCCTGACACTTAGCCATTTTTCAGGGCAAGTCCTTGTCAATTTTGAGAAGAATGAGAATGTAGGGAACAGAGAGAAAGGGGGGAGAAGGAAGAGCAGCTCTCTTACAAAAATTGAAAACATTGCACCCCGTGCAAAATGTGACAACATTTATGGCGGCTCGCGGGGTGTCGAGCTCGCCTCGGCGCAAAGAATCCATGCCTTCATCCATTGGGCAACAGAGTCACCCACGCTGCAACTGCTCTTCAGATCCACCTCCGACAACTGCCTCCTCGGAACACTTAAAAAGAAAACACTGCACAGACTGAAAAAGGGAAACAACTAAAACTTGGAATAATAGCCGGATTATTTACACAAAATTTTGCGGCGCTACTGGCATGCCGCTGCCACAAATCTAGCTTCGGTTGCCTATCCGGTAAACCTGCAGTGCCGGACCAGATCTGATTGTACTTCAGACGATCTTTGAAGTCCGGCTGGCCTCCCAAAGCTTGCCAGGTTGCGAACATGGTGCAACGTGGCAGATTGTCGTTCATGCCGGTACCCGTACAATTGATGAACAATGTGGCAAGGAGATTTTTCAGACGGGAGCCCTCTTCGGGTACCGGTTGCGGTGATGGTTGGAGCCAATACCACCACGGTGGAGACTGTAGGTGAACATTCATTTCTCCGCTTGTGAGGTCAAGGCTGCTCACCAAACCTTGATTCCTCCGGGATGTCTTCTATCAGCTTTAAAAAGGGGCGCCTGCGATCAAGAAATCTGGATCTTCGACTCGGTCGGAGTCGCCAGGTGATTTTGCCAGATGAAGGCAAGCCAAAGATTCACCAACTCGGGCTTCCTTAAAATATGGAGACTGATCGTCTCACCTCATTGATTCGTCTATGCGAGCTTGGTAATCAGCCAGCCTGACGCGCTCGCCTAGAGCGTTGGTATCAATTTCGCAAAGTCAGGCTGGTTTCCCGGGTTCCTCGCTCGCCACCTTCTTGCTTGAACGAAGGCGTTAGGACCGGTCTTTCGGACTCAGAGAATATGAACGTGCAGAGTCGCCAGGTGCTCTGATTTTGAACAGCAATGAAGCGAGCACCAGTGCTTCAATTCTGTTTGGGGGTGAGAAACCTCCTTGTCCCACCGAGCATTCGGAAAGAAACTGTCAGCCCGAATGAGGACGAGCTTGAGATCTTCCAAATGCGAGACAAAGGGTCCCACCGGGCGTGCCAAAAACTGTTGGTCACGAATCCGCCACGAGGAAAGGATTTGCTGCTATTGCGCCCTGGACCCGCGAACCAACATTGAAAGGCCGGAAGGAAGAGATGCCTTCCGAGCCAATCTCCGGAGAAGGCCGGCTCCTTGCGGGGGGTTTCTGATTTAAGCTAAAGGGAACAAGAAAGAAATAAATGAACTGAAAGAGACAAATGTACAGAAAGAGATTACAAATATGTCCAAAGGTTGGTGGGGGGAACTAACGATGCGGGAACACACCAATCACCGCTACTTACGGCATACAAACACAGAGCATGACAAGGAAGCGCAAAGCCTAGGCGTACTTCCGATACACAAGCGGTGTATGCACGGCTTCAATAGCTCCCTAGCAAACATTCCCTACAAGGAACTAACGGCGGGGGGATCGCATCAATCACCGGATACGTACAGCGACGGGGGTAGAAAGTAAACCTAGAGATGTCGGAGCCGGGTATATGTGTTAGGCGAGAGAGTTTAACCGCACGGCTTCAATGGCTCCCTAGCAAACATTCCCTACAAGGAACTAACAGCAGGGGATCGCATCAATCACCAGATACGGGCCAGCAACGTCACACATAACTGATGGAACTGCTACCACATCTATTATACGAAAATTAAAAGTACAGAAAGAATGCTAAAGGCGCCTGACCATCAAATGCCGAAGTGAATCAACAAGCCATGACACAGAATCGCGTAAAGCATAAGCATAAGAAATAAAAGCGGTAGAACAGAACCAGGCATACAGATTGTATTTATATGCAGAAGCACGGTTACAGTAAGCACAGTAATTCCCTAACAAACATTCCCCTTCCACCACTTACAATGAAAACGTGGTGGCTATTTATAGCCCAAAGTTCCCCCCGTTACATTAATGGGCACAACGTCCCAGTCAAACATTAGCTGACAGAAGCGGCGAAAGAGCTGCAAATGCTGACCTCTGTCGGGCTGGACTGTACCCTCGGCATGGTCTCCCTGAAGGTTGAACAGCCACGTGGCAGCGCGTTGGGTAGAACTTTAAATTGACAGGAATGCGGGTAGCTGAGGTAGGTGGAAACTCAGGTCAGTCTTAAATGAGGCAGCTGACACAGGCGGTGCAGCCCATACTTATCCCTTTTGGTCGGCAGTCTTGGTTCAAATCTCGAAGCTGGACACTTGTCATATGATGGGTTATCTTTGTGTGACACATGTCTGCCTTGAAGGGCGGTCTATCTATCTTCGCTTGGGATCGGAGCTCCTTGGGATGCGTGGGCAGAAAACAGTGCAATTGGGAAGGCCTTCACGCCTTGGTCAAATTCCGGGTTTGTTCCCCTACTGTACACCTGTCAAGGGCGCATTCCGGCTCTGCTGAAAAGTCGGGCTGCGCACAGGTGAACACTGGTGTCTGCCGTTGTACGGACCTGCTCCGGAAGTTATCATTCTTCTTTGTCGCCTGCCGACTGCCAGTTACAAGGTGCGCCCGAAAGGGGCGAAGTCGGACTTCGCACCAAAACGGGCGAAGTGCGCACTCGCACCAAAGCGGGCGAAGTGCGAACTTCGCACCAAAACTGGGCGAAGTGCGCACTTCGCACCAAAACTAGGCGAAGTGCGCACTTCGCACCAAAAACTGGGTTTCCTGGTTCGGCTTCCCGGGGCCATAACTTTTGATCCGCTGACCCGATCGCCTATTATAATATATCGTTGGAAAGCTTGCGAGAAGATCTGCAATAATAAAATATCCAGGGCTCATTTTGTCCATTTTATCGCCCCTGTTTATGGCCCGAAAAAACCGGAACTCCTCAGCATGCCCTGACACTTAGCCATTTTTCGGGGCAAGTCCTTGTCAATTTTGAGAAGAATGAGAATGTAGGGAACAGAGAGAAAGGGGGGAGAAGGAAGAGCAGCTCTCTTACAAAAATTGAAAACATTGCACCCCGTGTAAAATGTGACAACAGTGCCAAGGTGGGATGATGCTATAGTAGGCATGATGCAGAAGCTGGTATTAGAACCATAAGCAAGAGTGGTGCCATAAGTTGTTATGACATTAGCCTGCATAGTCAAAAGTCTAGATGAGTGCCAAGGTTTGATGGTTAGCATCGTTTTGGCATCATGACCTTTGATGACTTGAGCAGCCCTTGCTTTGCTCAAATCATACATAACTACCAATCAACATATATTAAGGTTAGGGTATAGAGTTAACTTTGCAAAGTTAACTATGGCATGTAGGCTTACAATGAAGCCCATGTCGCATTATAGAATGTTAGTTCATAGCCTTGCATACAATTACATTATAAAATGTTGGCCTTGGCCATGAGGAAAGATCACACTCAACAAATCCTAGCACAACCATACACCTCTCACCTTTCCTCACTAGCACTGGTGACTTCCATCAACCATGTCCTTGTTAGTCACGAATCCGCCATGAGGAAAGGATTTGTTGCTATTGCGCCCTGGACCCGCAAACCAACATTGAAAGGCCGGAAGGAAGGAATGCCTTCCGGGCCAATCTCCGGATAAGGTCGGCTCCTTGCGGGGGTTAGTAAGATGAGAGTGCAGGAAAGAGATAAAAATGCGGAAAGAATTTACAAATGAGAGTGGAGTTGGGTGGGGGGAACTAACAGTACAGCAACACACCAATCACCACTACTTACTGCATTATAAGTACAAAGCATAGCTAAGAACTGCAAAGTCTAGTATACTTTCTGTATAGAGCGGTGTACGCATAGCTACAATGGTCCCCTAGCAAACATTCTCCCTACAAGGAGAACTAACAGCACGGCAACGCATCAATCACCACTACAGACATCAACGTAACACACAACTGAAGGAACTGCTACCACATTTATTCTATGTATCCTCTAATCTATTAAGTTCAGGAGTGCTTGGCCACCAAATGCCGAAATGAATCAACAAGCCATGACACTAGCAATGCTTTAGATATACCTGACCACCAAATGCTGAAACGAATCAACGAGCAGTGACACAGGGAAACGTAAAATATACATGTAAAGGAGAGGCAGCATAAAAAATAAAAGCAGTAGAACAGAGCCAGGCATATACATTATATTTATAAGCAGAAGCACGGTTACAGTGGTTCCCTAACAGACATTCCCTTTCCACCCCTTTACAATGAAAACGTGGTGGCTATTTATAGCCCAAAGTTCCCCCCGTTACATTAATGGGCACAAAGTCCCAGTCAAACATTAGCTGAAAAAAGCAGCCGCGGAGCTAGCTGATCGTCGACATCTGTCGGGTCTGGATCGTACTCTCGGCATGGTCTCCCGAAAGGTTGAACAACCACGTGGCAGCGCGTTGGGTAGAACTTTATATTGACAGGAATGCGGGTAGCTGAGGTAGGTGGAAACTCACATCAACATTAAATGAGGCAGCTGGCATAGGTAGTGCAGCCCATGCTTGTCCTTTTTCTCAGCATGTCTTGGCTCGGATCCCAAAGTTGGACACTTGTCGGATGATAATGCTTGACACGTGTCTGCCTTGAAAGGCAGTCTATCCAACTTCGCCCGGGATTAGAGCGCAATCGGGTAGCACAGGTGAAAAACAGCGCAGTCGGGTAGCACTATTTCCCTACTGCGCACCGGTCAAAGGGCGCAGTCCGACTTCGCTGCGAAGTCGGGTTACGCACCGGCACTTGCTGATTCTCACCGCCGTTCGGACTTCGCACAGACAAGGGGGAGCAGTTCGGACTTCGCACAGACAAGGGGGAGCAGTTAGTCATTTTTCCTGCAATCCTGCCAGCCTGCTACAAGGTGCGCCCAGAAAGAAGGGCGAAGTCGGACTTCGCACCAAAACTGGGCGAAGTCGGACCGACTTCGCACAAAAAACTGGGTTTCCTGGTTCTGCTTCCCGGGGCCATAACTTTTGATCCGCTAACCCGATCGCCTATTATAATATATCGTTGGAAAGCTGGCGAGAAGATCTGCAATAATAAAATATCCAGGGCTCATTTTGTCCATTTTATCGCCCCCGTTTATGGCCCGCGAAAACCCGAACACCTCAGCATGCTCTTTGCCGCTTGAAAGCTCCATACTTAGGCCAAAATTTATCAAAATTTTTAATGTGGCAAAATTGCCAACAGTCCTTAATTGAGGGGGTTAAAGGTAGTTCTCCAAGTTTAGTAACAACTCAAAAATGGAGGTCTATCAACAATCATTGAGAATGACAAAAACAACACAAGCACACATCATCACATATGTGTGAATGGCAGGGAACTTTTTGTGATTATAGGCAAGGTCCAAGTTCTTCTAGATGATAATTGAAGAATTATAAAGGCATCAAAGCCTAACACAAGGTTGCAACACGGTGGGATAATTAAGATGAAGGAGAACAACATACTATACAATATGAAGTGCCCTTGTTTATAATTCTTGTAAACCAACATATCAGTAAAAAATGTACTTAGACAACCATTATATTCTCATTGAGAATCTGGCTTGCATGGTTTACTAAGCATGTGCAAATGTTGTACAATTATTTTGAAAGTAAGAGAAGTAACGGATAATTTGCATGTTTATGTAAGCATGGTATAGATTATATTACCAATTCACCCAAGCAATGTGTTGATATGAGCTATTGTGCATCCATGAGATCATAATTCAACATAGGAAGAAAGGGGTTTATCCTTTCAGCCTCCAGATTCAAGTTAATTCCCCATTAATCTAGCTAATCTAAATTAATCTAGCGCAAACAAAATAGATCCGAGGGAAAAGGAATACAAAGGGATAAAATAAATGTAGGAAAACAAATACAGTCGGGTGGCCGTAGCAAGATTAGTGTTGATCCAATGGGATTCTTCAAAAGTGACCAAATAATTTTAGTGTGATTAGATTCGCAAATAACTTGAAATAACAAAGAAAAAGGACTAACTAAAGATGGGAGGGTGGAGTCACAAGCATCATACGACCATAAATCAAGAGGTCAAAGGCCAAAGTTGATCCACAGAAGTCATGCACAATCTTTCTATCAATTGTATTTTAATATCAACGGACAATTTTTCATCATGAAGAGTAGCTCTATATTCCAAAAATGGCCAAAGAATAATTACAATAAGAATCAAGCTCCTATTTATAGAAAGTATGATTAACCCTACTCCTAATTGTGGTGAAGTCGCTTTAGCTTTAGTTAAAGCTAATTTGGCAGAATTTTTTATCCAAAACATGCCTTGCCAATCAAATTTGGCACTAAAACATGCACTAAGCCCTTTAGAGTATTACTAGAAGTCACCTGGAGGCAAAGCCTCACTATCAAGATAGTTTCCTTAAGAATCGTGCCTCAAATTCCACAACCATGGCTCCCTGTTTGCCAATTTGCTTGGTGCTTCGACAAATTGCTTGTGTGTAGACAACTCACTAACATGCAGGTGATTCACTTTAGGCTGACAGGTTGATGGATCTAGAACTTGTTCAATTTTCCTACAATTCTCGTCTTCAGCCTTCATTTAACAAAACTGGCCCCAAACAACATGCTCCAAGTATTCTAACAAACTATTTGGTTTTCTCCAACCACTTCTTGTCAAGGACTACTCCAATCTACTATGCCAATGCTTCCTAACACTACTAAATTTTAGTTTTTGAAGTGCAATAGTAGTATCCTGGTACTACACAAAACCAACGCATTATGCAAAAGCACGTTATTATTTAGACACACTCAATACACATAGAAGTTATTTTTGTGGACCCATGACACAGTTGTGGGTCCAGACCAACAAGCCCCATTAAAGACACCAGAACATTCTAATATTCATAAATCAAAGACTCTCTTTCAAAAATGAAGCTACAATGTTGTTGAAGTATGTGTAATATGATCTTACTAGGTCAAGGCCAAAATTTTGGAAGAGTGCTTATGAACACTACTAATGTAGCCTACAGGTGAGTGTATATGTAAGCCTATGGGCATCACTTATGTAAGCCTTTGGGCATAATTTATGTAAATCCTACGGCCATGTTCATGTAAGCCTAATGGAACCCTTCATGTAATCACCCTTAGTGATATTGGTTAATCCTCCTTTATGGATAGCCTTGATTAGAGGGTGTGATATATTTTCTATATTGTAATTAACATTCAAGGCATGTCGGCCTGAGGTTAACATCTAATTGAGGATTTGGTATCACTATAAAAATCCCCAATGACGGATCCATTGCATCAATGTGTGATATAAAAGAAAAGTGTGGGGTGCCTATGGGCACCCACCCCTTATTCCTTTTGTGTTTTTTATCTTGTTTCCTCTCTTTATTTTGTTTATCAATGCTATCTTCGATCTCTTTTGTGCCTTTTTTGAATATGATTGTGGTGAATGTATGTTTCAAAACATATTTGGAAAATATTGTGAATTCCAACATGGTATTAGAGTGAAGAATAAAGTTGCATCACTTAGAAATAGAAAAGATCTTTCATCCTTCAACGCGATAAAAGTAGCTTTCAAGGTAATCGAGGGAACTGTTTGCTTGGGCCTTGTCTTTTTGAATTTCTAAATTTTCAAAATTTGAAAATTGGGTCTTGTCTTGTTTGTTCTATACTTGAAGCATCTTTTTTTGTGTGGATCTCCAATGCACTCAAAGGCAAAGCACAACGGTAGGCACTCTTGATCGCTCCTAGACATTTCAAGTTTGATTCCTGCTGGTATTCCTTTTAGTATTCTCCTCTCATCGTTACCTCCTCTGTCATTGGAACTATATCCCCTACATCTAAGAGAGTAGTGTGGTGGTATTGCGCTTCATTACCAGACAAACAGTTGTAGGTTCTGTTGGTTACGAATCTGCCATGAGGAAAGGATTTTGGGTTAATGCGCCCAAATTCGCCCACCAGCATGAAAGGCTGGAAGGAAGAGATGCCTTCCGAGCCAATCTCCGGAGAAGGCCGGCTCCTTTTGGGGGTTTTCTGATTTAAGCTAAGAGTACAGGAAAGAGATAAATGAACAGAAAGGAATTTACAAATATACGTGGAGGTTGGTGGGGGGAACTAACAGTACGGGAACACACCAATTACTGCTACTTACTGCATTATAAACACAAAGCATGACTAAGAACTGCAAAATCTATGTGTACTTCCGATACCTAAGCAGTGTATGCACAGCTTCAATGATCCCCTTGCAAACATTCCCTACAAGGAACTAACGACACGGCAATGCATCAATCACCGAGATACATACACTAACATGGGTAGAAAGCAAACCTAGAGATATCGAGCCGGTATATGTGTGACGTAGAGAATTTAACCGCACGGCTTCAATGGCTCCCTAACGGACATTCCCTACAAGGAACTAACGATGCGGGAGCGCATCAATCACCAGATACGGACCAGCAACGTAACACATAACTGATGGAGCTGCTACCACATCTATTCTATGTATCCTTTAAACTATTAAGTACAGAAAATGCTCAGACAAGCGATGCTAAAGGCACACGATCACCAAATGCTGAAATGAATCAACGAGCCGTGACACAGGTTAGCCTTAGGCATGAATATAAAGAAAGGCAGCATAAAAAATAGAGACAGCAGAACAGAACCAGGCATACAGATTATATTTATAAGCAGAAGCACGGTTACAATGGGCACAGTGGTTCCCTAACAGACATTCCCCTTCCACCCTTTACAATGAATTCATGGTGGGTTTTTATAGCCCGAGTCCCTCCCGTTACATTAATGGGCACAAGGTCCCAGTCAAACATAAGCTGACAAAAGCGGCGAAAGAGCTGCAAATGCTGACCTTTTGTCGGACCGGACTGTACCCGCAGCATGGTCTTCCTGGAAGCTGGACAGCTTCGTGGCGGTGTGTTGGTCTGAACTTTACTCTGGCAGTGATGCGGGTAGCTGGAGCAGGTAGAACCTCCAATCGGCTTTAAATGAGGTCACTGGCATAGGCAGTGCAGCCCATGCTCGTCCTTTTGCTCGGCACGTTTCGGCCCAAATCCCGGAGCTGGACACTTGTCAGGTGATGGATGATCTCTGTGTGACACGTGTCTGCCTTGGAAGGCAGTTCGTCCAACTTCGCTTGGGATCAGAGCGTCTCGGGTTGCGCGGGCGGAGAACAGTGTAGTCGGGAAGGCCTTCATGCCTTGGTCAAATTCTGAGTTTGTCTCCCCACTGCGCACCTGTCAAGGGCGCACTCCGACTTCGCTGCGAAGTCGGACTGCCACTGAGTGGTGGTGTCTGCCGCCGTACGGACTTGCTCCAGCACTTATCATTCTTCTGTCAGCCTGCCAGTTGCAAGGTGCGCCCAGAAAAGAGGGCGAAGTCAGACTTCGCAACAGAACTGGGCGAAGTGCGTACTTCGCACCAAAACTGGGCGAAGTGCGAACTAGGGTCGACCGCACCAACATTAGCCATTTTTCGGGTAACTTGCTTGGAAAGTTTGAAAATCAACTGAGGGGACTCCGAGAAAGGGGGAAAGAAAGAGAATGCGGGAAAGAAAGAGGAAAGGAGAGAAGAAGGAAGGAAAATAGAGGAAGAGGGAAAAAGAAGAGCAGCATTGTTACAAACTTGAAAACATTGCACCCCGTGCAAAATGTGACAACATTTACGGCGGCTCGCGGGGTGTCGAGCTCGCCTCGGCGCAAAGAATCCATGCCTTCATCCTTTGGGTGCGGGAGGAACTTGCCTCCCCTGCCTTTTCCTTGCTCTAGTTGTTCTCCTTGCGGCAAGCTGTTCTTGATTCATCTTTGTCGGTTGCCTCCCTCGGAATCACCTTCGAAAGCTCTCCATCTCTTGCTTCTGCCTCGCAGATGCGAGTGTATGCCGCCTGGGCTTGGCGCCAGGCTTCTGCCTCGAATGGCCGGCGGTCAGCTACATCTTCTAATGCTGCGTGGAAAGCAGCGACCGCGTGCAGGTCGATGGTGAGGTATCTTTTCTCTAACTCCTGGAAGTAGGAGCTGATCTTGCAATATTTGGACACCATCTGAGTGACCTGATTGTCTTGAATTGGCTCGATCCGGCTATCAATTTCAGGCTGTATACGCTCGAAGGACTGCCAATTCCTTTTCACCGATCTAGGGTGAGAAGCTCGCCATTCTCAACAAAACACTGGGCACCCTAGTTCGAGAAAGAGCGCGAAAGGGGGCCAAACAAATGTCTCTTTCATGTACAAATGCGTCTAGCATTCGTCTGGCCACTCTCACCTCTTCAACTTTTTTGAAATATTTGTGCAAGGTCACCCTTGCACCTGCCCATTCTGCAGCGAATGAGGACACGGGAGAAAATTGGAGGCCGTTGCGCTCGCGCTCTTGAAGATTTACCGCCGAGTCCGGCCATTGCTTCGCCGACGTTCGGCCTCCTCTACCACGAGGCTTTCCACTGGGCAGAAACTTCTTGGATTACGGATGCGAAATCCGGAAGCGCCATCGCCTTGAAGGTGTGGGGCTTGCATTCCTGCAACAAACCAGCCCGCATCTCCTTAACTTTCTTCTTTGAAAAGACCGTCGCTTGAGATGTTCTCTCTGCAAGTTGCGATTGCGCCTGCTTCAAAGACTCTTGGAGCTGAGAAATCTGCTCCAAGGCTGCTTGCTTTTCGGTTGCGGCTCTGTTCTTTGGGAAGCGGCCAGCTGGGCTTTGAGTTCATCTATTTCTTGCCGCGCCGCTTCCAGCTGCTCAGTGGACCTGGACAGGTCCTCTTCAAGCTGTCTTGTTTTGTCTTGCAACCCGAAAAGCTCTTCCTGCTCCTCCAGACTTTTGACAAAGAGATTATCAACTTTGCGCATGATCGACTGAATCTCGTATTGCTTGTTGATGTCGTCAAAGCTCTTCTCCTTTGTGCGGAGCTCGTAGTCCGCCCTGGTCATTTCCCGGAGAGGCTTCTTCACTTTTGGGATTATCTTATCTGTTGTAAGCACTCTCCTCTCGAAATTGTACTTGGCGCGCTTTACGGGGCGGCTATCTCTTCGGGTCTCCTCCGTTTCGGGTTACGGAGGAAAGAGACGAGAATATTCTACGGCTCTCGTTGCCAAGGGCAAGTCGTACGTATTACGGAGGTCGTCCATAAAATCTGGTTCCCCCGACCCTAGGGTTACTGGTGAGACGTCTCTCCTGCGGTAATGGGATCAGGAGGAACCGGATGGACACTGGAAGGTTCGGCCGCTTCAGGGGCGACCGGGAAATGGAGATGAGGGCGGCTGATACTGCAAGGGTTTGAAGCGGCTGAGATGGAGGATGTGACAGTGACTGGACGGCCTCAGCGCTAACTTCGGGCGAAGGGTTTGGAGTTGTGCTCGAGAGATAGGGAAACGTTAGGGTTACGAGCAAGGCGATCAAAAGAATGGGGGCCGCTAGAAGGACGTGGAGACGGGGGAGGATGATGCGGCCATAGCTTGCTCGGATTGAGCGGGAGACGGAGTGGGGGTAGGGCTGGATGAGACCAAAGAGACGGGGGCAGCAAACGTACCTACGGGCTCCGCCTGAGCCGATGCCGGGGGGATGTCTGCGCTTTTGGTTCTGGCGGCAGGCTTGAGACTGCCTAGAGAAACTGTCCCTGCGGCGGCAGGACGCGACTGCGGCTCTGCGACTGGCTGCTGCACTATCAGGCTAGGTCGCCTGATTTTCTCAACTCTCTTCCTTTTCTTTTCCTCTGGAACAATGGTTGGATCCGGGGAAGGAGATGAAGCAGGTGCAGCAGGTGCTGATGCTCCCACGGTAAACTTGTACCGGGGTTTGACTTGCAGAGGGTCTGCCGCAACCGGTCTGCTCTGTGGCGGCGCTGGCGCCTTTTGTGCCTGAGGGATTGCCTCGGGCGTTGCCTTGACTAATTCTTTCGCCCTCTCAGGCGCCGCCTTGGAAGCCACGGGCTGCATTGGTTCGACCTGGATGTCTGCTGGGCCCACGCTGGCAGTTGCCGAAGTGTACAACTGTTGGGAAGGAGACCCTCCTTTATAATCCTCAAAGGGGCCTCGGGGAACGTAACCTTGATATGCGAACGGCCGCCGGCTGTCATGATGCTTGGTCATAGAGAACCGAAAAGTCGTCATCTACGGCCAGATTCCTTCTTGTGGATTTGTCGTCTTTGCGTGCGGCATCTCATCTTCCAGCATTCAGTAATCTTTTCTTTAGACCAGTTAAGGCCTGCTATCTTGGATAAAAACTTTTTAAACCCTGGAGATGTGAACTGGTGGTCCGGGTTTCGCTTGGGGTCATATGTCACCTCCTCGCAGTAAAAATCCTGCCAGGGAGGAGAAGCTTCCATCAATTCAATTTCCCAGTCAAGGTCCATATAGACCACATCGCACTTATCCTCGGTTATATACGCCGGGGGCGAGATGTGTGAACTTTCCCCTTATCCCATATGGGTCATACTTCCAACGCTGCGGCAGCAGAACCAGGCCAATCCGGGAAAACTCCTGCTCAAGGTAGACATGCTGTCCTACCTCAGTAATCTCAACGTTTGCCCAGGAAAGAGGATATTGAAAAATCTGTCCTCTCTTCTTTCCTAGACCAAACTCCTCCTCAACATAATCCATCTGCCGGGCAACCTCCATCCCGAACAGATGCTCGTACACCAGTAGGGCAGCAAATGGGGTTTGCCCTTGAATCCGTAGATTCGACCACAATTCCTTGCGTCGGTCGCAAAACGTCCCCGAGCTTCGATTTAGCAAAGCGCTCGTCATTTCTCTCGGGGGCGGGGAATTTCGCTTTCATCGAAGACTGACATGACGAATCCCAGAAAGTTGAAGTTGAACTTGTAGTAGGACCCTTTCCGGTATAAGTCATCCGTCCAGTTGTAGACGGGCTGTGGCTCTCCCCTCTCGTTGACCTTCTTTAGGTTCAGGATCGGCATCAGGGGGTGCAAATGGTACAAACAAAGCCAGGCTAGAACAGAACTGAAACGAAAATCGGTAGGCTGCCTCTTACGGATCTTCACCAGGCTGGAATGAATGGCGTAAGCCAGCCAGTCTGCCCAGTCAAAAAAGATGGGGCGCTTTCCACTTCTCTGCGCCGCTGGTTCGTAAGATTCTCCACACGGGAGGCATTACGCGGCGCTAGGCTGGTACGGCTATACCCGGCTCATCGGAGTCGCAGCCGAGAATCCATGCCAGTATGGTATATAGATACTTGCTCTGGAATTTCGCCAAGGGCATGGGGCCGGTTGGCCACTGTCCAGCTGCAAGCGGGGCGTTCAGTTCTGAATTGAGGAAATCCCTCATCCGTTTGGTATGCGTGAAGCGTCCCGCTTGCTCGCCCAAATTTATCTTTCTGAGGATTGTCTTGGAGTCGTACTCCAACCACAGGGCGAAAGCTGGCTGGACAGTCTCCCTGCGCAGTGTGAACAAGGGTTTACCGCTGGAGCTGCAAATCTGCCGAGTAGGCTGGTGCAGTAGTGTCGACAATTAGGTCTACCGGTTCCGGGCATTGGTGGACGGGAGGGCACAAGAATACGAAGAGGTTGGACTTGTACGCCGCTCCGAAATGGTGGGAGGGCGAAACTTTGTCGGCCCGACTCTCCACATTTGACCGCAGCTTCGTCAGGCTCATAGAAAAAGAGCCGTCCACGTATCCCGCCAAGTAATTTACCGGAGGTGGTGGGGCTTGCCCACGTTGTACTTTTTTAGGCCGGGATTTTGACTTTCGCTCCGGCGGTGTTTCACTTCTGAAAACGCCCGGCCGCGGTAAATCCTTGGGTTCGCCACTTTCGTTTGGACTGCGGCGACACGGCATCTTTCCTCTGTCCATCTCTCCGAATCAGCAATAATTACAAGTTCGGGGCGTCTACGACAGATTTAGTTGTCACGGGAATAATTTGCACCGTTTAAGGAATAATACGTGCAATACGGAATGTTTGAATGCATCGACCCCCTTTTCTAGATAAAGACAGCGCCATTAATGCCGCGCAGGAGGGGGTAGGTCGGCTGAGTTATGCTTCTTTGGTGGCTGCGCAGGAGAATGTTTGGAAAAAGGTGCCCCGGCAGACGTGCCATGTTCTTTTGCTTGCACTTTTCGTTGAGGAACGTGCAATCATTAATTTTGTCTTGGACATTGCACCATGGCTGACGTCGCTGCCGCAATCTGGGCACACTGCTCAAGAAAGAACCTTTGGTGCGGAAACCCACTTTAGAACGGTTACAAATGCGCCTTGGGCCCAGCTTAGAACTTTTTGAATTTTTTATTCATTTTTGAAACTTATGCCCAAACTGGCCCAGAAAACGAGGCAAAGTTCGGACTTCGCCCAAAGTTGGGCTCGGTCCGACCGCAGTCGGACTTCCCCAATTTGGGCGAAGTTCGAACTTCGCGCGAAGTGCGCGTTTGAACCGTTCCTTCTTCTTTTCTTTGCCGCGCTCAAGGATTGAGCGCAGTCTGGTTTCTTTGCAACCTTCGGACTTTGGCCAACACTTAACATTTTCTGCTCTCTTAGACTTTGTTGGATGAGCTGCGCAGTGCGAACGCTGAGGCGGGTTCGGACTTCGGCCGAAGTTCGTGCGAAGTTCGCACTTCGCACGGAAGTTGGGCGCAACGCGTACTTCGCGCGGAAGCCGGCCGAAGTCGGACTTCGCGCGCGAAGTCGGTCTTCGCTCAAAGCTGAGCGGAGCCTGTCCTTTGTGTGCCTTTGTGGCTTTCCCTTCATTCGAGCTTCGCACTTTGGCTGGCCCGAAGCCCGACTTCGCTGCGAAGTCGGACTTCGGCCAACACTTAGTCATTTTTTAGCCTTTTTCTTTGCTTCTTTATTTGCTTCTCCTTTTGCACAGCCGAACTTCGCCCCTCCTGAGGGGCGACGACAGACTTCGCTGCGAAGTCTGTCTTTCTCTCCCATGCCACAGTTAAGCTCAAAAAAATGAAAAATAACAATTAAAAGCTGAAAGCTGGAAGCTGTACATGCTGGGAAATGAAAATGCATAAGGGAAATTTTTTACAAGGAAGGGCCACTCGGGCACCTTCAGCAGCGGTAAATTTTTAAATGGAACCCGTTGACAGGGATAGGCAGGAGCTGACCCTCCATATCCCGAAGTACGTAGGCATTAAACTGGTTCACCGAGGCAATCTGATAAGGGCCCTCCCAGAGAGCATCAAACTTCCCGTGATTACCCGGCTTTGCTTTATATGAGTCCCACTTCAGCACCAGGTCCCCGATTTCGAAAACTCGGGCAGTGGTGCCTTTGGCAAACCAGCCTTGAGTGGCTGCAATGTGATCAGTGAAGGCCTGGTATGCACTTTCTCTGTCTTCTTCCAACTGCAGGAGTTGGCACAGTCTGTCGTCCACCGGGTCTCCGCTGCTCCTGTCTTCGTCCAACATCCACAGGGCAGGGATCTCGATGTGTGATGGCATGACGGCTTCTTTACCATAGACGAGTGCATAGGGGGACGTTCTGAGGGATTTTTTGAACGCAACTCTGTCCGCCCACAGCGCCCGGTTCAGGAGCAAGTGCCAAGTCCGCTTGTTTCTGTCAATGGTCCTCCGGATGATTTTCAGGAGGTTCTTGTTAGTAGACTCGGCAAGGCCATTCCCCTGCGGGTAGTAATTAGAAGACATCTTGTGATAGATGCCAAGTCTGCCGGTGTACTCCGTGAGTACAGCGCCTGCGAATCCCGGACCGTTGTCTGTCACAATTGATTACGGAACCCCGAAGCGGGTAATCAGGCTCTCAATGAACACGATGACCGTTTCTTGGTCCGCGTTCTTGGTCGGGATCGCCTCTGCCCACCGTGTAAAATAGTCAGTAGTTATAAGAATAGACTTGTGGCCGGCAGAGGAGTTAGGAGAAATCACCCCAATGAAGTCTAGACCCCATTCTTTGGAACGGAGTCTCGGCTTGAATCGGTTGAAGGGGCGGGGGTGCTTTTACGCTTCGGCCGGCAAACCTGCGGCATTGATCACATTTAGAGCGGACCGCATGAGCGTGCGCGAAGAGAGTGGGCCAATAGTACCCGGCTCTTATTATTTTTAAGGCCGTTGGCCTTGAAGAATGGTGACCCCCAGGCATCCCGGAATGAAATTCTCCGAGGACCCTAGGCTGGTCAGATTTAATGACGCATCGCAACAGGATGCCGTCGATGTTTTTGAAGTAAAGCCCCTCGGGGCGAAGAGTGTACTTGAGTGCACCCGGCCGAAATCTCCTTCGTTGTGAGGCGTTCGGGTGATCGGGACATCTTCCGGTGCGAAGTATCTCACCGGTTCATCTGTCCAATCACTCCCCTCCGATAAGGAGTTGGCTAGGTAGATGCGTGTCGTTGTGTCCTCCCACTTACGAGGCGGAGATGCCGGCTACGGCGCTTCGGGCCAATTCACGACACAAGGCTCGGCCTACGATAAGCTTGGTGGGCCGCACTTCGATGTCGAACTCCTGGATTTTTGCAATCCATCCTGCTCTCTTGTGACCCGGTTCTCCTTGTAAGATGAAGCTACGAACATCCGGGTGAATCACAAAGACGGTAGTCTTGCTACGGGAGACAAAGTGCCTGAACTTTCGAAGGGATTTCATAACAGCGTGAACCTGCCGCTCTATAAAATTGTACTTTTCTTCATGCGGCAGAATCACTTGGCTCAGGAACGCTATGGGGCGCTCCTCGCCATCGCTTCCCTTCTGAGTTAGGACTGCAGCGTAGCTTTCGGGCTCTCCCACTGCATACAGGATGAAGTCCTTGGAGTAGTCCGGGTTTGTCAACACCGGAGCTTGTGCAATTCGGGCCTTGATCTCCTCGAAGGCTTGCTCTCTCTCATCAGTCCATTCGTAATGTGTATCTTTCTTAAGCAGTTCGGCCATAGGCTTGATCACCTGTGCGAAGTCCGGGATGAACTTCCGCACAAAGTTAATCTGGCCGAAGAAGGGCTGCAGCCCTTTTTTGTCGATGGGGGCGGCAAGCGAACGAGGGCTTACGCTCTGTCGGGGTCAATGGCGAGGCCTTCCTCGGAGATGACATGTCCCGGCGACTTTCCTTCCTTCACCGCGAAGACGGACTTCTTCGGGTTTATAGAAATGCCGAATTCTCGACAACTCTCAAATATTTGCCGTAGGTGCGAAACATGATCTCCTCGTTGGTGAGAGAAAACGGTCATGTCATCAAGGTAGATGACAATAATCTTATTGAGCGGCTCTCGGAAGGCCGGGTCCATGGCCCTTTGGAATGTGGCACCGAGCATTAGATAAGCCAAACGGCATGCGGCGATAGGCGAACGTCCCCCACTTGGTGGTAAACGCCGTCTTATCCTTGGTCCTCATTTTTTACCCAAATCTGGTTGTAGCCGGAAAATCCATCTAAAAGTGAAAATCTCTGGGCTCCAGCAACGATATGTAGGATCTGGTCGATTTGGGGAAGCGGATAGTGGTCCCGGAGGGAAGCTTGGTTTAGGTTTCTGAAGTCGACACAGAGACGAATGTCGCCATTCTTTTTCCTCACGGGCACCAAATTCGCGACCCGGGATGAATGTTTGATGGGGTAGATGATCTTGGCCTCCGGCATCTTCAAGAGCTCGGTCTTCATCATGGCCTCAATCTTCGGATTCACGGCCCTGTGCTTCTGTCGGAATGGCTTGGCGCCATCCTCTAGCTCAATAGTATGTTGGATGACAGTTCTGTCATACCCCCTCAAATCTTCGTAGCACCAGGCCACGATGTCGGGGAATTCTTGGCATAGTGATCTGATTTGCTCCAGTTCCTCCGACGTGCAGTCTGTTCCGACCTTGATGGTTTTACCAGGTTCAAGTTCCAGGTCAGCATACTGCCTCGGGTCTACTTTGATTCTGTGGGATATTGCTCTGTCATTACGATCAAAGAGACTTTCTAATGTAATCGGTCCTTTTGGGACGTGATTATTCCAGTAGCTGTATCAACCCCTCATATTGCTCGTCATCGGGGTCTCTACCTTCGATTACACACACTTCGTTAACCGGGGAATGTGACGATCTCCTCGTCCTGGCCGAACACCTGCCGGTGGGTGTCCTTATCGAGCACGGAAGGCACTGTAGATAGTACGAACCGGCTTCGGTTTACGGACAACGTCTTCAACCGAAACGTACCTGGCTCCAACAGACGCCAGAATATCAGCGTGCTTGTTTTTCTCACGCGATATTGCCTTAACATTCAATGAGTCGAATGACTCCATCAGGTCCCACACTCGGTTGCGGTACGCTCTAAGGTAGTGCTGTTTGGATGCGCACTTCTCCGTAACTTGGTGACACACCAGCTCTGAATCTCCAAAAATCTGCAGGTGTTTGATTCCGAGCCTCTCCGCCTTTCGCAAACCCAGGCATGGGGCTTCGTATTCCGCCGAGTTGTTAGTGCGGCTCCGAGGCCAACTTTGTAGGTATAGTCCTTACGGATTCCGGTTGGAGAACCAGGAGTACCCCTGCACCGGCGCCATTCTTGCATCGCGCGCCGTCAAAGAAAAGCTTCCACAGCTCATCGGGTGCAGGTCCTACCTCCTTCGCGGCTGACATGTCAAGCCTCTCAGGCTGTACAATGGAGTAACAGCCTTGCTCTGTTCCGATTACGGCATTGAAGTCCCGCAACGAGAACTCGTCTTCAAGCTGTAGCACTTCGAAGGCTTGCTCAGTCAGCTCCACTGTCACCAGCTCTTCCTCTGACAACTGGACCATGCAGTCCATCTCTCCTCAGGGTATCTTGTCTACTAGGAAGGTGGAAGGCTTCTCATTAAAAATTTTCGGTCTCCTTCCTTTGAAGGGCACTTCCATGTGTGAGTAGTCTAGAGACGGTACCCGCCCAACCCGCGGTGAACTCCCGAGAGAGACACATGCCGAAGTAAGGTTCCAAGTCAACAACCACGACCTCTTGGATGACTACGATGTCGAGAGCCTTGTGCGATCGGATAGGGATGTCCTTTATGACACCAAGCTGTCTTGACGGGGGTGCCGTCTAATTGCGGCACGCCTTGGGCTGCTCCGTGTGTATTCCATCCCGATCTCATCGCGAGACGGCCTTCGGCATCACGGTCGAGGAAGCACCGAGAATCCACCATGCGAGTTGTGAACTATGTGCCCTTGCATCCGTAAAGACGAGATAAAAGGGAGGCGGTCTGTTCTTCCCGGTGGGGGAGGCTGTCAAAGGTTGAACCAGGACAGCAGGCTGAATCTGCCTGCCGCTCTTCATGTTCTTCAGTGATTCTTGCAGCAGATCCACCTGGCCTGGGAGCAGAAGAGCATCATACATGCTGATTCTCGCGGGCGTTCTTTTCAACTCGTCTACAATGCTGTAGCCCGAGGTACTAGCTCCCTCTGCTTGTTTTGCCGGCTCATACTTCGTCCGGTACTGCTGGGTGGCCTCAACTCGTTGTCTCTTGGTCAGAGACGGGTACCTCAGCTTCTCCTGGGCTTGTTCTTTGGTTTCAGCTGGAGGCTGAGGTACGGGAGCTTTAGCCGGAGTTGGGGCCCTCGTTGGAGGTTTGGCTGGAACAGGGGCAGCCTTTGCTTGGAGAAGGCTTGGCTGGAGCTTTATCTTTGGATGCCTTCTCTTGGGGCTGTGTGGGGCCACAGCCGCTTGTATGGTGGCAGCCCACCGGGCTGCGGTTTCTCTCTTCTTGCGTAGACTTGCAAAGGCTTGGCCGCATCCGCGGCTTTCTTTTCTTCCTTGGCAGGCGGCACTAGATTCTCTTATGGGAGGGCGAAGTTGGCTTCGCCGTCCAGGATCATGTACAGTTCATCATCCTCTATGGCGCTGCCGGCCAAGGTCTGGATGTAGTCCTTGGTGCAAAGTACGATCTTCCTCCGAATGCGGGTCATTGCACGTAGTGCACCAGTTAACCTGGTCGGGAGGACCGGGCGGGTCTTCTATAGCAGCATTTCTCGGAGGCGGACGCCTCTGCGGCTGGTGTTCGGGGGCTTTGTCTTTCGTCAGCGCGGGTGGCGCATATGGTCTTCTAGGAGCGAGGTCCATCTGGGCCTGCTTTTTCTTCATAGCGGTCATGTCGTTGGACATGGCATGGTATCCGGAGGCCAAAGCCCGCACTTCCTGTAGAATCGTGTTCTGGATGCTGCTGTCAGGTGGCGGCAACTGTGCCGGTGGAGGCAATGCGGCTAATGGAGGAGGGTTAGAATAAGGGGCGTACTGCGGGGGAGCAGGAAGTGCTGGAAAGTGCGGAGCGGGAGGAGGCGGGTGAGGATAATGCAATTGAGGTGGGCCGTAAGGAGTTACGACCGGCGCAGGATTCCACTGCTGCTGGGGCTGCTGTCCTGATGTGGACGGCGCACCGCCAGAAGCAGGAGGATACTGGGATCTGGGGAAGTCGGGATGAATGGGTTCCTGCACCCTGGACGGAAGTCTGCCGATGGAGATAATGTCAGCTTCAGCTTGCTGGGCAGCCTCGTACAGCGCAGGAAACTCGTCAATTCTGGCGATCTTCAGCAGCAGGCATATGTCTGAGTTGAAGGATCTCGGATAGTAGTGAGCGGCCATGCGAGCTGAAGGCCGAAGTTCGCGAGGTACCCGTTTCCGGGATCTCGCAAACCTGATGTTAAAATCGGACACCTCCTCTTGAGGATGTCTCTGGATAGCTTGGAGCCGATGCGGTAGAGAAGTAGGGTCAGCGGACTCGTTGCATCCTTTTACGAGCCTCCTGGCAAGGCGGGGCCACCATGTGATGGATCCCTACGGCGGCGATCTCCACCAGTAGAGAAGCTTTCCCCTCAGGGAAAGGGCCAGTAGACGGGTCTTCACACTCTCATCGGTAATAGTATGCAGTGCGGCCAGGGCAAGGATGTCCTGGATGTGCTCGTACGCCGTCTTGCCGTAGCCGTCGTATGTGGGAATAGACTTTAAAGCAGCGGGGGGCACAGCTTGCTGTCCGACCAGGGCCAAGGGCCCCGTAGAGTCCACCGCCGGGAAGAGATCATCGTCATTCGGCTGTTGGGCAGCCATTTCTTCCTCTTCTTCTCCGCCGTCGGTTGTGTACTCAGTGTCGGTACTTTCCGAGGATGCGGGATCTTCTTCTTCCTCGGCCTCTTCTATTTCGTACTCGGCTCCTCCGACTTCGGCTTCGGCCTCTTCTTGGATTTCAGCCTCGGCTTCGTCGAAGCGAGCTCGCGGATCGGCCGGCCTGGGAACTTCGCCTCGGCGTTGATGTCCGGTTCGTAGAACTCGGGCGGGCTTCTCGGATCCCTTGCTCGCCACCTTCTTGTGTGCATGAAGGTGCTTGGGACCGGTCTCTCGGACTCGAGAGGATTTGTTCGTGCGAGTCGCCGGGTGTTCGGATTTGGAACAGCAATGAAGCGAACACCGGTGCTTCAATTCAGTCGGGGGTGAGAAACTTCCTTGTCTCACCGAGAGCTCGGGATCCTTTGTCAGCGCCAGGTGGAGACTGATCAGAAAATCTCTCTTCAAACGTGGGACCAGGGTCCCACCGGGCGTGCCAGAGAAACTATTGGTTACGAATCTGCCATGAGGAAAGGATTTTGGGTTAATGCGCCCAGATTCGCCCACCAGCATGAAAGGCTGGAAGGAAGAGATGCCTTCCGAGCCAATCTCCGGAGAAGGCCGGCTCCTTTTGGGGGTTTTCTGATTTAAGCTAAGAGTACAGGAAAGAGATAAATGAACAAAAAGGAATTTACAAATATACGTGGAGGTTGGTGGGGGGAACTAACAGTACGAGAACACACCAATTACTGCTACTTACTGCATTATAAACACAAAGCATGACTAAGAAGCTGCAAAATCTATGTGTACTTCCGATACCTAAGCGGTGTATGCACGGCTTCAATGATCCCCCTAGCAAACATTCCCTACAAGGAACTAACGACACGGCAATGCATCAATCACCGAGATACATACACTAACATGGGTAGAAAGCAAACCTAGAGATATCGAGCCGGGTATATGTGTGACGTAGAGAATTTAACCGCACGACTTCAATGGCTCCCTAACGGACATTCCCTACAAGGAACTAACGATGCGGGAGCGCATCAATCACCGGATACGGACCAGACAACGTAACACATAAGCGATGGAGCTGCTACCACATCTATTCTATGTATCCTTTAAACTATTAAGTACAGAAAATGCTCAGACAAGCGATGCTAAAGGCACACGATCACCAAATGCTGAAATGAATCAACGAGCCGTGACACGGGTTAGCCTTAGGCATGAATATAAAGAAAGGCGGCATAAAAAATAGAGACGACGAGAACAGAACCAGGCATACAGATTATATTTATAAGCAGAAGCACGGTTACAATGGGCACAGTGGTTCCCTAACAGACATTCCCCTTCCACCCTTTACAATGAATTCATGGTGGGTTTTTATAGCCCGAGTCCCTCCCGTTACATTAATGGGCACAAGGTCCCAGTCAAACATAAGGTGACAAAAGCGGCGAAAGAGCTGCAAATGCTGACCTTTTGTCGGACCGGATTGTACCCGCAGCATGGTCTTCCTGGAAGCTGGACAGCTTCGTGGCGGTGTGTTGGTCTGAACTTTACTACGGCAGTGATGCGGGTAGCTGGAGCAGGTAGAACCTCCAATCGGCTTTAAATGAGGTCACTGGCATAGGCAGTGCAGCCCATGCTCGTCCTTTTGCTCGGCACGTTTCGGCCCAAATCCCGGAGCTGGACACTTGTCAGGTGATGGATGATGTTGTGTGACACGTGTCTGCCTTGGAAGGCAGTTCGTCCAACTTCGCTTGGGATCAGAGCGTCTCGGGTTGCGCGGGCAGAGAACAGTGCAGTCGGGAAGGCCTTCATGCCTTGGTCAAATTCTGAGTTTGTCTCCCCACTGCGCACCTGTCAAGGGCGCACTCCGACTTCGCTGCGAAGTCGGACTGTGCACAGGTGAAAACTGGTGTCTGCCGCCGTACGGACTTGCTCCAGCACTTATCATTCTTCTGTCAGCCTGCCAGTTGCAAGGTGCGCCCAGAAAAGAGGGCGAAGTCAGACTTCGCAACAGAACTGGGCGAAGTGCGAACTTCGCACCAAGGCGAAGTCGCCCCCCCCCCCCCAAAGCGGGCGAAGTGCGTACTTCGCACCAACACTTAGCCATTTTTCGGGTAACTTGCTGGAAAGTTTGAAAATCAACTGGGGGACTCCGAGAAAGGGGGAAAGAAAGAGAATGCGGGAAAGAAAAGGAAAGGAGAGAAGAAGGAAGGAAAATAGAGGAAGAGGGGAAAAGAAGAGCAGCACTGTTACAAACTCGAAAACATTGCACCCTGTGCAAAATGTGACAACAGGTTCATATCTCAATGGGGCAATTCTTTTGATGCATGGTCTTTGAGAGGGCATCTCCTATGGGTGACACATGAGCTAGCATAAGCAATCTCCTTGACCCTCGAGATGATGATTGCTTGGATCAAGAAATCAAAGCAAAGCTATAATGCTATGGTTGATATTGTGCTTTGATCACCAGAGTTTGTTGTTTCAAAACCTAGGAACTCCTTTTACTGTAACATCTTTAGCAGGTACATTATTCATTTTTTGGCTTATTCTTCCTTCTAGCTCCAAATTTTCCATGTAGTGCAATGGTTGGTAGCCTTGCTTATGGTGAGAAGGACGTTGGTTTGAAACCTTCGAAGGTCCTTTTTGGAAGAAAAATCAAGGCATCAATGCATGCCCATGGGCAATGAAGCCACAATTGAATGGACTGTGATTTTTTGACTATTGAAGATAAGATTTTCCTCTCTACAACCTCAAAAAAGCAGCATGGCATAGTGGTTGCAACTATCATTTGAAGATGACAGGAAAGGGGTTCAAGTCCCAGCATAGTCCTTTTCTTCTTCACTCAAGACAGGGTATGTTGATAATGTGGATAGTCATTGATATCTCAAAGCATGTGCATGGCACATTGGCAAATGTTGCCACATTTGGCACGGGGTGCCATGTTTTCCGTTTTTGTAAGTGATCTGCTCTGTTCCTTCTCTCCTCCTTTTTCCCGTTCTTCATCCCTCCCTTTCTCCCTCTTCCTTGCAGTTTTCATTCCTCTTCCTTCCTCCCTTTTCTTCCCCCCAGTAAAGTTTCCAGAACAGAGGTGTTCCCTGAAAGTTTCTAAGTGTCAGGGTGCAACCCGACTTCGCTGCGAAGTCGAGGTGCGCCCTCAGGTTGGAGCGCAGTAGGAAAGGCAAAGTGCGACAACAGGACAGGAGATGAGCGAAATTTGACTAACTGCTGGGGCGCAACCCGACTTCGCAGCGAAGTCGGGGTGCGCCCTTCTTCCTGGGCGCACTTGGAGAGCAGTATGGCAGAAAATAAACTAAGTGTTGGGGCGCAACCCGACTTCGCAGCGAAGTCGGAGTGCGCCCGCCTCTTAGTGCGCAGTCCGAACAGCAAAGAAGACAGCAAGTGTCGGTGCGCAACCCGACTTCGCAGCGAAGTCGGGGTGCGCCCTCTGACCGGTGCGCAGTTGGGGAAGCAAGACCAAAAAATGACTAAGGCAAGATGACCCTCCCAACTGCGTTGTTTTCTACCTGTGCAACCCGACAGCGCTCAGATCCTGGGCGAAGTTGGATAAACTGCCTTTCAAGGCAGCCATATGTCACTCATCAGCATCTGACAAGTGTCCAACTTTGAGATTTGAGCCAAGGCATGACCGGGAAAAGGACAAAGCATGGGCTGCACTATCTATGCCAACTGCCACCATTTAAGTTGATGTAAAGTGCCATCTGCCGCACCTACCCGCATTCCTGCTGACCAAAGGTTTGACCCGACATACCGCCACGTAGCTGTACAGCCTTCAGGGATACCATGCCGCAAGTACAGTCCTGCCCGACAGAAGTCAGCATCAGCAGCTCTTCAGCCGCTTGTGTCAGCTAATGTTTAGTCTGGGACTTTGTGCCCGAGAATGTAATCGAGGGGGAACTTGAGGCTATAAATAGCCATGTAATTCATTGTAAAAAGTGGTGGAAGGGGAATATATTGCTAGGGAACTATTGTAGCTGTGCGTTTGCCTCTAATACAAGCATATACTTGGCTCTGCTTACTGTCTTTTATCTTGTATGCTGCCTCTCCTTGTCATTTCTGCCTCATGTTTCTTGTATCATTGCTTACTGTTGTACTGAACTCTGGACTCTGGTATTTGATGATCAAGTATTCCTGGAATGCATAGATAGAGGATACATAGGATTAATGATAGCTGTAGTTTCAATGTGTGCTTTGTAAAGGAATGTTGTTAGTAGCGGTGATTGATTCGTTGTCGTCTTTGCTTATTCCCCCACCCCAACTCCAATCACATTTGGATTCTCTTTCCGCACTTTTATCTCTTTCCCTGCACTCTTCTCTTAACACTGAAAACCCCACAGGAAGCCGGCCTTCTCCGAATATTGGCACGGAAGGCATTCCTTCCTTCCGGCCTTTCAATCTAGTGGGCGAATCTGGGTGCAATAACAACAAATCCTTTCCTCATGGCAGATTCGTACCCAACAGCAAGCTTGCCCGTTTGCTTGGGCAAGGTCTCAGGTTCAAGCCCTGCTAGCCATGAACCCTTAAAATTGCAATATATATATATGAATATGAAGTACTTCTAAACAATAAAATTAGTCAACTTGTCAAATTGTTATTCGTTGTTCAAAATTAGGCATTACCCAATCATTTTCAATCAAGTGTCAGCTACAAATTGCACCATGTGGCAAGACCTGATTCAACGATATTCTTTCTAAGGTTTGGCATTTGGTATTTTTTTATTTGAGTGCTAATATATCAAATCGTCTAGAGGCCATAACTTTTGCATACAAAAGCATTTAGAGCCCTCTTTTTCCAAACTGCACAATTTTTAGAGCTCTATGCAATGGTGACGTCAATTTATGGAGTTGCTTCGGTTTTGTGTGGAATTTTGTGTGAAATGGATTCTTTGGGGTATGTTACTCACCTCAATGGGAAAAATTATAGCACCTGGTCAGTTCAAATGGTAAAATTACTCAAAAGTAAGAATCTTTGGTTTATCTTTAATGATGAAACAAAAGGTCTTAGTGATCATGAACTTGCTGCAAAGGAGGAGGTTGTTGGTCTCTTTTTCATATTAGTTGAGCTAGATGTAATTTTCCATATTAGAGATAAGATTGATCCTATTTAGTTATCAACAATGTTGAATGATCTCTATGGAAAAGTAAGTGCTATTGAAGTTAACAAATAGAGCTAGAGCTTTCCAATCTTAATATTTAAGATTTTGGTAATTTTGAAGACTATAACTCACTTTAAAGCCTTAAAATTCGACTTAGCTCTTGTAGGAGGCAAGGTAAAAGGTGATGAAGAGTATGTCAAATTTATTACTACCAATCATACTCCTCATATAGTTGGCTTGGTTTTTTATGTGAATGCTATGACTATCAAGGAGCCACAACCCATTTCTCTTGAAGGACTTTTCAAGCTTCTTATCCATTATGAAGTTGCAATAAAAAATTGTGGAGCTCTTTCTCATATATAGGTTCATCCAAAGGACTTAAAATCATTGGAATCTAAGGCTCAGTCATCCAAGGGCAAGTCTAAGATTTCAAAGAAGCCAACTACATGTGAGTATTGTAAAAGGGAAGCACACCATCAAAGATTGCATAACAAGATAGAAGAAGATTGAGACAGAATTCTCGAGATCCAGAGACAAGCTTTTTTATGATGAAAAAGAGGATGAAGATGGCAAAGAAAAGGCCCACTAGAGCATCCATTATAGGGGGATCTTACTTTATCTCCTGTCCTTGTCCTTTAAACTCAGATTATGTGGGGGTGTTAAAGTATGTGTAATATGATCTTATTAGGCCAAGGCCAAAAGTGTGAAAGAGTTTTTATGAGCACTACTGGTGTAGCCTACGGGTGAGTGGATATGTAAGTCTACAGGAATCACTTATGTAAGCTTTTTGGCATCATTTATGTAAATCCTATGACCATGTTCATGTAAGCCTAAGGGCACCCTTCATGCATTCACCCTTAGTGATATTGGTTAATCCACCTTTATGGATAACCTTGATTAAAGGGTGTAATATATTTATTATATTGTAATTTAACCTTCAAGTCATGTCGGCTTGAGATTAACATCTAATTGGGGATGTGGTATCACTATAAATACTCCCCAATGACTAATCCATTGCATCAATGTGTGATATATGTGAAATATTATGGGGTGCCTACAGGCACCCACCCCTTATTCCTTTTGAGTCATTTCTCTCTCTCTCTCTCTCTCTCTCTCTCTCTCTCTCTCTCTCTCGTAGCACAGTAGTGAGTATTTTGACGATTGGAGGAACAATTGGAATGACCAATCTTAGGAGCCAATTGAGACTGCAGTCATTGTTGGTCCAACTTCATACATTCTACACCCTTGTACGGAAACTCTAATTGCACGACAAGTTACCAACTTGCACTTGTTTGACACTGTTAGCATGCACTTGAATGGCAAGTGTTTGTATGACACAATTACAATCCAATCAAGACAACAATCTCCCAACAACTATATGTCGGCAATGACTTTGTACAGCAACAACTCCATCACACTCCTTGTACGATAACCTTGTACAACATTCATGATGACCCTCATATGGAAATCTGACAGCAATGCTTGTACGATGACTTTCGTACAGTTATTCTGGACTGTAACTTCCGTCTACAACTCCCTGTAACTTGCACACACAAAACTTGGTACACACAACCTAACAATCTACTGCAACATAGTCTCACATAGACATGCACACACAAATGGAAATGGAATGTCTTTTCATTATCATTGCCTATACGAGATTGGCGTTACAAGTATGTCTACACTTGCAATACACATCACACAAAATGCTCTCACTTCACAGGACAATCCTGGAATCCTTGCACTCTTCAAGACCATGCTCTCTCTCCTACCATCATTGTTGAACAAATGAGTAAGGGGAAACTTTTATGCTTATGGGTCGGCAGTTAGAAAAAACTACCACCTGGACACCTCACCACATAACTGCCTACATTCTCATTGTACAACTATGATATTAGTTGTGCATATTACAAATTTAATAAATTAATATCATGACATCGTCCTTGCTAACGTCATCTAATCAAAATGGTACTTTACTTGCATTTCATTTGACATTACCATTCATTTAACTCTAATTTACATTTGACTTCATATTTTATTTATATTAAAAACTTGTGCACATTTTGTATTTATTCTTCCTATGTACAATGTCTACTTTGGCTATTATCCAGAACTAGCTCCTATATCTATCATCCCCTTTATCTTGGTCAACGTCCTCATCAACGATTGTATTTTCTCTTGTGGGATGGGATTTTGCTGATGCTGAGTTGGAACAGGTATGCCTCCCATCTCTTTGATCTGTAGCTTGAGGGCCTTTGTCTATCCCTTGAGCCTCTTGGCATAGTTTAGATACCAATTCCACTATATCCTATAATTGTTTCCTCTCTACTCAGTCTTTGCCAACTTAGCCAATATCTCTTCCTCTTTGCAAATACAACTTCTGTCTCCTTCCTTGTTACCTCAGCGGATTTCCTTGCAATTTCTGCCTCATGCCTGTTGCCATATTTTGCACGGGGTGCCATGTCTTCGGATTTTTTGTAAGGATGCTGCTTTCCCTTCCCTCTTCCTTCTCTCCCTTTCTCCACTATCCCCTATATTCCCTGCCATCAGTTTCATTCTCTTCATTCCCCCCTCTTTCTTCTGGCTGTTTCTCTGAGAGGGCAAAAGGCCCAAAATTTTCTAAGTGTTTTCTAAGTGTTGCCGCAACCCGACTTCGCAGCGAAGTCGGGCTGCGCTCTTAATTTTGTGCGCACTTGGGGAGCTGATGTGTGGAGCTGAGCCCAAAATTTCACTAAGTCTTGAGCCACCCGACTTCGCAGCGAAGTCGGGCTGCGCTCTCAATTTTGTGCGCACCTGGGCAATGTCAATGAGGGAGATCCATAAAATGCCTAAGTGTTGGGACCATATGACTTCGCAGCGAAGTCAGGCTGCTCCCTCAAACTTGTGCGCAGTTGGGCAGCTCACTTGAAGACAACAGCTAAGTGCTGGGACTGCTCGACTTCGCAGCGAAGTCGGGCTGCGCCCTGGAAGAAGTGCGCAGTTGCGCAGCCCATCATGGTATCTCCAGAAAAACGGCTAAGTGCTGAGCCGCCCAACTTCGCAGCAAAGTCGGGCTTCGCTCATTGACCTGTGCGCACTCGGGCAAAGAACGTTGAAACCTGCCCAGAAAGTTTCTAAGGCACGGAGGCCTTTCCAACTGCGCTACTTCCCCCTTGCGCTGCCTGGTTGCGCTCCAATTTTGGGCGAAGTCTGGCAAGAGAGAAAGTATGAGCTTCTAAGGCAGATTTTTCCCCTTATCAGATTCCGATAGGTGTCCAACCTCGATATTCGAGTCAGAGATGCGACGGGAGGTGTGCGAGCGTGAACTGACTTATTGTACCTCAACTACCCTCAGTCAAGCTGACTTGAAGCGTCATCCACCGCATTGCCATGTAGCTGCTAAGTTTTTAGGTGGACCTTGCTGCAAGTACGTTCCATGCCAGTAGAGGTCAACATTAGCCGCTTTTTTGCCACTTTTGTCAGCTTTGTCAGCTATTGTCAGGTCTGGGATCCTGTGCCCAAAGTTGTAATGGGGGGAAAATTATGCTATAAATAGCTCCGCCATATCATTGTAAAAGAGTGGAAGGCGGATATATTGCTAGGGAACTGCTGTAGCTGTGCGTTTGCTTCTAAATACAAAATATACTTGGCTCTATTGATTGTCTTTATCTTGTATGCCGCCTTTACTGAGCATTTCTGCCTCATGTTGCTTATGTTATTGCTTACTGTTATTCTGCTTTCTGGATATCGGTATTTAATAGTTAAGTATTCCTGGAATGCAAAAGTAGAGGATACATAGGATGAATGGTGTTGATAGTTTCTGCAACATATCTTGTGTTTAATTGTTGTTAGTAGTGGTGATTGGCTGTTGCTGTGCTGCTTATCCTCCCCACCCAGAACAATCACATTTATATTTCTTTCTGCATTTCTAATTTCTTTCTTGCACTCTGAGCTTAAACCAAATTGAGAAAACATAGGAAGTTGGCCTCCTCCGGAGATTGGCACGAAAGGCATTCCTTCCTTCCGGCCTTTCAATCTGCTGGGCGAATCTAGGGTGTCTGTTGTCACATTTTGCACGGGGTGCAATGTTTTCAATTTTTGTAAGAGAGCTGCTCTTCCTTCTCCTCCTTTCTCTCTCTTCCCTACATTCTCATTCTTCTCAAAATTGACAGCAGTTGCCCTGAAAAATGGCTAAGTGTCAGGGCATGTTGAGGTGTTCAGGCTTTTGCGGGCCATAAACAGGGGTGATAAAATGGACAAAATGAGCCCTGGATATTTTATTATTGCAGATCTTCTCGCAAGCTTTCCAACGATATATTATAATAGGCGATCGGGTCAGCGGATCAAAAGTTATGGCCCCGGGAAGCTGGACCAGGAAACCCAGTTTTTTGTGCGAAGTGCGTACTTCGCCCAGTTTTGGTGCGAAGTGCGCACTTCGCCCAGTTTTGGTGCGAAGTCCTACTTCGCCCCTCTTTCTGGGCGCACCTTGTAGAAGGCTGGAAGGCTGGCAGAAAAACGACTAAGTGCTGGGGCGAAGTCCGAACAGCAGTGAGAATCAGCAAGTGCCGGTGCGCAACCCGACTTCGCAGCGAAGTCGGACTGCGCCCTTTGACCGGTGCGCAGTAGGGAAATAGGTCAACCCGATTGCGCTGTTTTTCACCTGTGCTACCCGATAGCGCTCTAATCCCGGGCGAAGTTGGATAGACTGCCTTTTAAGGCAGACACGTGTCAAGCAGCATCATCCGACAAGTGTCCAGCTTTGGGATCTGAGCCAATACATGCCGAGCAAAAGGACAAGCATGGGCCGCACTACTTATGCCAGCCGCCTCATTTAATGCTGATGTGAGTTTCCACCTACCTCAACTACCCACATTTCTGTCAATATAAAGTTCTACCCAACGCGCTGCCACGTGGGTCGTTCAACCTTCGGGAGACCATGCCGAGAGTACGATCCAGCCCGACAGAGTCAAGCATCGCAGCTCCGCGGCTGCTTTTGTCAGCTAATGTTTGACTGGGACGTTGTGCCCATTAATGTAACGGGGGGAACTTTGGGCTATAAATAGCCACCACGTTTTCATTGTAAGTGGTGGATGGGGAATGTCTGTTAGGGACCAATGTAACCGTGCTTCTGCTTATAAATATAATTTGTATGCCTGGTTCTGTTCTGCTGCTTTTGTTTTTTATGTTGCCTTTCTTTATATTCATGCCTTAGGCTAACCTGTCACGGCTCGTTGATTCATTTCAGCATTTGGTGAGCAGGTGCCTCTAGCATTGCTTGTTTAAAGCACCCTCTGTACTTCATTAATTAAAAGGATACATAGAATAGATGTAGTAGCAGTTTCATCAGTTGTGTGTTAAGTTGCTGGTCCGTATCTGGTGATTGGTGCGCTGTCGTACTGTTAGTTCCTTGTAGGGAATGTCTGTTAGGGAGCCATTGAAGCTGTGCGGTTAAATTCTCTACACGACACATATACCTGGCTCTGATATCTCTATGATTGCTTTCTACCCATGTTAGTGTCCGTAGGTGGTGATTGACGTGTTGTCGTACTGTTAGTTCCTTGTAGGGAATGTCTGTTAGGGAGCCGTTGTAGCCGTGCGTACACTGCTTGGGTATCGGAAGTATACGTTAGATTTTGCAGTTCTCAGTCGTGCTTTATATTTGTAATGCGATAAGTATTGGTGATTGTTGGTTGCCGTACTGTTAGTTCCCCCCACCCAACTCCACTCTCATTTGTAAATTCTTTCCGTTTCTTTATCTCTTTCCTGCACTCTCATCTTACTAACCCCCGCAAGGAGCCGGCCTTCTCCGGAGATTGGCACGGAAGGCATCCCTTCCTTCCGGCCTTTCAATGTTGGTTCGCGGGTCCAGGGCGCAATAACGACAAATCCTTTCCTCGTGGCGGATTCGTGACCAACAGTTTTTGGCACGCCCGGTGGGACACTTTGTCTCGCATTTGGAAGATCTCAAGCTCGTCCTCGCTCGAGCCGACAGTTTCTTTCCGAACGCCCGGTGGGACAAGGAGGTTTCTCACCCCCAAACAGAATTGAAGCACTGGTGCTCGCTTCATTGCTGTTCAAAATCAGAGCACCTGGCGACTCTGCACGTTCATATTCTCTGAGCCTAAAAGACCGGTCCTAACGCCTTCATTCAAGCAAGAAGGTGGCGAGCAAGGAACCCGGGAAACCTGCCTAAACGCTCCAGGCGAGCGCGTCAGGCCGGCTGATTACCAAGCTCGCATAGACGAATCAGTGAGGTGAGACGATCAGTCTCCATATTTTAAGGAAGCCCGAGTTGGTGAATCTTTGGCTTGCCTTCATCTAGCAAAATCACCTGGCGACTCCGAATGAGCTGAAGATCCAGATTTCTTGATCGCAGGCGCCCCTTTTTTAAGCTGATAAAAAACACCCTGGAGGAATCAAGGTTTGGTGAGCAGCCTTGACCTCACAAGCGGAGAAATGAATGTTCACCTACAGTCTCTGGAGTGGTGGTATTGGCTCCAACCATCACCACAACCGGTACCCAAAGAGGGCTCCCGTCTGAAAATTCTCCTTGCCACATTGTTCATCAATTGTACGGGTACCGGCATTAATCACAATTTGCCACGTTGCACCATGTTCGCGACCTGGCAAGCTTTGGGAGGCCAGCCGGACTTCAAAGATCATCTGAAGTACAACCAGATCTGGTCCGGGCACTGCAGGTTTACCGGATAGGCAACCAAAGCTAGATTTGTGTCAGCGGCATGCCAATAATGCCGCAAAATTTTGTATAAATATCCGGCTATTATTTAAAGTTTTAGTTGTTTTTCTTATTTCAGTCTGTGCAGTGTTTTCTTTTTAAGTGTTCCGAGGAGGCAGCTGCCGGAGGTGGATCTGAAGAGCAGTTGCAGCGAGGGTGACTCCGTTGCCCAATGGATGAAGGCATGGGTTCTTTGCGCCGAGGCGAGCTCGACACCCCGCGAGCCGCCAGAAATGTTGTCACATTTTGCACGGGGTGCAATGTTTTCAATTTTTGTAAGAGAGCTGCTCTTCCTTCTCCCCATTTCTCTCTCTTCCCTACATTCTCATTCTTCTCAAAATTGACAGCAGTTGCCCTGAAAAATGGCTAAGTGTCAGGGCATGTTGAGGTGTTCGGGCTTTTGTGGGCCATAAACAGGGGCGATAAAATGGACAAAATGAGCCCTGGATATTTTATTATTGCAGATCTTCTCGCAAGCTTTCCAACGATATATTATAATAGGCGATCGGGTCAGCGGATCAAAAGTTATGGCCCGGGAAGCTGGACCAGGAAACCCAGTTTTGGTGCGAAGTGCGTACTTCGCCCAGTTTTGGTGCGAAGTGCGCACTTCGCCCAGTTTTGGTGCGAAGTCCGACTTCGCCCCTCTTTCTGGGCGCACCTTGTAGAAGGCTGGCAGGCTGGCAGAAAAACGACTAAGTGCTGGGGCGAAGTCCGAACAGCAGTGAGAATCAGCAAGTGCCGGTGCGCAACCCGACTTCGCAGTGAAGTTGGACTGCGCCCTTTGACCGGTGCGCAGTAGGGAAATAGGTCAACCCGACTGCGCTGTTTTTCACCTGTGCTACCCGATTGCGCTCTAATCCCGGGCGAAGTTGGATAGACTGCCTTTTAAGGCAGACACGTGTCAAGCAGCATCATCCGACAAGTGTCCAGCTTTGGGATCTGAGCCAATACATGCCGAGAAAAAGGACAAGCATGGGCCGCACTACTTATGCCAGCCGCCTCATTTAATGCTGATGTGAGTTTCCACCTACCTCAGCTACCCGCATTTCTGTCAATATAAAGTTCTACCCAACGCGCTGCCACGTGGCTGTTCAACCTTCAGGGAGACCATGCCGAGAGTACGATCCGACCCGACAAAAGTCAGCATCAGCAGCAGTTCCACGGCTGCTTTTGTCAGCTAATGTTTGACTGGGACGTTGTGCCCATTAATGTAACGGGGGGAACTTTGGGCTATAAATAGCCACCACGTTTTCATTGTAAGTGGTGGATGGGGAATGTCTGTTAGGGAACCAATGTAACCGTGCTTCTGCTTATAAATATAATTTGTATGCCTGGTTCTGTTCTGCTGCTTCTGTTTTTTATGCTGCCTTTCTTTATATTCATGCCTTAGGCTAACCTGTCACGGCTCGTTGATTCATTTCAGAATTTTGTGAGCAGGTGCCTCTAGCATTGCTTGTTTAAAGCACCCTCTGTACTTCATTAATTAAAAGGATACATAGAATAGATGTAGTAGCAGTTTCATCAGTTGTGTGTTAAGTTGCTGGTCCGTATCTGGTGATTGGTGCGCTGTCGTACTGTTAGTTCCTTGTAGGGAATGTCTGTTAGGGAGCCATTGAAGCTGTGCGGTTAAATTCTCTACACGACGCATATACCTGGCTCTGATATTTCTATTATTGCTTTCTACCCATGTTAGTGTCCGTAGGTGGTGATTGACGTGTTGCCGTACTGTTAGTTCCTTGTAAGGAATGTCTGTTAGGGAGCCGTTGTAGCCGTGCGTACACTGCTTGGGTATCGGAAGTATACGTTAGATTTTGCAGTTCTCAGTCGTGCTTTATATTTGTAATGCAGTAAGTATTGGTGATTGCTGGTTGCCGTACTGTTAGTTCCCCCCACCCAACTCCACTCTCATTTGTAAATTCTTTCCGTTTCTTTATCTCTTTCCTGCACTCTCATCTTACTAACCCCCGCAAGGAGCCGGCCTTCTCCGGAGATTGGCACGGAAGGCATCCCTTCCTTCCGACCTTTCAATGTTGGTTCGCGGGTCCAGGGCGCAACAACGACAAATCCTTTCCTCGTGGCGGATTCGTGACCAACGGGTGCATTACACTAAATCCTATCCTAGTGGCAGATTCGTAACCAACAGTTTCTCTGGCATGCCCGGTGGGACAAACAGTCTCCATATTTTAAGGAAGCCCGAGTTTGGTGAATCTTTGGCTTGCCTTCATCTGGAAAAATCACCTGGAGACTCTGACTGAGCTAAAATATGGAAGCCCAAGTTGGTGAATCTCTGGCTTGCCTTCATCTGGCAAAATCACCTGGCGACTCTGACTGAGTTGAAGATCCAGGTTTCTTGATCGTAGGCGCCTTTTTTTTTAAGCTAATAGAAGACACCCTGGAGGAATCAAGGTTTGGTGAGCAGCCTTGACCTCACAAGTGGAGAAATGAATGTTCACCTACAGTCTCCATATTTTAAGGAAGCCCGAGTTTGGTGAATCTCTGGCTTGCCTTCATCTAGCAAAATCACCTGGCAACTCTGACTGAGCTAAATCACCTGGCGACTTTGACTGAGCTAAAATATGGAAGCTCGAGTTGGTGAATCTCTGGCTTGCCTTCATCTGGAAAAATCACCGTGGAAAATCCCTCATACTATGCAAAGACCTAGAATGTAGCTATGTGGAGCTCAAGAGGCAGATCTCATCCAAGGCCAACGGTGGGAATATGCAAACACCACCCAAGCGATGAATAATTTGGTTGCTTGCAGTTTCTATCGGGAGACGGGCCAAGAGGAGGAACAAAATCCAGTGGCAAATTCTGAACACAAAGAGGGCACATTTTTGCACCCTTTTTGTGTCCCAGGGCATAGCAAGCAAGCATTCAGCCAAAGCCCAATAAGCATGTCTCACCAGGAGGCTGATCCTGAGGAGACCCCGACAAAAGGCCTATCGCCAGAAAGCTCCTGCTATCGCATCAAGGAGTTGGAGGAACTCATGCTCGAGAGCCCACAGGTGGTGGACTCTCTAGAGTGGTGGTATTGGCTCCAACCACCACCGCAACCGGTACCTGAAGAGGGCTCCCGTCTGACAAATCTCCTTGCCACATTATTCATCAATTGTATGGGTACCGGCATGAATGATAACCTACCATGTTGCACCATGTTCGCGACCTGGCAAACTTTGGGAGGCCAGTTGGACTTCAAAGATCAACTAAAGTACAATCAGATCTGGTCCGGACACTGCAGGTTCACCAAATAGGCAACCAAAGCTAGATTTGTGTTGGTGAAAAACTTTTGTGTAAATAATATAAATAAGTCGGCTAGTATGCAAAGTTTTAGTTGTTTTCTTAGTTTAGTTTGTGCAGTATTTTTTTTTTTTAGTGTTCCAAGAGGGCCATGGGTGCCAAGGGTTTGAGAAAGAGGTTGCTGCCGGTAGTGAGTGTTAAGAGGACGGCGAGGGTGAATCTGTTGCCTAATGGATAAAGGCCTGGGTCCTCACATTGAGGCGAGCTCAATGCCCCGCGAGCCGCTAGAAATGTTGGCATTTTTGCCACATTATTTTTTGATAAACTTTGGCCTAAGTATGGAGCTTTAAGGCGCAAAGAAGCATACGAAGGTGTTAGGTTTTTGTGGGCCATAAACGGGGGTGATAAAATGGAAGAAATGAGCTTTGGATATTTAATCATTGTAGATCTTCTCGCTAGCTTTTCGACGATATATTATAATAGGCGATCGGGTCAGTGGATCAAAAGTTATGGCCCCGGGAAGCAAGACCAGGAAGTTTCAATTTCAGGCCAGAAAATTGACTAAGTGTCGGGCCCCGCCCGACAGCACTCATCCTCCCGACTGCGCTCATCCGCCCGACTGCGCTCGTCCATTTGTGCGCAATAGGGCAGAAAGACAGGAAGAAGCAACCAAAAATATTCTAAGTGTCGGGCCCCGCCCGACTGCGCTCATCCTCCCGACTACGCTCATCAATTTGTGCGCAACAGGGCGGAAAGACAGGAAAATGCTGCTAAAATATTCTAAGTGTCGGGCCCTGCCCGACTGCGCTCATCAATTTGTGCGCAACAGGGCGGAAAGATAGGAAGAAGCAGCCAAAAATATTCTAAGTGTCGGGCCCCTCCCGACTGCGCTCATCCTCCCGACTGCGCTCATCCGCCCGACTGCGCTCATCCATTTGTGCGCAATAGGGCAGAAAGACAGGAAGAAGCAGCCAAAAATATTCTAAGTGTCGGGCCCCGCCCGACTGCGCTCATCCTCCCGACTGCGCTCATCCATTTGTGCGCAATAGGGCAGAAAGACAGGAAGAAGCAGCCAAAAATATTCTAAGTGTCGGGCCCCGCCCGACTGCGCTCATCCTCCCGACTGCGCTCATCCGCCCGACTGCGCTCATCAATTTGTGCGCAATAGGGCAGAAAGACAGGAAGAAGCAGCCAAAATATTCTAAGTGTTGGGCGGGATAAAAATACAAAGGCTGAGCTTCTAAGCTCGGTTCTTCCCCCCTCCATCAGATGCTGACAGGTGTCCGGTCTTGGGATCAGAGTCAAGATGTGACAGAAGGTGTGCCGCCAGGGTACCGGACAGATGAGCGTGAACTGACAGATTGTACCGCATATGCCCCCATTCAAACTGGCTCAACTTCCCATCTACCGGATTTCCACGGAGCTGCCACGTTTTCAAGAGGACCTTGCTTGCAAGTACATTCTTTACCCGCGGAGGTCAACATCAGTCGCTTTTGTCAGCTTTTGCAGCTTTTGTTAGGTCTGGGATTCTGTGCCCAAAATGTAATCGGGGGGAAAAATTGCGCTATAAATAGCAGCCTCATTTCATTGTACAAGGGTGGAGGGGGAACATATTGCTAGAGGACTTTGCTATGACGGACCACCTTCTAATTAATTCAAAGCATCCTTGGCTCTGCTTCTTGTCTCTATCTTTTATGATGCCTTCTGCTAAGTATTTCTGCTTCATGTCCATTTATATTTCTGTCTGTCTGAATTCTGAATTCTGGATTTGGGCATTGGTGATTATTTGGATCTGGAATACTAAACAGAAGGATACATAGGGTAGAATAACAGCTGCAGTTTCTATTACATGCTTTGTTTTAATTGCTGTTGGTTCGGATGCAAATTTGCAATCGTGCTGCTTGTTCTCCCCCCACCCGAAACGCATGATATTTACATCTCTTTCTAGTTCCCTTTACCCCATTTTTTAATCTCTTTCCTGCACTCTTATCTAAAAACCCCCAAGTAGGTTAGGAAAGGAGCCGGCCTTCTCCGGAGATCGGCACGGGGGCATCCCTTCCTCCCGTCCTTTCAATGTTGGTCTGCGGGTCTAGGGCGCATTGACACACCAAGTCCTTCCCAGGTGGCGGATCCGTGGCCAACAATGCCTAGCTGAAATTGTTAGATGCTCGTCCTTCTCTGCAATGAGCTGATCATGGACCTTTAATTGTTCTTCTTCTCCAATAGTTGTTCCCTCAATGAACATTCGGATTTCAGCTATCCGATTAGCATCTTCTTCTCCTCAACCTCCTTCTTTAATGCTACTAGCTCTGATTCAACACTCTCCTTCATCAACCGAAGTTTCTCCTCCAACTAGTTATCCAATTCCTCCTTTGACTCATGGATTTTATCCACTCCTTTGGTTAACCATTCAATCAAGTATGCCAAAAAGTTAATCCTAGCATATGTCTTCACTAGTTCAGGTGCAAGCTTCACATACTTCACACTTGCTTCATCCAATGGATAATGTGCCACATTCATCTCATCAATATACACTCTTGTTGGCTGCCTGTAAATTGTCTGAGTTCCTTCTGGTAGGTTTTTTGACTCCAATCTAGCTCCCATTATTGCTTATGATGAACATTGACAAACTTCTTCATCCTTTCCTCATCCTGAGCCCATTGCACTAGCTTGCCTATTTTGTTTTCCACCATTAGCTGTCATTTTCACCAATTCCCAACGCATCCAACTTGGAACTCCAATCTCACTCTATCCAAGGCTCCAGATATCCTCTTGAAAAATACATCAACCTACTCATTGATACAGTCCCCTAGAGCTGGTGGTCTCCTAAAATTTGGCACTTCTATGATGAATTGCTTTCTTGTATCGAAATCCATGTCTGTATCATCTCCTGTGGTGGTTTCTTCCACATCTACTCCACTTTGGCCTGTTAGGTTGATTGGTCTTATGGATGCCTTGCTCTCCTATATAGGTTGTGCTACATGAGTTGTCATTGTTTCCTGCTCTTCCTCTGGCTCCTGCTCCAACAGTTGGCTCCCTTCACCTTTTTGCCATATTCTAAATGCTGATGTAGACTGCTTGCCCTTTTCCCAACTCTCTTCTAGCATAACTGATACTCTCCTCCTAGCCAATTCTTTTGCTGCAAATGTAATTCCAAAATCAGCATGCTCATCCAATGGAGGTGATCCACATGAATCCTCCTGCTCCAAAGGTCTTGGGGTGTTGAAAATGTCAAGGGAATGGATGTTTTCCACCTGCTCATCTCCTACACCTTCCCATGTATCTATTGACACTTTCTCCTCTTCTACATCCACAACTACAATTGGCTCCTATTGCTACACTGTCCTCCTTTCCTCTTCCTTCCAACCTATGCAATAGTTTTACGAGGCTGCTACTCACCCACTACAACCCTCTCCTAAGTCATCTGTCTCTCTATAGTGCCCCTTGCACAGTCTGACTCAACTATGCAGGGTCCTCCATTCACACTACCCTTTGTGGTCTTCCACGCTTCTCTCTGCTTCCCTCCACAACCCGTTCTGCACTTCCACCAACACCTATTGTAATGTTGTGGGGGTTGCTCTTTTGTTGGTGTTGTTCTTGAGATTGAGCCTCCATCCACTATTGCTCTAACCTACTTTGTCTCTTTTCCTCTTGCACTAGCTCTATCCTTGGTTGTGCTGCAATTCCGTTTGAATCCTCACTTCCTTCGTCTTCCACAATGTCCTTCCTTTTCAGTATTTTCTTTGTCCTCACGAGAGTGCTTGGATTTGTTAGTGCCATCACATTGATCCATATCATAATTTTTGGTGCTTGCTTCGGTATGTCCCTTGTAGGATTCAATTATGGAAATTGAACCTTTGCCTATGTAGTAGCATTCATCATCAATGCAATGGCATGGAAAGCCATTGAAAAATTCCTTGTATATTACATCAAGAAATTTCTAATACAGTATGATAAATATGATGCCCAATCATATGCCACGTGAGTTGTTTTTCCTTGTACATAAGATATGAACCAAGTGGGTATTTTTGAGGATTGTTTTTCTCTTGATAGTTTGGACATGATGACATTCATCCCGCACTATCACTCCAACATCTTCAATTGTTGCATTTTCACTCCATGACCCCCATGCTTCAACAACTTGGCTACCTCTTATGGAGTGGTGTTGATGACCTCATGGATCATCGCTCTCCACTGATTTGAATCCATTGACTCCTTTCTCACCGATAATCCATGATTTGGCAACCCAAACATCCTTTTAAAGTTGCTTGATAAGAACACCACCGTCAGCTATTTATCACCAACTCTAACTCTTACTAGCATTCTATTGCGAATTGTATGTTTGCAGTATTTGTAGCAACATTTGAAAAAATCCTTGTCAAAATTTGAAATCTACAACATAAAATTCACTCCTGCATCCCTAAATGCTATCCTCAACGGATGATCCAGTCCTAATCTTGTCCCACCATTTCCTATAGAACTCTCCTGCTAGTTGAATCCACGTGATATCCTTCAAGGGTACTATCATTCTCTCCTTTCCCTTGCTCTCTCCCCCTCTTGAGGTGAAGCCTCCACTTCCTGCTCCTCCGAAGTGCTGATTCTTGGCCTTTCTCTGGAGTGTCCAGCATGCCTATTGCTACTACCTTGTTTAGGATTTGAGTTGCGTTCTCTTTCCCTTCCTTGCACGCACTTTGCAAGACTCCTCACACTTCCTTTGTCACAAGGTTTTGCTTGCTTCATCGAGTCAGGTGGGGCCCTTCTCTGTTGCTATTCCATCTAACGAATTCTCTATGATACTTGGCCTTTTCTGCATCATTTCTTCTCAACAACTTTGATTGACGACTGGTTCTACTTTTATGGCCCCTACTATCACAGGACTGCACCTTGTACAACCCCTACTGTCACAGTCTTCTACTTGTATGGTAGTCCTTCAGGTTTGTATGGTGATCACTTTGCTTGTACGACAACCCTTCACCACTTGTATGGAAGTTGTTCAACTTCTTCAATTTGTATAGCACTGTCATCTAACAACTTGTACAATAGTCCTTCCTTTCACCTATACAATTGACCTCTTCTGCACTTGTATGGCAATAGTATCTGCCAACTCAGTCGTTCACTCTTTGAGTCATACAACATTTCCACCGCTTGTACAACAGCCTCCTCTACCCTTCTCTTTGTGCACAAACTAAATGCTTTTTCTATCGCTTGCTCCAACCCTCGTCCATATGGCTACACTTCTCACAAATCAGAGATCCTTGCTTTGTTTGCACTTCATCTACTTCTATGGTCATCCATACGGTTGCATATGGCTACAATCCCTCTTTTGAAAAACCCTTCATGCGGCAATTTTCCTTTGCAATTTCTTCCTTTGGCAATACCACCAGCTTCTCCTTAGGGCACACTCATCAGTTTTGCACTTCTTTGGTAGTTCATCCCCCTTTTGTTGTTAACTCTTGCATCGGCATTGCACCAACACACTTCACTTTTGCACTGTAGTTTGCGTCCTCGACACTTTGTTCTGCATCCTCCCACCTTTTGCTCCTTACATGCATTCTTCGTGCTCCCATTTCCTTAGGCGTTGAGCAAATCCTATGATGCTTAAGCCTCCCGAAATGCACATATTTATAATTTGGTGGGGTTGGTTTCCGCCCATGTATAACTGCTTGATAACTGCCACCTTACCACCTTGCATGTAACTGGTGGCACACTTTTTCCTTTTTCATCTTTTTCTCCCAATTATGGTTCACCTTTGCCATTCGTATCCATATGTGCCCCAACAATGCATCCTAGGCTGGTTTTTTGCATGGCAATCACCATGAAGTCCATGATGAACTCTTGGTCAGCAATATTTACCTTTTGATTTGTCCATACTCCATTTTTATTCCATATTGGTAAACACCATATAATCGAAAATTTGGAGACCACAAAAATGGTGCTCAAATGTCTTACCAAGTTTTCTCAGGCATTACATTCACACTAGACCCTCCATCAACTATCACTTGTGTCAACTTATGGTTTAGCAATTCCATATGAATCAATGTTGGCTTCTTCCCAACTTCAATTATCAACGTTTTTGGATCGATGAACTGATCCCTCTTTATCGCTGGCACTTCCTAACATCGTGGCTCCACAACCTTCCTCGTTTGTGTCATTTCTCCTACCTTAGCATAAAGCTTAGGTATTACGCCAAGTAGGTTGAACACCTTCACCTCAACTATCATGTTTAGTACTTGTGCTACCAATTACTCTGTTGATGATTGTTTCTCCCTAAATTCCTCTATAGTGATTGGTTTCTTCAACTTTTTCTCTTGGAGAAGTCTTTCTTGCTTTACCTTTTAGTTTTCTTCCTCTATCAAATCATGCACTTCCTACCATCTCTCCTTCTCCTTGGTAGGATTTGGATATTGCTCAACTTTCTTTGCTCGAGCCCTTGTCACCGCTAACACATGTTTGTCCTTATTCGGTTGGTCCCCTACAAGTTCTATGTCAATAAAATTGACATTTTGTGTTCCGCTGGAACTGGATTTCTTAGGTCAATTCACCTCCTTATGATTGCCTAGATCACACCACCTACACATATGTTCTTTATTACTATTTTTGGTATTTACTAGCGGGTTTTGATAATTCCTTATGAAATGTCCCCACTCTTGGCATCTTCTACACTAAATAATAGATCTCCCATCCATTTCATATTATAATCAACTTTGTTCTCCTTGTTGTCTATTACTTTATTGGGGTTGCCTTCATCCATCATGATTATACCTGTAGCCACCACTCGTCGCTCCTTGTCCATTCTTGGCGGTGTTGGATTTTTCTTCTTATACCTCTTTTTGCATCGTCACCATCTTGTGCCTCACGCTCCTTAAATAAAATGGAAAATCTCCCACTGCATGCCTCATGACTTAACATATATTACAATACGCATTCCTCAGACAATTCACATTTGTATGCCCTTCTGATTTATAGTTTGAGTACCCAATTTCTTTCTTATCCTTCTTTCTTCCTTCACCTCATTGATCATTCTCTCAAAGTCCTTTTTCATCATTGGGATTGCTACATACAATTCTTTTGTCACTGTAAGAGTCATCAAGTGACTTATCCCCGCCACTGTCTACTTTGCCTCACTTTCCAAATTTTGCGTTCTCAATTATGGTTCACCTTTGCCATCTGTATCCATTTGTGCCCCAACAATGCATCATAGCCTATTTTTTGCATGGCAATCACCATGAAGTCCATGATGAACTCTTGGTCAACAATATTTATCTTTTGATTTGTCAATACTCCATTTCTATTCCATATTGGTCTACACCATATAATCAAAAATTTGGAGATCACAAAAATGGTGCTTAAATGTCTTTCCAAGTCTTCTCAAGCATTACATTCACACTAGACCCTCCATCAACTATAACTTGTGTCAACTTATGGTTTAGCAACTCCATATGAATCAATGTCGGTTTATCCCCAGCTTCAATTATCAACGTTGTTGGATCGATGAACTGATCCCTCCTTATCGCTGGCACTTCCTAACATCATGGCTCCACAACGTTCCTGTTGGTTACGAATCTGCCATGAGGAAAGGATTTTGGGTTAATGCGCCCAGATTCGCCCACCAGCATGAAAGGCCGGAAGGAAGAGATGCCTTCCGGGCCAATCTCCGGAGAAGGCCGGCTCCTTTTGGGGGTTTTCTGATTTAAGCTAAGAGTACAGGAAAGAGATAAATGAACAAGAAGGAATTTACAAATATACGTGGAGGTTGGTGGGGGGGAACTAACAGTACGGCAACCAACAATCACCAATACTTACTGCATTACAAATATAAAGCGCGACTGAGAACTGCAAAATCTAACGTATACTTCCGATACTTAAGCAGTGTACGCACGGCTACAATGGTCCCCTAACAGACATTCCCTACAAGGAACTAACAGTACGGCAACGCATCAATCACCACCTACGGACACTAACATGAGTAGAAAGCAATCATAGAGATATCAGAGCCAGGTATATGTGTCGTGTAGAGAATTTAACCGCACGGCTTCAATGGCTCCCTAACAGACATTCCCTACAAGGAACTAACAGTACGGCAGCGCATCAATCACCAGATACGGACCAGACAACGTAACACACAACTTATGAAACTGCTACCACATCTATTCTATGTATCCTTTTAATTCATGAAGTACAGAGGGTGCTTTAAACAAGCAATGCTAGAGGCACCTGATCACCAAATGCTGAAATGAATCAACGAGCCGTGACACAGGTTAGCCTAAGGCATGAATATAAAGAAAGGCAGCATAAAAAACAGAAGCGACGAGAACAGAACCAGGCATACAAATTATATTTATAAGCAGAAGCACGGTTACATTGGTTCCCTAACAGACATTCCCCATCCACCCTTTACAATGAATTCATGGTGGGCTTTTATAGCCCGAGTCCCTCCAGTTACATTAATGGGCACAAGGTCCCAGTCAAACATAAGCTGACAAAAGCGGCGAAAGAGCTGCAAATGCTGACCTTTTGTCGGACCGGACTGTACCCGCGGCATGGTCTTCCTGGAAGGCTGGACGGCTTCGTGGCGGTGTGTTGGTCGAGAACTTCTCTGCGGCGATGATGCGGGTAGGCTGGAGCGGGTGAAACCTCGAGATCGGCTTTAAATGAGGCCTGCGGCGCGGGCGGTGCAGCCCATGCTTGTCCTTTTGCTCGGCACGTTTCGGCTCTAATCCCGAAGCTGGACACTTGTCAGATGATGGATGATGCTTTTTGACACGTGTCTGCCTTGAAAGGCAGGTCATCCAACTTCGCTTGGGATCAGAGCGCCTCGGGTTGCGTGGGCAGAATACAGTGCAGTCGGGAAGGCCTTCATGCCTTGGTCAAATTCTGAGTTTGTCTCCCCACTGCGCACCTGTCAAGGGCGCACTCCGACTTCGCTGCGAAGTCGGATTGCGCTGAGTGGAAACTGGTGTCTGCCGCCGTACGGACTTGCTCCAGCACTTGATCTTTCTTCTGTCAGCCTGCCAGTCTGCCAGTTGCAAGGTGCGCCCAGAAAGTGGGGCGAAGTCAGACTTCGCAACAAAACTGGGCGAAGTGCGAACTTCGCACCAAAACTGGGCGAAGTGCGAACTCGCACCAGGAGCGACGCACCAACACTTAGCCATTTTTCGGGTAACTTGCTTGGAAAGTTAAAAAACCAATCTGGGGGACTCCGAGAAAAGGGGGAAAGAAAGAGAATGCGGGAAAGAAAAGGAAAGGAGAGAAGAAGGAAGGAAAATAGAGGAAGAGGGGAAAAGAAGAGCAGCACTGTTACAAACTTGAAAACATTGCACCCCGTGCAAAATGTGACAACATTTATGGCGGCTCGCGGGGTGTCGAGCTCGCCTCGGCGCGAAGAATCCATGCCTTCATCCTTTGGGTGCAGAGGAACTTGCCTCCCCTGCCTTTTGCTGCTCTAGTTGTTCTCCTTGCGGCAACTGTTCTTCAGATTCATCTTTGTCAGTTGCCCCCTCGGAATCACCTTCCAAAAGCTCTCCATCTCTTGCTTCTGCCTCGCAAATGCGAGTGTATGCCGCCTGGGCTTGGCGCCAGGCTTCTGCCTCGAATGGCCGGCGGTCAGCTACATCTTCTAATGCTGCGTGGAAAGCAGCGACCGCGTGCAGGTCGATGGTGAGGTATCTTTTCTCTAACTCCTGGAAGTAGGAGCTGATCTTGCAATATTTGGACACCATCTGAGTGACCTGATTGTCTTGGATTGGCTCAGTCCAACTATCAATGTCAGCTGTATCTGCTCCGAAGGACTGCCAATTCCTTTTCACCGATCTAGGGTGAGAAGCTCGCCATTCTCAACAAAACACTGGGCACCCTAGTTCGAAAGAGCGCGAAAGGGGGCCAAACAAATGTCTCTTTCATGTACGAATGCGTCTAGCATTCGTGCAGCCACTCTCACCTCTTCAACTTTTTTGAAATATTTGTGCAAGGTCACCCTTGCACCTGCCCATTCTGCAGCGAATGAGGACACGGGAGAAAATTGGAGGCCGTTGCGCTCGCGCTCTGAAGATTTACCGCCAGGTCCAGCCATTGCTTCGCCTGACGTTCGGCCTCCTCTACCACAGGCTTTCCACGGGCAGAAACTTCTTGAATTCTGGATGCGAAATCCAGAACTGCCATCGCCTTGTAGGTGTGGGGCTTGCATTCCCGCAGCAAACCAGCCCGCATCTCCTTAACTTTCTTCTTTGAAAAGACCGTCGCTTGAGATGTTCTCTCTGCAAGTTGCGACTGCGCCTGCTTCAAAGACTCTTGGAGCTGAGAAATCTGCTCCAAGGCTGCTTGCTTTTCGGTTGCGGCCTTTTCTTTGGGAAGCGGCCAGCTGGGCTTTGAGTTCATCTATTTCTTGCCGCGCCGCTTCCAGCTGCTCAGTGGACCTGGACAGGTCCTCTTCAAGCTGCCTTGTTTTATCCTGCAACCCGAAAAGCTCTTCCTGCTCCTCCAGACTCTTGACAAAGAGATTATCAGCTTTGCGCATGATCGTCTGAATCTCATATTGCTTGTTGATGTCGTCAAAGCTCTTCTCCTTTGTCTGGAGCTCGTAGTCCGCCCTGGTCATTTCCCGGAGAGGCTTCTTCACTTTTGGGATTATCTTCTCTGTTGTAAGCACTCTCCTCCCGAAATCGTACTTGGCGCGTTTTACCGGGGCGGCTATCTCTTCAGGTCTCCTCCGCTTCAGGTTCTGGAGGAAAGAGACGAAATATTCTACAGCTCTCGTTGCCAAGGGCAAGTCGTCTGTATTCTGGAGGTCGTCCATAAAATCTGGTTCCCCCAGCCTAGGGTTCTGCTGAGACGTCTCTCCTGCGGGGATGGGATCAGGAGGAACCGGATGGACACTGGAAGGATCGGCCGCTTGTGTGGGCGACCGGGAAATGGAGATGGGAGCGGGATACTGTGAGGGTTTGAAGCGGCTGAGACGGTGGATGTGACGGTGAATGGACGGCTTCAGCGCTAACTTCAGGCGAAGGGTTTGGAGTTGTGCTCAGAGATAGGGAAACGTTAGGGTTACGAGCAAGGCGATCAAAAGAATGGGGGCCGCTAGAAGGACGTGGAGACGGGGGAGGATGATGCGGCCATAGCTTGCTCGGATTGAGCGGGAGACGGAGTGGGAGTAGGACTGGATGAGACCAAAGAGACAGGGGCAGCAAACGTACCTGCGGGCTCCGCCTGAGCCGATGCCGGATGGATGTCTGTGCGTCTGACTTCGGCGGCTGGCTTGGGACTGCCTAGAGAAATTGTCCCTGCGGCGGCAGGACGCGGCTGCGGCTCTGCGACTGGCTGCTGCACTATCAGGCTAGGTCGCCTGATCTTCTCCACTCTCTTCCGCTTCTTCTCTTCTGGAATAACGGTCGGATCAGGGGAAGGAGATGAAGCAGGTGCAGCAGGCGCTGATGCTCCCACGGTAAACTTGTACCGGGGTTTGACTTGCAGAAGGTCTGCCGCAACCGGTCTGCTCTGTGGCGGTGCTGGCGCCTTTTGTGCCTGAGGGATTGCCTCCGGCGTTGCTTTGACTAACTCTTTCGCCTTCTCAGGCGCCGCCTTGGAAGCCACGGGCTGCATTGGTTCGGCCTGGATGTCTGCTGGGCCCACGCTGGCAGTTGCCGAAGTGTACAACTGATGGGAAGGAGACCCTCCTTTATAATCTTCAAAGGGGCCTCGGGGAACGTAACCTTGATATGCGAACGGCCGCCAGCTGTCATGATGCTGGTCATAGAGAACCGAAAAGTCGTCATCTACGGCCAGATTTTTCCTTGTGGATTTGTCGTGTTGCGTGCGGCATCTCATCTTCCAGCATTCAGTAATCTTTTCTTTAGACCAGTTAAGGCCTGCTATCTTGGATAGAAATTTTTTAAACCCTGGAGATGTGAACTGGTGGTCCGGGTTTCGCTTGGGGTCATATGTCACCTCCTCGCGGTAAAAATCCTGCCGGGGAGGAGAAGCTTCCATCAATTCAATTTCCCGAGTCAAGGTCCACATGGACCACATCGCACTTATCTTCGGTTATATCTGCCGGGGGGCAGAGATGTGTGAACTTTCCCCTTATCCCATATGGGTCATACTTCCAACGGCTGCGGCAGCAGAACCAGGCCAATCCGGGAAAACTCCTGCTCAAGGTAGACATGCTGTCCTACCTCAGTAATCTCAACGTTTGCCCAGGAAAGAGGATATTGAAAAATCTGTCCTCTCTTCTTTCCTAGACCGAACTCCTCTTCAACATAATCCATCTGCCGGGCAACCTCCATCCCGAACAGATGCTCTGTACACCAGTAGGGCAGCAAATGGGGTTTGCCCTTGAATCCGTAGATTCTGACCACAATTCCCTGCGTCAGTCTGAAAACGTCCCCGAGCTTCTGATTTATCAAAGCGCTCGTCATTTCCCTCAGGGGGCGTGGAATCTCGCTTTCACTGAAGACTGACATGACGAATCCCAGAAAGTTGAAGTTGAACTTGTAGTAGGACCCTTTCCGGTATAAGTCATCCGTCCGATTATAGACGGGTGTGGCTCTCCCCTCTCGTTGACCTTCTTCAGGTTCGGGATCGGCATCAGGGAGTGCAAATGGTACAAACAAAGCCAGGCTAGAACAGAACTGAAACGAAAATCGGTAGACTGCCTCTTTTGGATCTTCACCAGGCTGGAATGAATGGCGTAAGCCAGCCAGTCTGCCCAGTCAAAAAATATGGGGCGCTTACCACTTCTCTGCGCCGTTGGTTCGTATGATTCTCCACACAGGAGACATTCTGCCAGCGCTAGCTGGTACGGCTGTACCAGCTCATCGGAGTCGCAGCCGAGAATCCATGCCAGAATGGTATATAGATACTTGCTCTGAAATTTCGCCAAAGGCATGGGGCCGGTTGGCCACTGTCCAGCTGCAAGCGGGGCGTTCAGTTCTGAATTGAGGAAATCCCTCATCCGTTTGGTATTTGCGAAGCGTCCCGCCTGCTCGCCCAAATTTATCTTTCTGAGGATGGTGCTGGAGTCGTACTCCAACCCTAGGGCGAAAGCTGGCTGGACAGTCTCCTTGCGCAGTGTGAACAAGGGTTTACCGTTGGAGCTGCAAATTTGCCGGAGTAGCCAGTGCAGTAGTGTCTGACAATTAGGTCTACCAGTTCCGGGCATTGGTGGACGGGAGGGCACAAGAATCTGAAAAGATTGGATTTGTACGCCGCTCCGAAATGGTGGGAGGGCGAAACTTTGTCGGCCCAACTCTCCACATTTGCCCGCAGCTTCGTCAGGCTCATAGAAAAAGAGCCGTCCACGTATCCCGCCAAGTAATTTACTGGAGGTGGTGGGGCTTGCCCATGCTGTACTTTTTAGGCCGGGATTTTAACTTTCTCTATGGCGGGGTTTCACTTCTGAAAACGCCGGCCGCGGTAAATCCTTTGGTTCGCCACTTTCGTTGGACTGCGCTGACACTGGCATCTTTCCTCTGTCCATTTCTCCGAATCGGCAATAATTACAGGCTCAGAGCGTCTACAGTAGATTTCGCTGTCAAAGGAATAATTTGCACCGTTTAAGGAATAATCTGTGCAATCTGGAATGTTTGAAAACATTTGACCCCCTTTTCTAGATAAAGACAGCGCCATTAATGCCGCGCAGGAGGGGGTAGGTCGGCTGAGTTATGCTTCTTTGGTGGCTGCGCAGGAGAATGTTTGGAAAAAGTGCACTCCGGCAGACGTGCCATGCTCTTTTGCTTGCACTTTCGTTGAGGAACGTGCAATCATTAATTCTGTCTTGGACGCTGCGCCATGGCTGACGTCCTTTGCCGAAATCAGGGCACACTGCTCAAGAAAGAATCATTGGTGCGAAAACCCACTTTGAAACGGTCGCAACGCGCCTTGGGCCCAGTTTAGACCTTTTTGAATATTTTATTCATTTTTGAACTTTTGCCCAAACTGGCCCAGAAAACGAGGCGCAGTCGGACTTCGCCCAAAGTTGGGCGCGGTCCGACTTGCCGCGAGTCGGACTTCGCCAATTGGGCGAAGTTCGAACTTCGCGCGAAGTGCGCGTTTGAACCGTTCCTTCTTCTTTTCCTTGCCGCGCTCAAGGATTGAGCGCAGTCTGGTTTTATCGCAACCTTCAACACTTTTCTGCTCCCTTTGATCTGTTTGAACTGCGCAGGGTAAACATTGGAGCGAGCTAGGACTTCGCCCAAGTCGTGCGAAGTTTGCACTTCGTGCGGAAGTCGTGCGCAGTTCGGACTTCGCACGCAAGTCGGCCGAAGTCCGACTTCGCGTGCGAAGTCGGACTTCGCCCAAGTTTGGGCGCAGTCCGTTCTTCTTTCTTTGTACAAGCTTCGCACTTGGCTGGCCCGAAGCCCGACTTCGCTGCGAAGTCGGACTTCGGCCAACACTTAGTCAATTTTTTGCCTTTTTTCTTCCTTTTTTCTTCTTTGTTTGCTTCCTCCTTTGCACAGCCGAACTTCGCCCTTCCTGAGGGGCGACGACGGACTTCGCTGCGAAGTCCGTCTTTCTCTCCCGTGCCGCAGTTAAGCTCAAATAATAAAAAAAATAAAATTAAAAGCTGAAAACCGGAAACTGTACATGCTGGGAAATGAAAAAGCATAAGGGAAATTTTTTACAAGGAAGGGCCACTTGGGCACCTTCAGCAGCGGTAAATTTTTAAGTGGAACCCGTTGACAGGGATAGGCAGGAGCTGACCCTCCATATCCCGAAGCACATAGGCATTAAATTGGTTCACCCGGGCAATATGATAAGGGCCCTCCCAGAGAGCATCAAACTTCCCGTGATTACCCGGCTTTGCTTTATATGAGTCCCACTTCAGCACCAGGTCCCCGATTTCGAAAACTCGGGCAGTGGTGCCTTTTGCAAACCAGCCTTGAGTGGCTGCAATGTGATCAGTGAAGGCCTGGTATGCACTTTCTCTGTCTTCTTCCAACTGCAGGAGTTGGCACAGTCTGTCGTCCACCGGGTCTCCGCTGCTCCTGTCTTCGTCAATCATCCACAGGGCAGGGATCTCGATGTGTGATGGCATGACAGCTTCTTTGCCATAGACGAGCGCATAGGGGGACGTTCTGAGGGATTTCTTGAACGCAACTCTGTCCGCCCACAGTGCCCGGTTCAGGAGCAAGTGCCAAGTCCGCTTGTTTCTTTCAATGGTCCTCCGGATGATCTTCAGGAGGTTCTTGTTAGTAGACTCGGCAAGGCCATTCCCCTGCGGGTAGTAGTTAGAAGACATCTTGTGATAGATGCCAAGTCTGCCGGTGTACTCCGTGAGTACAGCGCCTACAAATCCCGGACCGTTATCTGTCACAATTGACTCTGGAACCCCGAAGCGGGTAATCAGGCTCTCAATGAACCTGATGACCGTTTCTTGGTCGGCATTCTTGGTCGGGATTGCCTACGCCACCGTGTAAAATAGTCAGTAGCTGTAAGAATAAACTTGTGGCCGGCAGAGGAGTTAGGAGAAATCACCCCGATGAAGTCTAAACCCCATTCTTTGGAACGGAGTCTCGGCTCTGAATCGGTTGAAGGGGCGGGGGTGCTTTTACGTTTCGGCCAGCAAACCTCGGCATTGATCACATTTAGAGCAGACTGCATGAGCGTCTGCGAATAGAGTGGGCCAATAGTACCCAACTCTTATTATTTTTAAGGCCGTTGGCCTTGAAGAATGGTGACCCCCAGGCATCCCGGAATGAAAATCTCCGAGGACCCTAGGCTGGTCAGATTTAATGACGCACCGCAACAGGATGCCGTCGATGTTTTTGAAGTAAAGCCCCTCGGGGCGAAGAGTGTACTTGAGTGCACCCGGCCGAAATCTCCTTCGTTGTGAGGCGTTCGGGTGATCGGGACATCTTCCGGTGCGAAGTATCTCACCGGTTCATCTGTCCAATCACTCCCCTCCGATAAGGAGTTGGCTAGGTAGATGCGTGTCGTTGTGTCCTCCCACTTACGAGGCGGAGATGCCGGCTACGGCGCTTCGGGCCAATTCCTGACACAAGGCTCGGCCTATGATAAGCTTGGTGGGCCGCACTTCAATGTCGAACTCCTGGATTTTTGCAATCCATCCTGCTCTCTTGTGACCCGGTTCTCCTTGTAAGATGAAGCTACGAACATCCGGGTGAATCACAAAGACAGTAGTCTTGCTACGGGAGACAAAGTGCACGAACTTTCGAAGGGACTTCATGACGGCGTGAACACTGCCGCTCTATAAAATTGTACTTTTCTTCATGCGGCGAGAATCACTTGGCTGAGGAATGCTATGGGGCGCTCCTCACCATCGTCTCCCTTACGAGTTAGGACTGCAGCGTAACTTTCGGGTTCTCCCACTGCATACAGGATGAAGTCCTTGGAGTAGTCCGGGTTTGTCAACACCGGAGCTTGTGCAATTCGGGCCTTGATCTCCTCGAAGGCTTGCTCTCTCTCATCGGTCCATTCGTAACGTGTATCTTTCTTAAGCAGTTCGGCCATAGGCTTGATCACTGTGCGAAGTCCGGGATGAACTTCCGCACAAAGTTAATCTGACCGAAGAAGGACTGCAGCCCTTTTTTGTCGACGGGGGCTGGCAAGCGAACGAGGGCTTCTACTCTGTCAGGGTCAATGGAGAGGCCTTCCTCGGAGATGACATGTCCCAGCAGCTTTCCTTCCTTCACCGCGAAGACAGACTTCTTCGGGTTTATAGAAATGCCGAATTCTCGACAACTCTCAAATATTTGCCGTAGGTGCGAAACATGATCTCCTCGTTGGTGAGAGAAAACAGTCATGTCATCAAGGTAGATGACAATAATCTTATTGAGCGGCTCTCGGAAGGCCGGGTCCATGGCCCTTTGGAATGTGGCACCGGCATTAGATAAGCCAAACGGCATGCGGCGATAGGCGAACGTCCCCCACTTGGTGGTAAACGCCGTCTTATCCTTGGTCCTCATCTTTGACCCAAATCCGGTTGTAGCCGGAAAATCCATCTAAAAGTGAAAATCTGTGGGCTCCGACAACGATATGTAGGATGTGGTCGATTTGGGGAAGCGGATAGTGGTCCCGGAGGGAAGCCTGATTTAGGTTTCTGAAGTCGACACAGAGACGAATGTCGCCATTCTTTTTCCTCACGGGCACCAAATTCGCGACCCAGGATGAATGTTTGATGGGGTAGATGATCTTGGCCTCCAGCATCTTCAAGAGCTCGGTCTTCATCATGGCCTCAATCTTCGGATTCACGGCCCTACGCTTCGTCGGAATGGCTTAGCGCCATCCTCTAGCTCAATAGTATCTTTGGATGACGATTCTGTCATACCCCTTCAAATCCTCGTAGCACCGGGCCACGATGTCGGGGAACTCCTGGCACAGTGATCTGATCTGCTCCAGCTCCTCCGACGTGCAGTCTGTTCCGACCTTGATTGTTTTACCAGGTTCAAGTTCCAGGTCAGCATACTGCCTCGGGTCTACTTTGATCCTGTGGGATATTGCTCTGTCATTCTGATCAAAGAGACTTTCTAATGTAATCAGTCCTTTTGGGACGTGATTATTCCGTAACTGTATCAACCCCTCATATTGCTCGTCATCAGGGTCTCTACCTTCGATTACACACACTTCGTTAACCGGGGAATGTGACGATCTCCTCGTCATGGCCGAACACCTGCCGGTGGGTGTCCTTATCGAGCACGGAAGGCACTGTAGATAGTGCGAACCGGCTTCGGTTTACGGACAACGTCTTCGGCCGGAACGTGCCTGGCTCCAACGAGACGCAGAATATCGGCGTGCTTGTTTTTCTCACGCGATATTGCTTTGACATTCAATGAGTCGAATGACTCCATCAGGTCCCACACCCGGTTGCGGTACGCTCTAAGAAAATGTTGTTTGGATGCGCACTTCTCCGTAACTTGGTGACACACCAGCTCTGAATCTCCGAAAATCTGTAGGTGTTTGATTCCGAGCCTCTCCGCCTTTTGTAAACCCAAGCACAGGGCTTCGTATTCCGCCGAGTTGTTAGTGCGGCTCCGAGGCCAACTTTGTAGGCATAGTCCTTACGGATTCCGGTTGGAGAAACCGGAAGTACCCACTGCCCGGCGCCATTCTTGCATCGCGCGCCGTCAAAGAAAAGCTTCCACAGCTCATCGGGTGCAGGTCCTACCTCCTTCGCAGCTGACATGTCAAGCCTCTCGGGCTGTACAATGGAGTAACAGCCCTGCTCTGTTCCGATTACGGCATTGAAGTCCCACAACGAGAACTCATCTTCAAGCTGTAGCACTTCGAAGGCTTGCTCAGTCAGCTCCACTGTCACCAGCTCTTCCTCTGACAACTGGACCATGCAGTCCATCTCTCCTCCGGGTATCTTCTCTACTAGGAAGGTGGAAGGCTTCTCATTAAAAATTTTCAGTCTCCTTCCTTTGAAGGGCACTTCCATGTGTGAGTAGTCTAGAGACGGTACCCGCCCAACCCGCGGTGAACTCCCGAGAGAGACACATGCCGAAGTAAGGTTCCAAGTCAACAACCACGACCTCTTGGATGACCACGATGTCGAGGGCCTTGTGCGGCCGGATAGGGATGTCCTTTATGACACCAAGCTGTCTTGACGGGGGTGCCGTCTAATTGCGGCACGCCTTGGCTGCTCCGTGTGTATTCCATCCCGATCTCGTCGCGGGACGGCCTTCGGCATCACGGTCGAGGAAGCACCGAGAATCCACCATGCAGTTGTGAACTATGTGCCCCTGCATCCGCAAAGACAGATAAAAGGGTGGCGGTCTGTTCTTCCCGGTGGCGGAGACTGTCAAAGGTTGAACCAGGACAGCAGGCTGCATCTGCTTGCCGCTTTTCATGTTCTTCAGTGATTCTTGCAGCAGATCCACCTGGCCTGGGAGCAGAAGAGCATCGTACATGCTGATTCTCGCGGGCGTTCTTTTCAACTCGTCTACAATGCTGTAGCCCGAGGTACTAGCTCCCTCTGCTTGTTTAGCCGGCTCATACTTCGTCCGGTACTGCTGGGTGGCCTCAACTCGCTGTCTCTTGGTCAGAGACGGGTACTTCAGCTTCTCCTGGGCTTGTTCTTTGGTTTCAGCTGGAGGCTGAGGTAGAGGAGCTTTAGCCGGAGTTGGGGCCCTTGCTGGCGGTTTGGCTGGAACAGCGGCGGCCTTTGTCGGAGAAGGCTTGACTGGAGCTTTCTCTTTGGATGCCTTCTCCTGGGCTGTGTAGGGCCACAGCCGCTTGTATGGTGGCAGCCCGCCGGGCTGCGGTTTCTCTCTTCTTGCGTAGACTTGCAAAGGCTTGGCCGCATCTGCGGCTTTCTTTTCTTCCTTGGCAGGCGGCACTAGATTCTCTTCTGGGAGGGCGAAGTTGGCTTCGCCGTCCAAGATCATATACAGTTCATCATCCTCTATAGCGCTGCCAGCCAAGGTCTGGATGTAGTGTTGGTGCAAAGTACAGTCTTCCTCCGAATGCGGGTCATTGCACGTGGTGCACCAGTTAACCTGGTCGGGAGGACCGGGCGGGTCTTCTATAGCAGCATTTCTTGGAGGCGGACGCCTCTGCGGCTGGTGTTCCGGGGCTTTGTCTTTCGTCAGCGCGGGTGGCGCATATGGCCTTCTAGGAGCAAGGTCCATCTGGGCCTGCTTTTTCTTCATAGCGGTCATGTCATTGGACATGGCATGGTATCCGGAGGCCAAAGCCCGCACTTCCTGTAGAATCGTGTTCTGGATGCTGCTGTCGGGTGGCGGCAACTGTGCCGGTGGAGGCAATGCGGCCAATGGAGGTGGGTTAGAATAAGGTGCATACTGCGGGGGAGCGGGAAGTGCTGGAAAATGAGGAGCAGGAGGCGGCGGGTGAGGGTAATGCAATTGAGGTGGGCCGTAAGGAGTTACGACCGGCGGCTGGATTCCACTTGCTGTTGGGGTTGCTGTCTCGATGTGGACGGCGCACCGCCAGAAGCAGGAGGATATTGGGATCTGGGGAAGTCGGGATGAATGGGTTCCTGCACCCTGGACGGGAGTCTGCCGATGGAAATAATGTCAGCTTCAGCTTGCTGGGCAGCCTCGTACAGCGCAGGAAACTCGTCAATTCTGGCGATCTTCAGCAGCAGGCATATGTCTGAGTTAAAGGATCTCAGATAGTAATGAGCAGCCATGCCGACTGAAGGCCGAAGTTCGCGAGGTACCCGTTTCCAGGATCTCGCAAACCTGATGTTAAAATCAGACACCTCCTCTTGAGGATGTCTCTGGATAGCTTGGAACTGATGCAGTAGAGAAGTAGGGTCAGCAGACTCGTTGCATCCTTTTACGAGCCTCCTGGCAAGCTGGGGCCACCCTGTGATGGATCCCTCTGGCAGCGATCTCCACCAGTAGAGAAGCTTTCCCCTCAGGGAAAGGGCCAGCAGACGGGTCTTCACACTCTCATCGGTAATAGTATGCAATGCGGCCAGGGCAAGGATGTCCTGGATGTGCTCGTACGCCGTCTTGCCGTAGCCGTCGTATGTGGGAATAGACTTTAAAGCAGCGGGGGGCACAGCTTGCTGTCCGACCAGGGCCAAGGGCCCCGTAGAGTCCACCGCCGGGAAGAGATCATCGTCATTCGGGTGTTGGGCAGCCATTTCTTCTTCTTCTTCTCCGCCGTCGGTTGTGTACTCAGTGTCGGTACTTTCCGAGGATGCAGGATCTTCTTCTTCCTCGGCCTCTTCTATTTCGTACTCGGCTCCTCCGACTTCGGCTTCGGCCTCTTCTTGGATTTCAGCCTCGGCTTCGTCGAAGCGAGCTCGCGGATCAGCCAGCCTGGGAACTTCGCCTCGAGCGTTGATGTCCAGTTCGTAGAACTCAGGCGGGCTTCTCGGATCCCTTGCTTGCCACCTTCTTGTGTGCATGAAGGTGCTGGGACCGGTCTCTCGGACTCAGAGGATTTGTTCGTGCAGAGTCGCCAGGTGTTCGGATTTGGAACAGCAATGAAGCGAACACCGGTGCTTCAATTCTGTCGGGGGTGAGAAACTTCCTTGTCTCACCGAGAGCTCAGGATCCACTGTCAGCGCCAGGTGGAGACTGATCAGAAAATCTCTCTTCAAACGTGGGACCAGGGTCCCACCGGGCGTGCCAGAGAAACTGTTGGTTACGAATCTGCCATGAGGAAAGGATTTTGGGTTAATGCGCCCAGATTCGCCCACCAGCATGAAAGGCCGGAAGGAAGAGATGCCTTCGGGCCAATCTCCGGAGAAGGCCGGCTCCTTTTGGGGGTTTTTTGATTTAAGCTAAGAGTACGGGAAAGAGATAAATGAACAGAAAGGAATTTACAAATATACGTGGAGGTTGGTGGGGGGAACTAACAGTACGGCAACCAACAATCACCAATACTTACTGCATTACAAATATAAAGCGCGGCTGAGAATTGCAAAATCTAACGTATACTTCCGATACTTAAGCAGTGTACGCACGGCTACAATGGTCCCCTAACAGACATTCCCTACAAGGAACTAACAGTACGGCAACGCATCAATCACCACCTACGGACACTAACATGAGTAGAAAGCAATCATAGAGATATCAGAGCCAGGTATATGTGTCGTGTAGAGAATTTAACCGCACAGCTTCAATGGCTCCCTAACAGACATTCCCTACAAGGAACTAACAGTACGGCAGCGCATCAATCACAGGATACGGACCAGACAACGTAACACACAACTTATGAAACTGCTACCACATCTATTCTATGTATCCTTTTAATTCATGAAGTACAGAGGGTGCTTTAAACAAGCAATGCTAGAGGCACTTGATCACCAAATGCTGAAATGAATCAACGAGCCGTGACACAGGTTAGCCTAAGGCATGAATATAAAGAAAGGCAGCATAAAAAACGAAAGCACGAGAACAGAACCAGGCATACAAATTATATTTATAAGCAGAAGCACGGTTACATTGGTTCCCTAACAGACATTCCCCATCCACCCTTTACAATGAATTCATGGTGGGCTTTTATAGCCCGAGTCCCTCCCGTTACATTAATGGGCACAAGGTCCCGATCAAACATAAGCTGACAAAAGCGGCGAAAGAGCTGCAAATGCTGACCTTTTGTCGGACCGGACTGTACCCGCAGCATGGTCTTCCTGGAAGCTGGACAGCTTCGTGGCGGTGTGTTGGTCTGAACTTCTCTCTGGCAATGATGCGGGTAGCTGGAGCAGGTGAAACCTCGGATCAGCTTTAAATGAGGCCTGCGGCGCGGGCAGTGCAGCCCATGCTTGTCCTTTTGCTCGGCACGTTTCGGCTCTAATCCCGAAGCTGGACACTTGTCAGATGATGAATGATGCTTTTTGACACGTGTCTGCCTTGAAAGGCAGGTTATCCAACTTCGCTTGGGATCAGAGCGCCTCGGGTTGCGTGGGCAGAATACAGTGCAGTCGGGAAGGCCTTCATGCCTTGGTCAAATTCTGGGTTTGTTCCCCACTGCGCACCTGTCAAGGGCGCACTCCGACTTCGTTGCGAAGTCGGACTGCGCACAGGCGAAAACTGGTGTCTGCCGCCGTACGGACTTGCTCCAGCACTTGATCTTTCTTCTGTCAGCCTGCCAGTCTGCCAGTTGCAAGGTGCGCCCAGAAAGTGGGGCGAAGTCAGACTTCGCACCAAAACTGGGCGAAGTGCGAACTTCGCACCAAAATGGGCGAAGTGCGAACTTCGCACCAACACTTAGCCATTTTTCAGGTAACTTGCTTGGAAAGTTAAAAAACCAAGCTGGGGACTCCGAGAAAGGGGGAAAGAAAGAGAATGCGGGAAAGAAAAGGAAAGGAGAGAAGAAGGAAGGAAAATAGAGGAAGAGGGGAAAAGAAGAGCAGCACTGTTACAAACTTGAAAACATTGCACCCCGTGCAAAATGTGACAACAGTTCCTTGTTTGTGCCATCTCCCCTACCTTCGCATAAAGCTTAGGTATTGTGCCAAGTAGGCTGGACACCTTCACCTCAACCATCACATTTAGTACTTGCACTACCAATTACTCTGTTGATGATTGTTTCTCCCTAAATTCTTCTATAGTGATTGGATTCTTCAACTTTTTCTCTTGGATAAGTCTTTCTTACTTTATCTTTTAGTTTTCTTCCTCTATCAAAATATGAACTTCCTACCATCTCTCCTTCTCCTTGGTAGGATTTGGATATTGCTCAACATTTTTTTCCCGAGCCCTTGTCACCACTAGCACATGTTTGTCCTTATTCGGTTAGTCCCCTACAAGTTCTATGTCAATAAAATTGACATTTTGTGTTCCACTAGAACTGGCTTTCTTAGGTCAATTCACCTCCTTATGATTGCCTAGTTCACACCACCTACACATATGTTCTTTATTACTATTTTTGGTATTTAATAGCGGGTTTTGATAATTCCTTGCGAAATGTCCCCACTCTTGGCATCTTCTACACTAAATAATGGGTATCCCGTGCAAGTCATACTATAATCAACTTTGTTCTCCTTGTTGTCTATTACTTTTTTGGGATTGCCTTCATCTACGATGATTATTCCTGTAGCCACCACTCGTCGCTCCTTGTCCATTCTTGGAGGTGTTGGGTTTTTCTTCTTTTTCCTCTTTTTGCATCGTCATCATCTTGTGCCTCACACTCTTTAAATAAAATGGAAAATCTCCCACTGCATGTCTCATGACTTAGCATATATTATAATACGCATTCCTCAAACAATTCACATTTGTGTACCCTTCTGATTTATAGTTTGAGTACCAAATTTCTTTCTTCTCCTTCTTTTCGCCCTTCACCTCATTGATCATTCTCTCAAAGTCCTATTTAATCATTTGGATTGCTGCATACAATTCTTTTATCACTGTAAGAGTCATCACTTTTGAAGTGACTTATCCTCGTCGCTGTCTTCTCTACCTCACTTTCCAAATTTTGTGTTCTCAATTATGGTTCACCTTTGCCATCTGTATCCATATGTGCCCTAACAATGCATCATGAGCTGGTTTTTGCATGGCAATCACCATGATGTCCATTATGAACTCTTGGTCAGCAACCTTTACCTTTTGATTTGTGAATACTCCCTTCATTTCTATTCCATATTGGTCTACAACATATAATCGAAAATTTGGAGACCACAAAAATGGTGCTCAAATGTCTTTCCAAGTCTTCTCAGGCATTACATTCACACTAGACCCTCCATCAACTATCACTTGTGTCAAATTATGGTTTAGCAACTGCATATGAATCAATGTTAACTTCTTCCCAACTTCAATTATCAACATTGTTGGATCGATGAACTGATCCCTCCTTATCGTTGGGACTTCCTAACATCGTGGCTCCACAACCTTCCTTGTTTGTGCTAGTTCCCCTACCTTAGAATAAATATTAGGTATTGCGCCAAGTAAGCTGGACACCTTCATCTCAACCATCGTGTGTAGTACTTGCGCTACCAATTACTCTGTTGATGATTGTTTCTCCCTAAATTCCTCTATAGTGATTGGTTTCTTCAACTTTTTCTCTTGGATAAGTCTTTCTTGCTTTACCTTTTAGTTTTCTTCCTCTATCAAATCATGCACTTCTTGCCATATCTCCTTCTCCTTGGTAGGTTTCGTATATTGCTGAGCTTTCTTTGCCCAAGCCCTTGTCACCGCTAGCATATGTTTGTCCTAATTCGGTTGGTCCCCTACAAGTTCTATGTCAATAGAATTGACATTTTGTGTTCTGCTGGAATTGGGTTTCTTAGGTCAATTCACCTCCTTATGATTGCCTAGTTCACACCACCTACACATGTTCTTTATTACTATTTTTGGTATTTACTAGCGGGTTTTGATAATTCCTTGTGAAATGCCCCCACTCTTGGCATCTTCTACACTGAATAATGGGTATCCCATCCAAGTCATACTATAATCAACTTTGTTCTCCTTATTGTCTATTACTTTGTTGGGGTTTCCTTCATCCATGATGATTACTCCTGTAGCCACCACTTGTCGCTCCTTGTCCAATCTTGGAGGTGTTGGGTTTTTCTTCTTTTTCCTCTTTCTGCATCGTCATCATCTTATGCCTCACACTCCTTAAATAAAATGGAAAATCTCCCACTGCATGCGTCATGACTTAGCATATATTACAATACGAATTCCTCAGACGATTCACATTTGTGTGCCCTTCTGATTTATAGTCGGAGTACCAAATTTTTTTCTTCTCCTTCTTTTTGCCCTTCACCTCATTGATCATTCTCTCAAAGTCCTTTTTCACTGTTTGGATTTCTACATACAATTCTTTTGTCACTGTAAGAGTCATCACTTCTGAAGTGACTTATTTCCACCGTCGTCTGCTTTGCTTCACTTTCCAAATTGTGTTCTCACATATGCTTCTTGATACATGGTAGGCAGTACTACCTTCATATTTTTCTTTTATCTCGGTAGCAACCCATCTGTTAGTTGTAGTTCCATCTTATGTATTAGTTCCTTAAGTCTTCTGTTATAGGACTTAATATCTTCATCTTTCTTCTATTTTGTAGAGTATATCTCCCCAATAATTTTAGTGTCATCCCTCAACAGCTTGAATTCTTTCTTGAATTCCTCAACTAGATCTTGCTATGTTGTGAAGGGATTCATTCTCTCCCTCTTTAGATGCGAGTCCATTGCGAATCCTCACAATGTGGTTGGAAACAGTCTTAAGCAAGCATCTTGGTCATCTAGTTTGTTGGCATGCCATATAGTAGTAGAGGTTCTGACGTGACATTCTAGGTCTTCCTTCCCATCATTCAAAAAGGTGGACACTTGTTTTCTTACCGCTATGACAATATTCGCCATTGGGGGATGATTTTCTTCTCTTGAATTTTCCCCACTTATTGATGGCTCATTTTTTGTAACAAGCTTACTCTCTCTCTCTCTCACACACCCCATCATGGTTTGAACCTGGGTCTCCTGAAAGAGAGGACAAAGCCCAAACCACTAGGTACTTCTTCTCTTGGTCCTCGTGGTCTTGGTGTTTCTATTTTTGGTTCTTCTTTACCAAACAACTCTCTAGCAAACAATTTTCAACTACCCACTATTGCACCTATGCTTCACAACCTCCTTCACGAATACACAAGCGTTGGCTTTGGTCTTCACACACTCCCATTGTTTTCCTTATGCTTGACTCCCATTTGCACCTCTTGGCAATCTCCCCCACTCTTATGTTGGTGTTACCAATTGGTCAACCTCATCTCTCCATGCACTCTCCACCTTGGTGCCCTGACTCGTACGAGCATCTTATTCGGTCTATCCTTTGTTTATTTGCTGCACCTCATGTTGGACCTCATCCTCTGTTGTCAATGTATGCCACCTTCCATTTTCATCACTGGAACTATCTTCCTCTTGAGTATTCCAAATATGTTCCACTTCCAATTGTTCAGGTTTTGTTCTCCTTAACTGCAATTCTTTGACTTCTTACAGGCTGATAAATTTTTCTGCGGTTACATCTCCCATGTCCTCGCAACAAGGAATCTGTCATCCACCTCTCCAATCTTCACACATTCTAGGCTCGAACTTCAAACAACAACGATGCCAAATATAGAACGATGGTGAGTATTTAAACACTTGGAGGAACAATTGGAAAGACAAATCCTAGGAGCCAACTGAGACTACAGTCATTGCTGGTCTAACTTCATACATTGTACACCCTTCTACGACAACTCTAATTGTATGGCAAACCCACTTGTATGACAAGTTACCAACTTGCACTTGTATGACACTATCAACATGCACTTGAATGGCAAACACTTGTACAACATCGTTACAATTCAATCAAAGTGGCAATCTCCCTACAACTATATATTGGCAATGACTCTGTATGGTGACAACTGCGTCACACCTTGTACGACACTCATGATGACCCTCATATGGTAGTTTGACAACAATGCTTGTACGACTTTTGTACAATTATACTGCACTATATCTTCCTGTAACTTTTGTTTGCAACTCCTTGTAACCTGCACACTTAGAACTTGGTACACAACCTAACAATCTATTGCAACATAGTCTCACACATACATTAACACATAGATGGAAATGGAATGCCTTTTCATTATCTTTGCATGTCCAGCACTGGCATTACAAGTATGTCTTGACTTGTAGTACATAGATTGTATAGAATGCTCTAACTTCACAGGACAATCTTGTAATCCTCGTACTCTCCAAGACTATTGTCTCTCTCCTACCATGTAATAGACACCCCTATTTGCTGCTCTGAAATAACTGAGGATTTTTTCTTTGTTTCCGTTTTTGTAATGTCTGATTTTTTTGTGTTTTTTCTGATGTTTTGCTGATAGGTATTATATGTAATTATTTTGGGGTTTTTGTGCTTTATAATGTGTGAACATATTCATAAAGAAAAACTCTAAATTGCATAGACATAAACTGGAATGAAACAAATTGAAACCCAACACCAAACAACATTATTTTATTCAAATTTCTGACCTAGAAATGCAAGTACAGGTCTGATACAAAATTCTGGAAATAAACCATACACAGCTGAACACACCAAAATGCTCATAACTTCATCAAACGGGCTCCGAATGACATGCCGTAAAATGCAACAATCTTGTACAAGCTAGGAGCCAATGTCTGGACAGCAAAAACATCCGAAATTTGACTGAATTTATTGCACACTTCCCAAGGTAATGGTATAGCCTACTGAAAAGGGTACGGCCAACTCCAAGAACCCTCAAATCACACCACAAAACACTAAAATGAATCACACCCAGATGAAAATGACCAAAAAATAGAAGACCCAGAAGATCTCCTCAAACACCCACTGAAGTTGCCGAAATCACAAACCCTACCGCTGCAAATCAAGCTCAAATCTATGTCCCCTGAAGTAGAAACACCCAGAACTGACTAGGGAGGACCTTTAACCCCCGAAACCAGTGATACCAATGGAGTTTTTCATCTCCAAAAGCCAAAGTCTGCAATTGCTGAAGCAAATTTGACAGAGTTATGTTATGTTGCCAGAAAGAAGATGATGCAAATGAGCTCCAAAACTCCAATATAAACCCCATGCCTCATTTTTAGGTTTTTTGGGCTCTAAACACATTTAAAAATAATATTATTTTATTGCCTTAAGAACTCCTACGTCCCCCCCTTGGGATGTGCATCCACCCCCTTGGCCTAGTAGGACAACGTTGTTTTAAAAAAAAACATAAAGTTACTTTTTTTTTATTTTTATTTTTTATATCATTTGGCCCTTTTTAATTAAAAAGTAACTTTAATAACTTCCAAATATTTCGCCCAACCTTAGCAACTGAATAAATTCATCAAATAAGGCAACCAAAACACTGCAAATGTGGAATGAAGTAGACCAAAGCTGACACTGCCAAAATTAGCAGTTACTATAAATAGTAACTCCATCAGAATCACCCAACAAAGCCCTCGGAAGGACTTAGAACTCCTTAGCACTACTCTGAACAAAAACCCATAAAATTCATCATCACTAAACGTCTCAGCTCCGACTTACTAAAAATAGTAAGTGGTGGAAGAAAGCTCCGAATCGCCTCTAGAAAGAGGCAGAGGAGTGCTGGTGAAGCACTGATCGCCATGGAACAACCCACTTAGGGTTCCCAAACATCCCTATTTAGCCTATGGGAACCCAGGAATAGGCTAAATCACCACAACTGACTGACTACTTAGAAAGGGGACATTACATACCATCATTGTTGAACAAATGAGTGGGGGATCCTTTTATGCTTATGGGTCGGAAGTTAGAAGAAATTGTTGCTTGAACACCTCACCACATAACTGCCTACGTTATCATTATACGACTATGACATTAGTCATGCATTAATCTCATGACGTCATCCATGTCATCTAATCAAAATGGCATCTTGCATTCCATTTGAAAATACATTTCTTTTTCATTTGATTCTCATCTACATTTGACTTCACATTTTATTTACTTTATAAAACTTAAAACTTGTGCACATTTTGCATTTATTCTTCCTATGTACAATGTCTACTTTGGCTATTGTCCAGAACTAGCTCCTACATATCTCTGTATTTCATTTATCAATGTTATGTTCAAATTGCTCTTGCATCTATTCTGAATATGATCATGGTGAACGTATGTTTTGGAATGTTTTTGGAAATTATTGTGAATTCCAACAAATCTAATCATGGAGCTAGAGTGATGGAAGCCTTATTAATTTTATTCATGGAAGCATAATATTTATACAAATCTAGAGGCTATGATTAGTCTGTAATAGTGTGATCCCTAATCCTACCAACCAAAAAAGTGATCCCTAATCCTACCAACCAACAAACTATGGAGTACATAATATTCTATCTAACTGTAGCTTGCTAAAATAAACCAATTCTAACTTTATAAATTGTGCATGTTGGCTTCTAGATTGCCAACTTGGTGTGCACTAATTTATTTTCTAAAAACTAAATAATGTAATAAATTAATTAATAACCTAACATAGAGCATCATACTCCTATGCTTCCATCCATTGAGGGTAGTAGGATATCAATGTTATAAGTGTACAAGAAGTAAACCTTCCTAAACCAAGCCCAACACCGGTCAATGTCAATGACATTATTGCCTGTTGCCACATTTTGCACGGGGTGCAATGTTTTCAGTTTTGTAGCAGTGCTGCTCTTTATTTCCCCTCTTCCTCTCTTTCCCTTTCTTCCTCTCTCCTTTTCTCTCTCTTTCCTACATTCTCTTTTTCCCCCCTTTCTTGGAGCCCCTCAGTTGAATTTCAGAGTTGACAGCAGTTGCCCTGGAAAATGGCTAAGTGTTGGTGCGAAGTTCGCACTTCGCCCAGTTTTGGTGCGAAGTTCGCACTTCGCCCAGTTTTGGTGCGAAGTCCGACTTCGCCCATTTTCTGGGCGCACCTTGAAGCAGGCTGGCAGGCTGACAGAATAATGACAAGTGCTGGAGCGAAGTCCGTACGGTGGCAGAAACCAGCTTTCACCTGTGCGCAGTCCGACTTCGCAGCGAAGTCGGAGTGCGCCCTTGACAGGTGCGCAGTAGGGAAACAAACTCGAGCTGCGAAGTCGGAGTGTGCCCTTGACAGGTGCGCAGTAGGGAAACAAACTCGAAAATGCACCCAAGGCATAAAGGCCTTCCCGACTGCGTTGTTTTCGGTCTGCGCAACCCGATGGCGCTCTGATCCCAGGCGAAGTTGGATAAACTGCCTTTCAAGGCAGACACGTGTCAAACAGCATCATCCATCATCTGACAAGTGTCCAGCTTCGGGATTTGAGCCAAGACGTGCCGAGCAAAAGGACGAGCATGGGTTGCACTACCTATGCCAGTGACCTCATTTAAAGCTGATTGGAGGTTCTACCAGCTCCAGCTACCCGCATTCCTGCCGAGAAGAAGTTCTGCCCAACACACCGCCACCTAGCTGTCCAGCTTCCAGGAAGACCATGCTGCGGGTACAGTCCGGTCCGACAAAAGGTCAGCATTTGCAGCTCTTTTCGCCGCTTTTGTCAGCTTGTGTTTGACTGGGACCTGGTGCCCATTAATGTAACGGGAGGGACTCGGGCTATATAAACCCACCATGATTTCATTATAAAGGGTGGAAGGGGAATGTCTGTTAGGGAACCGTTGTAACCGTGCTTCTGCTTATAAATATAATTTGTATGCCTGGTTCTGTTCTGCTGCTTTTATTTCTTTATGCTTATGCTTTACGCTTCCCTGTGTCACGGCTCGTTGATTCGTTTCAGCATTTGGTGATCAGGCACCTTTAGCATTGTTTGTGCCATGGCTTGTTGATTCATTTCAGCATTTGGTGGTCAAGCACTTTTGAACTTTATATAATAGATGTGGTAACAGTTCCATCAGTTGTGTGTTACGTTGCTGTCCGTAGTGGTGATTGATGCGTTGCCGTCTTTGTTAGTTCTCCTTTTAGGGAGAATGTTTGCTAGGGGACCATTGTAGCTGTGCGTATAAATTCTCTGCATGACACATATACCTGGCTCTGACATCTCTTAGTTGCTTTCTGTTTTGAGTTTCCGTACGTAGTGGTGATTGATGCATTGCCGTGCTGTTAGTTCTCCTTGTAGGGAGAATGTTTGCTAGGGGACCATTGTAGCTGTGCGTATATTGCTTAGTACAGAAAGTACACTTAGGTTTTGCAGTTCTTTGTCATGCTTTGTATTTATGATGCAGTAAGCAATGGTGATTAATGTGTTTCCGTACTGTTAGTTCCCCCCCACCAAACTCCAATTCATTTGTAAATTCTTTCCGTTTCTTTATCTCTTTCCTGCACTCTTAGCTTAAAACCCCCCAAAGGAGTTGGCCTTCTCCGAAGATTGGCACGGAAGGCATCTCTTCCTTCCGGCCTTTCATGCTGGTGGGCGAATCTGGGCGCATTAACCCAAAATCCTTTCCTCATGGCAGATTCGTAACCAACAGTTTCTCTGGCACGCCCGGTGGGACCCGTTGGTTACGAATCTGCCATGAGGAAAGGATTTTTGGTTAATGCGCATGAAAGGCCGGAAGGAAGAGATGCCTTCCGAGCCAATCTCCGGAGAAGGCCGGCTCCTTTTGGGGGGCTTGATTTAAGCTAAAGGGAACAGGAAAGAAATAAAGGAACGGAAAGAGACAAATGTACAGAAAGAGATACAAATATGTCCAAAGGTTGGTGGGGGGAACTAACAGTACGGGAACATACCAATCACCGCTACTTACTGCATACAAACACAGAGCATGACAAGGAACCGCAAAACCTAGGCGTACTTCCGATACACCAGCAGCGTATGCACAGCTTCAATAGCTCCCTAGCAAACATTCCCTACAAGGAACTAACAGCAGGGGATCGTATCAATCACCAGATACATACACTGACAGGGGTAGAAAGTAAACCTAGAGATGTCAGAGCCAGGTATATGTGTTAGGTAGAGAGTTTAACCGCACAGCTTCAATGGCTCCCTAGCAAACATTCCCTACAAGGAACTAACAAGGGGGGATCGCATCAATCACTGGATACGGGCCAGCAACGTCACACACAACCGATGGAACTGCTACCAAATTTATAATGAATGCTTTAAATAATGAAGTACGGAAGGTGCTTTAAGCAAGCAATGCTAGAGGAACTTGATCGCCAAATGCCAAAGTGAATTAACGAGCAACGACACAGGTGGGCCTAAGGCATATAATGAAAGACAAGATAAAAGAATAAAGATAGTAGAACGGAACCGTGCATACAGATTGTATTCATAAGCGTAGCACGATACAAAGAAGCACGGTAGTTCCCTAACAAACATTCCCCTTCCACACCTTACAATGAATTTCGGATGGGCTTTTATAGCCCGAGTCCCACCGTTACATTAATGGGCACAGAGTCCCGATCAAACATGAGTCGACGTAAGCGGCGAAAGAGCCGCAAATGCCGACCTTTTGTCGGATCGGGCTGCACCCGCAAGCATGGTCTTCCTGGAATCTGGACAGCTACGTGGCGGAGTGCTGGGTAATTCTTCAAGTCGGCAGGCTTGCTAGTAGCTGGAGCTGGTGAAACCTCAGATCAGCTTTGAATGTGGCTATTAACGCAGCGGTGCGAGCAGCCCATGCTTATCCCTTTTGGTCGGCAGTCTTGGTTCAAATCCCGAAGTCGGACACTTGTCTGATGATGGGTTATGCCGTGTGACACATGCCTGCCTTAGAGGGCAGTCTATCCATCTTTGCTTGGGATCGGGGCTCCTTGGGATGCGTGCAAAAATCAGTGCAGTCGGGAAGGCCTTCACGCCTTGGTCAAATTCCGGGTTTGTTCCCCTATCGTACACCCGTCAAGGGCGCATTCCCGCTCCGTTGAGAAGTCGAACCGCGCACGAGCGAACACCGGTGTCCGCCGCCATATGGACTCGCTCCGGCATTTTACCCTTTTTCTCGCATTGACTCGTCGATCGCGATGGCAAGGTGCGCCCAAGAGGTGGGGCGAAGTACGAACTTCGCACCAAAACTGGGCGAAGTGCGCACTTCGCACCAAAACTGGGCGAAGTGCGAACTTCGCACCAAAACCGGGCGAAGTGCGAACTTCGCACCAAAACCGGGCGAAGTGCGAACTTCGCACCCAGACTTAGCCAATTTCGGATAGACTCGCTGGAAAGCTGGAAAATCAACTGGGGAACTCCATGGAAAACAAGGGGGGAGAGAAAGAGAATGGGAAAGAAAAGGAAAGGGAGAGAAGCAAGAAAAACGGAAGGAGGAAAAGAAGAGCAGCACTGTTACAAAACAACATTGAAGACATTGCACCCCGTGCAAAAATGTGACAACATTTCTGGCGGCTCGCGGGGTGTCGAGCTCGCCTCGGCGCAAAGAATCCATGCCTTCATCCTTTGGATGCAGAGGAACTTGCCTCCCCTGCCTTTTTCTGCTCTAACTGTTCTCCTTGCGGCAACTGTTCTTCAGATTCATCTTTGTCAGTCGCCTCATCAGTATCTCCTTCTGAAAGGTCTCCATTTCCTGCTTCTGCCTCGCACATGCGAGTGTACGCCTCTTGGGCTGAGCGCCAGGCTTCCGCTTCGAATGGCTTGCGGTCAGCTATGTCTTCTAATGCTCCGTGAAAAGCAGCGACCGCGTGCAGGTCGATGGTGAGGTATCTTTTCTCTAACTCCTGAAAATAGGAGCGGATCCTGGAATATCTGGACACCATCTGAGTGACCTGACTGTCTTGAATTGGCTCAGTCCAGCTATCAATTTCAGCTGTATCTGCTTCAAAGGACTGCCAATTCTTCTTTACCCGATCTAGGGTAAGGAGCTCGCCATTCTCAACAAAACCTGGACACCCAAGTTACGTAAGAGCGTGAAAGGGGGCCGCACAGATATCTTTTTCATGCCCGAATGCATCAAGCATTCGTCCGGCCACTCTCACCTCTTCAACTTTTCTAAAATATTTGTGCAAGGTCACCCTTGCACCTGCCCATTCTGCAGCGAATGAGGACACGGGGGAAAAAAGGACGCCTTCAGCCGGAACGTACCTGGCTCCAACAGACGCCAGAATATCCGCGTGCTTGTTTCTCTCACGCGATATTGCCTTAACGTTCAATGAGTCAAACGATTCCATCAGGTCCCGGACCCGATTGCGGTACGCTCTAAGATAGTGATGCTTAGACGCGCATTTATTCGTAACTTGATGACACACTAACTCGAATCTCCGAAAATTTGGAGATGCTTGATTCCGAGCCTTTCCGCCTTTCGCAGACCTAAGCACAGGGCTTCGTATTCCGCCGAATTGTTAGTACGGCTCCAGGCCAGCCTGTAGGCATAGTCCCTCTGGACTTCGGTTGGAGAAACCAGGAGGACCCCTGCACCGGCGCCATTCTTGCAACGGGCGCCGTCAAAGAAAAGCTTCCACAGCTCTTCGGGTGCAGGTCCTACCTCCTTCGCAATGGACACGTCAAGCTCCTCGGGCTGCTTAATGGAATAACAGCCCTGCTCTGTCCCGATTACGGCATTAAAATCCCGCAACGAGAACTCGTCTTCTAGCTGTAGCACTTCGAGAGCTTGCTCGGTCAGTTCTATTGTCACCAGTTCTTCTTCTGACAACTGGACCATGCAGTCCATCTCTCCGCCGGGTATCTTGTCTACTAGAAAAGGGGAAGGCTTCTCATTGAAAATTTTCAGTCTCCTTCCTTTGAAGGGCACTTCCATGTGCGAGTAGTCTAGAGACAGGTACCCGCCCAACTTCGCAGTGAACTCCCGAGAGAGACACATGCCGAAGTAAGGCTCCAGGTCAACAATCACGACCTCTTGGATGACCACAATGTCGAGAGCTTTGTGCAGCCGGATAGGGATGTCCTTTATGACACCAACTGTCTTGACAGGGGTGCCGTCTAATTGCAGCACACCTTGGCTGCTCCGCGTGTATTCCATCCCGATCTCATCGCAGACGGCCTTCGGCATCACAGTCGAGGAAGCACCAGAATCCACCATGCGCTTGTGAACTATGTGCCCTTGCATCCGCAAAGACAGATGAAAGGGTGGCGGTCCTGTTCTTCCCGGTGGTGGAGACTGTCAAAGGTTGAACCAGGACAGCAGGCTGCATCTGCTTGCCGTTCTTCATGTTTTTTAGTGATTCTTGCAGCAGATCTACCTGGCCTGGAAGCAGAAGGGCATCGTACATGCTGATTCTGGCAGGAGTCTTCTTTAACTCGTCTACAATGCTGTAGCCCGAGGTACTAGCTCCTTCTGCTGGTTTAGCCGGTTCATACTTGGTCCGGTACTGTTGGGTGGCCTCAACTCGCTGTCTCTTGGTCAGAGACGGGTACTTCAGCTTCTCCTGGGCTTGTTCTTTGGTTTCGGCTGGGGGCTGAAGTACAGGGAGCTTAGCGGGAGTTGGGGCCTTTGCTGGAGGCTTAGCTGGAACAGCAGCGGTCTTTGCTGGAGAAGGTTTAGCGGGAGCTTTATCTTTGGATGCCTTCTCCTGGGCTGTGTAAGGCCACAGCCGCTTGTACGGTGGCAGCCCATTGGGCTGCGGTCTTTCTCTTCTCGTGTATACCTGCAAAGGTTTAGCCGTGTCCGCAGCTTTCTTTTCTTCCTTGGCGGGCGTCACTGGGTTCTCTTCTGGCAGGGCAAAATTGGCCTCACCGTCCAAGATCATGTACAGCTCATCATCTTCTATAGTGCTGCCGGCCAAGGTCTGGATGTAGTGCTGGTGCAAAGTGCAATCTTCCTCCGAATGCGGGTCATTGCACGTAGTGCACCAGTTGACCTAGTCAGGAGGACCAGGTGGGTCATCTATAGCAAGCATTTCTCGGAGGCGGACGCCTCTGCGGTTGGTTTTCTGGGGCTTTATCTTTTGTCAATGCCGGTGGCGCATACGGCCTTCTAGGAGCAAAGTCCATTTGGGCTTGCTTCTTTTTCATAGCTGTCATGTCATTGGACATGGCATGATATCCGGAGGCCAAAGCCCGCACTTCTTGTAGAATCGTGTTCGCTGTCGGGAGGCGGCAACTGTGCCGGTGGAGGCAAAGCGGCCAATGGAGGAGGGTTAGAATAAGACGCATACCGCGGGGGAGCAGGAAGCGCCGGAAAATGCGGAGCGGGAGGAGGCGGATGAGGGTAATGCAACTGAGGCGGGCCGTATTGAGTTACGACCGGCGCCGGATTCCACCGCGGGCCGGGGCTGCTGCCCTGAAGTAGACGGCACACCACCGAAGCGTAAGGATACTGCGATCTTGGAAAGTCGGGATGAATCGGCTCTTGCATTCTGGACGGAAGCCTGCCGATGGAGATAATGTCAGCTTCAGCTTGTCGGGCAGCCTTCGTACAGTGCAGGGAACTCGTCAATTCGGGCGATCTTCAGCAGCAGGCATATGTCTGAGTTGAAGGACCTCAGATAGTAGTGAGCAGCCATGCCGGCTGAAGGCCGAAGTTCGCGAGGTACCCGTTTCCAGGATCTCGCAAACCTAATGTTAAAATCAGACACCTCCTCTTGAGGATGCCTCTGGATTGCTTGGAACTGATGCGAGAGAGAGGTAGGATCAGCAGACTCGTTGCATCCTTTTACGAGCCTCCTGGCAAGCTGGGGCCACCCTGTGATGGATCCCTCTGGCAGCGATCTCCACCAGTAGAGAAGCTTTCCCCTCAGGGAAAGGGCCAGCAGACGGGTCTTCACACTTTCATCGGTGATGGTATGCAGTGCGGCCAGGGCAAGGATGTCCTGGATGTGCTCGTACGCCGTCTTACCGTAGCCGTCGTATGTGGGAATAGACTTTAAAGCAAGCGAGGGGGCACAGCTTGCTGACCGATCAGGGCCAAAGGCCCTGTAGAGTCCACCGCCGGGAAGAGATCATCGTCATTCGGCTGTTGATCAGCCATTTCTTCTTCTTCTCCGCCGTCGGTTGTGTACTCGGTATCGGTACTTTCCAAGGATACAGGATTTTCCTCTTCCTCGGCCTCTTCTACTTCGTACTCGGCTCTTCCGACCTCAGCCTCGGCTTCGTCGAAATGAGCTCGCGGATCAGCCAGCCTGGGTATCTCGCCTCGAGCGTGGATGTCTAGTTCGTAGAACTCAGGCGGGCTTCTCGGATTTCTTGTTCGCCACCTTCTCGTGTGCATGAAGGTGACCGGACCGGTCTTCTAGACTCAGAGGATTTGTTCGTGCAGAGTCGCCAGGTGTTCAGATTTGGAACAGCAATGAAGCGAACACCGGTGCTTCGATTCTGTCGGGGGTGAGAAACTTCCTTGTCTCACCAAGAGCTCAGGAACTGTCAGCGCCAGGTGGAGACTGATCGGAAAATCTCTCGTCAGATGTGGGACCCGTGTTCCGCCGAGCGTGGCAGAGAAACTGTTGCGCTAGGTGGAAACTGGATGGGTACTCTTTCTTTAAATCGTGGGACAAGCGTCCCACCGGGCGTGCCAGAGAAACTCTTGGTTACGAATCTGCCATGAGGAAAGGATTTTTGGTTAATGCGCCCAGATTCGCCCACCAGCATGAAAGGTCGGAAGGAAGAGATGCCTTCCGAGCCAATCTCCGGAGAAGGCCGGCTCCTTTTGGGGGGCTTGATTTAAGCTAAAGGGAACAGGAAATAAATAAAGGAACGGAAAGAGACAAATGTACAGAAAGAGATACAAATATGTCCAAAGGTTGGTGGGGGGGGAACTAACAGTACGGGAACACACCAATCACCGCTACTTACTGCATACAAACACAGAGCATGACAAGGAACTGCAAAACCTAGACGTACTTCCGATACACCAGCAGCGTATGCACGGCTTCAATAGCTCCCTAGCAAACATTCCCTACAAGGAACTAACAAGCAGGGATCGTATCAATCACCGGATACATACACCGACGGGGGTAGAAAGTAAACCTAGAGATGTCGAGCCGTGTATATGTGTTAGGTAGAGAGTTTAACCGCACAGATTCAATGGCTCCCTAGCAAACATTCCCTACAAGGAACTAACGGCAGGGATCGCATCAATCACCGTGATACGGGCCAGCAACGTCACACACAACCGATGGAACTGCTACCAAATTTATAATGAATGCTTTAAATGATGAAGTACAGAAGGTGCTTTAAGCAAGCAATGCTAGAGGAACCTGATCGCCAAATGCCAAAGTGAATTAACGAGCAACGACACAGGTGGGCCTAAGGCATATAATGAAAGACAACATAAAAGAATAAAGATAGTAGAACAGAACCAGGCATACAAATTGTATTCATAAGCAGAAGCACAGTTACAGTAAGCACAGTAGTTCCCTAACAAACATTCCCCTTCCACACCTTACAATGAATTTCAGATGGGCTTTTATAGCCCGAGTCCCACCCGTTACATTAATGGGCACGAGTCCCGATCAAACATGAGTCGACAGAAGCGGCGAAAGAGCTGCAAATGCTGACCTTTTGTCGGACTGGGCTGTACCCGCAGCATGGTCTTCCTGGAATCTGGACAGCTACGTGGCGGAGTGCTGGGTAATTCTTCAAGTCGGCAGGCTTGCTAGTAGCTGGAGCAGGTGAAACCTCAGATCAGCTTTGAATGTGGCTATTAACGCAGGCGGTGCAGGCAGCCCATGCTTATCCCTTTTGGTCGGCAGTCTTGGTTCAAATCCCGAAGCTGGACACTTGTCTGATGATGGGTTATGCCGTGTGACACATGCCTGCCTTAGAGGGCAGTCTATCCATCTTTGCTTGGGATCGGGGCTCCTTGGGATGCGTGCAAAAATCAGTGCAGTCGGGGAAGGCCTTCAAGCCTTGGTCAAATTCCGGGTTTGTTCCCCTACCGTACACCTGTCAAGGGCGCATTCCCGCTCCGTTGAGAAGTCGAATCGCGCACGAGCGAACACTGGTGTCTGCCGCCATATGGACCTGCTCCGGCATTTTACCCTTTTTCTGCATTGACCTGTCAGTCTGCCAGTGCAAGGTGCGCCCAGGAGGTGGGGCGAAGTGCGAACTTCGCACCAAAACTGGGCGAAGTGCGCACTTCGCACCAAAACTGGGCGAAGTGCGCACTTCGCACCAAAACTGGGCGAAGTGCGAACTTCGCACCCAGACTTAGCCAATTTCAGATAGACCTGCTGGAAAGCTGGAAAATCAACTGGGGAACTCCATGGAAAACAAGGGGGGAGAGAAAGAGAATGGGAAAGAAAAGGAAAGGGAGAGAAGCGAGAAAAACGGAAGGAGGAAAAGAAGAGCAGCACTGTTACAAAACAACATTGAAGACATTGCACCCCGTGCAAAAATGTGACAACAGGACCAGGGTCCCACACTTGAAGAGAGATTTTCTGATCAGTCTCCACCTGGCGCTGACAGTGGTTTCTGAGCACTTGGTGAGACAAGGAAGTTTCTCACCCCCAACAGAATCGAAGCACCGGTGTTCGCTTCATTGTTGTTCGAAATCTGAACACCTGGCGACTCTGCACGAACAAATCCTCTGAGTCCGAAAGACCGGTCCCAGCACCTTCATGCAAACAAGAAGGTGGCGAGCAAGGGATCCGAGAAGCCCGCCTGACTTTTACGAACTGGACATCAACGCTCGAGGCGAAATTCCCAGGCTGGCTGATCCGCAAGCTCGTGTCGACGAAGCCGAGGCTGAAATTCAAGAAGAAGCCAAAGCCGAGGTCGACGGAGCTGAGTACGAAATAGAAGAGGCCGAGGAAGAAGAAGCACCTGCATCCTCGAAAAGTACCGACATTGAGTACACAACCGACGGAGGAGAAGAAGAAATGGCTGCCCAACAGCAAAATGACGATGATCTCTTCCCGGCGGTGGACTCTACAGGGCCCTTGGCCCTGGTCGGACAGCAAGCTGTGCCCCCTGCTACTTTAAAGTCTATCCCTACATACGACGGCTACGGCAAGACGGCGTACGAGCACATCCAGGACATCCTTGCCCTGGCCGCATTGCATACCATTACCGATGAGAGTGTGAAGACCCGTCTGTTGGCCCTTTCCCTGAGGGGAAAGCTTCTCTACTGGTGGAGATCGCTGCCAGAGGGATCCATCACAGGGTGGCCCCAGCTTGCCAGAAGGCTCGTGAAAGGATGCAACGAGTCTGCTGACCCTACTTCTCTACTGCATCAGTTCCAAGCTATCCAGAGACATCCTCAAGAGGAGGTGTCTGATTTTAACATCAGGTTTGCGAGATCCTGGAAACGGGTACCTCGCGAACTTCGGCCTTCAGCCGGCATGGCTGCTCACTACTATCTGAGATCCTTCAACTCAGACATATGCCTACTGCTGAAGATTGCCCGAATAGACGAGTTTCCTGCTCTGTACGAGGCTGCCCAGCAAGCTGAAGCTGACATTATCTCTATCGGCAGACTCCCGTCCAGGGTGTAGGAACCCATTCATCCCGACTTCCCCAGATCTCAGTATCCTCCTGCTTCTGGTGGTGCGCCGTCCACATCAGGACAGCAACCCCAGCAGCAGTGGAATCCGGCGCCGGTCGTAACTCCTTACGGCCCGCCTCAATTGCATTATCCTCACCCGCCTCCTCCTGCTCCGCATTTTCCAGCACTTCCTACTCCCCCGCAGTACGCACCTTATTCTAACCCTCCTCCATTAGCCGCATTGCCTCCACCGGCACAGTTGCCGCCTCCTAACGATAGCATTCAGAATACAATCCTCCGGGAGGTGCGGGCTTTGGCCTCGGGATACCATTCCATGTCCAATGACATGACCGCTCTGAAGAAGAAGCAGGCCCAGATGGACCTCGCTCCTAGGAGGCCATATGCGCCCCCGGCGCTGACAAAAGACAAGCCCCCGGAGCACCAGTTGCAGAGGCGTCCGCCTCCGAGAAATGCTGCTATAGAAGACCCGCCTGGTCCTTCCGACCAGGTTAACTGGTGCACTACGTGCAATGACCCGCATTCGGAGGAAGACTGCACTCTGCACCAGCACTACATTCAGACTTTGGCCGGCAGCGCCATAGAGGACGATGAGCTCTACATGATCCTGGACGGCGAAGCCAACTTTGCCCTCCCAAAAGAGAATCTAGTGCCGCCCGCCAAGGAAGAAAAGAAAACCGCAGATGCAACCAAGCCTTTGCAAGTTTATTCCAGAAGAGAAAAACCGCAGCCCGGCGGGCTGCCACCATACAAACGGTTGTGGCCCTACACAGCCCAGGAGAAGGCATCCAAAGATAAAGCTCCAGCCAAGCCTTCTCCGGCAAAGGCTGCCCCTGTTCCAGCCAAGCCTCCTATAGCAAAAGCTCCCGTACCTCGGCCTCCAGCTGAAACCAAAGAACAAGCCCAGGAGAAGCTGAAGTACCCGTCTCTGACCAAGAGACAGAGAGTTGAGGCTACCCAGCGATGCGGACGAAGTATGAGCCGGCAAAAGAAGCAGAAGGAGCTAGTACCTCGAGCTACAGCATAGTAGACGAGTTAAAAAGAACACCTGCTAGAATCAGCATGTATGATGCTCTTCTGCTCCCAGGCCAAGTGGATCTGCTGCAAGAATCCCTGAAGAACATGAAAGGCGGCAAGCAGATACAGCCCGCTGTCCTGGTTCAACCTCTGACAGTCTCAGCCACTGGGAAGAACAGACCGCCCCCCTTTTATCTGTCTTTGCGGATGCAAGGGCACATAGTACACAACTGCATGGTGGACTCTGGCGCTTCCACGACTGTGATGCCGAAGGCCGTTTGTGACGAGATCGGGATGGAATACACACGTAGCAGCCAAGGCGTGCTGCAATTAGACGGCACCCCTGTCAAGACAGTTGGTGTCATAAAGGACATCCCTATCCGGCTGCACAAGGCTCTCGACATCGTGGTCATCCAAGAGGTCGTGGTTGTTGACCTGGCTCCCTACTTCGGCATGTGTCTCTCTCGGGAGTTCACTGCGAAGTTGGGCGAGTACCTGTCTCTAGACTACTCACACATGGAAGTGCCCTTCAAAGGAAGGAGACTGAAAATTTTCAATGAGAAGCCTTCCACCTTCCTAGTAGAGAGGATACCCGGAGGTGAGTTGGACTGCATGGTTCAGTTGTCGGATGAAGAGCTGGTGACAGTAGAGCTGACTGAGCAAGCCTTCGAAGTGCTACAGCTTGAAGACGAGTTCTCTTTGCGGGACTTCAATGCCGTAATTGAGACAGAGCAGGGCTGTTACTCCATTGTACAGCCCGAAAGGCTTGACATGTCAGCTGCAAAAGAAGTGGGACCTGCACCTGAGAAGCTGTGGAAGCTTTTCTTTGACGGCGCGCGATGCAAGAATGGCGCCGGTGCAGGGGTGCTTCTGGTTTCTCCGACCGGGATCCAGAAGGACTATACCTACAGGTTGGCCTGGAGTTGCACTAACAACTCGGCGGAGTACGAAGCCCTGTGCTTGGGTTTGCGAAAGGCGGAGAGGCTGGGGATTAAACACCTGCAGATATTTGGAGATTCAGAGCTGGTGTGTCACCAGGTTACGAACAAGTGCGCCTCCAAACAGCACTACCTTAGAGCGTACCGCAACCGGGTGTGGGACCTGATGGAGTCATTCGACTCGTTGAATGTCAAGGCGATATCGCGTGAGAAAAACAAACACGCTGACATTCTGGCGTCTGTTGGAGCCAGGTACGTTCCGGCTGATGACGTTGTCCAGAAACCGAAGCCGGTTCGCACTATTTACAGGCCTTCTGTGCCTGATAAGGACACCCACTGGCAGGTGTTCAGTTGTGACGAGGAGATCGTCACATTTTTGGTTAACGAAGTTGGCTTAATCGAAGGTAGAGACCCTGATGACGAGCAATATGAGGGGTTGATACAGTTAAAAAATAATCATGTCCCAAAAGGACTGATTACATTGGAGAGTCTGTTTGATCAGAATGACAGAGCAATATCTCACAGGATCAAAGTAGACCCGAAGCAGTATGCTGACCTGGAACTCGAACCTGGTAAAACTATCAAGGTCGGAACAGACTGCACGTCGGAGGAACTTGAGCAGATCAGATCACTGTGCCAGGAGTTCCCCGACATCGTGGCCTGGTGCTACGAGGATTTGAGGGGGTATGACAGAAATGTCATCCGACATACCATTGAGCTAGAGGATGGCGCCAAGCCATTCCGACAGAAGCAGAGGGCCGTGAATCCGAAGATTGAGGCCATGATGAAAGCCGAGCTCTTGAAGATGCTGGAAGCCAAAATCATCTACCCCATCAAACATTCATCCTGGGTCGCGAATTTGGTGCCCGTGAGGAAAAAGAATGGCGACATTCGTCTTTGTGTCGACTTCAGAAACCTAAATCAGGCTTCCCTCGGGGACCACTATCCGCTTCCCCAAATCGACCGGATTCTACACATCGTTCTTTGGAGCCCGAGAGATTCTCACTTTTAGATGGATTTTCCGGCTACAACCAGATTTGGGTTAAAGATGAGGACCAGCATAAGACGGCATTCACCACCAAATGGGGGTCGTTCGCCTATCAGCGCATGCCTTTTGGCTTATCCAATCCTGGTGCCACATTCCAAAGGGCCATGGACCTGGCCTTCCGAGAGCTGCTCAATAAAATCATTGTTATCTACCTTGATGACATGACCGTTTTCTCTCACCAAAGAGGGGATCATGTTTCACACCTATGGCAAATATTTGAGAGGTGTCGAGAATTCGGCATTTCTATAAACCCGAAGAAGTCTGTCTTCGCGGTAAAAGAAGGAAAGCTGCTGGGACATGTCATCTCCGAGGAAGGCCTCGCCATTGACCCCGACGGAGCGGAAGCCCTCGTTCGCTTGCCGGCCCCATCGATAAAAAAGGGCTGCAGTCCTTCTTCGGTCAGATTAACTTCGTGCGGAAGTTCATTCCGGACTTCGCACAGGTGATCAAGCCTATGGCCGAACTGCTGAAAAAAGACACAATTTACGAATGGACTGATGAGAGAGAGCAAGCCTTCGAGGAAATCAAGGCTCGAATTGCGCAAGCTCCGGTGTTGACAAACCCGGACTACTCCAAGGACTTCATCCTGTATGCAGTGGGAGAACCCGAAAGTTACGCTGCAGTCCTGAACTAGGAAGGGAGACGATGGCGAGGAGCGCCCCATAGCGTTCTTGAGCCAAGTGATTCAGCCGCATGAGGAAAAGTACAACTTTATAGAGCGGCAGGTTCACGCTGTTATGAAATCCCTCCGAAAGTTCAGGCACTTTGTCTCCCAGAGCAAAACGACTGTCTTTGTGATTCACCCGGACGTTCGAAGCTTCATCATACAAGGAGAACCGGGTCACAAGAGAGCGGGATGGATTGCAAAAATCCAGGAGTTCGACATCGAAGTGCGGCCCACCAAGCTTATCAGGGGCCGAGCCTTGTGTCAGGAATTGGCCCGAAGCGCTGTAGCCGGCATCTCCGCCTTGTAAGTGGGAGGACACGGCGACACGCATCTACCTAGCCAACTCCTTATCGGAGGGGAGTGATTGGACAGATGAACTGGTGAGATATTTCTGCACCGGAAGATGTCCAGATCACCTGAACGCCTCACAACGAAGGAGATTTCGGCTAGGTGCACTTAAGTACACTCTTCGCCCCGAGGGGCTTTACTTCAAAAACATCGACGGCATCCTGTTGCGGTGCGTCAGAAAATCCGACCAGCCCAGGGTCCTCGGAGATTTTCATTCCGGGATGCCTGGGGGTCATCATTCTTCAAGGCCTACGGCCTTAAAAATAATTAGAGCTGGGTACTATTGGCCCACTCTATTTACAGACGCTCATGCGGTCTGTTCCAAGTGTGATCAATGCCAGAGGTTTGCTGGCAGAAACAGAAAAGCACCCCTGCCCCTTCAACCGATTCAGGCCGAGACTCCGTTCCAGCAATGGGGTCTAGACTTCATTGGGGTGATTTCGCCTAATTCCTCCGCCGGACACAAGTTTATTCTTACGACCACCGATTACTTCACACGGTGGGCAGAGGCAATCCCGACCAAGAACGCGAGACCAAGAAACGGTCATCGGGTTCATTGAGAGCACGATTACCCGCTTCGGGGTTCCGAGTCAATTGTGACGGACAATGGTCCGGGATTCGCGAGCGCTGTACTCACGGAGTACACTGGCAAACTTGGCATCTATCACAAGATGTCTTCTAATTACTACCCGCAGGGGAATGGCCTTGCCGAGTCTACTAACAAGAACCTCCTGAAAATCATCCGGAGGACCATTGACAGAAACAAGCGGACTTGGCACTTACTCCTGAACCGGGCGCTGTGGGCGGACAGAGTTTCATTCAAGAAATCCATCAGAACGTCCCCCTATGCGCTCGTCTATGGCAAAGAGGCTGTCATGCCATCCCACATTGAAATCCCTGCCCTATGGATGTTGGACGAAGACAGGAGCAGTGGAGACCCGGTGGACGACAGACTGTGCCAACTCCTGCAGTTGGAAGAAGACAGAGAAAAAGCATACCAGGCCTTCACTGATCATATTGCTGCCACTCAAGGCTGGTTTGCAAAAGGCACCACTGCCCGAATTTTTAAAATCGGGGACCTGGTGCTGAAGTGGGACTCATATAAGGCAAAGCCGGGCAATCACGGGAAGTTTGATGCTCTCTGGGAGGGCCCTTATCAGATTGCCGGGTGAACCAGTTCAATGCCTATGTACTTCGGGATATGGAGGGTCAGCTCCTACCTATCCCTGTTAACGGGTTCCACTTAAAATTTTACCGCTGCTGAAGGTGCCCGAGTGGCCCTTCTTTGTAAAAATTTCCCTTATGCATTTTTGTTTTCCAGCATGTACAGTTTCCAGCTTTCAGTTTTTTATTATTTTTTGAGCTAAACTGCGGCATGGGAGAGAATACAGACTTCGCAGCGAAGTCTGTTGTCGCCTCTCAGGAGGAGCGAAGCTCGTGAAGGGGCTGTTTGAGTGAAGAAGAAAACAAAGCAAAAAAATGGCTAAGTGTTGGCCGCTGCCCGACTTCGCAGCGAAGTCGGGCTGCGCGCCAGACAAAACGCGAAGTTTGAATGGAGAAAAAACTGCAAAGGCACAAAGAATCGGACTGCGCTCAGTTTTGAGCGAAGTCCGACTTCGGCCGGCTTGCGCGCGAAGTACGAACTGCGCGCAACTCGCGCGCGAAGTGCAAACTTCGCGCGAAGTTCGAACTTCGCCCGAACTTCGGGCGAAGTCCGAACGCGCTTCATTGTCTTAGCGCAGCTCGTGCACCCGGTCCCAAGAGGCAATAAAACAGTACTCGCCAATTCTTCCAAAGTTTGCAAGGGGGCGGACTGCGCTCAACCCTTGGGCGCGGTAAGAAAAGAAAGCAGAAACAGTCTCAATGCAAACTTCGCGCGAAGTTCGAACTTCGCCCGAATTTCGGGCGAAGTCCGGCTGCGCTGGCGAAGTCGGATCGCGCCCAACTTTGGGCGAAGTCCGATTGCGCCTTGTTTTCTGGGCCAGCTTGGACGATTGTTTAAAAAATGAATAAAATATTCTAAAAGCTCCAAGCTGGGCCCAAGGCGCATTGCGACCGTTTTAAGATGGGTTTCCGCGCCCAGGGGTTTTTTCTTGAGCAGTGTGCCCAGATAGCAGCAGTGACGTCAGCCATGGCGCAGCGTTTAAGGTAAAGTTAATGATTGCACAGTCATCAATAAAAAGTGCAATCGAAAAAGCATGGCACGGCTGCCGGGGTACCTTTTTCCAAACATTCTCCTGCGCAGCCACCTAAGAAACATAACTCCTTCACTTGCCAGCCGACCTACCCCCTCCTGCGCAGCATTAATGACGCTGTCGTTATCTAGAAAAGGAGGTCAGATGCATTCAAACATGCCAAACTGCGCAGATTATTCCTGTGATGCGAAATCTTCTGCAGACGCCCTGAATTTGTAATTATTGCTGTTTCGGAGAGATGGACAGAGGAAAGATGCCAATGCCAGCGCAATCCAGCGAAGGGTGCGAACCCGAGGATTTACCGCGACCAAGTGTTTTCAGAAGTGAAACACCGCCGGAGCGAAAGTCAAAGTCCCGGCCAAAGAAAGTACAGCGTGGGCAAGCCCCACCACCTCCGGTAAATTACCTAGCGGGATACAAGGACGGCTCGTTTTCTATGAGCCTGACTAAGCTGCGGACAAATGTGGAGAGTTGGGCTGACAAGGTTTCGCCCTCTCATCATTTCGGAGCGGCGTACAAGTCTAACCTTTTTCGGTTCTTATGCCCTCCCGTCCATCAATGCCCGGAGCTGGTAGACCTGATTGTCAGACACTACAGACCAGCTACCCGGCAGATTTGCAGCTCCAGCGGTAAACCCTTGTTCGCGCTGCGCGAGGAGACTGTCCGACCGACTTTCGCCCCAGGGTTGGAGTATGACTCCGAGCACAATCGTCGAGAAAGATAAATCTGGGCGAGCAAGCGGGACGCTTCACGCATACAAAACGGATGAGGGAATTCCTCAATTCAGAGCTGAACGCCCCGCTTGCAGCTGGACAGTGGCCAACCGGCCCCATGCCCTTGGCGAGGTTTCAGAGCAAGTATTTATACACTATTCTGGCATGGATCCTCGGCTGCGACTTTGATGAGCTGGTACAGCCGTACCAGCTAGCGTTGGCAGAATGTCTCCTGTGTGGAGAATCCTACGAACCAGCAGCGCAGAGAAGTGGAAAGCGCCCCATATTTTTCGACTGGGCGGATTGGCTTGCATACGCCATTCACTCCAGCCTGGTGAAGCTCCAGAAGAAGCAGTCCACTGAATTTCGGTTCAGTTCTGTTCTAGCTTGGCTATGTTTGTACCATTTGCACTCCCGGATGCCGATCCCGAACCTGAAGAAGGTCAACGAGAAGGGAGAGCCACAGCCCGTCTATGACTGGACGGATGACCTATATCGGAAAGGGTCTTACTACAAGTTTAACTTCAACTTTCTGGGATTGGTCATGTCAGTCTTCAGCGAAGGCGAGATCCCTCGCCCCCCGCGGGAAATGACGAACTCTTTGCTGAGTCAGAAGCTCGGGGACGTCTTTAGACTGACGCAGGGGATTGTGGTCAGAATCTACGGATTCAAGGGCAAACCTCATCTGCTGCCCTACTGGTGCACGGATCATCAGTTTGGGATGGAGGTTGCCCGTCAGATGGATTATGTTGAGGAGGAGTTCGGCCTGGGAAAGAAAAGAGGCCAGATTTTTCAATATCCTCTTTCCTGGGCGAACGTTGAGATTTACGAGGTAGGACAGCATGTCTACCTCGAGCGGGAGCTTTTTGACATTGGGCTGATTCTGCTGCCGCAGCGCTGGAAGTACGACCCGTACGGGATAAGGGGAAAGTTCACGCATCTCTGCCCTCGGGCAGATATAACCGAAGATAGATGCGATGTGGTCCATGTTGACCTTGACTGGGAAATTGACTTGATGGAAGCTTCGCCTCCATGGCAGGATTTTTATTGCGAGGAGGTGACATATGACCCCAAGCGAAACCCGGACCACAAGTTTTCTTCTCCTGGGTTTAAAAAATTCATCTCCAAGATAGCAGGCCTTAACTGGCCAAAAGAAAAGATTATCGAATGTTGGAAGATGAGGTGCCGCACGCAGCACGACAAATCCACTAGGAGAAATCTGGCCGTTGATGACGACTTTTCGACTCTATATGACCAGCATCATGACAGCTGGCGGCCGTTCGCATATCAAGATTACGTTCCCCGAGGTCCCTTTGAGGGTTATAAAGGAGGGCCTTCCTCCCAACAGTTGTACACTTCGGCAACTGCCAGCGCGGGCCCAGCAGACATCCAAGTGGACCCAATGCAGCCCGTGGCTTCCAAGGTGGTGCCTGAAAGGCGCGAAGCCGATCAAGTCAACGCACGAGGTGACCCTTCGAGCACAAAAGGCGCCGGCACCACCGGAGAAGCGGACCGGTTGCGGCGGACCTTCTGCAAGTCAAACCCCGGTACAAGTTCACCGTGGGAACATCAGCGCCTCCTGCACCTGCTTCATCTCCTTCCCCCGATCCGGCCATTGTTCCGGAAGAGAAGAAGAGGAAGAGAGTTGAAAAGATCAGGCGACCTAGTCGACAGTGCGGCGACCGGTCGCAGAGCCGCAGCCGCGTCCAGCCGCTCCAGAGCGTGTTTCTCTGGGCAGTCCCGAGCCAGCCGTCGGAACCAGAATCGCAGACATCCATCCAGCATCGGCTCAGGCGGAGCTCGCAGGTACGTTTGCTGCCCCACTCTCTCTGGTCTCATCTAGCCCTACTCCTACTCCATCTCCCGCTCAATCCGAGCAAGCCATGGCCGCATCTTCCTCCCCGTCTCCACACCCTTCTAGCGGCCCCCATTCTTTTGACCAGTTTGCTCAGAACCCCAACGTTTCCCTATCTCTGAGTCAAACCCCAAACCCTTCACCTGTGGTTAGTGCTGAAGCCACGCATTCACCGTTACATCCACCGCCTCAGCCGCTTGAAACCCTTTCAGCGTCAGCCGCTCCCATTTCCACTCCCCGGTCGCCCTCAGAAGCGGCCGATCCTTCCAAAGTCCGTCCGGTTCCTCCTGATCCCATTCCCGCAGGAGAGACGTCTCAGCAGAACCCTAGGCTGGGGGAACCAGACTTCATGGACGACCTCCAGAATACGGACGACTTGCCTCTGGCAACGAGAGCTATAGAGTACCCTATCTCTTTCCTCCAAAACCTGAAGCGGAGGAGACCTGAAGAGATAGCCGCCCCGGTAAAGCGCACCAAGTTCAACTTCGAGAGGAGAGTGCTTACAACAGAGAAGACAATCCCGAAAGTGAAGAAGCCTCTCCGGGAAATGACCAGGGCGGACTACGAGCTCCGGACAAAGGAGAAGAGCTTTGACGACATTGACAAGCAATACGAGATTCGGGGAATCATTCGTAAAGGTGACAATCTCCTTGTCAAGAGTCTGGAGGAACAGGAAGAGCTTTTCGGGTTGCAGGATAAGACAAGACAGCTTGAAGAGGACCTGTCCAGGTCCATTGAGCAGCTGGAAGCGGCGCAGCGAGAAATAGATGAACTAAAAGCCCAGCTGGCCGCTTCCCAGCAACAAGCCGCAACAGAAAAGCAGGCAGCCTTGGAGCAGATTTCTCAGCTCCAGGAGTCTTTGAAACAGGCGCAGTCGCAATCTGCAGAGAAAGCATCTCAAGCGACGGTCTTTTCAAAGAGCAAGGTTAAGGGGATGCGGGCTGATTTGCTGCGGGGATGCAAGCCCCACACGTATAAGGCAATGTCAGTTCTGGATTTCGCATCCAGAATTCAAGAAGTTTCTGCCCAGGGAAAGCCTGTGGTAGAGGAGGCCGAACGCCAGGCGAAGCAATGGCTGGACCTGGCAATAAATCTTCAGGAGCGCGAGCGCGATGGCCTCCAATTTTCCCCCATGTCCTCATTCGCTGCAGAATGGGCAGATGCAAGGGTAACCTTGCATAAATATTTTAAAAAAGTAGAAGAGGTGAGGGTTGCCAGACGAATGCTAGACGCATTCGAACATGAAAGAGACATTTGTATGGCTCCCTTTCACGCTCTTTCGGAACTTGGCTGCCCGGGCTTTGTTGAGAATGGTGAATTTCTCACCCACGAGCAGGTGAAAAAGAATTGGCGGTCCTTTGAAGCAGATACAGCTGAAATTGATAGCTGGACTGAGCCAATTCAAGAAAGTCAGGTCACCCAGATGGTGTCCAAATGTTGCAAGATCAGCTCCTACTTCCAGGAGCTAGGAAAAAGATACCTCACCATCGACTTGCACGCGGTCGCTGCTTTCCACGCAGCATTAGAAGAAGTTGCTGACCGCCGGCCATTCGAAGCAGAAGCCTGGGGCCAAGCCTGGGCCGCATACAACCGCATCTGCGAGGCAGAAGCAAAAGGCTGGAGAGCCTTCGGAAGATGGTTCTGAGGAGGCAACTGACGAAGGTGAATCTGAAGAACAGTTGCCGCGAGGAGAACAGCTAGAGCAGCAAAAGGCAGGGGAAGCAAGTTCCTCTGCACCCAATGGATGAAGGCATGGATTCTTTGCGCCGAGGCGAGCTCGACACCCCGCGAGCCGCCAGAAATGTTGCCACATTTTGCACGGGGTGCAATGTTTTCAGTTTTGTAGCAGTGCTGCTCTTTCTTTCCCCTCTTCCTCTCTTTCCCTTTCTTCCTCTCTCCTTTTCTCTCTTTTTCCTACATTCTCTCTTTCCCCCCCTTTCTTGGAGCCCCTCAGTTGAATTTCAGAGTTGACAGCAGTTGCCCTGGAAAATGGCTAAGTGTTGGTGCGAAGTTCGCACTTCGCCCAGTTTTGGTGCGAAGTTCGCACTTCGCCCAGTTTTGGTGCGAAGTACGCACTTCGCCCAGTTTTGGTGCGAAGTCCGACTTCGCCCCTCTTTCTGGGCGCACCTTGTGGCAGGCTGGCAGGTTGGCAGAAAAACGACTAAGTGTTGGAGCGAAGTCCGTACGGCGGCAGAGATCAGCTTTCACCTGTGCGCAGTCCGACTTCGCAGCGAAGTCGGAGTGCGCCCTTGACAGGTGCGCAGTAGGGAAACAAACTCGGAAATGCACCCAAGGCATGAAGGCCTTCCCGACTGCGCTGTTTTCTGCCTGCGCAACCTGATGGTGCTCTGATCCCGGGCGAAGTTGGATAAAGCTGCCTTTCAAGGCGGACACGTGTCAAACGACATCATCCATCATCCGACAAGTGTCCGGCTCGGGATTTGAGCCAAGACGTGCCGAGCAAAAGGACGAGCATGGGTTGCATTACCTATGCCAGTGACCTCATTTAAAGCTGATTGGAGGTTCTACCAGCTCCAGCTACCCGCATTCCTGCCGAGAAGAAGTTCTGCCCAACACACCGCCACCTAGCTGTCCAGCTTCCAGGAAGACCATGCTGCGGGTACAGTCCGGTCCGACAAAAGGTCAGCATTTGCAGCTCTTTCGCCGCTTTTGTCAGCTATTGTTTGACTGGGACCTTGTGCCCATTAATGTAACGGGAGGGACTCGGGCTATATAAACCCACCATGATTTCATTGTAAAGGGTGGAAGGGGAATGTCTGTTAGGGAACCGTTGTAACCGTGCTTCTGCTTATAAATATAATTTGTATGCCTGGTTCTGTTCTGCTGCTTTTATTTCTTTATGCTTATGCTTTACGCTTCCCTGTGTCACGGCTCGTTGATTCGTTTCAGCATTTGGTGATCAGGCGCCTTTAGCATTGTTTGTGCCATGGCTTGTTGATTCATTTCAGCATTTGGTGGTCAAGCACTTTTGAACTTTATATAATAGATGTGGTAGCAGTTCCATCAGTTGTGTGTTACGTTGCTGTCCGTAGTGGTGATTGATGCGTTGCCGTCTTTGTTAGTTCTCCTTGTAGGGAGAATGTTTGCTAGGGGACCATTGTAGCTATGCGTATAAATTCTCTGCATGACACATATACACAGCTCTGACATCTCTTAGTTGCTTTCTGTTTTGAGTTTCCGTACGTAGTGGTGATTGATGCATTGCCGTCTTTGTTAATTCTCCTTGTAGGGAGAATGTTTGCTAGGGGACCATTGTAGCTGTGCGTATATTGCTTAGTACAGAAAGTATACTTAGGTTTTGCAGTTCTTTGTCATGCTTTGTATTTATGATGCAGTAAGCAATGGTGATTGATGTGTTTCCGTACTGTTAGTTCCCCCCACCAAACTCCAATTCATTTGTAAATTCTTTCCGTTCCTTTATCTCTTTCCTGCACTCTTAGCTTAAAACCCCCCAAAGGAGCCGGCCTTCTCCGGAGATTGGCACGGAAGGCATCTCTTCCTTCCGGCCTTTCATGCTGGTGGGCGAATCTGGGCGCATTAACCCAAAATCCTTTCCTCATGGCAGATTCGTAACCAACATTGCCTAATTGGATAACTTTCTTATTTTATATGTAAGGCATTAAAAAATGAGTTTATGGATTTCTCTTTATAACCCAACTTTAGGCAATAGTTGTAAGAAGTAGAAATGAAAGTGTTTGTGTGAAAATACCTAAGTAGCAAACATTAATTGTAATGAAATGAAATGTAATGCAGTCGTCATTGCAAACTTTAATAAATAAATTAATTGTAAGGTTTTCTAAGGTAATTAGAATAGGAAATTGGGCTGTTTTGTAATGATGCTCTGGGATTTGGTTGTGCCAACCACCAAGACATTGCTTTAAATATACCTCCCTTACTTCATTTTGGATATGCTAGAACATGTATGCAATGCAAGACAATGCCATGTGCTGTAACTGTGAGTATGCTTGGTTGATGAGAGAAGTCTAATTGCAATCACAGAGATTGGAATCTCTGCCATGATTGTATGCCATCGAAGTTTGATAGTAAAGATATATTCATTTGGCCTCAATGTGTGTCTCCTGATGGTAGAATGTTAGATTCTTGTGCATAGTGTTGGTTGCAGGTTGACCGACTCATACACTGTGGAAATTACATTCGCTATCCAAATTACGACTGAAGTTCGAGTTACAGTCACCGTCGCCATCAGACTCAGGTCGACGTCGGAGGAAGCTGTCGCAAAGTGAGAAGTGTTGTTTGTGACATTGTCGTCAGAGACTATCGACATGTTAAGCTGTAATACCGTCATGAGGATCGTCGTTAGAGATTGTAACTGCTGTCTACGACGTTGCTGACTAGGAAGCGCCATCAGGCCAGTGCGTTGACTGAGAAGTCCATTAGATCATAGTGCCGATGGATGTATGCCATCTAAGCCCAACCTGACGACTAAAACTACACTTGTCATTTGGAGCATGATGTCGTCTTAGATTATTCTCCCATGAACTACATATCCTTGGCCTCAGAACTATCATTCTCTCATCCCTGGGGATCCTTACCGCTATGCTACAAGAACAAGCAAAATACACTAGGCCATCAAACTCAAGGAGCTTAAAGAATAAAAAATAGTATATCAATCTTCCAAGCCATCAATTCCTAACTAGGAAGACCTCTAGGGCATCATTCCATAGCAATACAGTCTAAAATATATCCATAATGACTTCTTATCCAAAACAAAAGGCATGCGAGACAAATCCTTGACTAGGGCACTGTTCCACATTCTATAGTCATGTGCATTCATGCAAACAGCCAAACATGGCCCATTTTATATTCACATAGAAGGCATTCAAAATCATAAGGAAATCATCATTCTTCAAAGATGTTACCTATTGACCCAGGTGTTGCAGGTGAATTGGAGAGGAGAGGGTAATCCTCCAAGGGAGGTCCCAGGTTCGAATCTCCACCCTACCAAAAAGTTGAATTGGGTACCTAAAAATCCAATTGTAAAAATCCAATTGATAATGTTGGTGCGGGCAGGGTCGGGTGTGACCCCCGGGTGACTTTGACGGTGTAGAACCCCTATTCGTGGTCTCTCAGACCAAGGCAGCCCCGCAAGGGGTTTTTCGCTAAAAAAAAAAAAGATGTTACCTATTGTAGTGTGCCTAGGAGAGTTGCTCATGTCCATGTTGATGTTTCTTCAAATCTGCCCCTTGCTTCTATGCCTAGAGGAAACCCATGATATAACCATGGAAGCTTGTTGGAAGAGAAAATAAAAGAAGCCACTTCTCATGGAGAAGAACCAGTTATTACTTCATGCATGAATCAAATTCATCACGGTGAAGAGAGGAAAGAGTCGTAAGATGGGGTTCTAGGATGAAAACAATACTCTTTTGGAACCTTTTCAAACTCTTTTAAACTCTGTTGATCCTATTGTCACTTGCCACAATACCTCGTTTAAAGATCAATCATTGACAATGTTTCATAAACATTTACTAAAATCATAATGATTAATTCTTCTTCACAAATCTAACCATCATCATAAATTAATTAAAGTGCATTCATAAATATGCATAAAATGTTGTCCATGGGTTTTTGGGCAAGCAGTGGGGAATAAATATTTCACATCGTAGACTAAAGTTCTAATCCCATGGGTGAACCTTGAAAGGTCAAATGGTAGGAGCTCAATTGGTTAAATACATCAATTTTCAAGCACAGAGACCAAGGTTCAAATTTTGCCAAAAAATATATACATAATTGCCAAGATGTTGTAATACCATCGTAATATGGTCAATGATATAATGCGGGTGAGGCCCATTTCAATCCCATTCAACCAATTAAAAAATATATATACATGAAGAGTAACAAAACATAATAGATAGGTCTCATATATCAGTAATTAATTTTAGGGTTGACCGAAATTATATCAAGATCTACCTCCATTATTAACTAAGATTTAATTGTCTTGGGGATATTACGCCCCATTTCCCTTATTAAATCATCATCTCAATGTTCAACAAACAAATAGGGAAATTCAATTCTCATTCTTCTTTTACCTTTCTAGTTAGTGTCTCTCTTGCTATCTAGGTCCCATTAAACCTTCACTTATTGCACGATGCATTTCTTGTTACTGAGAGTGCACTTTTTCCAGAACTTGGATCAACTTCATTTTTAACATTTCTTCATTTTTGACCTGCAAAGCTTGCGAATCCAATATGTGTGATTAGTTAGGTATGTGAGGTTTCAACAGATTCACATGAAAAGCATTGTGCACACGAGACACTATTTTTGAGTATGAATGATATATTTAGTTTCTTTTTACACTACAACAAAATTGATTGCTGATAAGAAAAAATAGTAGAATTCCCCCTCTTTTCCTAAGAATGCTAAAAGACATCATTGATTTTACAATTTTACTTGTAAATTTGTAGATTCTCACTTTGCAATACACTATGGAGGGCAGCAAAAGACAACTTCTAAAGGAATTTTTGAGCGCAACAATGAAACACTTGATGCCGCATCATTTTATGTGATTGATATGTAGAGGTGGGGAGTCATCAATACTGGATATTTTATGGATAGTTCTGGTCTAAATTATACAACCACTCAATCTCAAATTGCAAATACATTAGATACAAAACTGTTCCAGACAACACGCCTATCTCCCAGTTCACTAAGATACTATGGTTTAGGACTTGAAAATGGACCATATATTGTAAATCTACAGTTTGTTGAGAAAAATTTTGTAGATGGAGAAACCTGCAAGAGTCTCGGGCATCGTATTTTTGATGTTTAAGTTCAGGTATACTACGAAATTCCCGTATGATTCTATTATTTCTAAATCATTGTCTTTATGGTACATATTATTTTCTATGTTGTGCTCTTTTTTGGTCTTTTGTTCTTTTGAAATGGTAAGAGTGCAACATGTATCAAAATCATCAGCATTACAATCAAAATGCATGGAAGCTAATTGCATTCTGATATGTAGGGGAATAAAGAATTAACGAATTTTGACATCTGAAAGGAAGTAGGGGGTTCAAGTACAGCAGTAGTTCGATCTTTGAAGACAAATGTGACTGAAAATTTCTTTGAAATTTATTTTTCTGGACTGGAAAGGGAACTTGCTGTATTACAACACAAGGGACCTATGGACCTCTACTATCAGCTATAAGTATTATAAATGGTAAAGAGAATGATGAAATCTTATTTTAATTTTATTTAATTTAGAGAAGTTGTACGCAGTATGTTCTTTTTTTGAATGGAACAATGCATTTAAATTTTTTTTTGGTTCTCCTACAATGTCTATAAAACTATTTTTGTAATTTACAACTGTAAAGGGATGGAAAACTTTAGACATCTTTACTGCTAACTAAATTGCAATGTGTGTATATTTCACTCCTAGTGTTACAGACGAGCCACCAGTAATTGGAATTGTTATTAGTGTTTTGATTGCAGTTTTTATATGTCTTGCATTCATCACTTTTTATAGGAGGAGAGTTCGGAAGGCCTCAGAAATAGAAGGTGAACATGAAGGAAATAGAAAGACCTTTAGGAGGCCAATGAATTAAATTTATGTTTCTTCCAGTTATTCCTAATTGAATTTAATATGAAGGAATTTGGAAGTGGTGAATGATATCATTCCCATATTAATTGTTACATCTTGTTTTTCCATCAGCATTATAGGGAATCCATGCAAAACCAAATATTTTCAGCTATGCTGACATGAAGACTGCAATAAGAAATTTTAACGAAGAGAATAAGTTGGGCCAGGGAGGATTTGGTACAATGTATAGGGTATGTTGACATGTATTCCAGTAGTTGCACCTGTGCTTCCAGACTTGTGCACACAAATAAATCCGTAGGTTGTGTATTATATTCACTTTCATTTGTATTTCGTATTATGGTTATATATATCTGATGTCTACTATGCTGAATGAATCTCATTCTCTATTGTTATGTTTCCTCTTAAATTTATCTGATTGTTCTAGCACTTGATTATGGTAAATTGATAGGGCATTCTTCTAGATGGAGAAGTAGTAGCAGTGAAGCAAATGTCAGCTGAATCCAAACAGGGAAAACATGAGTTTATTAATGAAGTAGCTGCAATATCTGCAGTGCAACACATAAACCTTGTTAAATTGCATGGATGCTGTTTATAAGGAGAACATTGACTTTTGGTCTACGAATATCTAGAAAACAACAGTCTTGCACAAGCTTTATTTGGTAAACATATGGCTAGACTACTTACATTGATTTGTAATATTCATGTTGCACTCATTCATTATATAGTAGCATATATGTGGGTCTCATGTATGGTAAATTGTAGGTAATATAAATTCCAATGTCCAACTCACTTGGCCTACTAGTTTCAACATATGCATTGGAACTACACCTGGGCTTGCTTACCTTCACGAGAAATCCAGCATCCGAATAGTGCATCGGGACTGTTGCCACATTTTGCACGGGGTGCCATGATTTCAGTTTCTGTAAGTGAGCTGCTCTTTTCCTTCCTTCCTCCTTTTTTCCCTTTCTTCATTTCTCCCTTTCTCCCTCTTCCTTGCAGTTTCATTCCTCCCTCTTCCCCTTGAACTCCCCCCAGTAAAGTTTCCAGCAAGTGTTCCCTGAAAATTTCTAAGTGTCAGGGCGCAACCCGACTTAGCTGCGAAGTCGGAGTGCACCCTCCAGTTGGAGCGCAGTAGGGAATGCGAAGTGCGCAAGCAGACAGGAGCAGGCGAAATTTGACTAAGTGTCAGGGCGCAACCCGACTTCGCAGCGAAGCCGGGGTGCGCCCTTCTTCCTGGGCGCACTTGGGAAAGCAGTGTGCAGAAAATCAGCCAAGTGCTGGGGCGCAACCTGACTTCGCAGCGAAGTCGGGGTGCGCCCCCCCTTTTGGTGAGCAGTTCGAACCGCGGTGGAAATCAGCCAAGTACCGGTGCGCAACCCGACTTCGCAGCGAAGTCGGGCTGCGCCCTCTGACCGGTGCGCAGTTGGGCAAGCAAGCCCAAAAATTGACTAAGGCACGGAGGCCTCCCCAACTGCGCTGTTTTTCACTTGCGCAACCCGACAGCACTCTGATCCTGGGCGAAGTTGGATAAACTGCCTTTCAATGCGGACACGTGTTACTCATCAGCATCCGACAAGTGCCCAGCCTCGGTATTCGATCGAAGATATGACGGGATAAAGGACAGCATGGGCTGCACTACCTACGCCAGCTGCCCCCATTTAAGCTGATGTGAAGTTTCATCTACCGCAGCTACCCGCATTCCTACTGACCAGAGGTTTGACCGCACGCATTGCCACGTAGCTGTACAGCTTTCAGGGAGACCTTGCTGCAGGTACAGTCCTCGTCGACAGGAGTCAGCATTAGCAGCTCTCCAGCCGCTTGTGTCAGCTATTGTCTTTTTTGGGACTTTGTGCACGCAAATGTAATCGGGGGGAACTTGGGGCTATAAATAGCCACCACATTTTCATTGTAAGAGGTGGAAGGGGAATATACTGCTAGGGAACCATTGTAGATGTGCGTTTGCCTCTAATACAAGATACATACTTGGCTCTGCTTACTGTCTTCATTTTGTATGCTGCCTCTCCTTGTCATTTCTACCTCATGTTTCTTATTTCATTGCTTACTGTTGTACTGAACTCTGGACTCCAGTATTTGATGATTAAGTATTCCTGGAATGCATAGATAGAGGATACATAGAATGCATGATAGCTGTAGTTTCAATGTGTGTTTTGTATAGGAATGCTGTTAGTAGTGGTGATTGATCGTTGCCGTGCTGCTTATTCCCCCCACCCAACTCCAATCACATTTGGATTCTCTTTCCGCATTTTTATCTCTTTCCCTGCACTCTTAGCTTAAAACTCAAAAAAACCCATAGGAAGCCGGCCTTCTCCGGAGATTGGCACGGAAGGCATTCCTTCCTTCCGGCCTTTCAATCTGGTGGGTGAATCTGGGGCGCATTATACCAAATCCTTTCCTCATGGCAGATTCGTAACCAACAGTTTCTCTGGCGCTCCCGGTGGGACATGGTAGTTTCCCACCCCCAAACAGAATCGAAGCACGGGTGTTTGCTTCGTTGCTGTTAAAAATCAGAGCACCTAGCGACTCTGCACGTACCTGAATACTTTCTGAGTCCGTAAATACCGGTCCTAACGCCTTCATGCAAACAAGAAGGTGGCGAGCAAGGAATCCGGGAAACCCGCCTGACTTTTACGAAATTGACATTGACGCTCCAGGCGAGCGCGTCAGGCTGGCTGATCACCAAGCTCACGTAGAAGAACCCGAGGCTGAAATCGAAGAGGTCGAGGCTGAAGAGCAATCTACATCCTCGAACGGTTCCGACACCGAGTACACCACCGGAGGAGAAGAAGACATGGCTGCCCAGCAGAATGATGATGATCTCTTCCCGGCAGTAGACTCTACGGGGCCCTTGGAACTAGCCGGACAGCAAGCTGTGCCCCCCGCTGCCTTAAAATCCATCCCTACATACGATGGCTATGGCAAGACGACGTACGAACACATCCAGGACATTCTGGCCCTGGCTGCACTGCATTCCATTACAGACGAAAGTGTGAAGACCCGTCTGCTGGCCCTTTCCCTAAGGGGAAAGCTTCTCTACTGGTGGAGATCACTGCCAGAGGGATCTATCACAGGGTGGCGTCAGCTGGCCGGCAGGCTCGTGAAAGGATGCAACGAGTCTGCTGATCCCTCTTCTTTGCTGCATCAATTTCAAAGTATACAACGACACCCCCAAGAGGAGGTGTCGGACTTCAACATCAGGTTTGCGAGGTCTTGGAAACGAGTACCTCGTGAACTCCGACCTTCGACAGGTCAGGCTGCACACTACTACCTGAGGTCCTTCAACTCAGACATTTGCCTCGTCGCTGAAGATAGCCGAATAGACTCAGTCCCTGCCCTGTATGAGGCTGCCCAGCAAGCTGAAATGGATATCATTTCCATAGGCAGACTCTCACACAGGGTACAGCCGCCCGTTTACCCTGACTTTCCTCAATCTCAGTACCCATCAGCCTCTGGTGTGATGCCGTCCACTTCAGGACAACAACCCCAGCAGCAATGGAATCCAGCGCCGGTCGTGAATCCTTACGGCCCATCGCAGATACATTATCCTAACCCGCCTCCTCCTCCTCCGCATTATCCAGCGCTCCCTGCTCCCCCGCAGTATGCACAATATTCTACACCTCCTCCATTGGCTGCATTACCTCCCCCAGCTCAGTTGCCGCCTCCTGACAATGATATTCAGAATAAAATCCTCCAGGAGGTACGGGCCTTGGCCTCTGGATATCACACCATGTCCAACGACATGACCATTCTAAAGAAGAAACAGGCCCAGATGGACCTTGTTCCAAGGAGGCCATATCCGCCCCCGGCACTGACAAAAGACCGAGCCCCGGAGCAGCAACTGCAAAGGCGCCCCCCTCCGAGAAATGCTGCCATCGAAGACCAACCTAGTACTTCTGACCAGGTCAACTGGTGCACTACGTACAATGACCCACATTCAGAGGATGATTGTACACTGCACCAGCACTACCTCCAGACCTTGGCCGGTAGCACCATAGAAGACGAAGAACTCTACATGATCCTGGACGACGAAGGCAACTTTGTCATCCCAGAGGAAGATCTGTTGCCGCCTCCTGCCAAGGAAGACAGAAAGTTTGCTAAAGCCGCTGCAAAGCCCTTGAAGGTATACGCCCGAAGAGATAAGGCGCAACCTGCTGGGCTACCACCTGACAAGAGGCTGTGGCCTTACACAGCCAAAGAGAAGAATCCTACAGTCAAGCCTCCCGTAGCGAAAGCTCTCCCGACTAAAACTCCTGCTGCTCAGCCTCCAGCTGAAACCAAAGAACAAGCTTAGGAGAAGCTGAGATATCCGTCTCTGACCAAGAGATAGAGAGTTGAGGCCACTCAGCAGTACCGGACGAAGTACGAGTTGGCTAAAGAAGCAGAAGGAGCTAGCCCCTCGGGCTACAGCATAGTAGATGAGCTAAAGAGGACCCCCGCAAGAATCAGCATGTATGATGCTCTTCTGCTCCCAGGCCAAGTTGATCTGCTGCAGGAATCTCTGAAAAACATGAAGAATGGCGCACCTTTCTGGGCGCACCTTGTAGCAGGCTGGCAGGCTGGCAGAAAATGACTAAGTGTTGGGGCGAAGTCCGACTTCGCAGCGAAGTCGGACTGCTCCCCTTTCCAGGGCGAAGTCCGTTCGGCGGCAGAAATCAGCTTTCACTCGAGGCGCAACCCGACTTCGCAGCGAAGTCGGAGTGCGCCCTTGACAGGTGCGCAGTAGGGAAACAAACTCGGAATTTGACCAAGGCATGAAGGCCTTCCCGATCGCGTTGTTTTCGCCTCGCGCAACCCGATGGCGCTCATATCCCGGGGAGAAGTTGGATAAACCGCCTTTCAAGGCAAGCACGTGTCAAACAAAATCATCCGACAAGTGTCCAGCTTTGGGATCCGAGCCAAGACGTGCCGAGCAAAAGGACAAGCATGGGCCGCACTACTTATGCCAGCCGCCTCATTTAAAGCCGATTGGAGGTTCTACCTCGCTCCAGCCTGCCCGCATTCCCGCCGATGAGAAGTTCTACCCAACGCGCCGCCACGTAGCTGTCCGGCCTTCCAGGGAAACCATGCTGCGGGTACAGCTCCTGTCCGACAAAGGTCAGCATTAGCAGCTCCGTCGCCGCTTTTGTCAGCTAGTGTTTGACTGGGACTTTGTGCCCATTAATGTAACGGGAGGGACTCGGGCTATAAATACCCACCACATTTTCATTGTAAGGTGGTGGAAGGGGAATGTCTGTTAGGGAACCATTGTAACTGTGCTTCCGCTTATCAATATAAAGTATACGCCCGGCTCTCGTTCTACTCGCTTTTATTTTTTATGCCGCCTCTCCTTTACATTTCTCGCTTTACGTTTCCCGTGTCACGGCTCGTTGATTCGTTTCAGCATTTGGTGGTCAGGAATACCTGAGGCATTGCTTGTGTCATGGCTTGTTGATTCACTTCAGCATTTGGTGGCCAAGTACTCTTGAACTTCATTGATTAGAGGATACATAGAATAAATGTGGTAGCAGTTCCTTCAGTTTGTGTGTTATGTTTATGTTGCTGTCCGTAGTGGTGATTGATGCATTGCCGTGCTGTTAGTTCTCCTTGTAGGGAGAATGTTTGCTAGGGGACCATTGTAGCTGTGCGTACAAATTCTCTGCACAACACACATACTTGGATCTGACATCTCTTGGTTGCTTTCTGTTTATGTTGCTGTCCGTAGTGGTGATTGATGCGCTGTCGTGCTGTTAGTTCTCCTTGTAGGGAGAATGTTTGCTAGGGAGCCATTGTAGCTGTGCGTACACTGCTTTATACAGAAAGTATACTTAGGTTTTGCAGTTCCTGGTTATGCTTTGTATTCATGATGCAATAAGTAGCGGTGATTGATGTGTTGCTGTACTGTTAGTTCCCCCCACCCAACTCCAATCACATTTGTAAATTCTTTCCGCATTTTTATCTCTTTCCTGCACTCTTAGCTTAAACCATAAAACCCCAAGGAGCCGGCCTTCTCCGGAGATTGGCACGGAAGGCATTCCTTCCTTCCGGCCTTTCAAGCTGGTGGGCGAATCTGGGCGCGTTAACACAAAATCCTTTCCTCATGGCAGATTCGTAACCACAGTTTCTCTGGCACGCCCGGTGGGACCAAGGTCCCACATTTGAAGAGAGATTTTCTGATCAGTCCCCACCTGGCGCAACAGTTTCTGAGCACTCGGTGGGCCAAGGAAGTTTCCCACCCCCAAACAGAATCGAAGCACTGGTGTTCGCTTCATTGCTGTTCAAAATCAGAACACCTGGCGACTCTGCACGAACAAATCCTCTGAGTCCAAGAGACCGGTCCTAGCACCTTCATGCAAACAAGAAGGTGGCGAGCAAGGGATCCGAGAAACCCGCCTGACTTTTACGAACTGGACATCAACGCTCGAGGCGAAATTGCCAGGCTGGCTGATCCGCAAGCTCGTGTCGACGAAGCCGAGGCTGAAATTCAAGAAGAAGCCGAAGCCGAGGTCGGAGGAGCTGAGTACGAAATAGAAGAGGCCGAGGAAGAAGAGGCATCTACATCCTCGGAAGGTACCGACACTGAGTATACAACCGACGGAGGAGAGAAGAAGAAGAAATGGCTGCCCTGCAGCAGAATGACGATGATCTCTTCCCGGCGGTGGACTCTACAGGGCCCTTGGCCCTGGTCGGACAGCAAGCTGTGCCCCCGCTGCTTTAAAGTCCATCCCTACGTACGACGGCTACGGCAAGACGGCGTACGAGCACATCCAGGACATCCTTGCCCTGGCCGCATTGCATTCCATTACTGACGAGAGTGTGAAGACCCGTCTGCTGGCCCTTTCCCTGAGGGGAAAGCTTCTCTACTGGTGGAGATCGCTGCCGTAGGGATCTATCACATGGTGGCCCCGCCTGCCGTAAGGCTCGTGAAAGGATGCAACGAGTCCGCTGACCCTACTTCTTTGCTGCATCAGTTCCAAAGCATCCAGAGACACCCTCAAGAGGAGGTGTCTGACTTTAACATCAGGTTTGCGAGATCCTGGAAACGGGTACCTCGCGAACTTCGGCCTTCAGCTGGCATGGCTGCTCACTATTACCTGAGATCCTTCAACTCAGACATATGCCTCGCCGCCGAAGATTGCCGTAATAGACGAGTTTCCCCGCTCCGTACGAGGCAGCCCAGCAAGTTGAAGCTGATATCATTTCCATCGGCAGACTCCCGTCCAGGGTGCAGGAACCCATTCATCCCGACTTCCCCAGATCCCAGTATCCGCTAGCTTCTGGTGGTGCGCCGTCCACATCAAGGCAGCAACCCCAGCAGCAATGGAATCCGGTGCCGGTCGTAACTCCTTACGGCCCGCCGCAAATGCATTATCCTCACCCGCCTCCTCCCGCTCCGCATTTTCCAGCACTCCCTGCTCCCCCGCAGTACGCACCTTATTCCAACCCTCCTCCATTAGCCGCATTGCCTCCACCGGCACAGTTGCCGCCTCCTGACAATAATATTCGTAATACAATCCTCCAGGAGGTACGGGCTTTGGCCTCAGTTTATCATGCCATGTCCAATGACATGACCGCTCGAAGAAGAAGCAGCCCGGATGGACCTCGCTCCTAGGAGGCCATATCCGCCCCGCGCCGACAAAAGACAAACCCCCAAAGCACCAGCTGCTGAGGCGTCCGCCTCCGAGAAATGCTGCTATAGAAGACCAACCTGGTCCTTCCGACCAAATTAACTGGTGCACTACGTGCAATGACCCGCATTCGGAGGAAGACTGCACTCTGCACCAACACTACATCCAGACTTTGGCCGGCAGCGCCATAGAGGACGATGAACTCTACATGATCCTGGACGGCGAAGCCAACTTTGCCCTCCCAGAGGAGAATCTAGTGCCGCCCGCCAAGGAAGAAAAGAAAACTCGCAGATGCTGCCAAGCCTTTGCAGGTATATGCCAGAAGAGAAAAGGCCACCATACAAGCGGCTGTGGCCCTACACAGCCCAGGAGAAGGCATCCAAAGACAAAGCTCCAGCCAAGCCTCCTCCGGCAAAGGCTGCCCCTGCTCCAGCCAAGCCTCCTATAGCGAAAGCTCCAGCTCCGGCTAAAGCTCCCGTACCTCAGCCTCCAACTGAAACCAAAGAACAAGCACAGGAGAAGTTGAAGTACCCGTCTCTGACCAAGAGACAGCGAGTTGAGGCCACCCAGCAGTACCGGACGAAGTATGAGCCGGCAAAAGAAGCAGAAGGAGCTAGCACCTCGGGCTACAGCATAGTAGACGAGTTGAAAAGAACACCCGCTAGAATCAGCATGTACGATGCTCTTCTGCTCCCAGTCCAGGTGGATCTGCTGCAAGAATCTCTGAAGAACATGAAGAACGGCAAGCAGATACAAGCCCGCTGTCCCGGTTCAACCTTTGACAGTCTTAGCCACTGGAAAGAACAGACTGTCTCCCTTCTATATGTCTTTACGGATGCAAGGGCACATAGTTCACAACCGCATGGTGGACTCGGCGCTTCCACGACCGTTATGCCGAAAGCCGTCTCGCGACGAGATCGGGATGGAGTACACAAGGAGCAGCCAAGGCGTGCCGCAATTAGACGGCACCCCCGTCAAGACAGCCTGGTGTCATAAAGGACATCCCTATCCGGCCGCATAAGGCTCTCGACATCGTGGTCATCCAAGAGGTCGTGGTTGTTGACCTGGCTCCCTACTTCGGCATGTGTCTCTCCCGGGAGTTCACCGCAAAGCTGGGCGGGTACCTGTCTCTAGACTACTCACACATGGAAGTGCCCTTCAAAGGAAGGAGACTGAAAATCTTTAATGAGAAGCCTTCCACCTTCCTAGTAGAGAAGATACCCGGAGAAGAGTCGGACTGCATGGTCCAGCTGTCGGAGGAAGAACTGGTGACAGTAGAGCTGACAGAGCAAGCCCTCGAAGTGCTACAGCTTGAAGATGAGTTCTCTTTGCGGGATTTCAATGCCGTAATTGAGACAGAGCAGGGCTGTTACACCGTTGTACAGCCCGAGAGGCTTGACAAGTCAGCTGCAAAGGAAGTGGGACCTGCACCTGAGAAGCTGTGGAAGCTTTTCTTTGACGGCGCGCGATGCAAAAATGGCGCCGGTGCAGGGGTGCTTCTGGTTTCTCCGACCGGGATCCGTAAGGACTATACCCACAAAGTTGGCCTGGAGCTGCACTAACAACTCGGCGGAGTACGAAGCCCTGTGCTTGGGTTTGCGAAAGGCGGAGAGGCTGGGAATCAAACACCTGCAGATCTTTGGAGATTCGGAGCTGGTGTGCCACCAGGTTACGAACAAGTGCGCCTCCAAACAACACTATCTCAAGGCGTACCGCAACCGGGTGTGGGACCTGATGGAGTCGTTTGACTCGTTGAATGTCAAGGCGATATCGCGTGAGAAAAACAAACACGCTGACATTCTCGGCGTCTGTTGGAGCCAGGCACGTTCCGGCTGATGACGTTGTCCGAAAACCGAAGCCGGTTCGCACTATTTACAGGCCTTCTGTGCCTGATAAGGACACCCACTGGCAGGTGTTCGATTGTGACGAGGAGATCGTCACATTTTTGGTTAACGAAGTTGGTTCAATCGAAGGTAGAGACCCTGATGACGAGCAATATGAGGGGTTGATACAGCTTAAAAATAATCATGTCCCAAAAGGACCGATTACATTGGAGAGTCTATTTGATCGTAATGACAGAGCAATATCTCATAGGATCAAAGTAGACCCGAAGCGAGATGCCGACCTGGAACTTGAACCTGGTAAAACTATCAAGGTCGGGACAGACTGCACGTCGGAGGAACTTGAGCAGATCAGATCACTGTGCCGAGAGTTCCCCGACATCGTGGCCTCGTGCTACGAGGATTTGAAGGGGTATGACAGAAATGTAATCCAAAGATACCATTGAGCTAGAGGATGGCGCCAAGCCATTCCGTCGAAGCGAGAGGGCCGTAAATCCGAAAATTGAGGCCATGATGAAAGCCGAGCTCTTGAAGATGCTGGAGGCCAAAATCATCTACCCCATCAAACATTCATCCCGGGTCGCGAATTTGGTGCCCGTGGAGGAAAAAGAATGGCGACATTCGTCTCGTGTCGACTGCAGAAACCTGAATCAAGCTTCCCTCAAGGACCACTATCCGCTTCCCCAAATTGACCAAATTCTACACATCGTTGCTGGAGCCCAGAGATTCTCACTTTTAGATGGATTTTCCGGCTACAACCAGATTTGGGTCAGGGATGAGGACCAACATAAGACGGCGTTCACCACAAAATGGGGAACGTTCGCCTATCACCGCATGCCTTTCGGCTTATCCAATGCCGGTGCCACATTCCAAAGGGCCATGGACCTCGGCCTTCCGAGAGCCGCTCAATAAGATCATTGTCATCTACCTTGATGACATGACCGTTTTCTCTCACCAAAGAGGGGATCATGTTTCCCACCTCCGGCAAATATTTGAGAGGTGTCGAGAATTCGGCATTTCTATAAACCCGAAGAAGTCTGTCTTCGCGGTAAAAGAAGGTAAGCTGCTGGGACATGTCATCTCCGAGAAAGGCCTCGCCATTGACCCGGACAGAGCAGAAGCCCTCCTTCGCTTGCCAGCCCCAATCGATAAAAAAGGGCTGCAGTCCTTCTTCGGTCAGATTAACTTCGTGCGGAAGTTCATCCCGGACTTCGCACAGGTGATCAAGCCTATGGCCGAACCGCTGAAAAAAGATACAACTTACGAATGGACTGATGAGAGAGAGCAAGCCTTCGAGGAAATCAAGGCTCGAATCGCGCAAGCTCCGGTGTTGATAAACCCGGACTACTCCAAGGACTTCATCCTCTATGCGGTGGGAGAACCGGAAAGTTACGCCGCAGTCCTAACTCAGAAGGGAGACGATGGCGAGGAGCGCCCCATAGCGTTCCTGAGCCAAGTGATTCAGCCGCATGAAGAAAAGTACAACTTTATAGAGCGGCAGGTTCACGCGGTCATGAAATCCCTCCGAAAGTTCAGGCATTTTGTCTCCCAGAGCAAAACGACCGTCTTTGTGATTCACCCGGACGTTCGAAGCTTCATCATACAAGGAGAGCCGGGTCACAAGAGAGCAGGATGGATTGCAAAAATCCAGGAGTTCGACATCGAAGTGCGGCCCACCAAGCTTATCAGAGGCCGAGCCTTGTGTCAGAGCTGGCCCGAAGCGCTCGTAGCCGGCATCTCCGCCCCGTAAGTGGGAGGACACAGCCGACAAGCATCTACCTAGCCAACTCCTTATCGGAGGAGAGTGATTGGACAGATGAACTGGTGAGATATTTCTGCACCGGAAGATGTCCAGATCACCCGAACGCCTCACAACGAAGGAGGTTTCGGCTAGGTGCACTCAAGTACACTCTTCGCCCCGAGGGGCTTTACTTCAAAAATATTGACGGCATCCTGTTGCGGTGCGTCATGAAATCCGACCAGCCCAGGGTCCTCGGAGATTTTCATTCCGGGATGCCTGGAGGTCATCATTCCGCAAGGCCTACGGCCTTAAAAATAATTAGAGCCGGGTACTATTGGCCCACTCTATTTACAGACGCTTATGCGGTCTATTCCAAGTGTGATCAATGCCAGAGGTTTGTCGGCAGAAACAGAAAAGCACCCCTGCCCCTTCAACCGATTCAAGCCGAGACTCCGTTCCAGCAGTGGGGTCTAGACTTCATTGGGGTAATTTCACCTAATTCCTCTGCCGGACACAAGTTTATTCTTACAGCCACCGATTACTTCACACGGTGGGCGTAGGCGATCCCAACCAAAAACGCGGACCAAGAAACGGTCATCAGGTTCCTTGAGAGCCTGATTACCCGCTTCGGGGTTCCAGAGTCAATTGTGACGGACAATGGTCCGGGATTCGCAGGCGCTGTACTCACGGAGTACACTGGCAAACTTGGCATTTATCACAAAATGTCTTCTAATTACTACCCGCAGGGGAATGGCCTTGCCGAGTCCACTAACAAGAACCTCCTGAAGATCATCAGGAGGACCATTGACAGGAACAAGCGGACTTGGCATTTACTCCTGAACCGGCGCTGTGGGCGGACAGAGTTTCATTCAAGAAATCCATCAGAACGTCCCCCTATGCGCTCGTCTATGGCAAAGAGGCTGTCATGCCATCCCACATTGAAATCCCTGCCCTATGGATGTTGGACGAAGACAGGAGCAGTGGAGACCCGGTGGATGACAGACTGTGCCAACTCCTGCAGTTGGAAGAAGACAGAGAAAAAGCATACCAGGCCTTCACCAATCATATTGCAGCCACTCAAGGCTGGTTTGCAAAAGGCACCACTGCCCGAGTTTTTAAAATCGGGGACCTGGTGCTGAAGTGGGACTCATTTAAGGCGAAGCCGGGCAACCACGGGAAGTTCGATGCCCTCTGGGAGGGCCCTTATCAGATTGCCCGGGTAAACCAGTTCAATGCTTACGTACTTCGGGATATGGAGGGTCAGCTCCTACCTATCCCCGTTAACGGGTTCCACTTAAAAATCTACCACTACTGAAGGTGCCCGAGGGGCCCTTCTTTGTAAAAATTTCCCTTATGCATTTTTATTTTTCAGCATGTACAGTTTTCCAGCTTTCAGTTTTCCATTTGTTTGAGCCAAAACAGGACAAAGGGAGAGAACACGTACTTCGCAGTGAAGTCTGTTGTCGCCCCTCAGAAGGAGCGAAGTTCGTAAAGGGAGCTGCTTGAGAAAACAGAGAAAACAGCTAAGTGGCAGTGCGCTGCCCGACTTCGCAGCGAAGTCGGGCTGCGCACCGGCCAAAGGGCGCAATTTGAAAGAAGAAGCTGCAAAGGAGTGAGTGTTCGGACTGCGCTCAATTTTTGAGCGAAGTCCGACTTCGCGCGCGAAGTCCGTATACACTCGCTTTCGCGCGAAGTTCGAACCTCGCGCAAACTTCGCGCGAAGTGCGAACTTCGCCCGAACTTCGGGCGAAGTCCGAGCGCGCTCCATCACAAAAGGCAACAAACATTCGAAGCCTCATCCGAATTGCAAAGGTCGGACTGCGCCCGATCCTCGGCGCAGTTGGAAAAGAAAGGCAAGTCTTAACGCAAGTGGCAGTTCGGACTGCGCCCGATTTTGGGGCGAAGTCCGACTGCGCGGGCGAAGTCGGATCGCGCCCAACTTTGGGGCGAAGTCCGATTGCGCCCTGTCTTCTGGGCCAGCTCGGACGGTTTAAAAAATGAATAAAAAATTCCAAGCATGGGCCCAAGGCGCATTGCGATAGTAAGAGGTGGGTTTCCGCACCAAAGGGGTTTTTTCTTGAGCAGTGTGCCCGGATTGCGGCAGTGACGTCAGCCATGGCGCAGCGTTCAAAGGCAAATTTAATGATTGCGCAATCTTCAAGGAAAGCGCAATCAAAGAAGCATGGCACGGCAGCCGGGGTACATCTTTCAAGACATTCTCCTGCGCGGCCACCCAAAAATCATAACGCCTTCACTTGCCAGCCGACCTACCCCCTCCTGCGCGACATTAATGACGCTGTCATTGTCTAGAAAAGGGGGTCTGATGCATCCAGACATGCCAAATCGTGCAGATTATTCCTGTGACTGCGAAATCTGGTGCAGACGTCCGGAATTCGTAATTATTGTTGTTTCGGAGGGATGGACAAAGGAAAGTTGCCAATGCCAGCGCAATCCAGCGAAGGGCGCGAACCGGGGGATTTACCGCAGTCAAGTGTTTTCAGGAGTGAGACACCGCCGGAGCAAAAGTCAAAATCCCGGCCAAAGAAAGTACAGCATGGGCAAGCCCCACCACCACCGGTTAATTACCCGTCGAGATACAAGGACGGCTCGTTTTCCATGAGCCCGACTAAGCCGCGGATAAATGTGGAGAATTGGGCCGACAAGGTTTCGCCCTCTCACCATTTCGGAGCGGCGTACAAGTCGAACCTTTTCCGGTTCTTGTGCCCTCCTGTCCATCAATGCCCGGAGCTGGTAGACCTAATTGTCAGACATTACAGACCAGCTACCCGGCAAATTTGCAGCTCCAGCGGTAAACCCTTGTTCGCGCTCCGCAAAGAAACTGTCCAGCCGGCCTTCGCCCCAGGGTTGGAGTATGACTCCAGCACGATTGTCAGAAAGATAAATCTTGGCGAGCAAGCGGGACGCTTCACGCACACAAAAAGGATGAGGGATTTCCTCAATTCGTAGCCGAACGCCCCGCTCGCACCTGGACAATGGCCAACCGGCCCCATACCCCTGGAGAGGTTTCGTAGCAAATACATATACACCATTCCGGCGTGGGTCCTCGGCCGCGACTCGACGAGCCGGTACAGCCAGTACTCAGCCTAGCGCCGCGTAATGTCTCCTGTGCGGAGAATCCTATGAACCAGCAGCGCAGAGAAGTGGAAAGCGCCCTATCTTTTTCGACTGGGCGGACTGGCTTGCATACGCCATTCACTCCAGCCTGGTGAAGCTCCAGAAAAAGCAGTCAACTGAATTTCGGTTCAGTTCCTTCTTGGCTTGGCTTTGTTTGTATCATTTGCACTCCCGGATGCCGATCCCTAACCTGAAGAAGGTGAATGAGAGGGGAGAACCACAGCCCGTCTATGACTGGACGGATGACCTATACCGGAAAGGGTCTTACTACAAGTTCAACTTCAACTTTCTGGGATTGGTCATGTCAGTCTTCAGCGATGGTGAGATCCCTCGCCCCCCGCAAGAAATGACGAACTATTTGCTGAATCAGAAGCTCGGGGACGTTTTTAGACTGACGCAGGGATTGTGGTCAGAATCTACGGATTCAAGGGCAAACCTCATCTACTGCCCTACTGGTGCACGGATCATCAGTTTGGGATGGAGGTTGCGCGGCAGATGGATTACGTTGAGGAGGAGTTCGGCCAGGGAAAGAGAAAGGGCCAGATCTTTCAATATCCTCTTTCCTGGGCGAACGTTGAGATTTCTGAGATAGGACAGCATGTCTATCTCGAGCGGGAGCTTTTTGACATTGGTCTGATTCTGCTGCCGCAGCGCTGGAAGTATGACCCACACGGGATAAGGGGAAAATTTGCCCATATCTGCCCCCGGCGGATATAATCGAAGACAGATGCGATGTGGTCCATGTTGACCTCGACTGGGAGATTGACTCGATGGAAGCATGGCCTCCGTGGCAGGATTTTTACTGCGAGGAGGTAGCATATGACCCCGAGCGAAACCCGGACCACAAGTTCTCTTCTCCAGGATTTAAAAAATTCATCTCCAAGCTAGCAGGCCTTAACTGGCCAAAAGAAAAGGTTGTTGAATGCTGGAAGATGAGGTGCCGCACGCAGCACGATAAATCCATCAGGAGAAATCTGGCCGTTGATGACGACTTTTCAGCTCTATATGACCAGCACATTGCCAGCTGGCGGCCTTTCGCATTTCGAGATTACGTTCCCCGAGGTCCCTTTGAGGGTTATAAAGGGGGATCTTCCTCCCAACAGTTGTACACTTTTGCAACTGCCAGCGTGGGCCCAGCAGACATCCAAGTGGACCCAATGCAGCCTGTGGCTTCCAAGGTGGCGCCTGAAAAGGCGAAAAAATCAGTCAAGTCAACGCCCGAGGTGACTCCTCAGGCACAAAAGACGCCAGCGCCACCAGCGAGCGGACCGGCCGCGGCAGACCTTCTGCAAGTCAAACCCCGGTACAAGTTTACCGTGGGAACATCAGCGCCCGCTGCACCTGCTTCATCTCCTTCTTCCGAACCCATCATTGCTCCAGAAAAGAAAAAGAGGAAGAGAGTTGAGAAAGTCAGGCGACCTAGTCTGACAGTGCAGCAGCCAGTCGCAGAGCCGCAGCCGCGTTCAGCCGCTCCAGAGGTTGTTTCTCTGGATAGTCCTGAGCCAGCCGCCGGAACCAGAACCGCAGACATTCATCCAGCATCGGCTCAGGCGGAGCCCGCAGGTACGTTCGCTGCCCCGCTCCCTTTGATCTCATCTAGCCCTACTCCTACTCCATCTCCCGCTCAATCCGAGCAAGCCGTGGCCGCATCTTCCTCCCCATCTCCACACCCTTCTAGCGGCCCCCATTCTTTCAACCAGTTTGCTCAGGACCCCAACGCCTTCCTATCCCTGAGTCAAACCCCAAACCCTTCACCCGTGGTTAGTGCTGAAGCCGCGCGTTCACCGTCGCATCCATCGCCTCAGCCGCTTGAAACCCTTCCAAAGATCAACCGCTCCGATCTCCACTTCCCGGCCGCCCTCAAAAGCGGCCGCTCCTTCCAAAGTCCGTCCGGTTTCTCCTACTTCCCTTGTCGCAGGAGAGACGTCTCGGCAGAAACCCTAGGGTCGGGGGAACCGGACTTCATGGACGACCTCCGTAACACGGACGATTTGCCTCTGGCAACGAGAGCTGTAGAATACCCTATCTCTTTCCTCCAAAACGTGAAGCGGAGGAGACCTGAAGAGATAGCCGCCCCGGTAAAGCGCACCAAGTTTAACTTCGAGAGGAGAGTGCTCACGACAGAAAAGATAACCCCAAAAGTGAAGAAGCCTCTCCGGGAAATGACCAGGGCGGACTACGAGCTCCAGAGAAAGGAGAAGAGCTTTGACGATATCCACCCGCAATACGAGATTCAGTGAATCCTCCGTAAAGCGGATAATCTCCTTGTCAAAAATCTGGAGGAACAGGAAGAGCTTTTCCGGTTGCAGGACAAGACAAGACAGCTTGAAGAGGACCTGTCCAGGTCCACTGAGCAGCCGGAAGCGGCGCAGCGAGAAATAGATGAATTGAAAGCCCAGCTGGCCGCTTCTCAGCAGGAAGCCGCAACGGAAAAGCAGGCAGCCCTGGAGCAGATTTCTCACCTCCAGGAGTCTTTGAAACAGGCGCACGCAATCTGGCAGAGAGAGCATCTCAAGCGACGGTCTTTTCAAAGAGCAAAGTTAAGGAGATGCGGGCTGATCCGCCGCGGGGATGCAAGCCCCACACGTATAAGGCTATGTCGGTTCTGGATTTCGCATCCGTAATCCAAGAAGTTTCTCGCCTAGGGAAAGCCCGTGGTAGAGGAGGCCGAACGCCGAGCGAAGCAATGGCTGGACCTGGCAATAAATCTTCAAGAGCGCGAGCGCGATGGCCTCCAATTCTCCCCCATGTCCTCATTCGCTGCAGAATGGGCAGATGCAAGGGTAACCTTGCATAAATATTTTAAGAAAGTAGAAGAGGTGAGGGTTGCCAGACGAATGTTGGATGCATTTGAACATGAAAGAGACATTTGTATGGCTCCCTTTCACGCTCTCTCCGAACTAGGGTGCCCGGGCTTTGTTGAGAATGGTGAGTTTCTCACCCATGAGCAGGTGAAAAAAATTGGCGGTCCTTTGAGGCAGATACGACTGAAATTGATAGCCGGACCGAGCCAATTCAAGAAAGTCGGGTCACCCAGATGGTGTCCAAGTGCTGCAAGATCAGCTCCTACTTCCAGGAGCTGGGAAAAAGATACCTCACCATCGACCTGCACGCGGTCGCCGCTTTCCACGCAGCATTAGAAGAAGTTGCCGACCGCCGACCATTCGAGCGTAAGCCTGGGGCCAAGCCCAAGCCGCATACAACCGCATCTGCGAGGCAGAAGCCAGAGCTGGAGAGCATTCGGAAGATGATTCTGAGGAGGCGACTGCCGGAAGTGAATCTGAAGAACAGTTGCCGCGAGGAGAACGGCTAGAGCAGCAGAAAGCAGGGGAAGCAAGTTCCTCTGCACCCAATGGATGAAGGCATGGATTCTTTGCGCCGAGGCGAGCTCGACACCCCGCGAGCCGCCAAAAATGTTGCCACATTTTGCACGGGGTGCAATGTTTTCAGTTTTGTAGCAGTGCTGCTCTTCCTTTTCCCTCTTCCTCTCTTTCCCTTTCTTCTTCTCTCCCTTTCTCTCTCTTCCCTACATTCTCTTTCTTCCCCCTTTCTTGGAGCCCCTCAGTCAGATCTCAAATTTGACAGCAGTTGCCCTGAAAAATGGCTAAGTGTCAGAGCGAAGTCCGACTTCTCCCAGTTTTGGTGCGAAGTCCGACTTCTCCCACAAGTCCGACTTCTCTCCTCTTTTCGGGCGCACCTTGTAGCAGGCTGGCAGGAAAATGACTAAGTGTTGGGGCGAAGTCCGACTTCGCAGCTGAAGTCGGACCGCTCCCCTTTCCAGGGCGAAGTCCGTTCGGCGGCAGAAATCAGCTTTCACCTGTGCGCAACCCGACTTCGCAGCCGAAGTCGGAGTGCGCCCTTTGACAGGTGCGCAGTAGGGAAACAAACTCAAAATTTGACCAAGGCATGAAGACCTTCCCGATCGCGCTGTTTTCTGCCCGCGCAACCCGATGGCGCTCATATCCTGGGCGAAGTTGGATAAACTGCCTTTCAAGGCAAGCACGTGTCAAACAAAGCATCATCCGACAAGTGTCCAGCTTTGGGATCTGAGCCAAGACGTGCCGAGCAAAAGGACAAGCATGGGCCGCACTACTTATGCCAGCCGCCTCATTTAAAGCTGATTGGAGGTTCTACCTGCTCCAGCTGCCCGCATTCCTGCCGATGAGAAGTTCTACCCAACGCGCTGCCACGTAGCTGTCCGGCTTCCAGGGAGACCATGCTGCGGGTACAGTCCTGTCCGACAAAGGTCAGCATTAGCAGCTTCGTCGCCGCTTTTGTCAGCTAGTGTTTGACTGGGACTTTGTGCCCATTAATGTAACGGGAGGGACTCGGGCTATAAATACCCACCACATTTTCATTGTAAGGTGGTGGAAGGGGAATGTCTGTTAGGGAACCATTGTAACTGTGCTTCTGCTTATCAATATAAAGTATACGCCTGGCTCTGTTCTACTGCTTTTATTTTTTATGCTGCCTCTCCTTTACATTTCTGCTTTACGTTTTCCTGTGTCATGGCTCGTTGATTCGTTTCAGCATTTGGTGGTCAGGTATACCTGAGGCATTGCTTGTGTCATGGCTTGTTGATTCACTTCAGCATTTGGTGGCCAAGTACTCTTGAACTTCATTGATTAGAGGATACATAGAATAAATGTGGTAGCAGTTCCTTCAGCTTTGTGTGTTATGTTTATGTTGCTGTCCGTAGTGGTGATTGATGCATTGCCGTGCTGTTAGTTCTCCTTGTAGGGAGAATGTTTGCTAGGGGACCATTGTAGCTGTGCGTACAAATTCTCTGCACAACACACATACTTGGATCTGACATCTCTTGGTTGCTTTCTGTTTATGTTGCTGTCCGTAGTGGTGATTGATGCGCTGCCGTGCTGTTAGTTCTCCTTGTAGGGAGAATGTTTGCTAGGGAGCCATTGTAGCTGTGCGTACACTGCTTTATACAGAAAGTATACTTAGGTTTTGCAGTTCCTGGTTATGCTTTGTATTCATGATGCAGTAAGTAGCGGTGATTGATGTGTTGCTGTACTGTTAGTTCCCCCCACCCAACTCCAATCACATTTGTAAATTCTTTCCGCATTTTTATCTCTTTCCTGCACTCTTATCTCAAACCATAAAACCCCAAGGAGCCGGCCTTCTCCGGAGATTGGCACGGAAGGCATCCCTTCCTTCCGGCCTTTCAAGCTGGTGGGCGAATCTGGGCGCGTTAACACAAAATCCTTTCCTCATGGCAGATTCGTAACCAACAGGTACAAGGACGACTCTTTCTCCATCAGCCTCACCAAGTTGCGGCCAAATATCGCAAAGTGGGCAGACAAGGTTTCGCCCTCGCACCATGTCGGGGCTGCATATAAATCAAACCTATATTGGTTCTTGTGCCTCCTACCCACCAGTGCCCGGAGCTGATTGAAGCAATTGTAGAATATTACAAACCAGCTGCCCGGCAAGTCTGCGACAACAAGGGGAAGGTGCTGTTCACACTCTTCAGGGAGAGCGTCCAGCCAGCGTTCGCCCCGGGGCTTCAGTACGAACCCGACGCAATTGTCAGAAAGGTGAATCTGGATGAGCAGACCGGCAGATTTACACAGACAAAGCGGATGAGAGAATTTCTCGATTCGGAGCTGAAAACCCCACTGGCAGCCGGACAGTGGCCGACTGGCCCCATACCCCTGGACAGATTTGAAAATAAATATATCTACATCATCCTGGCGTGGGTCCTCGGTTGCGACTCGGGGCGCAAAAGAGTGGAAAGCGCCCTATTTTCTTTGACTGGGCGGACTGGCTGGCGTATGCAATACATTCAAGTCTGGTTAGGCTGCAACAGAAGCAGTCAACGGATTTCCGGTTTTGCTCCTTCCTCGCATGGCTGTGCCTATATCACATGCACTACCGGATGAACGTTCCTGACTTGAAGAAAGTAAGCGAAAAAGGGGAGCCGCTGCCCGTGTATGAGTGGACCGAGGTCCTGTACAGAAAAGGGTCCTTCTATGATTTTAATCTTAAATTTTTGTGCATGGTCCTAGGGCTGTTCAACCGTAAGGCATCCCGCCCGCCAGAAGTCATGACGAGATACCTGAGGAAGAACGAGTATGGGGATACCTTCCGGCTGACGCAGGGCATCATGGTCAGAATCTATGGATTCAAGGGGAAGCCATTCTTGCTGCCCTACTTCTGCACTGACCACCAGTTCGGGATGGAAATTGCGCGGCAGATGGACTATGTTGAAGAAGAGTTCGGCCAAGGCAAAAAGAAAGGCCATATATTTCAGTATCCCATCACCTGGGCGAATACCCAAGTATATGAAATCGGACAGCATGTCTACCTCGAGCGGGAGCTCATTGACATGGGTCTAATAATGCTGCCGCAGCGCTGGAAGTACGACCCAATTGGGGTCAGGGGAAAATTCATGCACATCTGTCCTCGAGCCGAGATTATGCGGGAAAGGTTCAACCAAACAGGCGCAGACCTGGAATGGCACATCGAACAGATGCAATCGTGGCCTCCATGGCATGAGTTCTACTGCGAGGAGGTAGCGTACGATCCGGAGCGAAACCCGGATCACCGGTTGGAATCTGCGGGCTTCAAGAAATTCCTCGCCAAGGTGGCGCCCCTCAACTGGCATAAAGAAAAAATCATTGAATGCTGGAAGATGAGGTGCCGCATGCAACACGACAAATCCAACCGGAAGACGCTGGCCGTCGATGATGAATTTTCGGTTCTATATGACCAGTACGCTGACACGTGGCGGCCTTTCGAATTTCGAAATTGCATCCCTCGAGGCGCTAGGAAAAGGTATACAAGGAGGCCCCCGTCCCAGCAATCGTCAACTCCGACAACTTCCAGCGCAACTCCGGCGAGCAGTCAAGTGGGCCCGATGCAGCCTGTATCTTCCGAGGCAGTGCTCGAAAGGGCGCAAGGTTCAGAGAAGTCAACCCCTGAGGTGGCCCCTCCAGCAGAAAAGGCGCCCGCGCTGCCAGCTAGCAGACCGGCTGCGGCAGGCATCCTTCCAGCCAGACCCAGGTACAATTTTACCATGGGGACGTTAACGCCTGCCGCCCCGACCTTATGTCCTTCCTCCGGAACAACCACAGCGCCAGAAGAGAAGAAGAGGAAGAGAGTTGAAAGGGCCAACCGGCCTAAGGAGCCGGTACAGCAAAAAGCCGCGGCACAGACGGGGGCAGCGGCGCCAAAAATCGTCTCCTTGGACAGCCCTGAATCAAAAGCAGACACTCCGGCTGCAAGCGTCCCTCCAACAGCGGCTTAGGCGGAGCCCGTAGGTATGTCCACCGCACCTCTTCCCCAAGTCCCAGTCAGCCCTGCCAAAGCTCCATCTCCCATTTCGTCAAGGCAAGCCGTAGCCGCGTCTTCCTCTTCCCAAGCTGCCCAGCCATCTAGCGGCCCACATTCCTTTGACCAGTTTCCTCAGGATCCTAACGCCTTCCAGTCACTGAGCCAAACCCTAGAACCCTCACCCGCAGCCAGTGCTAAAGCTACGCCTTCACCGCCGCGCTCCTTACCCCAGCCGTTTAAAACCCTACCAGCACCATCCACTCAGCCGCCCGCTTCCCCTAGGACCCGGTCGCCCTCAAAAGCGGCCACTCCTTCTAGAATACCTCCTGCGTCGCTGTTAGCAGGGAAAATGCCGCAGCAAGATCCAATGTTGGAGAACTTGGACTTCATGGGCGATCTGCAGAGCGCTGATGACCAGCCTTTGGCAGCAAGGGACTTAGGATGCTCCGCCTCCTTTCTCCAGGGAGTGAAACGAAGGAGAGCCGAAGAGATAGCTGCCCCGATGAAACGCACCAAGTTTGACCTAGACAGGAGAGTGCTGACAACTGAGAAATTAATCCCGAAAGTAAAGAAGCCTCTCCGGGAGATGACCGAGGCAGACTACGAGCATCAAAGGAAGGAGAAAAGCTTTGATGCTATCAACGAGGAATACGAAATCCATGGTATTCGTCATAGGACAAATAATCTCCTCGTCAAGCATCTTGAGACCCAGGAGGCGCTGTTCCAGCCGTAGAATAACACAAGGCAGCTTGAGGAGGACCTGGCTAGGGCCACCGCGCAGCTGGGATCTGCGCAGCAGGAAATAGATGAGCTTAAGGCCCAACTGGCCGCCTCTCAGCAGGAGGCCGCAGCGCAGAGACAGACAGCCGAGCAGCTGTCAGAGGAGAAAAGGGTGGCGCTGGAGTAGGTTTCACAGCTTCAGGATTCGCTGAAATAGGCGCAGTCACAGCTTGCAGAGAAAACATCACAGGCGGCGGCCATTTCAAAGAGCAAAGTCAAAGATATGCGGGCTGGTCTACTGCATGGGTGCAAGCCCAACATTGTTAAGTCTGTATCGGTCCTGGATTTCGCGTCCAGGATTGAAGAAATATCTGCCCAGGGAAAGCCTGTGGTAGAGGAGGCCGAACACCAGGCGAGGCTATGGCTGGACCTGGCTATGAAACTTGAGCAGTTTGAGCGCAAAGGCCTCCAATTTCCTCCTATGTCCCAACTTGCCTCAGAGTGGGCAGATGCAAGGGTAACCTTGCATATTTATTTCGATAAGACAGAGAAAGTAAGGACTGCCAGAAAGATGTTGGACGCATTAGAACATGAAAAGGACATTTGCCTGGCCCCCTTTCACACTCTGTCCGAACAAGGGTGCCCGAGCTACATCAAGGACGGCGAGTTTCTCGCCCTTGAGCAGGTAAAGCAGAATTGGCTGTCTTTTGAGGCAGACATAGCAGAGATTGATAGCTGGACAGAGCCAATTCAGGAGGCTCAGGTCACCCAGATGGTGTCAAAATACTGCAAGATCAACTCCTCCCTGAAGGAGTTGGGAAAAAGATATAACACCATCGACCTGCACGCGGTTGCTGCATTCCATGCAGCACTAAGAGAGATCATGGACCTCGGGCCCTTCCAAGCAGCAGTCTGGGACCTGTGGGTTACGAATCTGCCATGAGGAAAGGATTTGGGTTAATGCGCCCAGATTCGCCCACCAGCATGAAAGGCCGGAAGGAAGAGATGCCTTCCGAGCCAATCTCCGGAGAAGGCCGGCTCCTTTTGGGGGGTTTTCTGATTTAAGCTAAGAGTACAGGAAAGAAATAAATGTACAGAAAGAGATTTACAAATATATTCAAAGGTTGGTGGGGGGAACTAACAGTACGGGAACACACCAATCACCGCTACTTACTGCATATAAACACAAAGCATGACAAAGAACTGCAAAATCTAACTCGCGGGGTGTCGAGCTCGCCTCGGCGCAAAGAATCCATGCCTTCATCCATTGGGTGCAGAGGAACTTGCCTCCCCTGCCTTTTGCTGCTCTAACTGTCCTCCTTGTGGCAACTGTTCTTCAGATTCATCTTTGTCAGTTGCCTCCTCAGAGTTACCTTCCGAAAGCTCTCCATCTCCTGCTTCTGCTTCGCAAATGCGATCGTATGCGGCCTTGGCTGGGCGCCAAGCTTCTGCTTCAAATGGCCGGCGGTCAGCTACATCTTCTAATGCTGCGTGGAAAGCAGCGACCGCGTGCAGGTCGATGGTGAGGTATCTCTTTTCTAACTCCTGGAAGTAGGAGCTGATCTTGGAATATTTGGCCACCATCTGAGTGACCTGACTGTCTTGAATTGGCTCAGTCCAGCTATCAATTTCAGCTGTATCTGCTTCGAAGGACTGCCAATTCCTTTTCACCCGATCTAGGGTGAGAAGCTCGCCATTTTCAACAAAACCTGGGCACCCTAGTTCAGAAAGAGCGTGAAAGGGGGCCAGACAGATATCCCTTTCATGTCTGAATGCATCAAGCATTCGTCTGGCAACTCTCACCTCTTCAACTTTTTTGAAATATTTGTGCAAGGTCACCCTTGCACCTGCCCATTCTGCAGCGAATGAGGACATGGGAGAAAATTGGAGGCCGTTGCGCTCGCGCTCCTGAAGATTTACCGCCAGGTCCAGCCATTGCTTCGCCTGACGTTCGGCCTCCTCTACCACAGGCTTTCCCTGGGCAGAAACTTCTTGAATTCTGGATGCGAAATCCAGAACTGCCATCGCCTTATAGGTATGGGGCTTGCATTCCCGCAGCAAACCAGCCCGCATCTCCTTAACCTTTGTCTTTGAAAAGACCGTCGCTTGAGATGCTCTCTCTGCAAGTTGCGACTGTGCCTGCTTCAAAGACTCTTGGAGCTGAGAAATCTGCTCCGAGGCTGCTTTCTTTTCGGTTGCGGCCTGTTGCTGAGAAGCGGCCAGCTGGGCTTTGAGTTCATCTATTTCTTGCCGTGCCGCTTCCAGTTGCTCAGTGGAACTAGACAGGTCCTCTTCAAGCTGCCTTGTTTTATCCTACAACCCAAAAAGTTCTTCCTGCTCCTCCAGACTTTTGACAAAGAGATTGTCAGCTTTGCGCATGATTGACTGAATCTCATATTGCTTGTTAATGTCGTCAAAGCTCTTCTCCTTTGTCTGGAGTTCGTAGTCCGCCCTGGTCATTTCCCGGAGAGGTTTCTTTACTTTTGGGATTATTTTCTCTGTTGTAATCACTCTCCTCCCGAAATCATACTTTGCGCGTTTTGCCGGGGCGGCTATCTCTTCATGTCTCCTCCGCTTCAGGTCTTGGAGGAAAGAGACAGAATACTCTACAGCCCTCGTTGCCAGGGGCAAGTCGTCTGTATTCTGGAGGTCGTCCATAAAATCTGGTTCCCCCAGCCTAGGGTTCTGCTGAGACGTCTCTCCTGCGGGGATGGGACCAGGAGGAACCGGACGGACCTTGGAAGAATCGGTCGCTTGTGGGGGCGACCGGGAAATGGAGATGGGAACGGCTGACACTGCAAGGGTTTGAAGCGGCTGAGATGGTGGATGTGACGGTGAACGGACAGCCTCAGCACTTACCTCAGGCGAAGGGTTTGGAGTTGTGCTCAGAGAAAGAGAAACGTTAGGGTTCTGAGCAAACTGATCGAAAGAATGGGGGCCGCTAGAAGGGCGTGGAGACGGGGAGAGGGATGCGGCCATGACTTGCTCGGATTGAGTGGGAGACGGAGTGGGAGTGGGACTGGGTGAGACCAAAGAGACAGGGGCAGCGAACGTACCTGCGGGCTCCGCCTGAGCCGATGCCGGATGGATGTCTGTGCTTCTGATTTCGACGGCTGGCTTAGGACTGCCCAGAGACACTGTCTCTGCGGCGGCAGGACGCGGCTGCGGCTCTGCAACTGGCTGCTGCACTATCAGGCTAGGTCGCCTGATTTTCTCAACTCTCTTCCGCTTCTTCTCTTCTGGAATAACGGTAGGATCAGGGGAAGGAGATGAAGCAGGTGCAGCAGGCGCTGATGCTCCCACGGTAAACTTGTACCGGGGTTTGACTTGCAGAAGGTCTGTTGCAACCGGTCTGCCCTTTGACGGCGTTGGCGCTTTTCGTGCCTGAGGGATTGCCTCGGGCGTTGCCTTGACTAATTCTTTCGCCTTCTCAGGCGCCGTCTTGGAAGCCACGGGCTGCATTGGATCGACCTGGAAGTTTGCTGGGCCCACGCTGGTAGTTGCCGAAGTGTACAACTGTTGAGAGGGAGACCCTCCTTTATAGTCTTCAAAGGGACCTCGGGGAACGTAACCTTGATATGCGAACGGCCGCCAGCTGTCATGATGCTGGTCATAGAGAACCGAAAAGTCGTCATCTATGGCCAAGTTTCTCCTTGTTGATTTGTCGTCTTTGCGTGCGGCATCTCATCTTCCAGCATTCAGTAATCTTTTCTTTAGACCAGTTAAGGCCTGCTATCTTGGATAGAAATTTTTTGAACCCTGGAGATGAAAACTGGTGGTCCGGGTTTCGCTTGGGGTCATATGTCACCTCCTCGCAGTAGAAATCCTGCCAGGGAGGAGAAGCTTCCATTAATTCGATTTCCCAGTCAAGATCCACATGGACCACATCGCATCTATCTTCGGTTATATCTGCCCGGGGGCAGAGATGTGCGAACTTTCCCCTTATTCCATATGGGTCATACTTCCAGCGTTGCGGCAACAAAACCAGGCCAATCCGGGAAAACTCTTGCTCAAGGTAGGAATGCTGTCCTACCTCAAAAATCTCAACATTTGCCCAGGAAAGAGGATATTGAAAAATCTGTCCTCTCTTCTTTCCTAGGCCGAACTCCTCTTCAACATAGTCCATTTGTCGGGCAACCTCCATCCCGAACAGGTGCTTCGAGCACCAATAGGGCAGCAAATGGGGTTTGCCCTTGAATCCGTAGATTCTGACCACAATTCCCTGCGTCAGTCTGAAAACGTCCCCGAGCTTCTGATTTATCAAAGCGCTCGTCATTTCTCTCGGGGGACGGGGAATTTCGCTTTCACTGAAGACTGACATGACGAATCCCAGAAAGTTGAAGTTGAACTTGTAGTAGGACCCTTTCCGGTATAAGTCATCCGTCCAGTTATAGACGGGCTGTGGCTCTCCCCTCTCGTTGACCTTCTTCAGGTTCAGGATCGGCATCAGGGAGTGCAAATGGTACAAACAAAGCCAGGCTAGGACAGAACTGAAACGAAAATTGGCAGACTGCCTCTTCTGGATTTTCACCAGGCTGGAATGAACGGCGTAAGCCAGCCAGTCTGCCCAGTCGAAAGAGATGGGACGCTTCGCACTTCTCTGTGCTACCGGTTCGTAGGATTCTCCAGATAGGAGACATTCTGCCAGCGCTAGCTGGTACGGCTGTACCAGCTCATCAGAATCGCAGCCAAGAATAGATGCCAAAATGATGTACAAGTATTTGTTCTGGAATTGTGCCAAGGGCATGGGGCCGGTTGGCCACTGTCCTGCTGCAAGCGGGGCGTTCAGCTCTGAATTGAGGAAATCCCTCATCCGTTTTGTTGGCGTGAAACGTCCCGCCTGCTCGCCCAAATTTATCTTTCTGAGAATGGCGCTGGAGTCATACTCCAACCCTGGGGCGAAAGCTGGCTGGACAGTCTCCCTGCGCAGTGCGAACAAGGGTTTACCGCTGGAGCTGCAAATTTCTCGGGTAGCTGGTTTGTAGTGTCTGACAATTAGGTCTACCAGTTCCGGGCATTGGTGGACAGGAGGGCACAAGAATCTGAACAGATTGGATTTGTACGTCGCTCCGAAATGGTGGGAGGGCGAAACTTTGTCAGCCCAACTTTCCACATTTGCCCGCAGCTTCGTCAGGCTCATAGAAAAAGAGTCATCCTTGTATCCCGACAAATAATTCACCGGAGGTGGTGGGGCTTGTCCACGCTGTACTTTTTTCGTACGGGACTTTGACTTTCTCTCTGGCGGGGTTTCACTTCTGAAAACGCCTGGCCGCGGTAAATCCTTTGGTTCACCACTTTCGCTGGACTGCGCTGACACTGGCATCTTTCCTCTGTCCATCTCTCCGAATCAGCAATAATTGCAAGTTCAAGGCGTCTGCAGCAGATTTCGCTGTCACAGGAATAATTTGCACTGTCCGAGGAATAATCTGCATAGTCTGGAATGTTTAAAAACATCTGACCCCCTTTTCTAGATAAAGACAGGGCCATTAATGCCGCGCAGGAGGAGGTAGGTCGGCTGAGTTAAGGCTCTTTGGTGGCTGCGCAGGAGAATGTTTGGAAAAAGCGCACTCCGGCAGACGTGCCATGCTCTTTTGCTTGCACTTTCGTTGAGGAACGTGCAATCATCAATTCTGTCTTGGACGCTGCGCTATGGCTGACGTCACTGCCGGAGCGCGGGCACACTGCTCAAGAAAGAATCATTGGTGCGGAAACCCACTTTGGAACGGCCGCAACGCGCCTTGGGCCCAGCTTGGGACCTTTTTTGAATATTTTATTCATTTTTTAAAACGTTGCCCCAAACTGGCCCAAAAAACGAGGCGCAGTCGGGCTTCGCCCGAAGTTGGGCGCGACCCGACTTCGCCCGAATTTCGAGCGAAGTTCGAACTTCGCGCGAAGCGCGCGTTGGACTGCTCCGTTTCCCTTTGACTGCTCGAACCGCGCAACTTTAGCATTGAAATGAGTCGGACTTCGCCCGAAGTTCGGGCGAAGTGCGAACTTCGCGCGAAGTTTGCACTTCGCGCGGAAGTCGCGCGTAGTTCGGACTTCGCACGCCAGCCGGCCGAAGTCGGACTTCGCCCGCGAAGTCGGACTTCGCCCGCGAAGTCGGACTTCGCCCAAGGTCGGGCGCAGTCCGTCCTCCTTTGTATTGCAGTCTTCTTTCTTTGGACGAGCTTCGCATTTGGCTGGCCCGAAGCCCGACTTCGCTGCGAAGTCGGACTTCGGCCAACACTTAGCCGATTTTTTGCCCTCTTTTTTTTTTTTTTTTCTTTTTCTTCTTTTCTTTTCTCTGCACAGCCGAACTTCGCCCCTCCTGAGGGCGACGACAGACTTCGCTGCGAAGTCTGTCTTTCTCTCCCATGCCGCAGTTAAGCTCAAAAAACGAAGAAAAACAATTTAAAAGCTGAAAACTGGAAACTGTACATGCCGGGAAATGAAAAAGCACAAGGAAATTTTTACAAAGAAGGGCCACTCGGGCACCTTCAGCAGCGGTAAAGCTTCAAGTGGAACCCGTTAACAGGGATAGGCAGGAGCTGACCCTCCATATCCCGCAGTATGTAGGCATTGAACTGGTTTACCCGGGCAATCTGATAAGGGCCCTCCCAGAGGGCATCAAACTTCCCGTGATTACCTGGCTTTGCTTTATATGAGTCCCACTTCAGCACCAGGTCCCCGATTTCGAAAACTCGGGCAGTGGTGCCTTTTGCAAACCAGCCTTGAGTGGTTGCAATGTGATTCGCGAAGGCCTGGTATGCACTTTCTCCGTCTTCTTCCAAGCTGCGAGGAGTTGGCACGATCTGTCGTCCACCGGGTCTCCGCTGCATCTGTCTTCGTCGATCATCCACAGGGCAGGGATCTCAATGTGTGATGGCATGACAGCCTCTTTGCCGTAGACGAGCGCGTAGGGAGACGTTCTGAGGGATTTCTTGAATGCAACTCTGTCCGCCCACAGCGCCCGGTCCAGGAGCAAGTGCCAAGTCCGCTTATTTACGTCAATGGTCCTCCGGATGATTTTCAGGAGGTTCTTGTTAGTGGACTCGGCAAGGCCATTCCCCTGCGGGTAGTAGTTAGAAGACATCTTGTGATAGATGCCAAGTCTGCCGGTGTACTCCGTGAGTACAGCGCCTACAAATCCCGGACCGTTGTCTGTCACAATCGACTCTGGAACCCCGAAGCGGGTAATCAGGCTCTCAATGAACCTGATGACCGTTTCTTGGTCTGCGTTCTTGGTCGGGATCGCCTCTGTCCACCGCGTGAAATAGTCGGTAGCCGTAAGAATAAACTTGTGGCCGGCAGAGGAGTTAGGAGAAATCACCCCAATAAAGTCTAAACCCCATTGCTGGAACGGAGTCTCGGCTCGAATCGGTTGAAGGGGCGGGGGTGCTTTTCTGCTTCGGCCAGCAAACCTCTGGCATTGATCACATTTAGAGCAGACCGCATGCGCGTCTGCGAACAAAGTGGGCCAATAGTACCCAGCCCTTATTATTTTTAAGGCCGTTGGCCTTGAAGAATGGTGACCCCCAGGCATCCCGGAATGAAATTCTCCGAGGACCCTAGGCTGGTCAGATTTTAAGACGCACCGCAACAGGATGCCGTCAATGTTTCTGAAGTAAAGCCCCTCGGGGCGAAGAGTGTACTTAAGTGCACCTAGCCGAAATCTCCTTCGTTGTGAGGCGTTCAGGTGATCGGGACATCTTCCGGTGCAGAAGTATCTCACCAGTTCATCTGTCCAATCACTCCCCTCCGATAAGGAGTTGGCTAGGTAGATGCGTGTCGCTGTGTCCTCCCACTTACAGGCGGAGATGCCGGCTACAGCGCTTCGGGCCAATTCCTGACACAAGGCTCGGCCTCTGATAAGCTTGGTGGGCCGCACTTCAATGTCAAACTCCTGGATTTTGGCAATCCATCCCGCTCTCTTGTGACCCGGTTCTCCCTGCAAGATGAAGCTTCGAACATCCGGGTGAATCACAAAGACAGTGGTCTTGCTCTGGGAGACAAAATGCCTAAACTTTCGAAGGGACTTCATGACAGCATGAACTTGCCGCTCTATAAAATTGTACTTTTCTTCATGCGGCAGAATCACTTGGCTGAGGAATGCTATGGGGCGCTCCTCACCATCGTCTCCCTTCTGAGTCAGGAATGCAACGTAACTTTCGGGTTCTCCCACTGCATATAGGATGAAGTCTCTGGAGTAGTCCGGGTTTGTCAACACCGGAGCTTGTGCAATTCGGGCCTTGATTTCCTCGAAGGCTTGCTCTCTCTCATCAGTCCATTCGTAACGTGTATCTTTCTTAAGCAGTTCGGCCATAGGCTTGATCACCTATGCGAAGTCCGGAATGAACTTCCGCACGAAGTTAATCTGACCGAAGAAGGACTGCAGCCCTTTTTTGTCGATGGGGGCTGGCAAGCGAACGAGGGCCTCTGCTCTGTCAGGGTCAATGGCGAGGCCTTCCTCGGAGATGACATGTCCCAGCAGCTTTCCTTCCTTTACCGCGAAGACAGACTTCTTCGGGTTTATAGAAATGCCGAATTCTCGACAACTCTCAAATATTTGCCGTAGGTGCGAAACATGATCTCCTCGTTGGTGAGAGAAAACAGTCATGTCATCAAGGTAGATGACGATAATCTTATTGAGCAGCTCTCGGAAGGCCAGGTCCATGGCCCTTTGGAACGTGGCACCGGCATTAGATAAGCCAAATGGCATGCGCTGATAGGCGAACGTCCCCCACTTGGTGGTAAACGCCGTCTTATGCTGGTCTTCGTTTTTGACCCAAATCTGGTTGTAGCCGGAAAATCCATCTAAAAGTGAAAATCTCTGGGCTCCAGCAACGATATGTAGGATCTGGTCGATTTGGGGAAGCGGATAGTGGTCCCGGAGGGAAGCTCTGATTTAGGTTTCTGAAGTCGACACGGAGACGAATGTCGCCATTCTTTTTCCTCACGGGCACCAAATTCGCGACCCGGGATGAATGTTTGATGGGGTAGATGATCTTAGCCTCCGGCATCTTCAAGAGCTCGGTCTTCATCATGGCCTCAATCTTTGGATTCACGGCCCTGCGCTCTGTCGGAATGGCTTGGCGCCATCCTCTAGCTCAATGGTATCTTTGGATGACGGTTCTGTCATACCCCCTCAAATCCTCGTAGCACCGGGCCACGATGTCGGGGAACTCCTGGCACGTGATGATCGATCTGCTCCAGTTCCGCCGACGTGCAGTCTGTTCCGACCTTGATAGTTTTACCAGGTTCAAGTTCTAGGTCAGCATACTGCCTCGGGTCTACTTTGATCCTGTGGGATATTGCTCTGTCATTCTGATCAAAGAGACTTTCTAATGTAATCAGTCCTTTTGGGACGTGATTATTCCGTAACTGTATCAACCCCTCATATTGCTCGTCATCAGGGTCTCTACCTTCGATTACACACACTTCGTTAACCAGGAATGTGACGATTTCCTCGTCACAACTGAACACCTGCCAGTGGGTGTCCTTATCAGGCACAGAAGGCCTGTAGACAGTACGAACCGGCTTCGGTTTCTGGACAACGTCTTCAGCCGGAACGTACCTGGCTCCAACAGACGCCAGAATATCAGCGTGTTTGTTTTTCTCACGCGATATCGCTTTGACATTCAATGAGTCGAATGACTCCATCAGGTCCCAGACCCGATTGCGGTACGCTCTAAGATAGTGCTGTTTGGATGCGCATTTCTCCGTAACTTGGTGACACACCAGCTCTGAATCTCCGAAAATCTGGAGGTGCTTGATTCCGAGCCTTTCCGCCTTTCGCAAACCCAAGCACAGGGCTTCGTATTCCGCCGAGTTGTTAGTGCAGCTCCAGGCCAACCTGTAGGCATAGTCCTTCTGGATTCCGGTTGGAGAAACCAGCAGTACCCCTGCACCGGCGCCATTCTTGCATCGCGCGCCGTCAAAGAAGAGCTTCCACAACTCCTCGGGTGCAGGCCCTACTTCTTTTGCAGCCGACATGTCAAGCCTCTCGGGCTGTACAATGGAGTAACAGCCCTGCTCTGTCCCGATTACGGCATTGAAGTCCCGCAATGAGAACTCATCTTCGAGTTGTAGCACTTCGAGGGCTTGCTCAGTCAGCTCCACTGTCACCAGCTCTTCCTCTGACAACTGGACCATGCAGTCCAACTCTCCTCCGGGTATCTTTTCTACTAGGAAGGTGGAAGGCTTCTCATTAAAAATTTTCAGTCTCCTTCCCTTGAAGGGCACTTCCATGTGTGAGTAGTCTAGAGACAGGTACCCGCCCAACTTCGCAGTGAACTCCCGAGAGAGACACATGCCGAAGTAAGGCTCCAGGTCAACAATCACGACCTCTTGGATGACTACGATGTCGAGAGCTTTGTGCGATCGGATAGGGATGTCCTTTATGACACCAAGCTGTCTTGACGAGGGTGCCGTCTAATTGCGGCACGCCTTGGCTGCTCCGTGTGTATTCCATCCCGATCTCATCGCGAGACGGCCTTCGGCATCACGGTCGAGGAAGCACCGGAGTCCACCATGCAGTTGTGAACTATGTGCCCTTGCATCCGTAAAGACAGATAAAAGGGTGGCGGTCTGTTCTTCCCAGTGGCGGAGGCTGTCAAAGGTTGAACCAGGACAGCGGGCTGCATCTGTCTGCCGTTCTTCATGTTCTTCAGTGATTCTTGCAGCAGATCTACCTGGCCTGGGAGCAGAAGAGCATCGTACATGCTGATTCTAGCAGGTGTTCTCTTCAACTCGTCTACAATGCTGTAGCCCGAGGTACTAGCTCCTTCTGCTGGTTTAGCCGGCTCATACTTTGTCCGGTACTGTTGGGTGGCCTCAACTCGCTGTCTCTTGGTCAGAGACGGGTACTTCAGCTTCTCCTGGGCTTGTTCTTTGGTTTCAGCTGGAGGCTGAAGTACGGGAGCCTTAGCCGGAGTTGGGGCCTTTGTTGGAGGTTTGGCTGGAACAGCGGCAGCCTTTGCCGGAGAAGGCTTGACTGGAGCTTTATCTTTGGACGCCTTCTCCTGGGCTGTGTAGGGCCACAGCCGCTTGTATGGTGGCAGCCCGCCGGGCTGCGGTTTTTCTCTTCTTGCGTAGACTTGCAAAGGCTTGGCCGCATCTGCGGCCTTCGTTTCTTCCTTGGCAGGTGACGCTAGATTCTCTTCGGGGAGGGCAAAGTTGGCCTCGCCGTCCAAGATCATGTACAGCTCATCGTCTTCTATAGCGCTGCCGGCCAAGGTCTGAATGTAGTGCTGGTGCAAAGTGCAGTCTTCCTCCGAATGCGGGTCATTGCACGTAGTGCACCAGTTAACCTGGTCGGGAGGACCAGGCGGGTCTTCTATAGCAGCATTTCTCGGAGGCGGACGCCTCTGCGGCTGGTTTTCTGGCGCTTTGTCTTTTGTTAGCGCCGGGGGCGCATATGGTCTCCTAGGAGCGAGGTCCATCTGGGCCTGCTTCTTCTTCATAGCGGTCATGTCATTGGACATGGCATGGTATCCGGAGGCCAAAGCCCGCACTTCTTGTAGAATCGTGTTCTGGATGCTGCTGTCGGGAGGCGGCAACTGTGCCGGTGGAGGCAATGCGGCCAATGGAGGAGGGTTAGAATAAGATGCGTACTGTGGAGGAGCGGGAAGTGCTGGAAAATGCGGAGCGGGAGGCGGCGGGTGAGGGTAATGCAATTGAGGCGGGCCGTAAGGAGTTACGACCGGCGCCGGATTCCACTGCTGCTGGGGTTGCTGTCCTGATGTGGACGGCGAACCACCAGAGGCAGAAGGATACTGAGATCTGGGGAAGTCGGGATGGATGGGCTCCTGCACTCTGGACGGAAGCCTGCCGATGGAGATAATGTCAGCTTCGGCTTGCTGGGCAGCCTCGTACAGCGCAGGGAACTCATCAATTCTGGCGATCTTCAGCAGCAGGCATATGTCTGAGTTGAAGGATCTCAGATAGTAGTGAGCAGCCATGCCGGCTGAAGGCCGAAGTTCGCGAGGTACCCGTTTCCAGGATCTCGCAAACCTAATGTTAAAATCAGACACCTCCTCTTGAGGATGTCTCTGGATAGCTTGGAACTGATGCAGTAGAGAAGTAGGGTCAGCAGACTCGTTGCATCCTTTTACGAGCCTTATGGCAAGCTGGGGCCACCCTGTGATGGATCCCTATGGCAGTGATCTCCACCAGTAGAGAAGCTTTCCCCTCAGGGAAAGGGCCAGCAGACGGGTCTTCACACTTTCATCGGTGATAGTATGCAATGCGGCCAGGGCAAGGATGTCCTGGATGTGTTCGTACGCCGTCTTACCGTAGCCGTCGTACGTGGGAATAGACTTTAAAGCAGCAGGGGGCACAGCTTGCTGTCCGACCAGGGCCAAGGGCCCCGTAGAGTCCACAGCGGGGAAGAGATCATCATCATTCGGCTGTTGAGCAGCCATTTCTTCTTCTTCTTCTTCTTCTCCGCCGTCGGTTGTGTACTCAGTGTCGGTACTTTCCGAGGATGCAGGATCTTCTTCTTCCTCGGCCTCTTCTATTTCGTACTCGGCTCCTCCGACTTCGGCTTCGGCTTCTTCTTGTATCTCAGCCTCGGCTTCGTCGAAACGAGCTCGCGGATCAGCCAGCCTGGGGATCTCGCCTCGAGCGTTGATATCCAGTTCGTAGAACTCAGGCGGGCTTCTCGGATCCCTTGCTTGCCACCTTCTCGTGTGCATGAAGGTGCTGGGACCGGTCTTCTAGACTCAGAGGATTTGTTCGTGCAGAGTCGCCAGGTGTTCAGATTTGGAACAGCAATGAAGCGAACACCGGTGCTTCAATTCTGTCGGGGGTGAGAAACTTCCTTGTCTCACCGAGAGCTCAGGACCTGTCAGCGCCAGGTGGAGACTGATCAGAAAATCTCTCTTCAAATGTGGGACCAGAGTCCCACCGGGCGTGCCAGAGAAACTGTTGGTTACGAATCTGCCATGAGGAAAGGATTTGGGTTAATGCGCCCAGATTCGCCCACCAGCATGAAAGGCCGGAAGGAAGAGATGCCTTCCGAGCCAATCTCCGGAGAAGGCCGGCTCCTTTTGGGGGGTTTCTGATTTAAGCTAAGAGTACAGGAAAGAAATAAATGTACGAGAAGAGATTTACAAATATACTCAAAGGTTGGTGGGGGGAACTAACGATGCGGGAACACACCAATCACCGCTACTAACTGCATATAAACACAAAGCATGACAAAGAAGCGCAAAATCTAACGTATACTTCCGATACCCAAGCGGTGTACGCACGGCTACAACGGCTCCCTAACGGACATTCCCTACAAGGAACTAACGATGCGGCAACACGTCAATCACCACCTACGGACACTAACATGGGTAGAAAGCAATCATAGAGATATCGAGCCGGGTATATGTGTTTATGTAGAGAATTTAACCGCACGACTTCAATGGCCCCCTAACGGACATTCCCTACAAGGAACTAACGATGCGGCAGCGCACCAATCACCAGATACGGACCAGCAACAAAACACACAACTGATGGAACTGCTACTACAGCTATTCTATGTATCCTTTTAATTCATGAAGTACAGGGGGTGCTTTAAACAAGCAATGCTAGAGGCACCTGATCATCAAATGCTGAAATGAATCAACGAGCCATGACACAGGTTAGCCTAAGGCATGAATATAAAGAAAGGCAGCATAAAAAACAGAAGCAGCAGAACAGAACCAAGCATACAGATTATATTTATAAGCAGAAGCACGGTTACAATGGGCACAGTGGTTCCCTAACAGACATTCCCCTTCCACCCTTTACAATGAATTCACGGTGGGCTTTTATAGCCCGAGTCCCTCCCGTTACATTAATGGGTACAAAGTCCCAGTCAAACATAAGCTGACAAAAGCGGCGAAAGAGCTGCAAATGCTGACCTTTTGTCGGACCGGACTGTACCCGCAGCATGGTCCTCCTGGAAGCTGGACAGCTACATGGCGGTGTGTTGGGCAGAATCTTCTTCTGGCGGTGATGCGGGTAGCTGGAGCAGGTGAAACCTCAGATCAGCTTTGAATGAGGCTTGCGGCGTGGCGGTGCAGCCCATGCTTGTCCTTTTGCTCGGCACGTTTCGGCTCTAATCCCGAAGGCTGGACACTTGTCGGATGATGGATGATCTTTGTGTGACACGTGTACTGCCTTGGAAGGCAGTCCGTCCAACTTCGCTTGGGATCAGAGCGTCTCGGGTTGCGCGGGCAGAAAACAGTGCAGTCGGGAAGGCCTTCATGCCTTGGTCAAATTCTGGGTTTGTTCCCCTCCTGCGCACCTGTCAAGGGCGCACTCCGACTTCACTGCGAAGTCGGGCTGCGCACAGGTGGAAACTGGTGTCTGCCGCCGTACGGACTCTGCTCCGGCCTTTTATCATCTTCTGTCAGCCTGCCAGCCTGTCAATCTGCCAGTTGCAAGGTGCGCCCAGAAAGTGGGGCGAAGTCAGACTTCGCACCAAAACTGGGCGAAGTGCGACTCGCACCAAGGCGAAGCACCGCACCAAGGCGAAGTGCGAACTCGCACCCGGGCGAAGTGCGAACTTCGCACCAAGACTTAGCCATTTTTCAGGTAACTTGTTGGAAAGTTGAAAAATCAACTGGGGACTCCAAGAAAGGGGGGAAAGAAAGAGAATGCGGGAAAGAAAAGGAAAGGGAGAGGAGAAGGAAGGAAAATAGGGGAAGAGGGAAAAAGAAGAGCAGCACTGTTACAACACTGAAGACATTGCACCCCGTGCAAAATGTGACAACAGGACCAAGCCAAGGCTGCATACAAGCGCATTCGCAAGTGGGAGGCCGACAGTGAAGAGCATTCAGATTCAGAAGGCGAAACTGGGGAGGCAACTGCTGAAAGTGAACCTGAAGAAGAACAGTTGCCCCGAGGGAAGCGGTCAGAGCAGCAGAAAGCAGGGGAAGGAAGTTCCTCTGCGCCCAAAGGATAAAGGCATGGTTCTTTGCGTCGAGGCGAGCTCGACACCCCGCGAGCCTCCAGGAATGTTGCCATATTTTGCACGGGGTGCCATGATTTCAATTTCTGTAAGTGAGCTGCTCTTTTCCTTCCCTCCTTTTTTCCCTTTCTTCATTTCTCCCTTTCTCCCTCTTCCTTGCAGTTTCATTCCTCCCTCTTCCCCTTGAACTTCCCCCAGTAAAGTTTCCAGCAAGTGTTCCCTGAAAATTTCTAAGTGTCAGGGCGCAACCCGACTTCGCAGCGAAGTCAGAGTGCGCCCTCCAGTTGGAGCGCAGTAGGGAATGCGAAGTGCGCAAGCAGACAGAACGAGCGAAATTTGACTAAGTGTCAGGGCGCAACCCGACTTCGCAGCAAAGTCGGGGTGCGCCCTTCTTCCTGGGCGCACTTGGGAAAGCAGTGTGCAGAAAATCAGCTAAGTGCTGGGGCGCAACCCGACTTCGCAGCGAAGTCGGGGTGCGCCCCCCTTTTGGTGCGTAGTCTGAACCGCGGTGGAAATCATCCAAGTACCGGTACGCAACCCGACTTCGCAGCGAAGTCGGGCTGCGCCCTCTGACCGGTGCGCAGTTAGGCAAGCAAGCCGAGAAATTGACTAAGGCACGGAGGCCTCCCCAACTGCGCTGTTTTTCACCTACGCAACCCGACAGCGCTCTGATCCTGGGCGAAGTTGGATAAACTGCCTTTCAAGGCGGACACGTGTTACTCATCAGCATCCGACAAGTGCCCAGCCTCGGGATTCGATCCAAGATATGACGGGATAAAGGACAGCATGGGCTGCACTACCTACGCCAGCTGCCCCCATTTAAGCTGATGTGAAGTTTCATCTACCGCAGCTACCCGCATTCCTGCTGACCAGAGGTTTGACCGCATGCATTGCCACGTAGCTGTACAACTTTCAGGGAGACCTTGCTGTAGGTACAGTCCTCGCCGACAGGAGTCAGCATCAGCAGCTCTCCAGCCGCTTGTGTCAGCTATTGTCTTGTCTGGGACTTTGTGCCCGCAAATGTAATCGGGGGGAACTTGGGGCTATAAATAGCCACCACATTTTCATTGTAAGAGGTGGAAGGGGAATATACTGCTAGGGAACCGTTGGTCACGAATCCGCCACGAGGAAAGGATTTGCTGCTATTGCGCCCTGGACCCGCGAACCAACATTGAAAGGCCGGAAGGAAGAGATGCCTTCCGGGCCGATCTCCGGAGAAGGCCGGCTCCTTTTTGGGGGGCTTGATTTAAGCTAAAGGGAACAGGGAAAGAAATAAATGAACTGAAAGAGACAAATGTACAGAAAGAGATTACAAATATGTCCAAAGGTTGGTGGGGGGGGAACTAACGATGCGGGAACACACCAATCACCGCTACTTACGCATACAAACACGGAGCATGACAAGGAGCGCAAAACCTAGGCGTACTTCCGATACACCGGCGGCGTATGCACGGCTTCAATAGCTCCCTAGCAAACATTCCCTACAAGGAACTAACGGCGAGGGATCGTATCAATCACCGAGATACGTACAGCGACGGGGGTAGAAAGTAAACCTAGAGATGTCGAGCCGGTATATGTGTTAGGTAGAGAGTTTAACCGCACGGCTTCAATGGCTCCCTAGCAAACATTCCCTACAAGGAACTAACGGCGAGGGGATCGCATCAATCACCGGATACGGGCCGACAACGTCACACACAGCCGATGGAGCTGCTACCAAATTTATAATGAATGCTTTAAATAATGAAGTACGGAAGGTGCTTTAAGCAAGCAATGCTAGAGGAACATGATCGCCAAATGCCAAAGTGAATTAACGAGCGGCGACACGGGTGGGCCTAAGGCATATAATGAAAGACGGCATAAAAGAATAAAGATAGTAGAACGAGAACCGGGCATACAGATTGTATTCATAAGCAGAAGCACGGTTACGATAAGCACAGTAGTTCCCTAACAAACATTCCCCTTCCACCACTTACAATGAAAACGTGGTGGCTATTTATAGCCCAAAGTTCCCCCCGTTACATTAATGGGCACAACGTCCCAGTCAAACATTAGCTGACAAAAGCAGCCGCGGAGGCTAGCGATCTTGACCTCTGTCGAGTGGGTCGTACCCTCGGCATGGTCTCCCTGAAGGTTGAACGGCCACGTGGCGGCGCGTTGGGTAGAACTTTATATTGACAGAAATGTGGGTAGGCGAGGCGGTGGAAACTCTCATCGAGTCTTAAATGAGGCGGTGACACGGGCGGTGCAGCCCATACTTATCCCTTTTGGTCGGCGGTCTTGGTTCAAATCCCGAAGGCTGGACACTTGTCGTATGATGGGTTATCTTTGTGTGACACATGTCTGCCTTGAAGGGCGGTCTATCTATCTTCGCTTGGGATCGGAGCTCCTTGGGATGCGTGGGCAGAAAACGGTGCGGTTGGGAAGGCCTTCACGCCTTGGTCAAATTCCGGGTTTGTTCCCCTACGTACACTGTCAAGGGCGCATTCCGGCTCTGCTGAAAAGTCGGGCTGCGCACGGGTGAACATCGGTGTCTGCACGTTGTACGGACCTGCTCCGGCGGTTATCATTCTTCTTTGTCGACTGCCCGACTGCCGATTACAAGGTGCGCCCAGAAAGAGGGCGAAGTCGGACTTCGCACCAAAGCGGGCGAATGCGCCTCGCACCAAACGGCGGTCCCTCGCCAACGGCGAGTGCGCCTCGCACAAAGCGGGCGAAGTGCGCACTTCGCACCAAAACTGGGCGAAGTGCGCACTTCGCACAAAAAACTGGGTTTCCTGGTTCGGCTTCCGGGGCCATAACTTTTGATCCGCTGATCCGATCGCCTATTATAATATATCGTTGGAAAGCTTGCGAGAAGATCTGCAATAATAAATTATCCGGGGCTCATTTTGTCCATTTTATCGCCCCTGTTTATGGCCCGCAAAAACCCGAACACCTCGGCATACCACGACACTTAGCCATTTTTCAGGGCAAGTGCTGTCAATTTTGAAAAGAATGAGAATGGTGGGAAGAGAGAGAAAGGGGGGAGAAGGAAGAGCAGCTCTCTTACAAAAATTGAAAACATTGCACCCCGTGCAAAATGTGACAACATTTCTGGCGGCTCGCGGGGTGTCGAGCTCGCCTCGGCGCAAAGAACCCATGCCTTCATCCATTGGGCAACGAGAGTCACCCACGCTGCAACTGCTCTTCAGATCCACCCCCGGCAACTGCCTACTCGGAACACTTAAAAAGAAAACACTGCACAGACTGAAAAAAGAAAAACAACTAAAACTTGGAATAATAGCCGGATTATTTACACAAAATTTTGCGGCGCTATTGGCATGCCGCCACCACAAATCTAGCTTTGGTTGCCTATCCGGTGAACCTGCAGTGCCCGGACCAGATCTGATTGTACTTCAGATGATCTTTGAAGTCCGGTTGGCCTCCCAAAGCTTGCCAGGTCGCGAACATGGTGCAACGTGGCGGATTGTCATTCATGCCGGTACCCGTACAATTGATGAACGATGTGGCAAGGAGATTTTTCGAGACGGGAGCCCTCTTCGGGTGCCGGTTGCGGTGATGGTTGGAGCCAATACCACCACGGTGGAGACTGTAGGTGAACATTCATTTCTCCGCTTGTGAGGTCAAGGCTGCTCACCAAACCTTGATTCCTCCGGGGTGTCTTTTATCAGCTTAAAAAAGGGGCGCCTGAGATCAAGAAATCTGGATCTTCAGCTCGGTCGGAGTCGCCAGGTGATTTTGCCAGATGAAGGCAAGCCAAAGATTCACCAACTCGGGCTTCCTTAAAATATGGAGACTGATCGTCTCACCTCACGGATTCGTCTATGCGAGCTTGGTAATCAGCCAGCCTGACGCGCTCGCCTGGAGCGTTTAGGCAGGTTTCCCGGGTTCCTTGCTCGCCACCTTCTTGCTTGCACGAAGGCGTTAGGACCGGTCTTTCGGACTCAGAGAATATGAACGTGCAGAGTCGCCAGGTGCTCTGATTTTGAACAGCAATGAAGCGAGCACCAGTGCTTCAATTCTGTTTGGGGGTGAGAAACCTCCTTGTCCCACTGAGCATTCGGAAAGAAACTGTCAGCCCGAACAAGGACGAGCTTGAGATCTTCCAAATGCGAGACAAAGCGTCCCACCGGGCGTGCCAAAAACTGTTGGTCACGAATCCGCCACGAGGAAAGGATTTGCTGCTATTGCGCCCTGGACCCGCGAACCAACATTGAAAGGCCGGAAGGAAGAGATGCCTTCGGGCCGATCTCCGGAGAAGGCCGGCTCCTTTTGGGGGGCTTGATTTAAGCTAAAGGGAACGAGGGAAAGAAATAAATGAACGGAAAGAGACAAATGTACGGAAAGAGATTACAAATATGTCCAAAGGTTGGTGGGGGGGAACTAACGATGCGGGAACACACCAATCACCGCTACTTACGCATACAAACACGGAGCATGACAAGGAGCGCAAAACCTAGGCGTACTTCCGATACACCGGCGGCGTATGCACGGCTTCAATAGCTCCCTAGCAAACATTCCCTACAAGGAACTAACGGCGAGGGATCGTATCAATCACCGGATACGTACAGCGACGGGGGTAGAAAGTAAACCTAGAGATGTCGAGCCGGTATATGTGTTAGGTAGAGAGTTTAACCGCACGGCTTCAATGGCTCCCTAGCAAACATTCCCTACAAGGAACTAACGGCGAGGGGATCGCATCAATCACCGGATACGGGCCGACAACGTCACACACAGCCGATGGAGCTGCTACCAAATTTATAATGAATGCTTTAAATAATGAAGTACGGAAGGTGCTTTAAGCAAGCAATGCTAGAGGAACATGATCGCCAAATGCCAAAGTGAATTAACGAGCGGCGACACGGGTGGGCCTAAGGCATATAATGAAAGACAGAATAAAAGAATAAAGATAGTAGAACGAGAACCGGGCATACGGATTGTATTCATAAGCGGAAGCACGGTTACGATAAGCACAGTAGTTCCCTAACAAACATTCCCCTTCCACCACTTACAATGAAAACGTGGTGGCTATTTATAGCCCAAAGTTCCCCCGTTACATTAATGGGCACAACGTCCCGATCAAACATTAGGCGACAAAAGCGGCCGCGGAGCTGACGATCCTGACCTCTGTCGAGTCGGGTGTACCCTCGGCATGGTCTCCACGAAGGTTGAACGAGCCACGTGGCGGCGCGTTGGGTAGAACTTTATATTGACGGAAATGTGGGTAGGCGAGGCGGTGGAAACTCTCATCGGTCTTAAATGAGGCGGTGACACGGGCGGTGCAGCCCATACTTATCCCTTTTGGTCGGCGAGTCTTGGTTCAAATCCCGAAGGCTGGACACTTGTCGTATGATGGGTTATCTTTGTGTGACACATGTCTGCCTTGAAGGGCGGTCTATCTATCTTCGCTTGGGATCGGAGCTCCTTGGGATGCGTGGGCAGAAAACGGTGCGGTTGGGAAGGCCTTCACGCCTTGGTCAAATTCCGGGTTTGTTCCCCTACGTACACTGTCAAGGGCGCATTCCGGCTCTGCTGAAAAGTCGGGCTGCGCACGGGTGAACAGCGGTGTCTGCCGCTGTACGGACCTGCTCCGGTAGTTATCATTCTTCTTTGTCGACTGCCCGCACTGCCGATTACAAGGTGCGCCCGAGAAAGAGGGCGAAGTCGGACTTCGCACCAAAGCCGGCGAAGTGCGCACTCGCACCAAAGCGGGCGAAGTGCGCACTTCGCACCAAAGCGGGCGAAGTGCGCACTTCGCACCAAAGCGGGCGAAGTGCGCACTTCGCACAAAAAGCTGGGTTTCCTGGTTCGGCTCCCGGGGCCATAACTTTTGATCCGCTGATCCGATCGCCTATTATAATATATCGTTGGAAAGCTTGCGAGAAGATCTGCAATAATAAATTATCCAGGGCTCATTTTGTCCATTTTATCGCCCCTGTTTATGGCCCGCAAAAAACCCGAACACCTCAGCATACCCTGACACTTAGCCATTTTTCAGGGCAAGTGCTGTCAATTTTGAAAAGAATGAGAATGGTGGGAAGAGAGAGAAAGGGGGGAGAAGGAAGAGCAGCTCTCTTACAAAAATTGAAAACATTGCACCCCGTGCAAAATGTGACAACAGAACCATTGTAGCTATGCGTTTGCCTCTAATACAAGATACATACTTGGCTCTGCTTACTGTCTTCATTTTGTATGCTGCCTCTCCTTGTCATTTCTGCCTCATGTTTCTTATTTCATTGCTTACTGTTGTACTGAACTCTGGACTCCAGTATTTGATGATTAAGTATTCCTGGAATGCATAGATAGAGGATACATAGAATGCATGATAGTTGTAGTTTCAATGTGTGTTTTGTATAGGAATGCTGTTAGTAGTGGTGATTGATCGTTGTTGTGCTGCTTATTCCCCCCACCCAACTCCAATCACATTTGGATTCTCTTTTCGCATTTTTATCTCTTTCCCTGCACTCTTAGCTTAAAACTCAAAAAAACCCACAGGAAGCCGACCTTCTCTGGAGATTGCCACGGAAGACATTCCTTCCTTTCGGCCTTTCAATCTGGTGGGCGAATCTGGGGCGCATTATACCAAATCCTTTCCTCATGGCAGATTCGTAACTGTTGTCACATTTTGCACGGGGTGCAATGTTTTCAATTTTTGTAAGAGAGCTGCTCTTCCTTCTCCCCCTTTCTCTCTCTTCCCTACATTCTCATTCTTCTCAAAATTGACAGCAGTTGCCCTGAAAAATGGCTAAGTGTTAGGGCATGCTGAGGTGTTCGGGATTTTGCGGGCCATAAGGCGATAAAATGGACAAAATGAGCCCTGGATATTTTATTATTGCAGATCTTCTCGCCAGCTTTCCAACGATATATCATAATAGGCGATCGGGTCAGCGGATCAAAAGTTATGGCCCCGGGAAGCTGAACCAGGAAACCCAGTTTTTTGTGCGAAGTCGGTCCGACTTCGCCCAGTTTTGGTGCGAAGTTCGCACTTCGCCCGCCCAGTTTTGGTGCGAAGTGCGTACTTCGCCCAGTTTTGGTGCGAAGTGCGTACTTCGCCCAGTTTTGGTGCGAAGTCCGACTTCGCCCTCTTTCTGGGCGCACCTTGTAACTGGCAGGCTGGCAGGAAAAATGACTAAGTGTTGGGGCAAAGTCCGACTTCGCAGCGAAGTCGGACCGCTCCCCCTTTCCAGGGCGAAGTCCGAACAGCAGTGAGAATCAGCAAGTGCCGGTGCGCAACCCGACTTCGCAGCAAAGTCGGACTGCGCCCTTTGACCGGTGCGCAGTAGGGAAATAGGTCAACCCGACTGCGCTGTTTTTCACCTGTTCTACCCGATTGCGCTCTAATCCCGGGCGAAGTTGGATAGACTGCATTTTAAGGCAGACACGTGTCAAGCAGCATCATCCGACAAGTGTCTAGCTTTGGGATCTGAGCCAAGACATGCCGAGCAAAAGGACAAGCATGGGCCGCACTACTTATGCCAGCTGCCTCATTTAATGCTGATGTGAGTTTCCACCTACCTCAGCGACCTGCATTCCTGTCAATATAAAGTTCTACCCAACGCGCTGCCACGTGGCTGTTCAACCTTTAGGGAGACCATGCCGAGAGTATAGTCCAGCCCGACAGAAGTCAGCATCAGCAGTTCCGCGGCTGCTTTTGTCAGCTAATGTTTGACTGGGACTTTGTGCCCATTAATGTAACGGGGGGAACTTTGGGCTATAAATAGCCACCACGTTTTCATTGTAAGTGGTGGAAGGGGAATGTCTGTTAGGGAACCAATGTAACCGTGCTTCTGCTTATAAATATAATTTGTATGCCTGGTTCTGTTCTGCTGCTTCTGTTTTTTATGCTGCCTTTCTTTATATTCATGCCTAAGGCTAACCTGTGTCACGGCTCGTTGATTCATTTCAGCATTTGGTGATCAGGTGCCTTTAGCATTGCTTGTTTAAAGCACCCTCTGTACTTCATAGATTAAAAGGATACATAGAATAGATGTGGTAGCAGTTTCATCAGTTGTGTGTCACGTTGCTGGTCCGTATCTGGTGATTGATGCGCTGCCGTACTGTTAGTTCCTTGTAGGGAATGTCTGTTAGGGAGCCATTGTAGCTGTGCGGTTAAATTCTCTACACGACACACATACCTGGCTCTGATATCTCTAGGTTGCTTTCTACTCATGTTAGTGTACGTATCTGGTGATTGATGCGCTGCCGTACTGTTAGTTCCTTGTAGGGAATGTCTGTTAGGGAGCCATTGTAGCTGTGCGTACACTGCTTAGGTATCGGAAGTACACTTAGATTTTGCAGTTCTCAGTCATGCTTTATATTTGTAATGCAGTAAGTATTGGTGATTGTTGGTTGCCGTACTGTTAGTTCCCCCCACCCAACTCCACTCTCATTTGTAAATTCTTTCCGCATTTTTATCTCTTTCCTGCACTCTCATCTTACTAACCCCCGCAAGGAGCCGGCCTTCTCCGGAGATTGGCCCGGAAGGCGTCCCTTCCTTCCGGCCTTTCAATGTTGGTTCGCGGGTCCAGGGCGCAATAGCAACAAAATCCTTTCCTCGTGGCGGATTCGTGACCAACAGTTTTTGGCACGCCCGGTGGGACTCTTTGTCTCGCATTTGGAAGATCTCAAGCTCGTCCTCGCTCGGGCTGACAGTTTCTTTCCGAATGCTCGGTGGGACAAGGAGGTTTCTCACCCCCAAACAGAATTGAAGCACTGGTGCTCGCTTCATTGCTGTTCAAAATCAGAGCACCTGGCGACTCTGCACGTTCATATTCTCTGAGTCCAAAAGACCGGTCCTAACGCCTTCGTTCAAGCGAGAAGGTGGCGAGCGAGGGACCCGAGAAACCAGCCTGACTTTACGAAATTAATACCAACGCTCCACGCGAGCGCGCTGCGTCGATTACCAAGCTCGCATAGACGAATCGCTGAGGTGAGACGATCGGTCTCCATATTTTAAGGAAGCCCGAGTTGGTGAATCTTTGGCTTGCCTTCATCTGGCAAAATCACCTGGCGACTCCGACTGAGCTGAAGATCCAGATTTCTTGATCGCAGGCGCCCTTTTTTAAGCTAATAGAAGACACCCCGGAGGAATCAAGGTTTGGTGAGCAGCCTTGACCTCACAAGCGGAGAAATGAATGTTCACCTACAGTCTCCACCGTGGTGGTATTGGCTCCAACCATCACCACAATCGGTACCCAAAGAGGGCTCCCGTCTAAAAAATCTCCTTGCCACATTGTTCATCAAATGTACGGGTACCCGCATGAATGACAATCTGCCACGTTGCACCATGTTCGCGACCTGGCAAGCTTTGGGAGGCCAGCCGGACTTCAAAGATCATCTGAAGTACAACCAGATCTGGTCCGGGCACTGCAGGTTCACCGGATAGGCAACCAAAGCTAGATTTGTGGTGGCGGCATGCCAATAATGCCGCAAAATTTTGTATAAATAATCCGGCTATTATTCAAAGTTTTAGTTGTTTTTCTTATTTCAGTTCAGTGCGTTGTTTTCTTTTAAGTGTTCCGAGGAGGCAACTGCCGGAAGTGGATCTCGAAGAGCAGCTGCAGACGAGGGTGACTTGTTGCCCAATGGATGAAGGCATGGGTTCTTTGCGCCGAGGCGAGCTCGACACCCCGCGAGCCGCCAGAAATGTTGTCACATTTTGCACGGGGTGCAATGTTTTCAATTTTTGTAAGAGAGCTGCTCTTCCTTCTCCCCTTTCTCTCTCTTCCCTACATTCTCATTCTTCTCAAAATTGACAAGCAGCTTGCCCTGAAAAATGGCTAAGTGTTAGGGCATGCTGAGGTGTTCGGGATTTTGCGGGCCATAAACAGGGGCGATAAAATGGACAAAATGAGCCCTGGATATTTTATTATTGCAGATCTACTCGCCAGCTTTCCAATGATATATCATAATAGGCGATCGGGTCAGCGGATCAAAAGTTATGGCCCCGGGAAGCTGAACCAGGAAACCCAGTTTTTTGTGCGAAGTCGGTCCGACTTCGCCCAGTTTTGGTGCGAAGTGCGTACTTCGCCCAGTTTTGGTGGGAAGTCCGACTTCGCCCCTCTTTCTGGGCGCACCTTGTAACTGGCAGGCTGGCAGGAAATATGACTAAGTGCTGGGGCGAAGTCCGACTTCGCAGCGAAGTCGGACTGCTCCCCCTTTCCAAGGCGAAGTCCGAACAGCAATGAGAATCAGCAAGTGCCGGTGCGCAACCCGACTTCGCAGCAAAGTAGGACTGCGCCCTTTGACCGGTGCGCAGTAGGGAAATAGGTCAACCCGACTGCGCTGTTTTTCACCTGTGCTACCCGATTGCGCTCTAATCCCGGGCGAAGTTGGATAGACTGCCTTTTAAGGCAGACACGTGTCAAGCAGCATCATCCGACAAGTGTCCAGCTTTGGGATCTGAGCCAAGACATGCCGAGCAAAAGGACAAGCATGGGCCGCACTACTTATGCCAGCCGCCTCATTTAATGCTGATGTGAGTTTCCACCTACCTCAGCTACCCGCATTCCTGTCAATATAAAGTTCTACCCAACGCGCTGCCACGTGGCTGTTCAACCTTCAGGGAGACCATGCCGAGAGTACAGTCCAGCCCGACAGAAGTCAGCATCAGCAGTTCCGCGGCTGCTTTTGTCAGCTAATGTTTGACTGGGACTTTGTGCCCATTAATGTAACGGGGGGAACTTTGGGCTATAAATAGCCACCACGTTTTCATTGTAAGTGGTGGAAGGGGAATGTCTGTTAGGGAACCAATGTAACCGTGCTTCTGCTTATAAATATAATTTGTATGCCTAGTTCTGTTCTGCTGCTTCTGTTTTTTATGCTGCATTTCTTTATATTCATGCCTAAGGCTAACCTGTGTCACGGCTCGTTGATTCATTTCAGCATTTGGTGATCAGGTGCCTTTAGCATTGCTTGTTTAAAGCACCCTCTGTACTTCATAGATTAAAAGGATACATAGAATAGATGTGGTAGCAGTTTCATCAGTTGTGTGTCACGTTGCTGGTCCGTATCTGGTGATTGATGCGCTGCCGTACTGTTAGTTCCTTGTAAGAAATGTCTGTTAGGGAGCCATTGTAGCTGTGCGGTTAAATTCTCTACACGACACACATACCTGGCTCTGATATCTCTAGGTTTGCTTTCTACTCATGTTAGTGTACGTATCTGGTGATTGATGCGCTGCCGTACTGTTAGTTCCTTGTAGGGAATGTCTGTTAGGGAGCCATTGTAGCTGTGCGTACACTGCTTAGGTATCGGAAGTACACTTAGATTTTGCAGTTCTCAGTCATGCTTTATATTTGTAATGCAGTAAGTATTGGTGATTGCTGGTTGCCGTACTGTTAGTTCCCCCCACCCAACTCCACTCTCATTTGTAACATCTTACTAACCCCCGCAAGGAGCCGGCCTTCTCTGGAGATTGGCCCGGAAGGTGTTCCTTCCTTCCGGCCTTTCAATGTTGGTTCGCGGGTCCAGGGCGCAATAGCAACAAATCCTTTCCTCGTGGCGGATTCGTGACCAACAAGTAACCAACAGGGACATTAAAGCTAGTAACATCCTGTTGGATAACTTTATGAATCCGAAGATTGCACATTTTGGTTTGGCTAAGCTATTTGATGATACCAAAACTCATATTAGTACCAGAGTTGCTGGCACAGTGTAAGACATCCTTGATGATTGGCTTTTAGTTTTCTAAAACTTTTGAAGATTATGCTTCCATTGTGAGAAAATACATTATTATGTTTATTTTTCTGGTGCTCTACAAGCTTATTTGAACAAGATATGTTTTATGGCCACATTTTCTAGTGTTTGTTGATATACTGCAATTTTATTTCTTTAAGCTGATCACCGAACTACAATTTGTATGAGAATATTTGCAATGGGCTGCAAGTTGCACTCACAAGAGTTAAATATCATAGGATTCTAGTTGAGCTTATGTTTGCATGTTTCTGATTTGAAAGTATTTGTGCTTGAAGAGGGTATCTGGCTCCAGAGTATGCAATGCAAGGTCACCTCACAGAAAATGCAGACATGTTCAGCTTTGGGGTAGTTTCTCTTGAAGTGGTGAGTGGTAGGAGCAATATGAAGTCAAGCTTTCTACAAGATAGAGTTTATCTTCTGGAATGGGTGTGGTAAATTTTCTTCAGTTGTGCTATTAATTGTAATTTAAGTCTGTTGTAGCCATTACTACACACCCTCACCTGCTGGTCACATTATAGGGTTGTAATCTGCATGAGCAAAACCAGCTGCTGGAATTGATGGATCCTCACCTAAGATCAACATATTCAGAAGAAGTCCTCAAGTTGATTGCAGTAGCCCTTCTCTGCACTCAAGCTTTGCCTTCCATGCCCCATCCATGTCTCGTGTGGTGGCAATGTTGACTGGTGATGTTGAGGAAATTCCTCCTGCTACTCACCCTGGTTACATCACAGATTGGCAATACAACAACCATGTTGCTGCACAAGATTCTAGAAGCACATATATTGTGCTAATATCAAACCACAACAACACAGAGATAATACTGCTTCCACATTGTTCTCACCTGTAAATGCAGATGTGACTGCATCAATGATCCTGCGTGCTATAGGAGATGGCCGATGAACACTAATTATGAATTTTTTATGGATTTGGAGGGTGTTTTTTTGGTTCTTGCTATTTCATTGTATCCTTTGGATGCATCTTATGCAGTAGTTGAGTGGTGAGTGTAGACAATAATGTGTATGTATGATATGGGAGATTGAATGCAAGTTGAAATTTGTATGCTTGCTTTATGTAGGACATGTATATTCTCATAGCCTTTCAGTTTATGGGATTTATAATTTTACATTCATTGTACAAATTGCAGACACAAAATAAAGATGCAGGCAGATATATTCACATCATTGAGCTCTACAAACATATATTTCATGTTCTATTTTTATGCATGTCATTTTCAGGAGTTGCATGCTGACCCTCAATGTAATCCTGATTATTACAGTTACAATTTAGATTATTTGAAGTATGTCCGTTTTAAACTCGTAACCTACTGTGCTAACATCAAAGCACAGCAGCACAGAAATAATACTGCCTTCCACATTGTTCTCACCTGAAAATGCAGATGTGACTGCATCAATGATCCATTGTGCTACAGGAGATGGCTGATGAACACTTATGAAATTTTTATGGATTTATAGGTTGTTTTTTTGGTTCTTGCTATTTCATTGTATCTTTTTTGGATGCATATTATGCAGCAGTTGAGTGGTGAGTGTAGCCAATAATGTGTGTATGTATGATATGCAAGATTAAATGCAAGTTGAAATTTGCATGCTTGCTTTATGTAGAACATGCATATTTTCAAAGCCCTTCAGTTTATGGGCTTTTATGATTTTACATCATTGTACAAATTGCAGACACAGACACAAAATGAAAATGCAGGCAAACATATTTAAATGATTGAGCTCTACAACCATATATTTCAATTTCTATTTTTATGCGTGCATGCTGACTTTCAATAGAGTTCCAAAGTTTTCACCATTAGACTACGCAGATACAATAAAGACTACTAAGATACAATAAATTGAAATGCCCAACATTTAGGCTATAAGAGTTGAACCCAAAAGAGATCCAGGTTTAGGCTATGTCAATGACTAGAATTAAACCCAAGACCTTGTTCTCTCTTGAAAGACCCAACCACTTGCCACGGGGTAAAACAGATATGGTTCAAAGCTCTAAACCCTATTTAATGAAAAAATTACATTGATATGTGAAGCCCAAAATGAATGAATGAATGAAAGATTTTAATTACGTCCGCGAGACCTAAATATGGTCTATGGGACCTCAAATATGGAAGTACAATTATTCAAATCATATCATATGATCTTTAATATCTTTGAGAAGGTTGTTCATTCTCCTGCTGATTTGTGTTAGCAATTCTCCAACTTTTTTCATTTTACTGTCTTCATAAACCCGTTCCCAAGTGTTTCTTTGTATTTGTCACGAATATCTGAAAAACTCGATCATTTATAGATGAAGTGTTCCTCTGTCTCTACTGCCCCTGTGCTGCATAGAGTACATATCCTTTCTTCCCATTTTTCTTCGGGCGTTGTCCATCTCCCTGTTTCACATCTAAGCCTATGAGAGCTAGTCCTTATCTGAGCAATGAGTATTTTTTCCTTCCACTTGATTTCAGCACCTATATACGCTTTTTCCTTGTGGTCATACGTTGGGTTAAAATTTGCAATATAATATTGTCTTTTCCTGCTTGCATTTTTCCACATTGAACTTCTGAACTTTTCATTCACATAATTTTTTATGTCTTTGTTGACATTTGGGCATTCATTTATATTGATTTCCCAGGGTTTCATCCATTTCTGATTTTATTTCATCCATGTATTCTTTCGCCTATGCAACTCTTCGTCCCTAGCTGCCCTAGGCCATCTATCATCTTTCATGTTTTCTGTTTTTTTCAAGTAACATAACAGCTTGGTCATAGCAATTGCTTCTAAAGGGAACATTCCAGTTTCAGCTAGAATAATTTCATAAGGGGTTGTGGCCTTAATTTTGAGAAAATTTGTGATTAGATATTTTTGAATCCTTTCTATTTGCCTCCATTTTGCATTTGTTGTGCCACTAGCCCACACCTCGCAACCATGCAATAGAACCGGTGTAACAAGTAGGCCAAATAAGACCTTGGTGGTCTTCCAGTCCCACAACTCGGCATTCCTACACCTGTTTTGAAGTGCATATAGTGCTCTCCAACCACTTTGAGTTCTTTTCATCCTACATGTATTCCAATTAAGTTTGTCATGAAAGTTTATGCCCAGGTATTTGTATTCTACTACTACATCAAGCGGTTCTCCTGCAAACTGAAATTCAAGTTGTTGCTTTTTCTTTTTTGCTGAAAAAATCATAATTTTTGTTTTGCTCGTGTTCACCTGCATCCCAACTTCTTTACAAAAGAGTTTTAGAGCTTGAAGGTGATCTTCTAGATCTTTGGCTGTTTTGGCCACAAGAATTACATCATCTGCATACATGAGGAGTTTTACCACATATTTGGCTAAATGCACACCCTCTCCCCCAAATTTGTTTATCCATTCTTCTAACTTGTCAATGTACAACCCAAATAAATCGGAGATAGAGGGCAACCTTGTTTGGCACCTATGTCACTACAAAAACATTCGGATAACCCTTCCTGTGTTCTGATTCTATGAACTGCTACCCTGTAGTGAATTGGAACCTCTAGCTCTTCCATTCTGCTCCATAATTTTTTCCTTGGCACTGTGTCAAATGCCTTTTTAAAGTCTACAAAACAACTAAAAGGCTCCTCTTTTTTGTCCCATATTTTTTCCACTATGTGTCTGAGCGTGATACAGTGATCAATAGTTGAGTGTTTGGGCCTAAAACCTGCTTGCCCCTTTGCTCTCTTTCCCTTTTCTTATGCCCATATGCTGATCCTACGCTCTATCATACTCCCAAACAACTTTGCAAAGAGAGGGTTGGTCATGATAGTTTGAGGGATTATTTACATCTCCGTTTTTAAACAAAGAATCGTCAAGCTAGTTGTTCACTCAGTAGTGAAGCCATTTTGTATGACCTCATTGAAAATTTATTTGATCTGCGGTGCCAGGATATCTACCCCCATTTTATATGCTCTGCTTGAATATTGTCTATGTCACGGGCTTTACTAGTTGCTAACTTTTTTATCCCTTAAATAAAACCACCCAAGATGAATGAACATGATAAACCATAAAGGCTACATCATTTTTTTTCTTTTTTTTTAAATTTTTCACTAGGTAGTAGGAAGCTTAAGCCCTAGGAATACCCAATTTTTGGGCATTGGGTTAGCATGACAAAGTCCCATGGCTTTTCTGATTAAACACAACAGCTAAATTATGTTCGTTTACTTTATGAAAATCCAAACATGAAAATTACAATTACGGTTTTTCTTAATATTTGGAATGCAATCTGTTTTATTTTTTATTTTATTTTTTTCCCTTGAATGTTTCAAAAGCCCACTAGGACCTTTGGGGATCATAGGGTGCTCGATTTTACTTCTAGAGTTTCCTGTGTTGACTATATTCAAATATTTTTAAAATAAAAAGTATATTAAATCTTAAATATTAAATAATTTAAAAATACATATTTTATATATTAAATTTAGATATTAAATGATTATTTTTTAATAATTTTTTTTCAAGGATATGTAAATAATCTCAACTTCTTTATTCCTTATTCTTGCTTTTAATTATTTTTATTTTTATTTATATTGATCCATGTAAATGCAAGGATGGTTGCCATAATTGTAATCTTTGCATATTTTCATATAATATATTTTTTTTACAATTATACACACACCCACCCCCTAACTCACTCTCCTTTCAACTGTGTTTTTTTAAACTTTTATAGGCTTATAAAATTTATACTCTTTTCTTCTTAAAGTGTGCAAACAATTATTTCAAATCTTATATTTTATTGATGTTTAATATTTTTTATTTTTTAAATTATTCGTAAATGCTTTTTAGACTTATCAATAAATTTAATTTGTATTTTATGGTAATAATTAAATAATTTAATCAAATGGTATTAACTCAACCGATTAGATTCTTTAATATTGAAGGAGGAGACCCATGTTCAAATCTTGGCAATCAGTCCCAAGGAGAACAAAACAATGGTTTGGGCTTTGGCTCTTCTTTAGAAGGTCAAAGGCCCCGAACCACAACATGAGCAAATGTGTGAGGGGGTGGATGTGTGTATGGTTGTGTGTTTAGCCCCTGTTGATAAGCCCAACTCTCCTCCTTATGAGAGGTCATGGAGGGATGGGGATGCCCAGGCCCCCCTTATGAGAGGTCATTGTGGGATGGAAATGCCCAACCTTGAGTGTTCCTAAGGGTTTCTTACACTAACCAAATAAAAAAAATCTTGCATCCAAACTGTTATAATTGATGATGTAATATGAGTGGGACCTAGGGCCATTTCAATCTCATATAAACAATTGAAAAATAATTAAAGGTTTTACGGTCCTTGTAATCCATCTTGTTTCCATTATTATTTTGCTAATATTTAATCATTTTTTCCCGTAACTTTTACCTTTCATTAGTTTTATCCTTTATCTAACTCCCAACCCTCAAATTTTATTGTCTCTAATGAAAAAAAGGTTCATCTAATTGTTGAAATAGCTTTTTAGGTTAAATTTGAAGAGAGAACTTGTCGAGGTAAGAGGCAAGTAACTCAACCTTTAAGTTTGAATAATCCTTAACCTATAGACCTTGCATAAATTTGTGCATGACTCGGTGCTGAAGGATATAACTACTGACCTGGATGATCTCAAATTATACTCTTATAATTATTTGATTCAAATATATGGAAAAATGCTTATGAGTTTTAAGAATCAAAAAGATTTATTTACAACCCCAAGTAGAATATACTTAGAAAATCACACGTCTTAGTTGAATGAACTTTAGAAGGCTTATGGTTGGTTGTGGTAGCTAAAAAAAATTACAAATTTAATGTAATTTGTGATTATAAAGATGTTGTGACTTCCTTCTGGTTGGTTGTTTTTGCTATATATATTTTTATTTTATTTGGGTAGTGTGAGAAACCCTTAGGACCAACATAAACTCTTAGGAAGAGAGAAATTTCTAGAGCCACTTTTAAGTGGTCGATAGTGTCGTTCCTTCCAGGTATACCATTATCTAGAGGGAAGCCACATGAGGTTTTTTTTGTGTCCACAAAGACAGTACAAGGGCTGGTTTGAACACTGGGCCTCCTATTGATTAGTGTTAGGGTCGGTTCGAACATTGGACCTCCTATTGATTAGTGTTAGGGCCATGTCCCAGAAACCAACTGTACTTCAAAGATGCATAGAGGGTGGTTTGAACTTGGACCTCCCATTTATTAGTGTTGAGGCCATGTCCCAAAAATCTATTGTGCTACGACGAACTTTTAATTTAAAGTAAACATGTTTTTTTATATATATAATTTGGATAGTGTGAGAAACTTGGTTATTTTTGCTATGATACCTAGGAATAGGTCTATGGAAATATGATATTATATTATATATGAGTATTATGGATAGTTGACTTGAGCCACACATAAACTAGGGTTCTGATTACAATATTATATTATAATAATGAGCAGGATGAGGATTTATAAGATGAATATATAAAGAAGGGATGTTGTCATTGTAATCATCATTATTCATATGAAGCATTACTTGTCATCGTCTTTGTCCATGAGGTGGTTTATGAGAATTTGCCCTCTCTAAGTGGCTCTCTTATCTTGGGAGATCTTGTGGAGTTATTCCTTTGTTAATGAGTATTATTGGTGTTACCCTACCCTAAGGGTATTATCTATCTTTGTCTCATTTTGTGGATTGTTATTGTGTATAATTTTTTGTAGATGAATGATTTGATATTTCTGCATAATGGTGAATGGTTTCTGTTTGTGAAAATAAAATTTTATAACAAGTTGTATCAAAACAACAATTCTAGCAAAGTGGGGATTGATTTTTATGGATTGCAAAATTAAGGCATTTTTTTAAATGTTTCATTTTTGGGAGCCACATATTTGTGTAAAATTGATTTGATTCAAATGATTCTTGCACCATTTAGTTTGGAATTTAAATAGCTTTAAAATGAGTGGTCATATTAGGAATTCGAGTTGTATTGAGGGAGATATGACCCTATGAAATCAACCATCTAGAACAAGGAAAGTGTTAGGGTATTTTTCAAAAAACATATCATTTTTCAAGAGTCATATCTTTATTAAAAATATAGATTCAGGCGATTCTTGCACTATATTGTTTGAAATTTGAAGAGCTTTAAAATGAGTGGTTCAGTAGACGGATTTTTAGGGATTAAATATCCCAAAGATGCCATTGTGTTTGTGAATCTATTGGACAAACGAGGGATCGCCTCGATGTCATACCATTCTAGTTGAGCTAAATAGATATAAAAAATATCCTTGTAATATTTCAATACCAGACATAGAAATTGAAATAATCCCTTAACTTGGTTCACAATGAGAAGGGAATCGCCAAAGATATTCAAACTTTTAATCTTCATGACGACAGTTGTCTGGAGACCCAAAATTAGGGCTTCGTATTCAATGTTATTGTTAGTGCAAGAAAAGTCCAACTTGAACGACAAGGGCATTGGATCTCCTTGTGGTGTGAACAACATTATTCCTACACCACCCCCTTGTTCACACTTAGAACCATCAAAGAACAAATTCATATTGACTTTGTTATCTGGTTCCTTGGGTTTGGGTGCTTATGATAAGGCAAATACTGCATCATAAAGAAGCTCTATGGTGAGGGGCCTACTATTTTCTAGAGGCGCCTCAGCTAGTTGATCTGCTATGACTTATCCCTTAATGGACTTTTAGCGTATGAATTCCAGATCGAATTTTATCAGTAGCATGATCCACTTCGTAGTACGTGTCTTATGATGTCTTGCTCATCATATACTGCAAAGAATTTTGTTTGGATATGACATACGTCGTATTACTCAACATATAGTGTCGCAATTTCTTGGTAGCAAACACTACTGCTAAACACAACTTTTCAACGTATGCATATCCTATCTCATAACTTCCCAAGGTTCGACTAATATAATATATGGCATGTTCTTTGCCTTGCACATTCTTTTGGGCTAACATGGTTCCCAATGCAAAGTCAGTTGCTGATATATATAGCAGAAATGATATATCTGGCCTTGGTGGAGCTAGCACTTGCGGCGTCGCTAGGTATTGCTTAATCTCAGCAAAGGTTGCTTGACAGTATTCATCCCAATTGAATGGGACCCCTTTGTGTAGCAGTTGATTCATGGGTCGATATTTATTCGATAACTATGCAATAAATCACTTTATGGACACTACTTTGCCCTAAAGGCTTCTTAATTTCTTGATATTTGTGGGGGGATGCATCTCTAAAATAGCCTTGACCTTTTGTGGATCAACTTCGATGCCTCAATTTGAAATGATGAATCCTAGGAGATTTCCTGAAGTTATGCCAAATATGCACTTCTTAGGATTCAACCTGACATTATGCTCTATCAAGCGATCAAAGACCTTCCTCAAAACCTCTGCATGCTCTGAACGCAACAATGACTTTGCCAATAAGTCATCGATATAATCTTCTAGGATCTTATGCATGTAGTCATGAAAGATGTATGTCATAGCCCGCTGATATGTGGCACCAACATTTTTAAGACCAAATGGCATAAGCTTCTAGCAAAATGTCCCCCATGGCGTTATAAACACGGTTTTATGTTGGTCTTCGGGCTTAATCCAAATTTGGTTGTAACCAAAAAATCGTCCATTAAAGAGAGCATTTCATGACCTACAGTTGCATCTACAAGAGCATCAATATTCGGCAACAAAAATGAATCCTTTGGTGTTGCCTTATTTAGGTCTCTAAAATCCGTACAAATATAGATCCTTCCATTAGGTTTTCCTATAGGAACCATGTTTGATACCCATTTTGGATAGTCGATGGAAATGACAAATTCTACATCTAGAAACGTCTGCAATTCATCTTTAACCATTAAGGCTACTGTTGGATGCATCTTCCTAAGTTTCTTCTTGACTAGTTTCTTTGACAGATCTAGCGAAAGGTTATGAGTAACCAATTTTAGATCTAGACCCGGCATGTCTTTGTAAGTCCAAGCAAAGATATTAGGTCTCTCTCTCAGTAGAGGGATGAGGTTGGCACGCTCATAAGGAATCAAACTTTCTCTAAATTAAACTTCTTTGGATTGATAGGATCATCATTAATATCCATTTTAAAGGTTTCATATACTAACATATGAGATCCCTCCTCAAGATGGTGAGGCGTAGGGATCAAATGGATGCCATCTACTAGGTTTATGGATTCCGCATCGAAAGCATCCTCAACATGATAAATATCATGTGCATAGCCTAGCACAAAATGGAAAGGTTGTAACATTTCTTCATTAGGGAAGAAATCTTCAGGCTCTAGAGGTGAATCAGTGCAATCCTAATCAATAGCGTCTACATTATGACACAATGGCTTGGAAGTATCGGTTGGATTACGGAGTGGAGTAGTCAAATCAATGGATATCATGTTGATGGAATGGATCATGTCTCCAGGACCACGTGCATGTGACTCTACATCTTTGATGCAGCTTCCATACCCAAGATTTGGCTCTAGCGGCATGGGTATAAATGGATCCTCTCTATGCGCTATCGATATAATCAGATCTTCCCTATGCACCGATTGCAAAATAGGATTAGTTGGTTTGAGGAACTCCATGTAGGTTAGATAAGGTAGATTAACCAAATGATAGAATTGATCCATGATTAGTCGTCTCTTCCTCAAGCGAGGACCAACATGTATCTGATGATAAACCTCGTTTATATCGATGGGCTGATGATGTTGACGTACATAGTGAGGACTAAGGTAGACCCTCTCTATCTCATCCTCATAGTCACTGTTAGAAATCCATAATACTTCAGTTTCCCCCACAGGAATGGATAACTCTAGCAAATGTTGCCCCATATAGGTTATCTCCTGATCACTATCATCGTTGTCTAGTAGAACCAGGTATAAATACCACAAATATGAAGTTCCTGAGTAGACCGACTCATATTCATCCTTAGATTGATGGTTGGGTGAGGAATATCTATCATATCCTAAATTGTAGCTTGGTCCACCTATCTCAAAAATAGACTCTGCTTTGTCCTCATCGTAATGCCCTTCCAACTCAGATTTTGTCACTACGATATCATTTTGACCTTGCATACATGTGTCATAAGTTGCTTCACAGATTTGGTGACCTAGGTTGACTCTGAGGATATGATATGGACCGGTACCCACCAAGATATCCTCGTGATACATCTTGAGTGGTTCTATAGTGATGTAAGACACTATCCGACGATCCATAAAAAAAGTAAAAGGATTAGGGTGATAAGGATTGAAATTAACTTCACCCCCCAGATTGAGGTACAGGCGGTCTAACGATACCAAGAGGAGGTCGTCCTATCCTTCATTGTAAAATCCCAACCCAAACCTATTAGTAGGTAACTGATATTGCAATTCTATAGGGTTCCTGTGCCCCTACTCGAATAATTCAAGTCCGTAACCATGCCAATGATAGCACTCGAAGTATCGCATGGTGTACTCTAGGTTGGAAATATAATGAACATTTATAGCAAATGGTTCATCATCATCTATATCCATGGGGGCGTGAGATGCAAGATAGTCGAGACCTCCACAGATAAAATTCGTTTGGTTAGGGGGCACCCCTAGAGGTACCACTATCCCTACGGGAAGGTGATGGGCATTTGGTCAGCCCATGTCTTGTGCAGTCTTGATGATCGACGTAAACATCACATTTTGCATAATGTATTCTCCCAATCTGGGATTAACCAAATGAATGGTCACTTGCAGTGTAGATGATCCTATTGAAGATGCAGGTGAAGTAGGCTAAGGTGCCTCCTCAACTCCTACTTGAGCGTTCTCTACCTCCATGGGAGTAGGAACCTCAATCACAATTGGTTTGGGCACATGTTTTATCTCTTTTTCACCCATATTTGCTTTTAGCTTCTCATCATCGCGATGCATCATGGATGTAGGCAGTCTAGTGGAAGCAACTATTGTGTGCTCTAATCATTGAGATGCGGACGTGGTTGTTTTAGCACAAAATTATTTCTTGCCTCTTGGATCTTTGATCAGTGACATAGGCCATACGTCCAGGTGCATTGAGGGGAGCACAAAATCCCTTGGAAAATCTGCTAGATTCACATATTTAAATGGTTCCTCGTCTGATGGCACCACGTGAACCTGTCCCTCATATACGTATTTGATACACTAATGATATATAGAAGGGATGCAACGCATTTATCTAATCCAAGGTCTCCTAAGGAGTATGTTGTATTGCATAGCACCTTTGATGACATGACACATCACAGGGATGGTCTTCAGTACTACCTGAATAGGTAACACTATGGTATCGATAGTTGAGAATAATGCATCATTAAATGCTCTCAATGTGAAGGTAGAAGGTATGATATGCGTCTTTGGTAACTTCAGATAAGTTAATGCCTTGGTTGTGATAATATTGATCGATGATCTTGTATCGATCAACACCTGCTTGAACGATATGTGATTCACACATACGATAATATGGAGCGACAAGTCCGCTATAACAATGGAAACCGTCTTGACTTCATGATCATGAAATTGAATGACCAGTTCTTGGAACTGTTGCACATGTCCTACGAAGTGTATGAATGCTTCTGGATATTGGGACTGCACCTCGATGGACCCTAAAATGTCCATAAGCATATCCTTGTGCTTAGGAGACTACTAAATGAGCTCATAGATCGACAACTTTGTTGGAGTTGTCTGTAGGTTTTGAACCAATTTACTTCTGATGGTCACCATTGGTCTAGTTGGTGGGCATGGCATATTATGGGCTGGCCTTGGAGGAGGCACAACTTGAACTCTAATAGGGATCGAAGGCTGGTTGGGTCTGTCATACCTCGCGTTCCTTATGACAACGTTGACCATTTTGATGAACCCATGGGTTGGTGGTTCGATGCATACTTGGTTGACCTAGCCAACATTATTCCTTAGTACCTCATGGTTAGGTAAAGGATTTTTATAAATCCCCATATTTTGATTATCAAGCGCTTACGGGTTGTCTACAAGAAGCGTACCTCTTTCGATCATATTTTGCACAAGATGTTTGAAGGACCAACATACCTCAATGTCGTGGCCCTTCATTCGATGAAATATGCAATACTGATCATCTTTGTACCCCTTAGGATTGGGTTGATTAGGATCCAATAATTTTACTTTGGATAAATTTATGGCCTTGGCCTCACATAACTGATGAAAAATCGATGCCAACGACTTCAATAACTGAGTGAATATGCAAGGCAGGCGTTGTTCCTTATTTTTACCCTTGTAATTATTGTTGCGCTTTTCATAATGCATAGGAGGAGGTTGGGCTTGATAATTGTGATGTTGTTACCCCTTATCCCCTTTCTTAACGTTTAACACCACCTGATTAACATGAGCCGGCTTGGCCGGTTGTTTCTTAGTATTTTTATTTTTCCATTCCTTCTTATTCCTGAGCTTCAAGTTACCCTCCTGTAACTTGATATCCTTAATCACCTTGGCTTGTACCAAAGCCTCCTTGAAAGTTTGGTACTACTACAACTGTAATAATAACGAAATGTGCTTGGTGCAACTTTTCGTAAACATTCTAGTCAATTCAGAAGCAAGGATGGAGAACGATAACTTGGCCATCATCTTCCTCCATCGTTTAACTGGCTCATCATCATGTTGCATTAAAGCATCCAGATCGAATAAATTTACCTTTTTCTTGACACCGAAGGAGAAGCGTTCAATAAATAAATCAGCCAATTGCTCAAAATTGGTGATACTGTGCCTCTTGAGTTGGTTGAACCACTCTCGGACTGGTCCTAAGAGGTTCATAATGAAGGTCCGCAAGAGCAAGGTATCATTGTTTTCAATCTAAAAGCACATGTCTAGAAAACTCGTCACATGCTCCTGAGTGTCCTCCTCTCCTCTAAACTTATCCAGCCTAGGCATCTCAAAATGCTTGGGATAGGCCGAAATAGGCATAGATGGGCATAAAGGTTCATTGTGAATTTTTTTCAAAGTAGGCTTTTGATAAGTCATCCCTTGTTTCTCAATGGCTTTCACCTTTTCTACAACGGTCTTATAGGCCTGCAAAGATAGTAACTCCTCTTCTCTGGATTGCCTTGTAGGTGCCTTTGGAGGTAGATTCCTCTTCGATCGAAGTGACTGATTAGGCTCATCCACCTCTTCAACTAGGGAGATATTAGGATATTATTTATCTATTTCCTCTCCCACTTCATTTTCATACTGCCTATGCCCACAATGTTCAAAAATAGAGCATCGATATCTGTGTTGGGTCGTAAGGCGAGTACGAGTGTCTATGTGCTCAGGATGCAAATTAGGCTATGAAGCAGCTCGTCTATCAACGCGCTCCCTATGCTCACTAGGGGGATGTAAGCCAACACTAGCTAATCGATCCTCCCTCTCAACACACTCCTTCTGATCAAGGATGCATTGTTCATGCATGCATTGTTCGTATAAATGTTGTCTTATGAACCTTTTCCTCTGAGTGTTCTCATTTTCGAGGTGTTCTTGCTCTACACAAACATCCTCCAATTGGTCTTGGAGGATTTGATGTCTCTTCTCGAACACCGGTCTATGAGATCTATCTATATGGTTGGCCATTTGAGGCCTCTGGTGTGTGTTCTCTGTTCGAGCGAACTTGTGGTTATGTCCCCCAATGGACTGATTTGCTACACTCTTGCCTAAGATGACATTCACGTCTAGTTGTCGCTCATACTTTGTGCCTACATATGATGCAGGAGCACGCATATATCGAGAGCACTTGGAACACTCTCCAGGCTATCTGACAGTCCAAATGGTGCTACCGCTACATACGCTCACAGGAAAAGACGGTGTAGGGGTAGGCTTGTAGCCTAACTGTCCTAGGACTCTATCTAGACCATCCAACTATCTACTACACCATGGCTCATGAGGTGGTGTACCATTAGCTCCCACTTTAGATATATCGATGGTGATCCTATAAGGATCACTTCTGGTAGGAGTGTGTATGGGCCTATGCTTGGAAGTGGCCCTATCCACTTGCCCCTGAATGGATGGGTCTTGGACTCGTCTATACTCAGAAGGTGGGGGTCTCAAACCTCCCCTAGACACAGGATGGAGGGGTACCAATCTAGATCCCTTAATGACATAATCCTCAGTGGATCCCATAGATGCACGTGGAATGCAATCACGATAAATGTTGGTATATTCGAAACCTCCATATTGGGAAGTTCCATGCTCTGATCTATGTCTAGAAGAGTGTCTAGTAGCTCCTCTAATAGGGGTATTCTTGATGGAATCCCCACACATAGAATTATCCCCTCTAATGCTCGACGAACGAAATACCGAAGGATCCTGTGAGTGAGGGTTTTGTGCAACTTGTTATGTGTTGGGTGGAGCTTCGGCTTCGATCGTGGGTCTATGCTCATATCGGCCTCTCTATGTAACTACCATGATGTATATCCTATGTCTAGATTTAACTTTTATTAGCACACAAAGAATACAATGATGATTATCTCTTTTACAATTTTAAAGTGAGACCTAAACTGTTTGATGTGTTTTTCAAATTTGTTATATCAATATGTAACTCTCATCGTGTTTTGTAATATGTTGATGATTTTCTAAATTATTAAAGGGTTTTCACCTACACACTCGCAGCTTGACAACCTAGAGATGAACTCCAGACCATGTAATACAACCTATAATGTGTGGTAATGAAGCCCACACACGGTCAAGGAGAACAGGTCCTCCTAGATCCTCACCTGTTTTCACCCAGTCAGCATCATACCCTTCGAAGATGAGTATATACAAATTTCTAGGCTATAAAAGATTCTCGGATCTGGTCTTGGTCTAGTAACAAAAGGTTCGAGGAAGTTTGGCCAACGGATGGAAATCACCTCCACCGTTGGTGAAACCCTACTAGTGGTTGGATGTGACTTCCAAATCACTAGCGTTTAAATGTGTCGTGGTGTGTGTGGTTCCTTTTACTCTGCATGAAATAAAAATGCATAAAATAAAACTCAAATGATTCTACATGCTTTTAAAAAGAACGTTTAATTCTCATAAGTATGCATGATTAATCTATATGATATTTAGAAGATGCACACTTATGATGATGACAATATGGCCACTAGATGGGCCTCATGCAAGCAAAACCAACATACAAGGAGGACCTAGACCACTGGATACTAGGGTGGACTGCACTCAGAGGTCCGCTGTTCCTAGCAGCGACTAGTAGATCCTAAGAAAAGACCTAATAAATTTAACATTCCTTCATTGCCTTCCCTAATTATGTTAATATTTTGCACATTCTGAAAAAATTGAGAGAAAAAATAGAAACAAAAAATGACAGTGGAACCTACCTCGGGTCCACATCTAATTGAGATTTATTTTCCTGCTGTCTGATTTATCAGATTCTAACCATGAATCTATGGTGCGGTGACCACTGTTGCCCGCGTGTATCAGTCACGGTGACAACTTTTTAACCATGGTGAGCACCTATCATAAAAAAACATAGAGGTCAATAATCTGAGGTATAAAATGTGGAGGTTCCATCGTGATCGCCTTCTGTCTGATCCAAAAAAGGGCTCACACCTATCGGTTCCTATTGCAAGAAAGATACACAAAATGCATACAAGAGCAAGAAATTGACAACAAATTGACAATATGAAATATGCTTTATTCCATTATATTTGAAGCCAAATTCAAATTACAAGTACATCCCTCTTAGGGATAATCACTTTGATACAATTGTTACAATAGGATGTAATGTTTCCCTCTCAAGGGTAGGTGTGATTTCCAAGTGCCTTTCAGGATGACACGAAATTCTCTAGGGTGTCAATGACCCTCTTCTCCATGATTAGAGGTATTTGTTGCCTTGCATCCCAAAACCCTGTTAGTCCTACGTGCAATAAACAACAAGAAACATTAATAGCAAAGGAGGTCTCTCTTGATGAGGCTTTTAAAGGGTGCTTGCAAAAAAGATAACATGATAATCAAAAAATTAAAAAAGTAATTCAATGCATGTAAATTGATCTAATTCATGATGATCTACCATTAGAAACATGAAAGAAACTAAGATGAATCTATTTAAGCTCCTAATTACTCAATTGAAGACATGAAAGCATGAAATTTTTTTGTTATACCTACACTACAATAATGAAGGAAAATTGCAATTAAATCTTAATTTGTCGGTAAAAAGTCTCTAGAATACTAAATTAAACCTACAACATGATTAATCAAACCTAGTTAAATAGGTTGTAAAACAAAGAATTGGGATATCAAAGATTACCCTCTGACCGTGGGTCATTCAAGCGGGGGGCACTATTCACTGTGGCTGACAACCGCGGTTGAGCCTGAAGTAAGTTTACCCTCCAAATTAGGGCCAATTCTCTGATTCTCCTTGCCAAATTGATGGTCAAGGGTCACCTCTATGTCCTTTGATAGATGTGGTGGTTGAATTGTACAGTGAGTGCACGGATTGCATGGATTAGCGTTTCTTGGCTCTCCTATCCTCCTAGGACCTCCATGGCAATGTGATCTCCAATTGGGTAGCAAAAATATTCCTATCAATGCATGTGAATGAGTATACAATTCGACAGGGCTTCACTGCAAAATTGATTATTATTCTCTCTCTATTTACCCAATTAAGAGGGGGATTATATAGAATTTTCCAAGGGCTAGGGGTGGCTTCATGAGGAAGCCTAGATCAAGATTGGGTGGTTGGGCTTGTTGGATGGAAGAATCCAGAACCTTCCTCACTCAAACTGCTCCAATATACAACCAATTGACCATTACAAATAATTTTGGATTGGATGAAGGCCAAATAACTCTAAGTCTTGACCGTGGCTGACAAGCGCGGTCAGCTCTGCTAATTGCGGGTGTCAGCAACAACTAGCACTGACTACGCAAAGGTACCCAAATGAGTGGTAAAAACCACTGTTATACCTTGGTATCTGTCCAAGGTCTTCCATATGGTTCTAGCATGTCCCATATGAGTAGTCGCCTCGATATGACATGTTTTAGGTGTCTATAGTACCATTACCCACTCTTTGTGTAACTATGTATGGATCTAACCAATTAGCTATGAATTTATCATGAAGATATGGTAATGCATTGGTGTTTTGCTGATTTTATTTAAGGACAAGATCACCTACTTGGAATTCACGTAGATGAAATTTTGTGTTGTAAGCACGATTGAGGCGGTCTTCATAAACTTGTAAATGCTCTAAAGCATTGACTCACATTTCATCAAGAAGTGTGAGTTGGTCAAGATGTGCTTGTCTAGCAGTGTAATCATCTATGAATTCCTATAAAGAAATTTGCAAGGAAGGGATCTCGAGCTCAAGAGACATGATTACCTCAACTCCATAGACCAATAAAAATGGTGTTACCCCTATAGGCTTGCATATGCTTGTTCGATAAACCTATAACACCAAGGGAATTTGTGTATGCCAATATTTATGATTTTCTTTGACAAGTTTCTTGAGAATAGCAATTAAGGTCTTGTTGGAAGCTTCAACTTGTCCATTTTCTTGTGGGTAATAAGGAGTCAAGAAACTATATTGGATGTTATATTTCTCACAAAGTGCTCAAAAATCATTGTTCTTGAAAGACTTGCCATTGTCTAAAATGATTTTTGAAGGGATACCAAAATGACAAATGATGTGATGAAGTATAAACTGCATAATTCTAGGTCCTATCATGTTGGTTAGAGGAATTACCTCGATCCACTTTGTGAAGTATTTAGTGGTTGTGATGATGAATGTATGTTATCCCAAGGAAGGAGGTGAAATTTTTCCAATTATATCTAGGCCCCATTGTGAAAAGGGCCAAAGTATTTGAATAGGCTTTAAAGCTTGTGATGGTACATGAGTTAGATTAGCATGTTCTTGACACTTTTTGTAATATTTAACATAGGGATAACAATAACATTCCATTGTGGGCCAATAATAACCCATGCATAAAATACGCTTTGTAATGGCCATTCCACTAAAATGACCACTACAAGTACCATCATGGGCTTCAGCTATGGCTCTTTGAGCTTCACTAGCCTCAAGACAATGAAGGAGGATTCCATCATAACCATGTTTATACATGTCTCCCAACAGAATGAAATGAGCTACCTTTTGCTTGAAATTTTGCTTGGCAGTTTGAGACATGTCAGATGGGAGTGTTCCTAACTTGAGAAAGACTACTATTTGGCTTGACAAAGGCTCGTATGAATCCGACTAGATAAAGCAAACATCCTTTTCATCTTTTGACTTAGTACAGAAAATTGTAGATTTAGAGATCGTTGAAATGATAAGAGGTTGTACCTCTCCATAGGAATATTTTGAAATCAATGATCCAAGGGAGGCCATCGTGTCTGCAAGTTTGTTAGTCGAACATGGTAAACTATTGATTTCATACTAATCAAAATTAGAGAGCAACTTCATTTCTACTTCGTGATAAAGCTTAATGGTAGGTTCTTTGCATTGGTATTCTCTGTTGATTTACTTTACAAGTTGAGAATCACCAAATATCCTAATACACGTAATGCTCATTGCTATAGTTGATTGAAGACCTAATATTAAGACTTCATACTTTGCAGTGTTGTTTGTGCATTGGAAGTCTAGCTTTAATGACAAGGGGATAGGTACCTCTTGTGGTGTGTGAAATACGACTCTAGCACCTTGACCTTTCATGCACTTAGAGTCATAAAAGAATAGTGTAATATCGACGTCTTCCTCCAGAATGACATCTTCTTCTTGTTCAGTGACAACAAAGACCAAATCATCTGGGAGATCAATAATCAAAGGATGATCACTAGGTAGTGGAGCTTCTGCAAGTTGATTGGTTATTACCTGACATTTAATGTATTTTTGGCTAATAAATTCTAGGTTGAATTTAGTAAGGAGCATTATCCATTTAGTGGTGTGGGTGTTATTGTAAGTGCGAGACATCATGTAACGCAAAGGATTTTCTCTAGCTATGACATAAGTTGTGTGGATAACCATGTAATATCAAAGTTTCTTAGTGGAAAAAAACCACTGCTAAGCACAAATTTTCTACATAAGCGTATTTAGTTTCATAGCTTACCAATATCAGACTACTGTAGTAGATAGCTTGTTCTCGATTTTTTTCATTATTTTGTGTAAGCATTGTGCCTAATGCAAAGTCCATTGCTAAGATGTAAAGATAAAATGGGACCCCTGGACGAGGAGGAGCTAAGACTAGTGAAGAATCTAGGTATTGCTTAATATCATCGAAGGCTTGTTGAAATTCATCTATCCAAGAGAATGGCACCTCCTTTTGTAGTAGGTGATTGAACGACCTAAAGTTATCAAAAATTTGTGCAATAAAATGATGGATTGATTGGATATTTCCTTGCAAACTACATAATTCCTTTAAGTTAGTAGGGGGAGGCATATCTAGGATAGCCTTGACCTTGTTGGGATCCACCTCAATGCCTCTTTTGGAGATAATGAATCCTATAATTTTACCTAAGGTAACACCAAAGACACATTTATTAGGATTCAACCTTACATTATTCTCTAGTAGTCAATCAAAAAATTTCTCCAATACACCAATATGTTCTTGTCGAGTTTTGGATTTAGCCAAGAGATCATCCACATAGTCTTCGATAATCTTATGCATGTAGTCATGGAAAATGTATGTCATGGCACGTTGATAAGTGGCACCTGCATTTTGATGCCAAAGGGCATCACCTTGTAACAAAAAGTTCCCCAAGGTGTACTGAATGTTGTTTTATGTTGGTCATCAGGATTTATTCAAATCTGGTTGTATCCTAAAAAATTATCCATGAGTGAAAGCATTTCATTGCCAGCGTAGGTATTGACAAGAGTATCAATATTTGGGAGAGGAAATTCATTCTTAGGATATGCTTTATTAAGATCTCGAAAGTCAGTGCATACACGTATCGCCCCATTAGGCTTGCGAATGAGTACCATGTTTGAAAGCCACTCAGGATAGTCGATAGGAACTATGAAGTTCACGTCTAAGAGTTTTTGAAGCTCTATTTTTACCAAGAGGGCCATGATAGGATGCATTCTCCTAAGATTTTGTTTGACCAACTTAGCATCAGGCTGTAAGGTGAGATTGTGGACCACTAGACTAGGGTCAAGATCGGACATGTCCTTATAGGACCATGCAAATATGCCCTTCTTTCTCTTGAGGAGAGCAATAAATTGCTCTTGTTTGTCGGGTGATAAGCTTTTGCTAAACTTGACAATTTGAGGATTGTCTTTGTCTAAAATAAGGTCCACATCGATGGTATCTTCAATATACATGTGGGAACCTTCCTCAAGCTAATGAGGTGTAGAGATTAGATGAATATTGTCTAAGATGTCATCAAACTCTTATGGCTTATCCTCATCTATTTTTGCCTATAAAACCTTAGGATTCAAAGGTGAAGGTGAAGGCGAAGGTGAAGGTGATGGAATAATGTAGTTGGTGGAAGCCCTTAATAATTCCTCAAACAAGACAAACTCGACATAGGTTAGAGGCGAGGAAATCTGGTCTATATCAATGAGGCATATGTCAATTGAAATTGGCTTAGCCGTATTGTATGGATTGTAGAGCGGGGTGAATAAATCAACATGATTCATGTTGAATTATGGGCAAGGTGGACAAGGTTGGATGAAATGGATGGAACCTTGGAACCAGTGCTAGGGTCTCAGTTAACCTGAACAATAACAAGCAACACAAGACATGTTTTATTAAATGATGTATTTACATATGTAATACAAAGAAAGTTGTAGACACCTAAAACACATCATGTCGATGGAGACTACTCATATGGGCACCTTTGCAGACCATATGAATGACCTTGGACCTTTCCAAGACCAAGCAGTGGTTTTAACCACTCAATTTGGGCTCCTTGGCCTATTCAGTGCTAACTACGACTGACACCTACGGTTAGCAAAAGCCTGCATGCTAACCATGGCTGACACCTACGGTTAGCAAAATCCTGCATGCTAACCATGGCTGACACCTACGGTTAGCACTATAACAAACTCGGGTGACCAGAGCCGAGTCAAATCAGTTGCAACAATCGAATTGCAATGATTTTCAAAGCGGTTTGGGCTGGGAAGCATCCAGAAGCTTCCTCCCAACTGCCAATTCTTGTTCTTGGCTTCTCCATGAAGCTAGAGCAAGGATTTTGGGAGTCTACTTAAGACCCCAATTTTAGAGAGCAACCATCCTGAAGAATAGCTCAATTGCACATAGCGGAGCCCTATCGGATTGGAGAGCAATTTCATATCCCCTTGAGGAGTAACGAAGTGTTGTCCAATTGATCAATGACAACTATGCATGCAACAATGGAGATCTCAAGAGCTTGAGGAGCAAGCTTGACAATTGACATACCTCCATTGTTAATTCCATTGAATTCAACCGCCAATCTATTCCAAAAAACATAGGCGACCCTTGACCATCAATTCCTTGGAGGATTTAAGAGTTTTTGGCCTTGGTTTCGAGAGAAAGGATACTTTCATCTTAACCATGGCTATCAGCCATGGTTAATAGTGCCAACCGCACCTCAGACCTATGGCTAGGGTTTGATGCTCTCCTTCCTCCATTTTAGTAGTAGATTTCCATTTTCAGTGATGCAAATAGCTTAATCTAGCATAGATCTACATTTTAGCAGACATTTGACCGGTTAATTTAGGAATTAGAGGTAGATTTGTTTCACCTTTCCTTGCATTTGTTAATCTAGATTAGTTTCATGCAATTCAAGTTTTCTAATGGTTAATTAGGATGTTTCTTAGCTAGATTCATGCTTCTTTACATGCTATATTACAATTTCCTCATTTCTTGCATAGATTGATAGTTTTAAATGCTTTCTTGATTTCATGCTATTCTTTATGCAAGATTCCTCCAAAAGCCTCATCAAGAGAGGCCTCCTTTGTTACTAATTGCTTCTTGTTGTTTCTTGATCGCAGGGAACAAGATTTGAAGGAGAGATAAAGCATCCAATTCCTTCCTCAACGTGAAGAAGAGGGTCATCGACACCCTAGAGCAGTTCGTGTCACCCTGAGGGGCATTTTGATCACACCTACCCTTGATAGGGATTAGACACTATTGTAATTGATGTATCAAATGGGTATCCCTAAGAGGGATGAATCTGTAATTTGACTCCATTGAAATTAATAAAGGATTCCTTGTATTCATGTTATTTCTTGTTATCAATTTATGCATGCCTATTTGTGTATCTTTCTTCAATTGCAATAGTTAGATCGGGTGTGAGCCTTTTTGGTGGTTATAGAAGGTGATCACGATGGAAACCCCAAAAATTTCATGATCACTGATGTTTTTCTCTATTTTTTTGTTATAGGTGCTAACCATGATTTACACCTACGGTTCACAGTGCTAACCATGGTTTACACCTACGGTTCATAGTGCTAACCATGGTTGACACTCGGTTCACATCAGACGCGGTCAATAGAGAACAAAAAAATAACAAAATCAGACATCACCAATAGACTTGGACCTGAGGTAGGGTCATTTTATCCTCTCTATATTTTTCTATCTATGTTTTTACAAAAGCAGAATGCAATAGATGGATGCTAATAAAAAACATAGCAAAAAGTAAATGGGAAAATCCTAGATGTTTTTTTTAGTTTTCCACTAGTCGCTGCTAGGAATAGTGGATCTCTGATTGTAGTCCGCCCTAGTCTCCAGTGGTCTAGGATATTGATTGTTTAGAGTTTGCATGTATGAGGCCCAATTAGTGGCCATTTTCATCATAGATAGTTGCATTCTCTGAATATCATCTAGCATAGTCGTGCATTCTCTTAAAAGCAAATGTTCTTTTGAAAAGCATGTAGGAGAATCATGTGAATGTTGTTTTATGCATTTTATTTTCATGCAAAGTAAAAAGAACCCCACACACCATGTTTCATTTAAACATCAATGGAGTTGGGCTCTCACATCCAACCCATTTGATTGAGACCAACAGTGGATGTCATTACCACTTGGTTGGCTCATTTGAAATTGTATTATCGAGACCCGCTCATGGCCAAGGCCGACCCAAGAACTATCCTATCCATGCAAAATAGCATGCACTCATCTTCGAAAGGGTGTATCATTGCACACGATGTGTTGGGTGAGGGTTGGTAGTACCTATGCTACCTCGTTGAGTATGGACTTCACTACCATATTCGGCTTGTGCGAGTATATAGGTGAAAACCTTTGAACAAATTGAGTATAACATCAACTTATGAAAAACATGATAAGAGTTCAGAGTATATTCACAACAAATCAAATGCACTAAACCAGTTTTAGGACACACATTTAATCCTTAAAAGAGATAATCATATTGTCTACTTTGTGTGTTGTATTGTTATTTGGGTAATCAACATAAGATCCTTGATCTGGGGCCAAACCCTAACCCTAATAATAATAATTAATCTACTTTTTGATTCTGCATCCAATGGTTCAAGAATCATGCAAATCAGAGCTATAACGAAGATTTTATTTTGGTTTTATGATTACTCTATTTTCGACCCCGAAAACTGAGAAAAACTGCACTAAAATGGTCATAAAATGGTCTAGACAACTCCAAAAATTGCCAAATTTGTTTTGTTGTCTTAGTTGTACCCTTGTGCACCTCTCACAAAAATTTTGGGTCCTAACTCTTCATGGTTCAAAATATCCCAAAAATTCCTAAAAGTGAGAATTTCTCCATGAGCCCCGATTGGCCAATTATTTCAAAAATACAAAATTTTGACCCGAAAATCATATTTTTGAGTTATAGCTCATTGTGATCAGCTCATCGCACTGATCATTTTGATATATAACACTTTTAACCTTTTTTGGAAGCCAAAAAAATTTATATGGTCGGGGGACCTCCCATGGTGAGCAAGACCTCCAATCTAGAGAGGGAATCAGGTTCCATAACCACTGAACATAGTCAAATCAGTCCAGAGGACATGGCCATCCCTGAATGGCATCCCAGGTCTTATCATAGCATCAATACCATCCATAGGGGGTCAAACCTTCGAGATATCCCCATTAGAGAAGCACCCATAGGTCCTCCAGGAAACCTTCCTAATTGGAATACCTTGATAGAATTCTATATAAGGAATAATCCACCCACTGAGGAGCCTAGTAGGTCAATGTCATAGGTTCACATCCCAGCTTGCTCTATACATCAATCAGAAAGTGATCATGAACATACACCATGGCCTAGCTTGGGTGAGCAAACCACCCCATCGGGTCGAGCAAGCCTTCCCCCTACTCCTCGTAGGGAGCCTTCTGGGCAACCTGAATATACGAGGATTAATTCTGAGCCTGAGTATGCATCATTTCTCATAGATGAGGAAGAGGACCCAAGTCATCCTCTTATTCCTTGTGAAGAGTACGTGGGGCAACCACATTGTGGCTCTACATCGTCAAACTATACAGAGCCCACTCATAACTCAAAATATCAAGTCAATGCAACCTTTAAGGAGTGTGGAAAACAAGTAATAGATCCTACTAGGGGGAAAAGACATGATAAACCCATCCATAATTCAAATACGAGGGTACATAGCCCCCATACAACTGAACAATGAGATCATACACATCAGGCACTCAAGACACAACTTGACCAACAACATACGGATCAAATCAAGTTGGATCAAAAACAATTAAATCAACAATGGGTGGACTCGCCACGAGCACACCTACAAAGGTTGTATCAACAAAAGATACAAGAACAACAAAAGATACAACAAGAGCAAGTGCAAAATACATTGCGTAAAGTGGCACTTACGCCTAGCAACCAGAGGATGCAACAACGCATAAGACGCCCAGTGCAATCTCAGAATATTTCACTGAGGCCATGCAAAAATCATGTTCAACATCATAGGTTGGTATCTGATTATCATCATGAACCTCATACTCCTCAACAGTACCAAGATCAATACGATGAGGAATCATATGTAAAGTCCCAATGGGAACATCAAGATGAAGTGGATGCTTACCCTGAATCCAATTATGATGAGGTGCCTAATGATTATACTTATCATCCACCTCAACATCAAAAGTGACCTCCTCTACCTAATCGAGGGCAACGAGATGAAGATCATATCATTTCATCAAGGGCATACAAAATGCTAGTTGATCAGATAAATGCATGCGAAAAGCAAAATCAAAGATTGGTTTATCAAAAACCCATGCTAAAACAGCTTAGAAATCAACCTTTGCATCCCTCAGTGTCATCACCGATGTACCCAACGAATTTCAAGATGCCTACACTTGAAAAGTTCAAAGATGATGAAGATGCAGAAGAGCACATGACAAGCTTCATCCATATGTGCTTTTATTTTCAAGACAATGACCCCTTGATGTTGAGAACCTTTGTGACAACATTAGTTGGGGATGCTTTAGAATGGTATAATCATTTACCACATCATAGCATATACACCTTTGAGCAATTGGCTGATGCATTCTTGCAATATTTTGCCTTTAGTGCTAAGGAAACGACAAACTTGACTGACTTGGTTAGCTTGCATCAACTTGATGATGAGCCAGTCATTGAGTATGGCAATAAATGGAGGAAGGTGATGTCAAAGTTACCTTTCGATTTACCCACAGTAGAGCTCATTCGAATGTTTACGAGAAGTTGTTCGAAACATATCTCGCTTCTCTTGCAATTACAATAGTATCGAACATTCGAGGAGGCCTTAGCACAGGCCCAGGTCATTGAAGACATCAAGATACAAGAGGGTGATATTCAACTCCATAAAAAGGAATGGCCAAACAAGAATATTATAGGTGGCAGTGTGCAACGAAAGGTGACCCCAATCAATCAAGTTGTTTTGAGTATCCCTAGATCCTCAAACCAGGGTGCACCGCCTCCACCAGTGCAACATAATTACCAAGCTCAACCTCCTCTGGTCCAAAATCATATGCAAAAGAATCAGATACAGGGCCAACAACGTCGGCCACAATGACAATATACTGATTTTCCAGAGACATTAGCATCGCTCTTTGATCGATTATATGAGGCGAGAAGGATCAATCTTCCAGAGTTACGTCCTTTGAAACCTAATAAGCGTAGATCAAAGGCGCATAGAGAAAATCTATATTGTGTTTACCATCGACAAAGAGGTCATGACATACAGACATGTTATCCCTTTAGAGATGTAGTGCAAGATATGATTGAGAGGCAAGAGCTTCAGATAGGAGTCTTCCAAGACCCCTTGCATACACACAAAGTAAACATAGCACCTATCAATCAAGTTGAACAATCTAATCAGGTGCATATCAATAAACCTCCCCAAGAGTTTGTGGGAATGACTAGTGTTGTAACAGAGAAACAGGATTGTCAAAATCGATCTTCGCAATCGGTGGCATCTTCCAATGTTTCACCTTCGCTTGTCTCATCTCAGTGGGACATTGGCACTGCACAAAATTGCACATCACAGTAGGGGGAATCAGTTTCTACTACTCCTCCTAGTCAAGCCAATCATGGCACATCAAACACAATGCACATTGGGGGTCTTCAAGGTGTCACACCTTCCCCATCATCCACATCACGATCAATGAGGCAAAGTGAGACTTCTAAAGGTATCACACCTTCCTCACTTTCATTGAGTGGCACACACACTGGGGGTACTTAAGGTAGCATACTTTCCCTTTAAAAACATAAAAATAAGAAAAAAAACATAAAATATAAAAAAAAAAAAAAATTCAAAAATTTAAAAAATTTAAAAAATTTTTAAATTTAAAAAATTATTCAAATAAAACATTTAAAATTTCAAAAACAATTGAAAAATAAAAAATTCAAATATCAAAACATCAAAAATATGGAAAACATCAAAATCCATACACATGCACAAAAAGCTCCAAAGGCATCATAAGCCCTTTGGTCAATTCACAAAAGGCCCCAAAGGCATTTGTAAGCCCTTTGGTCACCCCATCAAAAGGCTCCAAGGGTTCCTAAAAACCGCTTGGTCATGTTAGTCAAAGGCCCCGAGGGTTTGCCTAAAACTGCTCGGTCATCCCAAAAGGCTCCAAGGGTTTCCTAAAAACCGCTTGGTCATGTCAGTCAAAGGCTCCGAGGGTTTGATTTGAAAATCGCTCGGTCATCTCTAAAAGCTCCAAAGGTGCCTATGATCCCTTTGGTCAAACCAAAAGCTACAGGTGTGTTCTGAAAAACCGCTTGGTCAATCCAAAGGCTCCAACAACATGTACTCATTGTTTGGTCAAATATAAGAGATCAAAATTCAAAAAAATTAAAATAACCAAAAATCCAAAAAAAATTGGTAAAGCATAAAATCCAAAAACATATGCATTTGCATTTTGCATTTTCATTTGCATTCACACATGCATTCACTGCATTACATTGCATATAGGCATTCTTCATCCATTGCATTCTGTAGTAGAATGGATCATGTTTGTCAGTATTACAAACGACACCACGTTTGTGTCTAAATCATGCACCTCTGCATTTATCATAATCCATTGCATTCATACACAACGCTTGTTGCTATAAAATACGTAAGTATCCAAAAGTTTTCCAGTCACTCAGCCATACCTAGTGGGTTTCTCAGATGTCATAAAAAGTTTGCTTTGCTTTTGTAGATGAGGTCAGTAGTTGGGATAGTACTTGACATATCAGGATCCCGTCACTAAGCAAAACATATAAAATCCTGCTAAGATAAGGGAGGATGAAAGCTACGAAAGTGGTCCTAGGTTCTCTAGAGAGATGGGTTTTATTACCTGCTTGTCTTGCAAATAGTTCGGTCTAGAGTGGTGAACTTTGGCAAAAGGACAAGAATTTCCCCTAAATTTAAATCCCAAAGTTCAAAGTCTCAAATCCAAATTCAAAAGTAGTTCAAAGTTCAAAGCTAAATATCAAAGTGATATAGTGAATCAAAAGCACTATAACAAATCCCTTGCTCAAAGTAAATCGTAAATAAACGTGGAAAAATAGTGATTTTTATCACTACATATGAGCAAGTAAGAAGGGTGAGAACTTGAATCCCTGGATTGTTCACCATTCGAAAGCCATAGAGTGAACCCCGATCGCAACAATGGGTTGAAAGAGTCCCCTTAATCGTAGGGGTAGTTCTATTGGGTGATCCCTAAACGTAGCAATGGGTTGAAAGAGTCCCGCTTGCATTTAGAGGGGTAGCCCTGATCAATTTGCAAGATGAGCTAGCTCTAGGTACCTAGGATTGTCTAGTTGTATAAGTCTAATCAAATTTGAAACAAGGATGATACGAACATATGAGGAACCCGATCTCACATATGGGTTGAAAGAGTCCCGACTGACATCTGGGGTATGCCTATGGTCTATCTGAAAATACTCACATGCACACACAGGGGTAATGAATAGTTGGGTCTTTCACGGTGAAAGCCTTGTCCAACAGAAGCCTTGTACAGTTAGTATGTGACATTTGAGAAGTCTACTAGGGTGTTTGAGTCTCATGGAAAACCTCAAAAAGTTCTCTAATAGCAACAACATACCAAATATCACAAACCATCCAAAAATAAGTCATTCAATCATCAAACTGCAAAGTATCAAATCCGTGATACATCATTACATAAAGCAAAAGTTTTCAAGATATAGGATAGATACCGGATGGATATCAGAAATGATATTTAGACGGCCACTGACTATATCATGCATAAAATTGCAAAAATTGCAAAAGAAGTATAGAGTGACATATGATATCACCCATTTCATACCAGTTCATATCATTGCATCTCATATGTGGGTGTTTAATTGAGTAAATTCTTGTAATGAGGATTTCCAATTACATTCATGATTTGTTATACATTCTGTGGTGTCATCCATTATATTTATAAACATGTATCACATTCATTCCGTGTGTTTTAAGTGATTAAAGCATACAGGTTCATTTACATTAGATTACTATCATGTAAATAATGCATTACCATACATTGCATTCACCATGTCATAACATCATAAATTAGATGCATACAAGTAAAGCAAATTAAATAGTGCATCCATATGCATACATCATATTAGTCCATCTACATATCTAGATCACAATATCTAGTCATACATCCATCATCTAGCTAGTGCATGTTATCCATACATCACATCATATAGCATCAAATCAACATAACATATGAGCATTGCATCCACGTGCATCTCATAAACATAAAATCAAAATAAACAAAAAATATTTTTAAGTATCAATTGGGGCATTATCAGTATCGATCCCCAAACGCTCCAAAGAAGTCTAAATCTTTGGTCTTTTCATTCAAGTCATAAACGCAAACATTTACTCACAATAAGGAGTTTTAAAAATGGACAATTAAGCAAATCTACAGGTCCAAAATTTCAAAATTAATAAAAAAATTAAATAATTCAAAATTCAAATTCCTTATTCTTTTTATTCTAAATTGGTTTTTTGATGATTTTCAGCAAATCATCGAACATAGTGATTCAACACAAGCATAATTGGAATTGTTATCATCTTGATTCCCTAAGAAGGCCTTCATGGTTGGACCGCTCCATGGGATAGAAATATACAATTACTATTAACAGTTGCAATCATAGCTGATTAGGCCTTGCCAAGAATTCAAATGCTAAATCTTAATTTGTTCAAGATCATTCATAGTGGTCAAGCGACCTCGTCGCTTCATTTAAGTGTCATTACCCTCATCGACTCGTCGCTTGAGGGGGTAGTCATAATAACAAATTCATAATCAAAATCAACATTTAAATGCTTAATCATTGTTAAGTGCATTCATTCAAGAGTCATTGCCAAAGACAATCATGCACCCTCCTTGCTTGGGGCAAATAAACAAGATATCAAGATCAAATTCAAGCAAATTGGGCAGCTAGTCTCCTAATTTAGGATTGGACTTAAGCTTATCTCCTAATTGCCATTAAGGCTAGGATTTGACTTAAGCTTGTCTCCTAATTGCCATTAAGGCTAGGATTGGACTTAAGCTTGTCTCCTAATTGCCACCAAGGCTAGGATTTGACTTAAGCTTATCTCCTAATTGTCATCAAGGCTAGGATTGGACTTAAGCTTGTCTCCTAATTGTCATCAAGGCTAGGATTTTGACTTAAGCTTGCTAGAATCAAGTTCTTCAACTCATCGAAGGCAATGATTCAGTGATGCATGCTCTTTTCATGATTGGGGCATCTAATGTTGATCAGACTAATGATCATCATGCAACCTTCGACATCATTTTAGGAGGTCTATTTTTGCTCACGCGTTGTTCGATCTCACAACGCATCGCAAAAGGGGCATCTGTAGACACCTAAAACATGTCATGTCGATGGAGACTACTCATATGGGCACCTTTGCAGACCATATGAATGACCTTGGACCTTTCCAAGACCAAGCAGTGGTTTTAACCACTCAATTTGGGCTCCTTGGCCTATTCAGTGCTAACTGCGACTGACACCTACGGTTAGCAAAATCTTGCATGCTAACCGTGGATGACACCTACGGTTAGCAAAATCCTGCATGCTAACCATGGCTGACACCTACGGTTAGCACTGTAACAAACTCGGGTGACCAGAGCCGAGTCAAATCAGTTGCAACAATCGAATTGCAATGATTTTCAAAGCGGTTTGGGCTGGGAAGCATCCAGAAGCTTCCTCCCAACTGCCAATTCTTGTTCTTGGCTTCTCCATGAAGCTAGAGCAAGGATTTTGGGAGTCTACTTAAGACCCCAATTTTAGAGAGCAACCATCCTGAAGAATAGCTCAATTGCACATAGCGGAGCCCTATCGGATTGGAGAGCAATTTCATATCCCCTTGAGGAGTAACGAAGTGTTGTCCAATTGATCGATGACAACTGTGCATGCAACAATGGAGATCTCAAGAGCTTGAGGAGCAAGCTTGACAATTGACACACCTCCATTGTTAATTCCATTGAATTCAACCGCCAATCTATTCCAAAAAACACAGGCGACCCTTGACCATCAATTCCTTGGAGGATTTAAGAGTTTCTGGCCCTGGTTTCGAGAGAAAGGATACTTTCATCTTAACCATGGCTATCAGCCATGGTTAACAGTGCCAACCACACCTCAGACCTACGGCTAGGGTTTGATGCTCTCCTTCCTCCATTTTAGCAGTAGATTTCCATTTTTAGTGATGCAAATAGCTTAATCTAGCATAGATCTACATTTTAGCAGACATTTGATCGGTTAATTTAGGAATTAGAGGTAGATTTGTTTCACCTTTCCTTGCATTTGTTAATCTAGATTAGTTTCATGCAATTCAAGTTTTCTAATGGTTAATTAGGATGTTTCTTAGCTAGATTCATGCTTCTTTACATGCTATATTACAATTTCCTCATTTCTTGCATAGATTGATAGTTTTACATGCTTTCTTGATTTCATGCTATTCTTTATGCAAGATTCCTCCAAAAGCCTCATCAAGAGAGGCCTCCTTTGTTACTAATTGCTTCTTGTTGTTTCTTGATCGCAGGGAACAAGATTTGAAGGAGAGATAAAGCATCCAATTCCTTCCTCAACGCGAAGAAGAGGGTCATCGACACCCTAGAGCAGTTCGTGTCACCCTGAGGGGCATTTTGATCACACCTACCCTTGATAGGGATTAGACACTATTGTAATTGATGTATCAAATGGGTATCCCTAAGAGGGATGAATCTGTAATTTGACTCCATTGAAATTAATAAAGGATTCCTTGTATTCATGTTATTTCTTGTTATCAATTTATGCATGCCTATTTGTGTATCTTTCTTCAATTGCAATAGTTAGATCGGGTGTGAGCCTTTTTGGTGGTTACAAAAGCAAACATGTTTTTGATTTTTTTTTATAGTGGTGAAAACCATTATTTTGAATTATGTACATATGTTACAAGTTGGCTTATAGAATGGCTTAATGAAATGGAGGTGGTGGTTCACCGGTAGGGGCGACTCACTCTTGTGGAAGAAGCAAGCGAAATATGGGCTCATGGATGGGGAACATGTTGAGATAAAACTCATATTGTTCAAAATGGTGAATGATGGAATCTAATTATTCTTCAGATTTGTTTGAAATTATCGACATAAGCTTGAATTTTTCATAGATATCATCGTCAAAATTATCAGGATGGAAGGCTTCTTCTCCTGAATTGAGGTTAAACCTTTGGAAGGCTTGTTCAAAAGAAGATGTGGTAGGTAATGGGTGGAAACATAGACCTGAATTGTTGTATACCTCTTGATATGGAACATCGATAGGTTGATGCACACCCTGTTCATGTAATCCTAGGCCATGGCCTTGACAATTGACAATGGGGAAATATCGATATGGAAATACTAACATGTTTGAAATATTGGTAAATTTTGGTTCTTTGGGATCTTATATGGGTGTTGGAAATGATGAAGATTCAATGCCCCCATATACAACATTAATGCTATTTAGAGTTGAACCCATATTGTAGACTGCTCCTATTGCTAAAGTTTGGTCATGTGGGTGATCGAAATCCTTAGCACTAGGGATGGTGAGGGGTGTTATGGTGATGTCATCGACCATGTTTTCATTAATACCAGAATTAGTGAGATGGATTTCAACTTGGGATGATGTGAGAGGAACATGTTCAGGTGATGGATTGGGAAATGGTGGAAATGGAGGTATCTCACAATCCATCAATTCGACTTGTGATACATTAGGTGAAGGATATGGATTGGATTGGGAAGGCTAAAAAATGGATGATGATGATGAAGTGGATGGCAATGATGTTGATGATGTGGATTGACCATGACTACATGTGCATGTAGTCAATGATTATGATGATGATGGGGGTATGGTGGTTTGATGATGGTTGGTGATGGGGATCTCTTCAGGGATGGAATCCTTTGATGAAGAGGTTGGTGGAGTGGTGGATGGATTGGATGATGGTGAAAGAAAAATATGAGTGGAAGGGAGCATGGAATCATAGGTATTTGAGATGAGATTATAATACTTAAACAACTCGACATTCGTTGGTATGCAATGTACTTGTCCCTCATGAACATATTTCAAGCATTGATGTAGTATCGAAGGGACACATCTCATTTCCCTCATCCAAGGTCTTCCAAGGAGTACATTATATGCCATGGATCCTTCCAAGATGTGGAACATTGTGTGCAACATTTTAACCCCTACTTCAATGGGTAAAACAAAAGTGCCAACTGTGGAACACAAAGCATCATTAAATGCTTTGAGGGTGAAGGATGATTTGGTGATGTGAGATGGAGAAAGGTTCAAATGATGGAGAGATGATGTGGTGTTAATGTTGATAGAGAAATTGGTATCAATGAGGAATTTCTTGAAAGGTTTCTTGTCAATTAGAGCCATGATATGCAATGGAGGGTCTACTGATCCCGATGATATTGGCTTAATCTCAAAGTCATAAAATATTATGGAAGGCTCCATGCATGTTTGAATACTCCCCATAAAGTTGTTGAAAGTATTAGGATATTACAATTGCAATTCGATGGATTTTAGAATTTCCATTAATGCCTCCTGATGTGGGGGTTATTGTTGGATTAGATCATATATTAACAATTTTGTGGATGTCATTTTCAATCTTGTGGTTAACTGGCTACTCAATGAGATGACTGATCGGGGTGGACGATTGATGGGTGGATTTGATGGATTCGTTTGACTAGGTATATGAATGGGTGATGATGGAATGGGGAAAACTTGGATAGGTGGCAATATAGATGGTTGCGAGACACTTGTTGGAGGTTTTTGTCTTTGTTGATTATTTTGTTGACCTCTAGTGACCACATGAATGGCCCCTACAAACCCTTGGTATTATTGAAAAATATTGACTTGGTTAGGGAGAGTTTTAGTGTTAGCTCCCTCTACATTTGGTTGCACCTCCTCATGATGAGGAAGTGGTGTCTAAAATATACCAAGGTTTTAATTTTGTTGAGTGAGGGGATTACCAACTTTGATCACCCCCAAGTCAATAAGGTATTCAACTACATTTTTGAACATATGGTAATTGTTGATGTCATGTCCGTTTTACCTATGATAAGGGTAAAATAAGTATTCCCAATAATTTTTACTACGTTTGATAGGGTCATCCAGTCTAATGTTGGGCAGAGCATGTTTATTTGTCTCATATAGCCTTCTAAAAAAAGAGGTATAGGACTCATATAATGGGTTATATTGGTGGTTTTGTCAGGAAGACTATCGTCGGGGATGGTTTTCCATAGTTGGCAATGTGTTTTGAACTATTGGGGCTTGTGTTGTTGAGGGGACCACATGATAGGAATTTGTTGTGGTACTTATTGCATAGGTTATTGTTGTTGAGCCATTACCACCTAGATCATGACCACTTGATTGACTTGATTGGATTGGGTGGATGGGGTAACCTGTGATGATTTTTATTGGTCTGAATAATTACTTTTGTAGTGGCCCTTGTTTTGCCATTCTTTATTTTTGCACTTAATGATGCCTTCTTGGATTTTGATATCCTCAATGACACTAGCCTGAGCTAAAGCTTCTTCAAAGGATTGATAAGTTCTTAGTTGGAGCATCCAAGAGTTGGGTTTTAAGCAACTCTTGGTGAATAGGTTAATTAGATCATCCATTGGTAGGGTGAATGGCAATTTTATTATGATAACCCTCCAACGGTTTCTAAAATCATAGATAGATTCATCATCATGTTGTCTTAAAGCATAGATTTCAGATAATGAGATATTATCTTTGACATTTAGGATGAAACAATCAAAGAATTGATCAATCAATTGCTCAAAAGTATAGATACTATGGGTTGGAAATTTATTGTACCATTCTATGGTATCTCCTCCTAATGTTTGAGGAAAAGTTCGAAGCATGAGAGGATTATCATATTGAATTCTGAAGCATGCATGAAAAAATGTGCTCACATGTTCTTTGGGATCCTTAATTCCCTTAAATTTTTCAAACTTGGGTATCGTAAAATCTGCTGGATATGGTGGGGTTGGTACCAAAGGATGGATTGGTTGTTTGATCAATTGGTGTAAAGTTGGTTTTTGATTTGAAAATCCAGGAGTGAATTGCATCAATTGATCTATTTGTTTTTGCATGGCCTTAATTCTAGGGTCTTCCTCAGGAATGTGAAAGCCCTGAATTACCTGATGAGCTTTTGGAGGTGTGGAAAAATGTTGTGGAGTGACTAAATGATGAGGAGATTGATATTGATGGTTAGGCAAATTGGATGGAATGTGGTGAATGGGAGATTATTGATGAAAGAATAGGGAATTATGGAATGATGTTTATGGATGAAGGTTAGGGCTAGGTTGGACAATGAGAATAGGATGGGTAATGGTATGACTTGATGGGGGAACTAGGATAGAGACCACCAAAGATTGTGGTGCCCATGATGGACCCTGGTTGACAAGGGCAGTCTAAGTAGAGTTATGTAAAGGCATAGGGTTAACTTGTACTTGTTGTTGAGCATTTTGAGACTATCTAAAAAAACAATTTAGGTGCTCTTATGCTTCACTAATATCTCTATCATAGACTAATGGTATGGAGGTAGATGGTATGGAAGATGTGGCTGGCATAAAAGTTACACTAGGTATGGCAACTTATGAGGTTGGAACTTGTGAAGCAGATTTGACTTGTGCTTCATACAATGGGTTGGTGTAGGTGGAGGTATATGAAGTGCTAGGAGCACCTAAGGGTTGAGGAATGAATGTGTGGTATGAAGGTGCAATTGATGCCTCAAAAAGAGGGTTAGTATACACCTGGGTAAAGGTGGATGGTGGTTGGGAATATATGGACTCTTACCGTAAAGCATAATCCTATCAAGGTGAGTTGGGGATAGACTCTAAGGCATACTTAGAAGACTTCATGAAGGCTTCTACTCTAGCCATGTCTATATGGGTGATATGGTTATGGATAGCAGGAGATGTTGACTACTCTTGGGTCATGGCGATGTGGAAGGTTGTGGATGACAAGGAATGTGAGGGACCTGCAGAAAAAATTGCCTTTGTCACATTCAGGGTATCTACCACTGAAGTAGTGGAGAATGTGGATGAAGGTTCCATTAATTTTCCTTTATTTATTGCTTTATTTCGATTTTGAGTTAATACCATAAGAAAAATAAATCAAGGTGCAGATTAAAATACCAAATGTAACATAAAAATCGGAATTATTAAGGAAACAAACAATGCTACATCTCAACCAATGTGGCTTACCTTGTTCATTAATTATCTCCTTTTAATGTGTGTTCATTTTATGTGCTAGATTTGTGTGTTTTAATTTTATAATATTTCTTAATGAAACCAAGGTGAAAAACTATGGCTAAGGTAGGGCAACAAGATTCTTGCTGATGATGAAATCCAACAAGTTTTCTTAGGGGTATTCCTAGGGTGTCTAAGGATAGATATTGGTGGATGGAGATGAATTCCACCATCATAAAATCTCAAGCAATGGTTGGTGATGAAATCCAACCACTACTGTTTTGCATGAATCCTGATGGGTGTGAATTATTTTTAAGGTTTATGTTTTCTATTGTATACAAACAATGTTAAAAACAATTAATTTCATAAACCTAAATCAGAATCCAACAAAATATTGCCAATTTGCCCAAAGGGCGTGAAGTACATCGCTTAAGACCCCCTATCTAAATAACAATCAGAGGGTTCATCCACCTGTCTTCCTGGAATCACCTAATTGGTAGGGATACTTTTGGCAATCAAATATTTTTCCAACTTAGATAGAAAAAAGAAAATATCTTTAACCCTAAGATGCAACACTAGGTTATGCAATTTTTAGTTAAAATGCACACAAAATGCAACAGTTTGCACCTAGAAAACAAAAACCCTAATCTAAATATGTGAATGAAATGCAGATATAAAATGCAATACTAATATGCATTCATTTCCATATTTATTAATGATGATTCATTTGATTGCTTAAAATCTGAAAGATACAGAAGACACTCAAAATACGTAAAGCAAAAAACTAGGATTTTTAAATAGTCGACTTACTAGAAAACCTACATTTTCACTCCTAACCCTCTATAAATACCTCTGGGTACTTTTGAACACTATTGAGACACCCATGGGTACTTCTAGATAGCTACAAATACCTCTGGGTATTTTTGGATTGCCTTCGGATGCCATCGGGCGCTTTGCGCACCTTCTGCAAACTTTTGTAGACTTCAAAAACCCTAGATCCAATGAAAACTATGAAATCCATGCTTATGAAAAACCTACAAGATAACAAAAAATAACAAATGGATTAGTAAAACAGATCATAAATAAAAAACCTTAGGGGGTCCCACCATGATCGCCATTTGAAATATACAAAATGCAACACACAAACAATGCTTTGAACAAAAAAAAATGCAAGGTAACACAAGATTGCACAATAGAATAATTTTCATTGACGGGGGAGCCTAGAAACTCCATTTTTTACAAGCTTGGATCCTTGAATCCTTTTGATACAATATTACAACAATTTAGGGTTCTCTAAAACCCTAAGAAGCAAGGTCATGGTGTCTTCAAGCACGTCTTGATCCCAACAAGGTTGAGTGGGATTTTCATTATCCAAGGTTGGGCCACTCTGAGTGCTGATGTAATGCTCCAGACCTGCACACAAAGACAGAAAATAGTTAGTAGTATATGCGAGGACTCCACAATATGAGACCCTTTGTATGCAATAATAAAACCCTAACTATATGCTTTAAAATAAAATGAACATAAGTTGGAATACATGTATAGGCTAGATATGTCTTACTTACGTATTGTGTTATGATGTGGAAAATATGATATAGATATCTGGTACAACGATGTCCTAGCATCACCCAAAGGCTAGGGGGACTTTAGGAATGGGAGCATAAAATACCCGTAGGCACTTAGCAACTGTAGGAAATACCAGTGGGCACTTGGCAACTGCAGGAAATACCCGTGGATACTTCGCGCTGGTAGGGAGGCACCTGGTATTGACAAGAAGCACCCAAAGGTACTTGGCGGCTGATGGGAAATTTTGCAAAAGCATATCGGGCGAGGGCAAGGGATGCATCGGTAGTGATGGTGAGCAAGGGGTGTGGAATGCGACAAATGGAATAGGGCTAGGGTACAAAGAGCTTATTACAAGGCCTTTGGCACTCAAGGAATCAAGATACTCATGAAATCATGGAATCAGGCATGGAAAATCCAAGGACTTAGGGGTTGAGCCATCAAAATAGTTCTTATTTATAATCTAACCTAGGGCATGCTAGGGTTTCAACGACACTAATCATGTGGCTGAGATTAAAGCACATCCAAGGGTAGATAATAAATCTAGGGTGTGGCACGAATTGATGTAAATGGATGGTTGGGATTAAATGAAATTGGATGGCTAGGATTAATTCACTTAAATAAATATATATTTATTTAACATATATTAAAATATAATATAAAATATTATATTTAAATATATATATATAAAATACATATATATAAATAAATGTGAATAATGATCGAAAATGGCGAGAAATATGAATGGTGGACAAATTGGCTATGCTTTGGTGGTGGAAATGGTGGGAAAGCCTGGATGGAAGGCAAATGGCTAGGATTTGGTGTCTATAGATGCCCCTTTTTATACTGTGTTGCATGAAACACTATGCAGTGCAAAAACATGAGACACCTATTTTGGCAAGGTGTGAAAGCAAATTCTCTTGGGATGTGGAACACGAGCTTGAAGATAAAATAATAAAAGAATTTGGATTTTTGCGTAGCTTATTAAACATATATTAAAATTTAATATAAAATATTATATTTAAATATATAAATAAATGTGAATAATGATCGAAAATAGCGAGAAATATGAATGGTGGACAAATTGGCTATGCTTTGGTGGTGGAAATGGTGGGAAAGCCTGGATGGAAGGCAAATGGCTAGGATTTGGTGTCTACAGAGATGAAATCCACCGTCACTAAATCTCAAAAAATGGTTGGTGATGAAATCTAACCACTATTGTTAAATGTGAATTGTGCAGTGTGTGATTATTTTTAAAAAATATTGTTTGCTATTGTGTTCATACAATGTTAGAAAGATAGCTACTTTCGATAGTCTAAATTAGAAGACACTACCCAAAATACCATTTTTCCAAAGGATTTAGAGTACACTGCTTAAGACCTGCTCTAGATAGTTGGGAGGTTTGTCTACTTCTCCGTATAGAATCACCCAAATATGGGGATACTTTTGGTATATGAATAATGTTCCTACTTAGACCTACAAAAATAGGAATCCCTAACCCTATAATGCAAAGTAATTATGCAATTTTTCAATTCACATGAAATCAGAATGCAATAATTTTCAATTTGTGAATACAGCAGAAACCAGAAACTTCAAATAGAAAGTGTGGATGGATGCAAATGACTAATCTGAAACCTAAGATGCAAGCTAGTATGATTGTTTTTCCTAGATTAATTAATGATGTTCTTTTTTTTATCTTAGAAACCTAAAAGAAACATAAGATTGCCAAAACACGTAAATAAAAAAGCTAAGATTTTGATAGTAGACTTACAAAATAACCTACATTTCTGCTCCAACTCTCTGTAAAATGCCCCTAGACATTTTTGAAATGGAACTGGGTATTTTTGGATAGCCCTCGAGCATCACTGGGCGTTCACACAACTTCTACAACTTCCTGCAAGTATTTAGAAACCCTAACCAACAAAAAATGCTTGATCTACTCCTCTAAAAATCCTATAAAATATGATAGAAAATAGCAAATAAATTAGAAAAGAAAATAAAAAAAAAACCTTAGTGGGTCCCACCATGATCGTCATTTGTGAAGACAAAAATGCAACACCAAATAACATAATATAAATTGAACTCAACAAGATAATATTACACAATGAATGATTTTATATTAATGGGGGAGCCTCAAAACTCCATTGTTACAATAAGAATCCTTGAATTATTTGATACATATTTTACAATAGCTAGGGTTCTCTGAAACCCTAGCAAACAATGTTGATGGTGTCATAAAACGTGTCTCTACTCCCAATAGAAGTGAGTGGGATTCTAGTTATCTAATGCTAGGCCACTCTAGCTTAAGTAGCTACACAATGCTAATGTAACACTTCCAGATCTGCACACAAGACAATATCAAGTAGGTTAGTAGCAACTATGAGGTCTCCATAGTGTGAGGCCCTCATAAAGTAGATAAAAACCCTATCTATGCAATGTAAATAAATGAACAAAACCTAAAAGTGCATAAAATGAAATAACAAATGAAATATTTACCTTGTTTATCTACTGTTTTTGATCTTATGATAGTTGTTGTAGTGGACTCGTGTGGCGATGCCCTAGCATTGCTTGGAGGCTAGGGGGACTTCATACCTCTGGCATAAAATGCCTATGGATGCTCGACAGCTGTAGGAAATGCCCATGGGCATTTGAGAATGATAGAGGGTGCCTAGAGGTGCTTGGCGACAGAGGGGAAGCACCCAAAGGCGCTCAGGAATGACAAAAAGTGCCCAAAGGTGTTTGACGACTAAGGGAAAAGTTTGTAGAAGTAGATCTGGTTGAGCGAGGGAGACGGTGATAGATGTGGGATATGTGGTAGATGAATATGGAAGGCAAGGATGCTTAGATGCTCCAGGTAACTCTAATACAAATGACTTAGGAAAAATTTCATTCAAGATTCAAGATTTCGAGAAAAAATCGGGGGTTGAGCCATCAAAATGGCTCCTATTAATAATCCAACCTAGGGCATGCTAGGGTTTCAACGACACTAATCGTGTGGTTGATATAAAAGCATATTAGAGGGTGGATATTAAATTTAGGGTGTGGCATGGATTAATATGAATGGATGAATAGGATTAAGTGAAATTATATGGTTGGGATTAATTCACTTATATAAATATATATTTATTAAATATATATAATATATAAAATATTAATATTTAAGTATAGAAAATAAATATATATAAATATACATGAATATTGGATGGAATGGCTAGAAAATCAAGATGGATGACAAGTGGCTAGGTTTCAGTGTCTACACACATTAACTATAGTTACTTATAAAGGATGAAGTTATCCCAAAATTAATATTTCAAACTAGGTATGGTCATTATGAATTCACTATGTTAACCTTTGGATGAATTAATGATATTTATTATATTGATGAATAATATTTTGCATAAGTACTTGGATAGGTTTGTCATATTTTTCTTGTGATATCTTGATATACTCCAAGACATGAAAGGAACATGAGGAACATTTGAGATTGGTATTTTAATGTATATGGGAACAAAATTAATATGCAAAAAAGTGTAAATTTTTAATTCTTTCAATCAAAGATGCAATATTTGGGATATATTATTTAAATATAAGGAATTGCAATGGACCCAAGTAATATCAAGGCAGTAATAGAATGACCAACCCCAAAAACATGTCAAAGATAACATGTTTTTTAATAATACTTGCTACATATTATCACATATTTATAAGAAAAATTTTAAATATTTCCAACCTCATTACTTCACTACAATGTAAGGGTAAGAAATTTATTTGGCCTAAAAAAATTTAATCGACTTTTCAAGAACTAAAAAGGCTTTTAACAAGTGCTCCCATTTTAGTGATATATGAGCTAAGCAAACCCTATTTAGTATGCATATATACTTCTATTGAGGGGTTAGGAAGTGTTCTGATGTAATAAGAAAGAGTAATTGCTTATGAAACCCATAAGCTTGAGGACCATGAGTTGAATTATCTTGTGTAGAATTTGGAGTTGGTTGCTATCGTTCATGCTTTGATAATATGGAGGCATTACTTACTAAGAAAAAGATTAAATTTAAAATATGTCATAGGATTCTATGATATCTATTCACACAACCAAATTTGAATGCCCTTAAATGACAATAGATGGAGATTTTATGTGAATACAATTGAAATATGTAAAACACAACACACAGACAATGCAAGGTAACACAAGATTGCACAATAGAATAATTTTCATTGATGGGGGGAGCCTAGAAACTCCATTGTTTACAAGCTTGGATCCTTGAATCCTTTTGATACAATATTACAACAATTTAGGGTTCTCCGAAACCCTAAGAAGCAAGGTCGTGGTGTCTTCAAGCGCATCTTGATCCCAACAAGGTTGAGTGGGCTTTTTGGTATCCAAGGCTGGGCCACTCCAGATGCTGATGTAATGCTCTAGATCTGCACACAAAGACACAAAAAATAGTTAGTAGTATATGTGAGGGCTCCACAATGTGAGGCCCTCTATATGCAATAATAAAACCCTAACTAGATGCTGCAAATATAGTGAACAAAAGCTGGAACACATATATAAAATAAATAAATATAGGGTAGATCTATCTTACTTACGTATTGTGTTCTGATGTGGAAAACCTGATGCAGATGACTGGTACGATGATGCCCTAGCATCGCTCGAAGGCTAGGGGGACTTCAGGAATGGGAGCGTAAAATACCCGTAGGTACTTGGTGGCTACAAGAAATGCCCGTGGGCACTTGGTACTAGTAGGGAGGCACCCAGAGGTGCCTAGTGTTGATAGGAAGTGCCCAGAGGTGCCTAGGCAGATGATGGGAAATTCTATAGAAGCAGATCGGGTGAGGGTGAGGGATGCGATGATAGTGATGGTGAGCGAGGGGTGTGGAATATGATGGATGGAATAGGGCTAGGGCACAAAGAGCTTATTACAAGGCTTTTGGCACTCAAGGAATCAGGATACTCAAAAACTTAGGAACTTAGGGGTTGAGCCATCAAAATGGCTCTTATTTATAATCTAACCTAGGGCATGCTAGGGTTTCAATGACACTAATCGTGTGGCTGAGATTAAAGCACATCCAAGGGTAGATAATAAATCTAGGGTGTGGCATGGATTGATGTGAATGGATGGTTGAGATTAAATGAAATTGGATGGCTGGGATTAATTCACTTAAATAAATACATATTTATTAAATATATATTAAAATATAATATAAAATATTATATTTAAATATATATAAAATAAATAAATATGAATAATGATAAAAAATGGTAGGAAATAGGAATGGTGGGAAAATTGGCTATGCTTTGGTGGTGGAAATGGTAGGAAAGCATGGATGGAAGGCAAATGGCTAGGATTTGGTGTCTACAGATGCCCCTTTTTGTATTGCATTGCATGAAACACAATGCAGTGCAAAAATATGAGACACCTATTTTGGCCAGGTGTAGAAGCAACTTCTCTTGGGATGTGGAGCATGAGCTTGAAGATAAAAGAATAAAATAATTTGGAGTTTTGCGTAGCTTACCCCCTCAATTGGTGAATGAGGTTACGGATGAATCTCATGAGCCAATTGAAAAATTTATGCAAATGAATGATGGATGATGTGATACCATTTTTACCCCAATGGTGGGAAGGGGGTTGTTGAAAAATGTGATATGATGTGTCTATTTTTGCCCCAATAGATGAAGGGTTTTGTGCAAATGTGAGGTGATGAGGATGATATGAATGATGTAAAATTTGATACCATTTTTGCCCCAATGATGGGAAGGGGAGTTTTGTAATTTGGCGATATGATTGTGTCTATTTTTGCCCCAATAGAAGAAGGGATTTTTACCAAGTGTAGATGCCATGATCATGTAAGATGTATCCCATTGTGGGAAAGTTAAAACCAAAAGTGGTTATCCCAAATTTGGGGTGATTCGATGTTGTTGAAACACTTTGCCTTTTTGGCATCATTGATATGCAAAATGATGATGCAAAAGAAAAAGAATCAACCTTGGATGGCCTGCTAGTGACTATGGAAAATTCTTTGCCTAATTCCCTAATGGAACCAATCATCCTAGCTAGTGCCTATCTCTAAGGTGTTAAGGAGATTTTGAATGATGAAATTTGAGTTTTTGTCCATGTTTTAAGCCCCACGAACTAGGCCATCAATGACAATGGTTGTGCAAATTGTTCTTGGCAATGTTTCACTCTAAAGATGAGGAAATACCAAATATGATTGTGATTTCGAGCAAGGAGATAAGTGATGATGATCATGGTCAAGTGTCCTTATGGTAAGCTATTCATCTTACCAAATTGCATGGATGCAAATCGTTGCAATCACCAAGTATGTAGAATAACCCACTAGATACAAGATTCACTTGCATGTTATGTGAACTTGGAAAATATGTAAATGATGATGTGAAATGAGGTGGAGATGATGTATGAATGATGAAAATGGTGATGGTCATCATTTTGTGAAGATTTGGACCATTTTAGGTGCTTTTGGAATCTGTTTGGTGAATTTTGGTCAATGTGGTCGCAAATGAGATTTATGCATCCAAATCAGTTGGAATCTTCACAAAACTTGATAAAATGATGGAATGCATTGATGAGTGAAATTTGGAGTGATTTGGTTGGGGGTAGCTACTATTTTGTGCTGATTTGGATTTTTTCAATGTTGACGTAAAATGCCCATGGGCGCTTGCGGTCCATAGAAATACCCGTAGGTGCTTCAGCATGCCAAGAAATGCCCATGGGCACTCCAAAGTGCCTAAAGCAGCTATAAATAGCTTGTTGGGTGAGATTGAAGCTCATTTGTGCATCTAAGAGTTTGAGAAGCTACATCTAAGGAGTGAAGGGTGAGTGAGGAGGAAAGTGAGGTGAGGTATTTGGAGTATAGAAGCTATGGCAGTAGAGGGAGCTAGTGTGGGGGTCAAGGCTATGGATGGAGCATGAGTGGCTGAGGTAACCCATTGTTGATTATGCTTTTTATATTGTGCAAATTTTTTTTTTTTTTTTTTTGAAAATTATTAACAAATATTTTGTGTTGTGCTACAACTTAGAGTTTTGGAGGCTCAACACTTTTTGCCTTATATCCCTAGGATGAGGAAGGTGATTACGAGGGATGAGTGGGAGCTACTTAGGGAGGTGGGGCTAGTGGAGGTAGCCCAAATGGATGTGGTGAGGGTGGATGAGGGGTACCTCTCTACCTTAGTAGAGAGGTGGGATGTAGATAGGGGGACATTTTAGCTCCCCATAAGTGAGGTGACAATTACCTTGGAGGATGTATATCACATCCTCAAGGTACCGATGGAGGGGATCTAGGTTGAGGTTGGGCTCAACTAGAATATGGAGATGATGTAGATGTTTGGGGATGCATGGGAGGGGGTGAAGGTGGAGAGTGGAGGCATACCTTATTTATCCATGTATGTGGACAAGGAGTTAGACCCACTTCGAGCATTGGTGATGTTCATGTTGGCCAACATTATGGCCCCGAATAATACTAGGTGTAGGTTCCCTTGGAACCTGATAGGGGTGGTGAGTGATATGCTCATGATGAGGTAGGTGTATGCATGGGCTCCCACCTTACTAGTGTAGGTGTACTCGAGAGATTTATGATGTGATGAGGTAGGGGTGAAAGGGATTGGGGTGTAACTTATTATTATAATTTTGGGGATGGGAGCACTTTAGAGTTGCTCGACCAGAGGGCTTACCTATGGAGGATTTTGGTAGGGAGAAACCCTATGCTAGGTGATGGGCATTGGTAGAGGAGGTGTAATCGAGTCATCCAATGAGGATGAGTCAATGGTACAGGGATCTATGGGTTGGATTGATATCCACCCAAGTGGTATGGAGGCCATGGCTGGGTGCTCAGTGGACTAGGGATGGAGAGCATCTACGATGGGTGCGATAGGGTAGATGGGTGATTGGGAGGCATAGGAGTGAGGTGGAGTACTTCTAGTTCTCATGAGTGCTCCACTAATTTGGGTTGAGGTAGGATGTCCCTGATGAGCTAATGTGGTATAGGAGACATCGAGAGGAGATCAGGCTACCATGCATGGAGCCATGGAGGGTAGCCTTGGAGGATGATGAGGAGATGGATATCCTAGATGTGGAGGACATAGGGATGACCATAGAGTATGATGCATGGTTCATATCTCAACCACCATGGATACCACCTTAAGGAGCAGCTGATGGGGATGGAGGTCGAGAGGCTAGGGATGAGGGTACCCAAGAGACCCAGGATGAGGGTGCCTAGGAGACTCAAGGTGAGGGGACCTAGGATGCCCACAAGAGGTAGTGATACCTTCAATCTGATAGTCAAAGGTGGAAGGTGAAGGGTGTAGCTCAATAGGCACTCAAGGTTAGGGGAGATGGTGGAGATGGAGAGGAGATGGAGGAGGTTCTAGATGTACCCCTAGGCTAGAGCAAGGAGTGAGCCAAATAGAGCAGCAGGTGATGGAGGGAGATGCAGGATTACGATTCTCTAGGTAGAGCTAGCAGAGAGGGAGCATCGACATGAGGTCGACATACAATGCCTTCGATCTCGACATAGATATATCGAGGCATTGGAGGATAGGTTGATGGAACATCATATTCCACTTCTTGATCCTCCAACCTCATCTATATCCAAGGGTGCTAGGCATAGTCAGTCTAGGCATACCTCTAGGTCTAGGACTCCTTGCTAGGTCATAGGGGTCTTCTTGGAGGATGTAGCTAGTGCTTAGATGCACTTTTTGTATATGAGCCTTGGTGCTCCATTGTATGTAGCCATTTGGCACTCATTGTACATGTGATATTCATATATATATACATGGCTTTTACTTTTGTGTTATATTTTTGTGTGAATGCTTTTTGTGGAATGCATGTTTATGTTTATGATTAATGCATATGATATGTTATGGATGATTAATGCAAGATGGAATATATGGATGATTAATGCAATATGGCATGTGCTAATGATCATTTATAGTTTAGATCTTTGCTTGACCCTTTTCTAGCATTATTGTTTAATCAGGGGCACCAGACTTGGTGGCATATGGGATGAATGACTTATGAACTGACATGGATGTTGACATGGAAGAAGATATGGATGTTGATATGGAAGAAGATATGGATGTTGATATGGAATATTGCTTATTTTGTAGAGACTCAAACATCCTAGTGGCATCAAACAAACCCACTAAAACTACCTAATCCTTCTAGGACCAAATGTGTGTGTAGTGAATTCATTTACCAAATCAAGAGCAAGGTAATGATCCGAGACAATCAAGAACCAGTGTGTGTGCAAGTGAGTTCATTAACTCATCTTGAGTAAATTGGGTAAACCTATTATGGTTGAAACCAAGAGGCTAGCTTGTCTGTATGAGTGGTTAGAGGTCTCTTTTAAAAGAGACATGTCACCATGCATGAGCGTACTCCACTGCAAGTCAAGCGTCTATAGCTCCGGTGGAGGCTAACTCCATAGTCCATGATTTTATTTTTGATTTCTTGAATTTTGGGGATGACTACCTAACCGTCTGACTAGAAAGGTAGTACGATCCTTACAACCCAATGATCAGTGGTGTGTGATGTAAAAGGTTTAGAGCTTTGGGGAATCAGATTCTCAACCTAAGTGTGATGAGAATTGTACCCTATCCTTACTACTCTATCTTTTGAATTTGAAGCAACTATGATAGTGGTGCAAACCACTATTCTTATGGACTATGTTGCATGATGGGACTAGCAAGGATGACCCTTTTCACTTCAAGGTTCATACCAAGTATGGTGTTATCCCTCTTTGACACAAGATGTTTTTAAGATGTGAAAATTGTGCTTGGTTCAAGAATATTTTTGGAATCAATTCCCAAACTCAAGATTTTCTTAGTGTAAGATGTGCAATGGTCCTAAAAGAACTCGACATGTATTTTGGAGGTTTCTTAAAACACTAGGAGTGGTTGAGTGACCAAAAACACCTAGGACTTTGTGAATGTGGCTTGTGTGGATGGCAATTTGACTTTGTGGAATTGTGTGGATGACATTGTGAAGGTGCCCCTGATTAAGGCAACATGACTTTTGTTGGACCAATTAAGACCTTGAACTTAATAAATGATCCCTATATGAAATGTGGAATGTGGATGTAATGCAATGTATGAAATGCAATTTTATGAAATGTGGAATGCAATATGAAATGTAGGTGAATGCATTGTTTTTGAAATGTAAATGCAAGTGAAATGCAATGTTATGAATGAAATGTATGCAAATGTTTTTGTGTATTAGCCATGTATACATATACATATATAGTAATCATATCATGCATAGAATACTTTCAAGTGTATAACATTAAGTGGTTTAGATTCTTCCTCTCCCTCTAGACTAGCAAGTCTATAAGTACCATTACCCACTCTTTGTGTAACTATGTATGGACCTAACCAATTAGCCATGAATTTATCATGAAGATGTGGCAATGCATTGGTGTTTTGTTGATTCTCTTTAAGGACAAGATCTCCTACTTGGAATTCATGTAGATGAACTTTGGCATTGTAAGCACATTTGAGGTGGTCTTGATAAACTCGTAAATGCTCTAAAGCATTGACTCACCTCTCATCAAGAAGTGTGAGTTGGTCAAGACGTGCTTGTCTAGCAGTGTCATCATCTATGAATTCTTGCAAAGAAATTTGCAAGGAAGGGATCTCAAGCTCAAGAGGCATGATTGCTTTAGCTCCATAGACCAATGAAAATGGTGTTGCCCCTGTAGGCATGTGGATGCTTGTTCGATAAGCCCATAATGCCAAGGGAATTTGTGTATGCCAATATTTATGATTTTCTTTGACAAGTTTCTTGAGAATAGCAATTAAGGTCTTGTTGGAAGCTTCAACTTGTCCATTTGCTTGTGGGTAATAAGGAGTCGAGAAACTATGTTGAATATTATATTTCTCGCAAAGTGCTCGAACATCCTTGTTCTTGAAAGACTTGCCATTGTCTGAAATGATTTTTGAGGGGATACCAAAATGACAAATGATGTGATGGAGTATAAACTCCACAATTCTAGGTCCTATCATGCTGGTTAGAGGAATTGCCTCAACCCACTTTGTGAAGTATTCAATGGTTGTGATGATGAAAGTATGTTGTCCCGAGGAAGGAGGTGAAATTTTGCCAATTAGATCTAGGCCCCATTGTGAAAAGGGCCAAAGGCTTTGAATAGGTTGTAAAGCTTGTGATGGTACATGAGTTAGATTAGCATGTTCTTGACACTTTTTGCAATGTTTAACATAGGTGCAACAATCACGTTCCATTGTGGGCCAATAATAACCCATGCATAGAATACACTTTGCAATGGCCATTCCACTAAAATGACCACCACAAGTACCATCATGGGCTTCAGCTATGGCTCTTTGAGCTTCACTAGCCTCGAGACAATGAAGGAGGATTCCATCATAACCATGTTTATACAACACGTCCCCCAAAAGAATGAAATGAGCTACCTTTTGCTTGAAAGTGCATTTGGTAGTTTGAGACATATCAGATGGGAGTGTTCCAAACTTGAGAAAGGCTACTATTTGGCTCGACCAAGGCTCATATGAATCCGATTGGATAAAGCAAACATCCTTTTCATATTTTGACTCAACATGAGAAATTGTAGATTTAGAGACCATTGAAATGATAAGGGGTTGTACCTCTCCAAATGAATCTTTTGGAATCAAGGATCCAAGGGAGGCCATCGCATCTACAAATATATTAGTCGAACGTGGCAAACTATTGATTTCATACCAATCAAACTTAGAGAGCAACTTCATTGCTACTTCATGATAAAGCTTAATGGTAGGTTCTTTGCATTGGTATTCTCCATTGATTTGCTTTACAACAAGTTGAGAATCACCAAATATCCTAATACGCTTAATGCTCATAGCTATAGCTGATTGAAGACCTAAGATTAAGGCTTCATACTCTGTAGTGTTGTTTGTGCATTGGAAGTCTAGTTTAAATGACAAGGGGATAGGTACCCCCTATGGTGTGTGAAATACGACTCTAACACCTTGACCTTTCATGCACTTAGAGCCATCAAAGAATAGTGTGATATCGATATCTTCCTTCAGAATGACATCTTCTTCTTGTTCAGTGACAACAAATACCGAATCATCTAGGAGCTCAATAATCAAAGGATGATCACTAGGTAGTGGAGCTTTCACAAGTTGATCAGCTATTACCTGACCTTTAATGGATTTTTGGCTAATGAATTCTAGGTCAAATTCAGTAAGGAGCATTATCCATTTAGCGGTGCGGGTGTTATTGTAAGTGTGGGACATCATGTAACGTAGAGGATTTTCTCTAGCTATGACATAAGTTGTGTGGCTAAGCATATAATGTCAAAGTTTCTTAGTGGTAAAAACCACTGCTAAGCACAATTTTTCTACATAAGCATATTTAGTTTCATAGCTTACCAATGTTTGACTAATGTAGTAGACAACTTGCTCTCGATTTTGTTCATTATTTTGTGCAAGCATTGTCCCTAATGCAAAGTTCATTGTTGAGATATAAAGATAAAATGGGACCCCTGGATGAGGAGGAGCTAAGACTGGTGGAGAAGCTAGGTATTGCTTAATGTCATCGAAGGCTTTTTGACATTCATCTATCCAAGAGAATGGCACCCCCTTTTGTAGTAGGTGATTGAATGGCCTACATTTGTCAGAAAGTTGTGCAATAAAATGATGGATTGATTGGATATTTCCTTGTAAACTATGCAATTCCTTTAAGTTAGTTGGGGGAGGCATCTCTAGGATAGCCTTGACCTTGTTAGGGTCCACCTCAATGCCTCTTTTGGAGATAATGAATCCTAGAAGTTTGTCCGAGGTAACACCAAAGACACATTTCTTGGGATTCAACCTTACATTATGCTCTAGGAGTCGGTCAAAAACTTTCTCCAATACACCAATATGTTCTTGTCGAGTTTTGGATTTAGCCAAGAGATCATCCACATAGTCTTCGATAATATTATGCATGTAGTCATGGAAAATGTATGTCATGGCACGTTGATAAGTGGCACCTACATTTTTGAGGCCAAAGGGCATCACCTTGTAACAAAAAGTTCCCCAAGGTGTAGTGAATGTTGTTTTGTGTTGGTCATCAAGATTTATTCGAATCTGGTTGTATCCTAAAAAACCATCCATGAGTGAAAGCATTTCATGGCCAGCGTAGGTATCGACAAGAGTATCAATGTTTGGGAGAGGGAAGTCATCCTTAGGACACACTTTGTTAAGATCTTGAAAGTTAGTGCATACGTGTATCACCCTATTAGGCTTGCGAATGGGTACCATGTTTGAGAGCCACTCAGGATAATCGATAGGAACTATGAAGTTCACATCTAAGAGTTTTTGAAGCTCTATTTTTACCAAGAGGGCCATGGTAGGATGCATTCTCCTAAGATTTTGTTTGATCGGCTTAGCATCAGGTTGTAAGGTGAGATTGTGGACCACTAAACTAGGGTCAAGACTAGGCATGTCCTTATAGGACCATGCAAATATACCCTTCTTCCTCTTGAGGAGAGCAATGAATTGCTCTTGTTCATTGGGTGATAAAATTTTGCCAAGCTTGAAAATTTGGGGATTGTCTTTATCTAAACTAAGGTCCACATCGATAGTATCTTCAATAGACATGTGGGAACCTTCCTCAAGATGATGGGGTGTAGGGATCAGATGAATATCATCTAAGATGTCATCAAACTCTTATAGCTTATCCTCATCTATATCTACCTAGAAAACCTCAGGATCCGAAGGTGAAGGTGAAGGTGAAGGTGGAGGGGATGGAGGAATGTAGTTGGTGGAAGCCCTTAACAATTCCTTAGACAAGACAAACTCGACAAAGGTTGGAGGTGAGGAAATCTGATCCATATCAATAAGGCTTATGTCAATTGGAATTGGCTTAGCCGGATCGTATGGATTATGGAGTGGGGTGAATAAATCAACAAGATTCATGTTGACTTATGGGCAAGGTGGACAAGGTTGGATGGAATGGATGGAACCTAGGAATCGGTGCTAGGAGCTTGGTTAACCTGAACAGCAGCAAGCAACACAAAATATATTTTATTAAATGATGTATTTACATATGTAATGCAAAGAAAGAAAACATGTTTTTGATTTTTGATTGATTTTTATTTTTTTTAGTAGTGGTGATAACCACTATTTTGTATTATGTACATATGTTACAAGTTGGCTTATGGAATGGCTTAATGGAATGGAGGTGGTGGTTCACCGGTAGGGGTGGCTCACTCTTGTGGAAGAAGCAAGCGAAATATGGGCTCATGGATGGGGAACATGTTGAGATAAAACTCATCTTGTTTGGTATGGGGAATGATGGGCTCCGATTCTTCTTTAGATTCATCTAAAATTATCGACATAAGCTCGAATTCTTCATAGATGTCATCATCAAAATTATCGGGATGGAGGGCTTCTTCTCCTGAATTGAGGTTAAGCCTTTGGAAGGCTTGTTCAAAAGAAGAGGTGGTAGGAAGTGGGTGGAAACCTAGACCTGAACGGTCATGCACCTCTTGATATGGAACATCGATAGGTTGATGCATGCCCTATTCATGCAATCCTAGGCCATGGCCTTGCCAATTGACAATGTGGAAATATCGAGATGGAAATCCTGACATGTTTGAAATATTGGCAAGTTTTGGTTCTTTGGGCTCTTCTATGGGTGTTGGGCTTGATGAAGATTCAATACCCCCATATACAAAATTAATGCTATTTGGAGCTGAACCCATATTGTAGACTACTCCTATTGCTAAAGGTTGGTCACGTGGGTGACCAAAATCCTTAGCACTAGGGATGGTGAGGGGTGTGATGGTGATGTCATCGACCATGTATTCACCAATACCAAGATTGGTGAGATGGACTTCGACTTGGGATGATATGGGAGGATCATGGTCAAGTGATGGATCGAGAAATGGTGGAAATGGAGGTATCTCACAATCCATCAATTCGACTTGTGAGACATTAGGTGAAGGAGATGGATTGGATTGGGAAGGTTGTAGAATGGATGATGATGATGAAGTGGATGGCAATGATGTTGATGATGTGGATTGACTATGACCACATGTGCATGTAGTCAATGATGATGATGATGAGGGTATGGAGGTTTGATGAGGGTTGGTGATGGGGAGCTCTTCAGGAATGGGATCCTTTGATGAAGAGATTGGTGAAGTGGTGGATGGATTGGATGATGGTGATAGGAAAATATGAGTGGAAGGGAGCATGGACTCATAAGGATTTGAGATGAGATTGCAATACTTAAATGGCTCGACATCCATTGGTATGCAATGTACCTATCCCTCATGAACATATTTCAAGCATTGATGTAATATGGAAGGGACACATCTCATTTCCCTCATCCAAGGTCTTCCAAGGAGTACATTGTATGCCATGGATCCTTCCAAGATGTGGAACATTGTGTGCAACATTTTAACCCCTACTTCGATGGGAAAAATAATAGTGCCAATTATGGAACACAAAGCATCATTGAATGCTTTGAGGGTGAAGGATGATTTGGTGATGTGAGATGGAGGAAGGTTCAAATGATGGAGAGTGGATGTGGTGATAATATTGATAGAGGAACCGGTATCAATGAGGACTCTCTTGAAAGGTTTCTTGTCAATTAGAGCCATGATATGCAATGGAGGGTCTACTGATCTCGATGAGATTGGCTTAATCTCAAAGTCATAAAATGTTATGGAAGGCTCCATGCATGTTTGAATGCTCCCCACAAAGTTGTTGAAGGCATTAGGATCTTGCGATTGCAATTCGATGGATTTTAGAATTTCCATTAATGCCTCCCGATGTGGGGGAGATTGTTGGATTAGCTCATATATTGATAATTTGGTGGATGCCATTTTCAAACTTGTGGTTAACTAGCTACTCAATGAGATGACTGGTTGGGGTGGATGATTGATGGGTGGATTTGATGGATTCGATTGACTAGGTATATGAATGGGTGATGATGGAATGGGGGAAACTTGGATGGGTGGCAATGTAGATGGTTGTGAGACACTTGCTTGAGGTGGTTGCCTTTGTTGGTTATTTTGTTGACCTCTAGTGACCACATGAATGGCCCCTACAAACCCTTGGTATTGTTGAATATGATTGACTTGGTTAGGGGGAGTTTTAGTGTTAGCTCCCTCTACATTTGGTTGCACCTCCTCATGATGAGGAAGTGGTGTCTGAAATATACCAAGGTTTTGGTTTTGTTGAGTGAGGGGATTACCAACTTTGATTGCCCCCAAGTCAATAAGGTCTTGGACTACATTTTTGAACACATGGCAATTGTTGATGTCATGCCCATTTTGCCTATGATAGGGGTAAAATAAGTATTCTCGATAATTTTTACCATGTTTGGTAGGGTCATTTGGTCTAATTTAGGGCAGATCAAGTTTATTTGTCTTGTATAGCCTTCTAAAAAGAGAGGCATAAGACTCATCTAATGGGGTATATTGGTGATTTTGTCGAACAGACTATCATCGGGGATGGTTTTCCATAGTTGGCACTATGTTTTGAACTATTGGAGCTTGTGTTGTTGAGGGGACCGCATGATAGGAAATTTGTTGTGGTACTTGTTGCATAGGTTGTTGTTGTTGAGCCATTACCGGTTGGCTCATGACCACTTGATTGACTTGATTGGATTGGGTGGCTGGGGTAGCCTGTGATGATTTTTGTTGGCCTAAATAATTACTTTTGTATTGGCCCTTATTTTGCCATTCTTTCTTCTTAGGATTAATGATGCCTTCTTGGATTTTGATATCCTCAATGACACTAGCCTGAGCTAAAGCTTCTTCAAAGGATTGATAAGTTCTTAGTTGGAGCATCCAAGAGATGGGTTTTAAGCAACTCTTGGTGAATAGCTTAATTAGCTCATCCATTGGTAGGGTGAATGGCAATTTTGTGATGATAACCCTCCAACAGTTTCCAAAATCATAGATAGATTCATCATCCTGTTGTCTTAAGGCATAGACATCAGATAATGAGATCTTATTTTTGACATTTAGGATGAAATGATCAAATAATTGATCAATCAATTGGTCAAAAGTATAGATACTATGGCTTGGCAATTGATTGTACCATTCTATGGCATCTCCTCCTAATGTTTGAGGAAAAGTTCAAAGCATGAGAGCATTATCATCTTGAATTCTGAAGCATGCATGAACAAAGGTGCTCACATGTTCTTTGGGATCCTTAGTTCCCTTAAATTTTTCAAACTTGGGTACCATAAAATCTATTGGATATGGTGGGGTTGGTACCGAAGGATGAATTGGTTGTTTGATCAATTGGTGTAAGGTTGGTTTCTGATTTGAAAATCTAGGAGTGAATTGCATCAATTGATCTATTTATTTTTGCATGGCCTTAATTCTAGGGTCTTCCTCAGGAATGTGAAAGCCCTGAATTACCTGATGGGTTTGTGGTGGAGTGGAGAAATGTTGTGGAGTGACTAAATGATGAGGAGATTGATATTGATGATTAGGTGAATTAGATGGAATATGATGAATGGGGGATTGTTGATGAAAATATGGGGAATTATGGAATGATGTTGATGGATGAAGGTTATGGCTAGGTTGGCCAATAGGAATAGGATGGGTAATGGTATGGCTTGATGGGGGAACAGGGATAGAGACCATAGAAGATTATGGTGCCCATGATGGACCCTGGTTGATAAGGGGAGTCTGAGTAGAGTTATGTAAAGGCTTAGGGTTAACTTGTACTTGTTGTTGAGCATTTTGATGTTATCTAAGCAATTTGTTCAGATATTCCCATGCTTCACTAATATCTCTATCAGAGGCTAAGGGTATGGAGGTAGATGGTATGGAAGATGTGGTTGGGATACAAGTTACACTAGGTATGGTAACTTGTGAGGTTGGGACTTGTGAAGCAACATTTACTTGTGCTTCATACAAGGGGTTGGTGTAGGTGGAGGTATATGAAGTGCTAGGAGCACATGAAGGTTGAGGAATGGATGTATGGGATGAAGGTGCAATTGATGCCTCAAAAAGAGGGTTAGTATACACCTAGGTAAAGGTAGATGGGGGTTGGGAATAGATAGGCTCTTGCTATAGAGTAGAATCCTATCTAGGTGAGTTGGGGATAGACTCTAAGGCATAATTAGAAGACTTCATGAAGGCTTCTACTCTTGCCATGTCTATATGGGTGATGTGGTTGTGGATAGTAGGAGAGGTTGACTCCTCTTGGGGCATGGCCATGTGGAAGGTTGTGGATGGCAAGGAATGTGAGGGACCTGTAGATAAATATTCCTATGTCACATTCAGGGTATCTACCATTGAAGTGGTGGGGAAGGTGGATGAAGGTTCCATTAAATTTTCTTGAATTATTGCTTTCTTTTGATTTCGAGTTAATACCATAAGCAAAATAAATCAAGATGCAGATTAAAATACCAAATGTAACACAAAAACTGGAATGCTTAAGGAAATAAACAAACAATGCTAAGTCTCAACCAATGTGGCTTACCTCATTCATTAATTATCTCCTTTTAGTGTATGTTCATTTTATGTGCTAGTTTTGTGTGTTTTGATTTTCTAATATTTCTTAATGAAACAAAGGTGAAAAACTATGGCTAAGGTAGGGCAACGAGATTCTTGTTGGTGATGAAATCCAACAAGTTTGCTCGGGGGTATTCCTAAGGTGTCTAAGGGCAGATATTGGTGGATGGAGATGAATGCCACCATCACCAAATCTCAAGCAATGGTTGGTGATGAAATCCAACCACTACTATTTTGCATGAATCGTGATGTGTGTGAATTATTTTTAAGGTTTATGTTTTCTATTGTATACAAACAATGTTAAAAATAATTAATTTCATAAACCTAAATCAGAAGCCAACAAAATATTTCCAAGTTCTCCAAAGGGTGTGAAGTACACCGCTTAAGACCCCCTATCTAAATAACAACCGGAGGGTTCGTCCACCCCTCTACTTGGAATCACCCAACTGGCAGGGATACTTTTGGCAATCCAATATTGTTCCTGTTGGTTCGAATTTTATACACACCCTATGAAGAATGAGCATGAAATCCCGATAACACTTATAAGGGATAAATCCCACTCACTTTAGGATCTTGCTGGATATCCAAGGTGTGAGTTACAGAGTTGGGTCGAATGTCTATTCACTCTTTTTCACTTCTGAAATAGTTTCAAGTGGACTGCCTGTTACCTTACAACGGGTTCTGGAATTTAGTTCAGTAATGTTTTTGGAATTAGTTATCTTTGTGGACACTCAGATTTACAATCAGTTCTTTGATCTAGCTCTTTATGTTTTAGCAGTTTTAAATAAAAGACAAATTCTAAAGAAAATAAAAATGGATCATTCAATCGGGGAACAGAGAGAGTAGAGTAGGGCAAAAAGAGAAGTTTACCTAACTTAGTTGCAAAACCAAAACTACCAATTTTAGTTATACCAGTTAGCTTCACAATAGAACAAATCAAAGAGGAAAGTGTCCAGTTTTCTAATATCACCTTCCACTAAGAGCATAAGACAGAGATGAAACAGATCTGAAAGAAAATCACAAACAGAAGGGAAGTCAGTTGAAATTGGTATCTCTCACAAGCAGCTTAGCTCACACAGTGAGGACAGAGCAATTAGAACAGGCATGAACCTTAAATCTGTAATTTTCCCTAGCATACAATAAAGAAAATGAAGCCTAGTAGCATATCCAATCCTGGTAACACAGATCTACAGCATAATTTAAATAAACCTTAACGAAACAAAAACAAAAGAAGATGAACTTATCACAGTATGAAAAATATTAGGCTCCTGGCCACGCTATCACAGAAAACGAAAATCACACCAACTCCAAGTCCAGAAAAAAGCTTTCAACAAGATTTGCAAGAAATTGCTCCAATAGCCTTTTATTCTAAGTTTTCGCCTCTGGAATTTACATCTAGAAGAAGTATATATAGACTCAGGACAAACCCTGATCTTTTCAGAAAAATCTTCTTCTCAAACCCTAAATCTTATCCTCTAAACCTTACTACCCAGGTTTTACAATATAAGGCCCTTTAAAAATAGAGTTTCGATAAACCCTAACCATTCTGCAAATCTTAGTGTAGTTACTTGCCATAAATGGAGAAGGCACAAACTGATATCATTCTTATCCATCTGTAACTGTGAGCAAATATCTTCATTTTTTGGCTGATCGTCGATATATTCCATAAATGGGCACTGCGTGTGCAGGTATCTTCATCCTTCTGGTGCATCTTCTGAAAGCATCTTCATTAATTCCTCAGAGAAATTTAGATGAGTCACTGGTTTCTTTGACATTTTATCTTCGCAGAGCCACCTCTGAGTTGAAATTCTCTACATGCTATTACTTTCACCATAATTTCTCCTGTTAAATGCATCCATCAAAAATTTTTGGTAACTGTGTGTAGATATTTTCATTTTTCGACCAATTGTCGACATATTCCATTAAATGAGGCAGCTGCTTAGTCACACCGTAAAATCTCTTTACGGCCAGATCTGTAAAATCTGGATGGACCAAAAATTCTTGACATCCCCCATTTCCATTCGACGGCCTTCGCTTGATCCGCGCTTATTTTGTCTATTTCGCCGTTACTTCTGCCAGTATGCAACTGCCAGCTCGTTTTATGCAAAAGACAAACAAGGATTAGTATTTTAATATTATTAAATTAAAACCCTAATGTTCATTAACATGTCGGCTTGATTTCCTTTGAAACATGTCGCGATATCGCGACGTTTTCCTCAAGCTGCTTTTCCCTTGCTTTTGCCCTCGCGATAATGAGACAGGTCCAAAAATGGGACATGTCGTGATATCGTGAGGTTTTCCTTGCTTCTCTTATTTTTGGCTTCTTCGTCGCGAAACCGTGACATGTCGTGAAATCGCGACATGTCACAAAATTACGATGTCCTCCGCACTTTGCTTCCATTTTGGCTTCTTTGTCGCGAAATCGTGACATGTCATGAAATCGCGACATGTCGCAAAATCATGACGTCCCCCACACTTTGCTTCCATTTTAAACACTTTGTCACGAAACCGCGACATGTTGCGAAATCGTGACATGTCACAAAATCGCGACGTCCTCCACCCTTTGCTTCCATTTTAAACTTCTTCATCGCAAAACCGCGACATGTCACGAAATCGCGACATGTCACGAAATCGCGTCGTCCTCCGCACTTTGCTTCCATTTTAACTTCTTTGTCGCGAAACCGCAACATGGCGACATGTCGTGAAATCGCGACATCCTCCGCACTTTGCTTCCATTTTAACTTCTTCGTCGCGAAACCGCGACACGTCGCGAAACCGCGACACGTCGCGAAATCGTGACATGTCGCGAAATCATGACATCCTCCGCACTTTGCTTCCATTTTAACTTATTCATCACGAAACTGTGACCTGTCGCGAAATCACGACGTCCTCTGCACTTTGCTTCCATTTTAAACACGTCGCAAAATTGTGACATTTGCGAAACTCGGCTCTTTCAACCAAAACACGTCGCGAAATCGCGACGTTTCCGAAACTCGACTCTTCAAACCAAATATGTCGCGATATCGCGACGTTTCCAAAAATGGAAAATGTCGCGAAATCGCGATGTTTCCAAAAATGGAAAATGTCGCGAAATCGCGACGTTTTCCCAAGTTACTTCCACTTAGCAAATTTTCCAAAATTTGTAGGTTGACTCTAATGAATTTATTCATCTGCATTCTGCATTTTTACATATTTAATGAAAGATTTTCTTTGCTCATAAATGATTCTAACATTTTGAAAAATGAATTCTAAAATAAATCAAAGCCATATGCAAGCCTACTTGGATATTTTGATGTAAGCAAAACTTTGAAAAGGAGGCAAGCAGAATTTGGAATTAAAACCAGGAAAACATCAAAAGGGTCCCTGCAAAAAAGTGAAAACTAAATATTTTCAAAGATGGAATTTCATTTTTTTAGTGGGGGTGTGTTGCTTCTCAACAGTTCCAAATTAGATAGAAAAAATAAAATGTCTTTAACCCTAAGATGCAACACTAGGTTATGCAAGTTTCAGTTCAAATGCAAACAAAATGTAGTAGTTTGCATCCAGAAAACAAAAATCCTAATCTGAATATGTGAATGAATCAGATCTAAAATGCAAAACTAATATGTGTTCATTTCTATATTTCTTAATGATGATTCATTTTATTGTTCAAAATATGAAAAATACAAAAGATACTCAAAATACGTAAAACAAAAAACTAGGGTTTTTAAACAATAGACTTAATGGAAAGCCTACGTTTTCATTCCTAACCCTCTGTAAATGCCTCTTGGCACTTATGAACACTGTTAAGACACCCGTGGTTACTTCTAGATAACTACAAATACCTCTAGGTATTTTTGGATTGCCTTCAGACACCGTTGAATGCTTGGCACACCTTTTGCAAACTTTTGCAAACTTTGAAAACCCTAGATCCAATGAAAATTGTGAAATCCATGCTTTTGAAAAACTTGCAAGATGATAGAAACCAACAAATGGATTAGTAAAATAGATCATAAATAGAAACCCTTAGGGGATCCCACCATGATCGCCATTTGAAATATGCAAAACGTAACACATAGACAATGCTTTGAACAAAACAAAATGCAAGGCAACACAATATTGCACAATAGAATAATTTTCATTGACGGGGGGAGCCTAGAAAATCCATTGTTTACAAGCTTGGATCCTTGAATCCTTTTGATACAATATTACAATAATTTAGGGTTCTTCAAAACCCTAAGAAGCAAGGTTGTGATGTCTTCGAGCGCGTCTTGATCCCAATAAGGTTGAGTGGCCTTTTCAGAATCGAATGCTAGGCCACTCCAGATGCTAATGTAATGCTCCAGATCTGCACACAAAGACACAAAAAATAGTTAGTAGTATATGCAAGGGCTCCACAATGTGAGACCATCTGTATGCAATAATAAAACCCTAACTATATGCTGCAAGTATAGTGAACAAAAGGTGAGAACATATATAAAATAAAAAAATACAGGGTAGATCTGTCTTACTTATGTACTGTGTTCTGATGTGGAAAACCTGATGCAGATGACTGGTACGATGATGCCCTAGCATCACCCAAAGGCTAGGGGAACTTCAAGGATGGGAGCATACAATTATTGCAGGTACCTAGCAGATGCAAGAAAAGCCCATGGGCACTTGACATTGGTAGGGAGGTATCCAGAGGTACTTGGTGTTGATAGGAAGCACCCAAAGGTGCTTGGTGGCTGATGGGAACTTCTACAAAAGTAGATCAGGTGAGGGCAAGGGATGCAGTGGTAATGATGGTGAGTGAGGGGTGTAAAATACGACGGATGGAATAGGGCTAGGGCATAAAGAGCTTTTTACAAGGCTTTTGGCACTCACGGAATCAAGATACTCAAAAAATTAGGATTTAGGGGTTGAGCCATCAAAATGGCTCTTATTTATAATCTAACCTAGGGCATGCTAGGGTTTCAATGACACTAATCATGTGGTTGAGATTAAAGCACATCCAAGGGTAGATAATAAATCTAGGGTGTGGCATGAATTGATGTAAATGGATGGTCAAGATTAAATGAAATTGGATGGATGGGATTAATTCACTTAAATAAATATATATTTATTAAATATAGATTAAAATATAATATTAAATATTATATTAAATATATATTAAATAAATATATATAAATAAATGTGAATAATAATAAAAAATGGTGGGAAATATTAATGGTGGTCAAATTGGCTATGCTTTGGTGGTGGAAATGGTGGGAAAGCCTGGATGGAAGGCAAATGGCTAGGATTTGGTGTCTACAACAATTTTTAATGTTATGTATATAAAAGGAAAAAACGAAGGTGGTTGATGCACTCAACAAAAAAAGAAGATTATTTTATAGTGAAGGTGATGATGGATCTAAAGGAAATAATTAAGGAAATATTAGATTATGATGATTGGTTTTGTGAGGTGATTCATGCATGTAAAAGTATAGAAATGGTGGAAGCTAGATATAAAGGGTACTTTATTTATTCAAAATTTTTGCTAGGATTTCATAGTACCAAGATAGAATTCAGGATTTTAATTTTGAATGAAGCACATAAGGCACATTATGCTACTCATATTCGATTCAAAAAATCTATGCTAACTAAAAAAAAGAAAAAAATGGTCAAGTATGAATAAGGGTATTGTTATATATGTGAGTAGGTGTTTTGAGTGATAGAGGGTGAAGTATGAATATCAACACCCAACAAGATTATTATATCCTCACGAGATTTAAAAATTAAAATGAGATATGGTTTCTATGGATTCATTGTGGGATTACCTTTAACTCAATGGAGACACAATTCAATTTTTGGTGGTAGTCAATAAATTAATATAAGTTGCACATTTCATGCCCATCAAGGATACTTGTGAGGCAAAGGATGTAGCTTAGTTATATGTGGATCAAATTTTGAGATTGCATGTCGTTCCTAAGAAAATTATTACAAAAAGGGATTCTTTGTTTACCTCTAGGTTTTAGAAGATTGTTTAACATGAAATTGTCACTCAATTAAATTTTAGTGACTATATATTATTTATATTCACAATATTTTATAGAAATATTATGAAACATACATTCAAAAAAAGGAAAAAGAGTAAAATAAAATATCATATAGATGAATAAAAATATATATATATATATATATATATATATATATATATATATATATATATATATATATATATATATATATATATATATATATATATAAGCTATGGGTACCTCTAGACATCCCCACAATATCATACAAACTAATACAATGAATTAATCATTGGGGGTATTTATAGTGATACCAAATCCCTAATTAAATGTCACTTTTTACCTAACATAACTTGAATTGAAGGTTAAATTACAATACATTAAATGTATTAAACCCTTTAATCAAGGTTAACTATAAAGGATGATTAACCAATATAACTAAGGGTGAATACATCAAAATTCTTATAGGATTACATCAAGATGCCCATAGGCTTACATATAGATGCTTGTACAATTACATAAAAGAATGATTATAGGATTACATAGAAACGTATAGGTAAGATTACAAATAGCTACCTATAGGTTTACATAGCACTTTTCTATAGTATACAATAAGAGAACATGTGGGTATTTCATAACTATCATTTTTTCCTAATAAGGTCAAATTTTAAATATTTTAATACCCCCATAATCTAAACTGAGGGGATAATAAGAGAATACATTAGATATGATACATATCCCCCTATAACAAATTCTCATGTGGACCTGGATCCTACTATATTCTCTTGTCAAAGGTCCATGGACTAGATCAACTTCTCCTTGAACATGAAGTCATAACTTCATTGACTAGATCAAGATGTTGAGCTTCTCATAAGATCTTCAACATGCATTGGTGACCATAATTTATCCTCCAATATCAATTTAAAACAACTAAATCATGAAGCAATATGTAGGTATCTAGATAATAAACCACAATGGTTAGAAAGGACCCATAGGAATAAGGTACACCTTACATTGATAATTCAAAACCTACTACTATTGCAACCCAAACTATTACCAATCACCATGTCAATGGGTTGTTGGATTTAGAGAAAAAACTCACTATGAGAAAAGAGAAGGAAAAGCATAAGAAATTCGAAATATCTAAAATACAATATAACTAACTAATCACTGCATCAATAAGCTTAATTGAAATTATATATTTGGTGCTCCATGGAGACATTAAACTTGCTATGATAAAATACATAAGACGAAATGAGTTTTGGACCTATGAACTTCTTGTTGAAGAAGGATTTAACCATACATGCATTGATGTGAGAAAATTTTCCAATTATCATGCAATTATACTGATTGGAGTTAATATCACACTAGATAGGAGAATGACAACTGGGTCTATTTTGCACAAAATAGTCCCATATAAAATAGTAATAGGTCAATGAACTGATGTCATCAATATATAAATCTCAAAAAATTATGTAATCTATAAAAGTGGTCCGATATGTTTTCATATGCAAATGTTATGGCCTTGAAATTTTGGCCATATAAGAGCTGAAATATGTGAAAATAAAATAATTTATATAACTTACAATTTTTTTGACCAACTAGATATCACCACTTGTCATCTATGCATACTTATAGGACTACAAATTGAGATGAATTTGACGAATCAAGTATTAATATTTAGTAGAGTTTTTTGGCTAATATATATATATATATATATATATATAGTGAGAGAGAGAGAGAGCTTTAGATATAGATATGAAAAATATTATATTTCTAAAAATAAGGCTATATAGACCAATAAACAATGGTGGTATTTTATCCAAGGCCTTAATCCTATAATATGGCACTCTTATCACTATGGCAGTATGCCAACGTGATATATAAAAAATACACACTTTCTTTAAGGATATTCTAAAAAATCCAATGCATTAAGCAAACATACTTTTAATTTGAATAAAAATAGGATGTCGAGGAGTTTGGAACTGATGACCTCTTGTATGACATCTAAATGCACTACCACTATGATATACCAAATACATTGGCTATACATATTTTCATATATGTTAATGTATGAGTCAACTACTTAATAAAGCTCAAAAAAAAAAAAATTGTTTGCATCATGTTTTGACCTATGGATCTATTGTCATGACCCTCCCCTAGAAATTTTTTTCATATAAAATATTTATGAATTTATATGTTCTCATTAATGACATATTATATGGTTTTATGAGGCTTTGATGATAAATGGTATGTTACTAATAGACTTGTATTTTTGCAAGAATAGACACCTTCACAAGTGGCTAGAAAGATGATAGCTTATATAGTCAAAGTGAACTGACATGTGATATCTATTTGAGATATAGCTTATACCTTTGCTATTTGACATGTCATTTCTGCACTTGCATGATATTTGATGTTAAATTAACACTTCTAACGTGCTTGATGAAGGATTATGTTAAGAAGGATTAATATTGCTTCATTAAATAAAAATGAATAAAGGAAAGATTTAAGTGCTCAACTTTAGAATAAATGAAATAAAGACATTGCTTTAGCTTTGAATTGGAAAATAAACCCAACTTAGCAAAATACAATAGCGGACAGTTATGAGTTTGTTATCTCGAGTGAATTCTCTCTGATTTATCTTTAAAACCTTATGGGAAGGAAATAAATGAGAGTTTTTTTTGTCTTTGGGCCTCAATAGAGAACGTACGAAATAAAGAGGACTTTTTGACATTCTTGGAAGAAATAGAGAGCAACAAAAGGATCTATCCTTCAATGAGCACTTGTGTCTTCTCTAGAATAAGCATCTACTAAAAGTATAAGGTACTCCTTTATGTAATTATCTTGAAGAAGGTGCTTCAATTCTGTGATATGGAATTAAACTAGTGGTTTTTATTTAGTCATGTATATAAAGACTACTTGGCTTGTATAAAATATAGAGATACCTCCATTATTAGAACAACATTGTCATTACATAAGACTTGGCTCTATTGCTATGTGTGCCTAAGAGAATGTAGGGCTTGAGGTTGGCTAATATTTAGATTGCTCACTACCATGTTATAATATTGGATGTATCTTTGTACAACTCCAACAATCATCTCATTATTGTGAAATATGTTCGCATATCAATGTAAACCATGGATGCTACAGTGATGCTTGTTGTTTTTAATCTAAACAAGATGTCTGAATAACATCGAGGTATACACATCACTAGGATTTTCAAGGAAGGAAACCACAATTCAAATTGGTTTTAAGCCTTAAACCCTTGATGGACCTTACCTTTGGAAGCCTGTAGGTTTGATCTGCATGCATGACTTGGTTCGTTTCCTATATACACCAAATACAATATTTTCTATATGGAGTAGTTCTCCCTCACACAATGCCAAAGGAAAATAAATCAAACCAAAACCTTAATGTTTTATATGGATGACCTTTTATTTATTTGTGAAGCTTGGAAGCTACCAAGTGGTGCCAGTTTAGAACCCTCATGAACTGCCTGCATGGCACGTAGTGAAACATAGGTGTTAATTAAACCCTAAGGGGTAGGGAAAAAGGGACTTGCAATTAATAATCCCACACCTAAGGTGGGAAGTCACCCAAGCACCTAAATTAACCCTTTAACCCTATGTAATAGCCAACTACCTATGATGGTAGTCATGGACCCTTTGTGAGGGCGATATCTAAGCCTTGCCTAAGCCATGTGGTGGGCACCGTGAATAAGAGATGGGCTCGAATATGGTTTGATGAATGCTAGAATGTGATATTCAAATGTATGTGACCGCCTTAGGAAGAAGAAAGCCTTTTATTCATTAATAATAGATAGGATATATTTTATTAAGAATAGAAAAGATATCATAATAAGGTGCAAAGGGAAATGTTTTCCATATGACTATTAGACAATGTTTTATTAGTTAGGAAGAAATAATTTAGGAAATAAAGATAACTCCTTTCAGGTAATATGAAGGAGAATTTAACATTTGAATTGGAACTAAGGATTATAAAGAAATAACCCTTGGAATAAGGATAATACATGTAATTTAAACTAATAGTGATGAATAATCTCTTATGGATTTGATAATATTTAGATTAAAAGATAAACCATATTAGTGGAACATGACATGGATATTTTTAATGAAGTTAATGTGGTAAAGAAGAATAACCTATAGTTGATTTCTTCATTATTAGAATTAGCTATTTGAAAATTGATTTATTGAATGGCTTAAAGATTATGTTAAATCCTTATTAAAAGAGTAGAGGGATTCTTTTATGAAGTTAATTGAAAAGAAACAAAAAGAGACTTTTCTTAGTCTTGATAGGCTTAGATGATTAAAGGATGTTTCTTTCTATAGAAATAATATGTTATGGATTTTGGGAAGGTTTAATGATATTTTGTAGACTTTGCAAAAGATCTAATTCATTACTTAGTTATGAAAAGCTTGGTTTGAGTTACTGATAGTATCTTGAATCTTTTGAGATTGAGTATATAATGATTTATGTTGAAAATGGTAATATTTTAAGAAAAGAGAAAATTATTATTTTAATGAATAAAGGATTGGGTATGGGGCCCAATAAATGGAAAGGAACTTATGGGGGTTCCACAAATACTCTTTTGTAAGAAATTACTCAAGGTATGGACTCTTGAGTATTAGTAGATTAGTGAATGATTGAGGTTTAATGTGAGGGAATTATGGGGTTCCCTTGCTCTTGTAAAAAGGAATTTACAAAATTCTTGTAATAAGAGGACATAAGAATTATGGAGATTCTTATGCAATAGATTGAAACTATGGCAAAAGGAATAATGGATTCCTTTCTGTAGATTGGCTAATAGACTTGCAATGAAAATAAAGATGGACATTTTAAGGTTGGGTTTTCACTTGGAAGGGTTTTCTAGGATACATGATGTGTCATTTGTGTATCTTTTGAGAATTTGTTATGGAATTGTTATAAGCATTTATTGATCTATTGCTATGAATTGAATATAAAGAAGAAATGGAATTATTTATTTTATTATGCTTTTCATGGAAAGTAACATTGTAATGAAAAATAGATGATTAGCTTTCCTTTATTTCTTGCAATAGAATATGGATTATGCAATTGTGGCTTCTAAATTTGAAATGAATGAAAGGATAAAATTATTTTATTGGTTTCACCTTAGGGTTTGGGGATTCTTCCTTAAGAGGTTGTTGTCCATAGAATGCCAACCTAATTAGACCCCTAATATTAGGACCAAAACTAAGGGAGATGTGATGTGATAATCCCTTAGGGTTACAATGGATACTTTAGTAATGGATCACTGAAGTGTATTTCGAGAGATAGAGAGCTTATGTAAATAGTGGTCATAGGAAGTTGAACGAATGAGAGATAATTCCTATGGGGGATATCATTTGGTGTGGTAGTTATTGGAAATCCCGATTGATTGATGGGTGACCAAATGAGAGATGCCACATATGTGATAATCACCTCCATTAAGCTATCTGAAGAATAATTTAATGGTGCATGATAGTTTTATACTAAATGAAGTATGTGTAAAACTATAAGAAACTTACGCCTAAAAACTAGTAAAAAATTATTGACACTAGTATGAGATTTGGTGTCTCTTATCTCAAGTGAACGAGATAGGATTAACCCACACATTGTGGTCAAAATATCCTTTAAAAGCGAGAAATTAAATGGGGTGATCACTAAAATACATCCTTTAATTTGTATGGGAAGTGTACAAGGTAAACCCTAGAATATATTACGGGAGAATTGGTTACTTATATCTACCTAAGGGATGTTGCAACATCTAGAACTCGAAATGCGATTAGAATATTTTGTGGAATTTATTTGGATTGTCTTGGTTAAACTTGAACCTAAAAGAAAAAAAAATTGGGGTAGGAATTAGGGTTGTTACACCTATAAAATGTCATTGAACATTGCTACCACTATGGTACATAGTGTTGCTAGAACTATAAATTCACTAGATTGTACTCTAATAGGTAATAGGATAATGTATCTAAGAATAGATAGTGCAATAAAGTAATCCATGCAATATGCACCCATTGGGTTTTGAACTTAGAAATAGGGGCTTGTAATATAATTGCCTTACAATTGTAGCAAGGATCTAAAGAAGGTATTTTCTATGCGACATAGTTTAAGACCTCTCTTCTAAATACTAGAAAAACCATACCTACACATCTGCCTACCTTTTACCTCCACATAGTGGAATATTACTTAGAATATTTTGATTTAAAATTTAAATTTTAAAATTGGAAAGGAAATAGACATATTTTTCAAATGTAAAAATAGACATTAAAATGATAAAGCCTCCAAAATTGTTGAAATGAGACCCTTCTAAAATTTTGCAAGGAATCTAATGGACTTGACTGTCTATCCATATCTACCATGGTTTTTATTATACAATTGTTTTATGCTATTGAGAAAAGTTGTTTTATTTTGGCTTTGATACAATATTTAAATTGATAATATTTTCTAAAATTATTCCTAAATATACATTCACCACAATCATATGTAGAAAAATGAAGAACAAAATAGAAGAGCATATATATGAAAATAGAGAAAGAGATAAACAACATGAATAGATAGAAGGAATAAGATATGAGTTTCATAGACATCCCCACAATATCACATAGCACAAGAAGATACAATGGATCAACCATTGGGGGTATTTACACTAATACCACATCCCCAAGTAAATGGTAACTTCAAGCTGACAGAAGTTGAGTGTAAAATTATAATACAAAATATATATTAAATCCTTTAATCAAGGTTAACTAGATGTGGGTTTACAAATATAACTAAGGGTGAGTACATCAAAAATTCCCATAATATTACATATAAATGGATGTAGGATTACATAGAAAAATGCTTGTAGGATTACATAGAAGATGCCCATAGAATTATATATAGATGCCAATAGGATTACATAGAAGGCCTACATAAGGTTAGATTATAGATATTTCAACATAAACCACCCTAATAATGATTGTTAAAGAAATATTTAATAGCGTGTTGGAGTATATGTAAAAAATATATGATGTGGATCAACAAATTCATTAGGAGAAATATATGACCTTTGTAAAATTTCATATAATAATAGTTACTATAGCTTAATTTTCATGGCTCCATATGAAGCTCTTTATGGCCAACGGTGTAGAACTCCTTGAATGAGGATCAACTTGAGGATCAAGTCATCATTAAAATATTCTAATATTTAGATGATCACACAATACAAATCAAACAATGTTTAAAGTAGCCATATAATTGCAAGAAAAAATATGTTGATGATCATAGGAAATAAAGGGAATTCATAGTTGGAAATTTTTTATTAGGTTTCATCCACATAAGAGTTCATTCAAGTTAAAAAAGGCTCAATAATTTCTCCTTGATTTGTTTCTCCTTTCAAAATTTTGGAGAGGATTAGGCCTAAATATTATCGGATGGGTCTAACACTTGGCCTATCACATATTCACAATGTTTTCTATGTATAACTCCCAAGAAAATACATATATGATCCTTCACATGTTTTAGAGTACAATAATTTGCATGTGAATGTGTATGGGGACATCAGTGTAGAATCATATCACTTCCTAAATCAAATAATATAGAAACTACAAAATAGGTGAGTTGAAAAAGTTCTTATACAATGAGATCAATATAGTAAAAATTCTATTACTTGGGAAAAGTAGAAGAAAAAATTACATATACTCATATTTTTGTTTAAGAACTTCTAGGAGGGATTTTGAAAATAAGAAGGATAATTATGTTTTCTTAATTGCATAATAAGAAATTAAGTTTTAATACACACACATATTATCTATATATATTGCATTCATGAATCTAGTTAATAGAATAGTAGTTCATGATTAGATGTTGCCTTGATTTAGTGCAAAGGATTTCATGCATTGATTATAAAGTAAATTAAAATTTAAAGATCCAAATATCTTGATGGCTTGAATGTACAAAAACCAACACTAAAAATAATGAAGGAAAAATAAAAAAAGGGAGGGAAAATGAAAGAAATGAGAAGAAGATTCAAATGTGTACACTTAGGGTGAAAAAAAGGAAGACCAAATAATTTGCTTCAACTTAATAAGTTAGTGGTATTTATACAACACAAATAATATATTTTTTTTAAAGAAAAAGATGAATATTATCCTAGGTTTTGTGTTCATTTTATATTTACTAAAACTATTGATTGAAGTTTTTATTTTTATTTAGATTTCTTGCTTGATCTTAAATTTAAAGGCTTGCATTGTTGATTATACTTATAAAATTGAAACTTTGTGGGAGGGGACCTTGGTTGGGGTGTAGGAGCATCCTTGTTTAATAAAGGCAAGTGGAAGTTACCCTAACTCTAGATTAGAATTTTTAGAACATATGATCATGTTTATTTAAAATATGGTTTTATTTGTTATTGTATAGATAAGATAAAAATATTGATTCTAAAAACGGACTCACTTTCTACAAACCAACAAAGAGTGATATAAAAATATTTATTCTAAAATGGGTTTAGTTGATGTTGCTTAGAATATGAGTGACACCAAGTTTAGTCATATATTCCTAGGAAAAGATATGACTATCTCTATTAGTTTTTACTTAGTAGCCAAGCTCTAAGGTGGGACCATAAATATTCCAAGCAATGCCTTATTTTTACTTGAATTGAACTTGTTATGTATTGGAATCTAGTCATATGCATGGTTTTAAAATTAATTTATTGTTAATAAATTCTTTACTTTATGCACATACTTATTAACTTGGTTGGTACTCTAATAGCAAGACAAAGGAAGATTCAAATGAATAAATTATTGATACTTATTCTAATTTAGTTAATTATTTTTTTTTGGTAAGTAAAAAAAAAATATTTACTTTTCGGGTTAAAGGGTCCCACCTTTGTTACATTGGGCATTGGCACTGCCAGCAAAACAAAATTGGCACATTATGTAAAATTTCAACAGTATGGGAACCCATCAACAGTCTGGGACTCCTCCTTATCCTACTCCTTAGTGATATCTTTTTGTTTTGGGGCAAGAAGGACTCAGATCACAACGGGGAGCTCCTGGATCTCACTGATAGCACTGGATAGGAATGAGCCCACCTTCTTGATGATGTTGGCAGTAGGATTAAGGTGATCCACTACTTTATTGATGTGGTTGAAGGTGGAGGTGTGCAAAAAATCCTCTTCGCTACTAGTAGCCTCTTCATCTTCGTCGATGATGACCTCAGGGGGTGGTGCAAAACACTCTTGATCTTAATATTCAATCGGTGAGATTTCTTGCTCTTTTGAGTGGGATGAACCACTTTCTGTTTGCTTCTCAGGCTAGGGCCAGGAGGATACCAATCCGAAGGGATTTAGTCCTTAGTAGTGGGGGCTAGGGTGGCCTCCTTCTTGCTACTGGCCTAGGTGGGGGTGATGTTTTCCAAGGGGATGTCTATAGGGTACTTAGACAGTGGGGGGGTATCATAATAGGCGTTGGAGGAGTTCACTGAGGAGAGAGGGACGCTCGAATTGGCTTTGTAAGAAGACGTTGAGGAAGGCTTAGGGCTCGAGGGGTGGACTGAGGGGCCACCAAAATTTTGGTGCATGAGGGTGTGCTTATAGATGATAGAGAATAGACATTGATGGTGAGGAGGCTTATATGACTTTCTTTCTTTGAATTTCTCAATGGTTATACTGATAGACCAAAAGAGAAAATCTAGAATATTGACTGGTTTAACATCGCGAAGGTGGTTTACAAATGAAAGGTGGTAGAAATGGAGGGGGCTATTAGGGTCATTGATGAAAATGTATTGGATAATGGGGATAATAGCAGTATCCCATGGGTGGGGAAGGAAAAAATATACCACACCCTCTTTCTCCCAAACCAGATCCTTCCCTTTGTTAAGGAGATGCTCTGTTTTGTCCTTGAAGTTGTGCTTATCCCTTCGGACAACCCTATATTTATGAGGTAAACCAAAAATTTCTATAATTAAATGAATGCTTACATCAAAGAGAAGCCCTTAGACCTACACTGCACTGTTATTCCATGAGCTGATGAAATCACTGGTCACTTGGTCATCAACACTATTGAAAAGCTTAAAAAAAAGAATGAACCCCTTAGAATTTAGCAAAGCTTCAATCATCGGATAAAGCTGGAGGTTCATGGGTTTGATGGTGGCCATCATGCCAAAAAACCTTAGAAATATAGAGCTACTGCAATGGCTTCTACTAAACTAATTAAAGTACCACAAGCGAATAAGCATAGAAGGGGTGGTTCGAAGACTATATGGCTGAAACCTAAGGCATGGGGGACAACCAAGTGGTGTGCATTTTATAAAATATATATGGGAATGGAAAGAGTAGAGGCCAGCATTATCAACATTCAAATACTGAAGGGGTGTGTAGGGACACAGTATGTGTGAATGACTACCAAAAAGGTAGGGAAAGAGATGACTGACAGAATGAGCGGTGCAAGAAGTGGGAGAGGGAGGGAAGAGGAGGGGGTGATAAGCAGACACCGAGGAATGGGGGAAAATAAGGGCGAAGGGATAGAAGTGTAAGGAAGGTGAAGGCCAGTGGGAATGGCTAAACACTTTGAAATGAATATGGAAGTCCGCATGATTAAACATACATGCAACAATATGGGAAATGATGATAGGGAATAAGATGCAAACTTATTTGGTGTTGAAAGAAAACACCTTTGGTGTTAAACAAACATCTTTGGGGCAGCGAAAGATACTATTTGGAAATATGCTCCACATCATGATTGGCTACTTTGATGACTTCCTGGGGGAAGGAATTTTCCCAAATAATCAAGTTACTTTGATTGGTTGCTCTATTAGCCAAAAAATTGCTACCTTGTTTGCCTCTCTGAACACGTGTTGGATTATGTTCTAGAGGCATCGACTAAGGGAAGCTTGACACTCTTGAATGATGTTTTGGATATTCCAGCCTCCATTATTTTTGTTCTTAATGTGGTTAACTACATTTAGCGAATCACCTTCAAAAATAATGGGGGTGGTCAACTCCTTGTTGACCTTGATGCTTCTCCACAGAGCCTAATATTCAGTGTAGTTGTTAGTCTAGACCCCTAAGTTTTTAGTGAATGCCTTGATGATATTACCATCATGGTACCTGATGACCCCACTAGCCCCAACATCTCCAGGATTACCTTTGGAAGCTCCATAAAAGTTTACCTTAAGCCATCCTTGGGAGGAGGATACCACTTGGCCTTACTCCTGATACTAGTGGTATTATGAGTTATGGAACACTCGATGGAAACCCCTAAAGTATTAATCAAGGAGGACTCCAACCTAGACGTAGGTATGTTCAGGCAAGGAACTATGTTAATGTTTTTTATTGTAAAGCACAAAGCTTTGTTGGCCATAACTTCTGGGTCTCTAGGACGGTCGTTGAAGATGTGATTATTTCACTCAAACCATATTTTCCAAATCGTGTGGTGCAGTAGGATTTCCAAAGGAACTTGAGCCTAGGATTCCAAAAAATAGTGGGTCACTGAGTGAACAAGCCAAGGATAGACTTGGGCCACATCCAATTGATGTGAAACTTGTTGATCAGGGAGGAGAACACATCGAAGGCAAAGAGGTATTCGAGCAAAAAATGTTGGGTGGACTCCCATATCTAAGTGCAAAGATAGCACCTATTAGGGACAATGATACCCATTTTGATCAGATTGTTAGTGGTGAGGATCCTATTATGGATCATGAGCCAGCAAAAATGAGCCACATTCGAAATGAGATGCTTGAGCCAGATGGTCTTGGCTGAGGTAGGGTTGTTTATGGTGTTGGGTCTTTTTTGGGAAGTTTCTAACAAAAGAAAAGTGGACTTCACAAAGAATTGCCCATAATTAGTACCTTTCTAGAAAATTTTATCTATCATCTGAGTCTTAGGAATAAATTTTACCCTGAGTACATATTGCAGAGCAGATGTGGCTCTATCTAAGATAGCATTTCTGACTCTAAAATGGAGCTGCTTCCACCTGCGGCTGTCTTGGTTGTTAGTAATGAAGTCTAGAAATTTAGGTCCAAATTTGTTGTTATTGAGATGTTTAATTGCTACAATGTTAGGGTATCTGATGAGGAGCTCATCCCTAGCCCATGGATCATACCAGAAATTGATGTCCTTACCATATCCAAGCTGCCACATCATCCCTTGATGTAGAAGGTGTTTGGTGTGGGTTATGGACTACCAAAAAAGGGAGCTAGTGCTAGGAGTCCTTTCATCCCTGAAGGAATATTGTTGCAGATACTTTATCTTGATGATAGAAACCCATTCCAATTTTACGTTGGTGACCACATTCCATGCATGTTTTGCAAGGAGGGCCTAGTTCATGAGGCCGATCCTATGAAATCTGAGCCCGCATTTGTCTCTTGGATTATAAACTTTGTCCTATGCCACCAGATCAAACTTCTTCTGGTTGTCAGTCCCTGCCCAAAGGAAGCACTTTTGGATTATTTCTATTGCTTCTCCCATAACCGCTGGGATTTTTAATATTGAAAGAAAATACATCGGGATGCTTTGGAGGACTGAATTGACCAAGGCGGCTTTACCAGCTTGGGAGAGGAGAGCCCCTTTCCAAACTTCCAGTTTCTTATAAAATTTCTTGGTGACATTGTTCTACATAGACTTGGCTAGTCTCCCCTAGAACATTGGGAGGCCAAGGTAGGTGGTCGGGAGAGCGGCAATGGTGCAGCCCAAGATATTAATAATTTTGGCTTACTGCTTCAACAAGGTATTGATGAAGTAAATTTTTCTCTCGGTGAAGTTGATTCTTTGCCCTACAACTTCCTCATAGAGATTGAGGATGGATTTGATGATTTTGGCTTTAGAAATAGAGGCTGCAATAGCCAGTAGGGTGTCATATACAAACTACTGATGTGTTGAGGGCTAGAGATTGGATGCAAACTTAATTCCAGTGATCAATCCTCTAGAGTAGGAAACTTTGATAGCCCTTCCAAGGCTCTCAGCCAAGATAATTAAGAGTATGGGAGAGAGGAGGTCCCCTTGTCTTAGTCCTCTGGTGCGGGGGAAATATCTTACCATTGAGCTATTAATAAGAATTGAAAACCAAGACAAGGATATGCATTATGAAATCATCTTAACCCAGTCTTCATGAAAACTAAACTTTAGAAGAACTTTGGCCTAAAAATCTCGGTCCACTCTATCAAAGGCCTTGTTCATATCAAGTTTTAGGAAGAAAGCAGACTTATTGGAGTTATGGGTTGATTGGATGAGTTCATGAATGGTGATGACTCCGTCAACAATATTTTGGCCCTTGACAATACTTCCTTGGTAGGGATCAATAATGGAAGGGAGGATGCCTTTGAGTCTGTTGGCCATGGCTTTGGACAAGATTTTATATATGATGTTGCACAAGCTGATGGGCCGATAATCAGATAGGGACTTGGAACTAGGCCCTTTGGGAATGAGAGTGAGGAAGGTGGAGTTTATGTCCCTAGGGATGGACATGGAGTGCTACATTTCTAAGATAGCTTGGCAGATATCGGGGTCGATGATATCCAAGTAGGTTTGAAAGAACCTTGGGGGGAAACCATTGGGTCCAGGAGCTTTTTGTAACTGCATGGAAAAAATATCCTGATGGATTTCTTTAGGGTTTAAAGGGCTAAGGAGAAGGACATTTATGGCATCAGGGATGGTTCTGAGAATGTTCTCAGGAAGGGAGTCCACAACCTGACCATATGAGGAGGGATTGTATCCAAGGAGGGGTTTAAAATGATAGACTACTTCATCGTGGATATGGTGGATATCTGAGGTGAAAAAACCATCTTGCTTAATTATACCTTTAATCTTGTTAGCCCCTATATGCCTAAAAGTGGAAATATGAAAAAAATTGGAGTTGGAGTCTCCTTCCTTAAGTCACAATTATCTTGATTTTTGGTGCCAAAGCATCTCTTCATTATGTAGGGTATTGTGGTATTATGATAACAGAAGTCGCTCCTTAGTTCTCAGGCTATCGTCCTCCTGTCCCTGTTGAAACCTGTCCTCAATCTATTGGAGCATGTTCTTGATGTTTTGTTTATTTTCAAAGATGTTTCCAAATGTTTCTTTGTTCCAGGCCTTCATCTTAGCTTTGATCGATCGTAATTTTTGTGTTACCTAGTTTGTTACAGTCCTAGGGAACCTTTCCCCCCACCACTCGATAATCCAATTTTTGAGGTCCGCATGCTTGGTACACATTGATTCAAAATGAAAAAGGGGTTTTGAACTGGGATCTGTTGGCAACTTCAAAAATTAGGGGGCTATGGTCAGACCCAATTTTTGGTAGAGCCTACAAGTTGGCGTCTCTAAATAGGGGAAGCACTTCTTGGGATAGCAAAAAATAGTCAAGTATTTCATGGATAAGGTCTTCGCCCACCCTTCTGTTGATCCAAGTGAATTGGGACCCTCTTAGCTTGACATCCATAAGTTTGTTTGTGTCTACAAAGTGTGCAAAGTCATCTATACATTTGGAAGTGATGACATTCTTGTTGACAATTTTATCACATTACATACAGGGGTAGAAAAAAAAATAAAAAAACTTTGTAAAGTGTTTCCTTTTGTAAAGTATTTCTTTTTGTTGTTTTTGAAAATATTTGTAAGTTGCAGCAATTTTGGCTTTCATCGCCATCCCCCTTGTACATAGAATGAAGATGAAATAGCTTCGCTACTGAGTAGGCTAAGGAAAAAAAGCTTCGCAGGAAAAGGAAGATAGCTTCGCCAAAAGAAAGAAGTAGGGGATGAAAAGAGCTTCGCACCCGAAGCATTTCCAGCAGCTACTTCGGGAAAAAGTTTTGCGAAGCGGCATTCAAGCAGTCCAAAAGAACAGCTTTGCTGAAGAAGGAAAGTCTAGATCACGGTCTGAGTTTGCTAAGGTGAGAAAAACTACTTCGGACCCGAAGCATTTCAAGCAGTCACTTCGGGCGAAAATCTTGCGAAGCAGAAGTTGAAAGAACGTAAACATTAAAAAGTACTTCACCAAAAAACAGTCGAAGCACCCACTTCGGGCCTCCCCACTAGCGAACCATTTCTACTTCACCAAAATTTGTCATGAAGCATCTGCTTCGGCAAGCTTTCATGCGAAGCACTTTCACCCGAAGCAATAGCGACCGTAAAGAACGAAACATTTTTTGAAGGCAAGAATGCGCTTCGGCCAAAATACCCCCGAATCACAGTTTTGAGGGAGGATCGCGATGAAGCATTTTGAAGACTCACTAGTGAAGCATCCACTTTGGGCGGAGAACCTCAGTGAAGTAGTTTTGGCATGTCTCTCTAGCAAAGCAACGAGAAATGAAGAGCCCACCTTAAGGAGGAATACCTGCTTCGGCACTCGACACCCCCGAAGCTGTCTTACGAAGTTCCACCATGTGAAGTGCAAACCAAGAAGGAAGATCTACTTCGGCTCAAATCCATTGCGAAGCGGAATTGTGAACAAAAATCTAGAAAAGCGTTTCAAGGGCACACACTCCAAGCCGGGTATTTTTTTGAGGCAATCAAGTGCCTCATAAATGCATTTTTACGTGCCCGATAAACTCGTTGCTCATTTTTGGCAATTGGAAATGAGATATCAGTTCCTAAAGGAGAACCCGATGGGCATGGTAGCCACTCGAGCACTGCACCCAGAGGCCAAGGACGTTCAGACGGCTCATTAATACATGTTTCCCTAGCTGACCCGGTCGCAGCTGCTAGTTTTGGTAAAATATTTGAGAGCTCAGTCACAAGAGCTGCGAGGGCCGACTTCTTGGATTTTCAAGGATGTAATCCTCCATTTTGTGCATTTATGGCTCAGAGGGTCGAGTCCTCTATAAAAACCTAGGCATTGTAATGAAAAAAGGGGGGGGGAATTTTTGCTAAGAAAGCTGCTGTAACTTGAATCCTTGAGATTAATACTAAAGAGCTTTGAGCCTAATTTCTCTTTTGTATGCTGCATTTTGTGTTTATTTATTTCCTCTTTCTTCATTTGCATACTGTAATTCTGCATTCTGGATTTAGGTGTGTGATTGAGGATGGACCCTAGAAATTTTCTTGAAGGATACATAGGAGAGGAAAACGTTGTATTAGTTTTCTTGTATGCCGCCTGTGGATCGTGTTTTTGTTATATTTACTTTGTCCTAATCGCCGTAACTCTGAACTCTGAATTTCAACGAAAGGGGAGGGTAGTCCTAGAAATTGTCCAGAGGATACATAGGAAGGCTAATATTGTATTCCTTTCATTTTATTATTGGTGTTTGTTGCTACTGTTTCAAGCTATTGGCCAGCAATCATGCTTCTGGTTCTTTCCCACTTTAAATTATTGACATTTCTTCCCTTACCCCTTTTATTTCTTTCTTGCACCCTTACTATTTTATCTCTTTCCTACACCCTTATCTTAAACACCGAAGTAGTTTAGTATAGGAGTCGGCCTTTCTACGGAGATTTGCATGAGGGGCGTCTCTTCCCTTCGGCCTTTCAATGTTGGTCTAGGTCTAGGGCGCGTACACTTTCTCAAATCCTTTCTTGGGCAGATTTGATGACCAACAGTTTCTGGCACGCCCGGTGGGACCCGATCAATCTCACCTTGTGAGTGGTAGTGAGAGTCAATGCTCATCTTATTACCGAAATACTCTTAGCATCTGATGACTCTGTTCAAACCGAAAATCTTTATGTCGTAGAGATTGGTACCTAAGTCTATGCCTTCATGCAAACAAGATGGAGAGTTAGGAATAGAGGAGAGAAAATTGATTTCTTTGAGCTTGATATTGACTCCTTCGGGGAACATTCTAGGTTGGTCACCCCTGAGTCACTCTTGCATGGAACATCCTCGCAAGAGGCCACTGTTGATGAACAAGGATTAACTTCGGATAGTACAATAGCTAGCTTTCCTCCTAATCCTCCCAACTCACCGAAGCATCCTAGTGCCTCCATTCACATTAGTCATCCTGTTAGCAACCAAGGAGGAGCTTCGGGAATTCCTGTTTCTCAAAATCCAGGAGCAAATATGGCACAACAACAACAACAACAACAACAAAAAATGCAGTAGTAGTAGTAGAAACCGCCGCCCAGATTTTTCCCAGCATGGAATTCTTCGAGACCACTAAACTTAGCAGGACAAGGGCAAGTTCTACCTACTACTATGAAGAAGATCCCTATGTTCGATGGAACTGGGAAGACTGCTTTGGAGCACATCCAAGACATAGTTTCTCTGGCGGTAATCCATGACATCATGGAAGAGTGAGTTATGGTAAAGCTTCTGGTTCTTTCTCTTAGAGGAAAACTCCTCTACTGGTATAGATCGTTACCACCCGATACTATAATGGTATGGGACCAGTTAGCCAAACAGTTGATGCGAAGCTTCAACGAGTTTGCCGATCCATCTTGTCTCTTACATCAGTTCACAACAATTCAGAGACATCCACAAGAAGAGATCATCGATTTCAATGTTAGGTTCACTCGAACCTGGCAAAGGATACCAGTTGGACTTCGGCCAACTGACAAAGCTGCAACATACTATTTACTTTGGGCTTTCAACCCTGACATCAGCGTCATGGTGAGGTATTCAAACATTAATACCTTCCCTGAGTTATACGAGTTAGCCCAGAGAGCGAAGAAGGATCTAATAGCTGTGGGTAAGCTTCCCCAAAGGATGTTGATGCCCATACTTCCTGATTTCCCTCAATCCCAGTATGCAAGCGCAACCGCTTCACAGATCTCTGCGACCCCTACATACCCGATCTCATCTTGGAACCCGAATCCCATTGTATCACAGATTGCTACTCCACAAATCCATTTTCCTACGTTCCCAATTTCATAGCCCATTGTCTCTTTGGAATTCCCTATATTGCCAGCACCACCTCAACACCCCGCCTTACCTCCAATACCAACAATGGCTCCATTGCCACCTATCCCTAAAATCGATGATATGCAAGCCAAAATACTGCAAGAAGTTTAGTCTCTGAACTCCATAGTGTAGACCCTGTCTAATGACATGACCATTATGAAGAAAAAGCAAGTGCAACAAGAGTTTCTATCGAGAATATCTTATACTATGCATGAGCTTACTAATGATCAAGCGATCCAGCAAGGGAGAGCGTCGGTAAGAAATGTCATGATTGATGAAGCTCCGAGTACTTTCGACTACATACATTGGTGCTCCACGTGTAATGACCCTCACGAAGAGAATACCTGCATGTTGCACCAACACTACATGCAAATGCTAGTGAGCAGTAGTCATGGCGGTCAGGTCAACATCATCAAGCAATTGGATCAAAACCTGGTAATTGGTGAAGAAGAGCAAGTTGCAGTCCTTACCAGAGGGGGAAAAAGGTCGATAGAGGTAGATGCTACTCAAATGGTTCCTTTAAAGGTGTATGCTCACCATGAGAAAGGATAGCAACCTTCTCATCCCCCGAGCGAAGCTCCTCATCTTGCACCAGCCAAGGAAAAATCCCAACAGGCCCCTGCAAATCCACCTTAGGTGGAAACTAAAGACAAATCTAGAGAGAAGCTCAAGCTTCCTTCACTAACCAAGTGGCAAAGGGTCGAAGCTACGGAGCGGTATCGCACCAGGTACAAGGAAAAAATAGAACCTGAGGTGCACAGATCCCTAGCTTACAATATAGTAGACGAGCTAAAGAAGATTCCATCCAAGATCAGTCTGTATGACGCACTACAGCTACCCGATCAAGTGGACTTGCTGCAAGAATCATTGAAGATAACTAAGGCAAAAAAGTCAGCACTGCTTGCCCTAGTGCAGACCTTGTCCACCTCCATTATGGGAAAGAATCGACCACCTCCATTCTACCTGTCTCTGTAAATGGAAGGGTATGTTGTACACAACTGTATGATTGACTTCGGGGCCACAAAAATAGTCATGCCCAAGACAGTATGCAAAGAGATAGGGATGGAATATACGTAAAGCAGTCATGGCATACTCCAGTTGGATGGTACCCCCATGAAGACTGTAGGAGTGATTAAGGATATTCCTATTCGACTACACAAGATGCCTCAAATCATAGTTATACAAGAGGTGGTGATCATCGACTTGGAGCCATATTTTAGTATGTGCTTGTCAAGAGAGTTTACTGCGAAGCTGGGAGGATATCTATATATGGATTACTCGCACTTGGAGATTCCATTCAAGGGAAAGAAGGTAAAAATCTACAATGAGAAGCCTTCTACCTTCCTGGTACAGAGGATGTCCGAAGAAGAGAGCAGCGATCCTGTGTAGGTGATAGTGGAAGAAATAGAGCAAGTGGACCTGATCGAGGAGTCCCTCACACAGTTAAGTTGTGAAGATGAATTTTCATTGGCAGACTTTAATGCCATGATAGAAACTGAGGTGGGATGTTATGCCATCGCCAAGCCTAAGAAACACACAAGTCAGAAGATAAGGTCTCTGCCCAAGGTGAATTATGGAAATTATTCTTCGATGGCACCCGATGCAAAAAATGGTGTCAAGGCAAGGATTCTTCTAGTATCACCTTCTGGAGAGCAGAAGAAATATTGTTACCGATTGGTGTGGAGTTGCACCAACAATGCAGTAGAATATGAAGCATTATGCCTAGGACTCAAAAAAGCAAAAAAGTTAGGCATAAAGCATCTCCAAACCTTTGGAGACTCAGAATTGGTATGCAATCAAGTCACCAAAAAGTGCACTTCAAAGAAGCACTATCTCAAGTCATATCGTAAAAGGGTATGGGACTTGTTTGACCAGTTCGAATCTCTCAATCTACAGTCTATTCCACGAGAAAAGAATCGACATGTCGATGTTCTGGCATCCATCACAACCAAGTAATATCCAGTAGAAGACATGGTGTATAATCCTAAGGCTGTGAGGATGATTTACAGGCCCTCTATCCCAGACAGGGATCTGCATTGGTAGGTTTTTGACAGTGATGAGCAGATTATGAATTTTATGATTCAAGAAGCAACCACAGTTGAGAGAAGAAGCCCTGAGGATGAGGAATATGAAGGGTTAGTTCAATTAAATAATAATCATGTTCCTAAGGGATTAATTACTCTCGAGATCCTCTTTGACCAGAATGATTGAGAAATTTCTCATAGAATCAAGGTCAATGCAAAGCAGTATCAGGATTTGGAAATTGAACCTGGAAAAACGATAAAAGTTGGAACAGATTGCACTTCAGAGGATCTAGAACAAATCCAATCTCTGTGTAGAAGGTATCCCGACATCGTGGCGTGGTCTTATCAAGACCTAAAGGGATATGATCGGCAACTGATCCAACATACAATTGAATTGCAGGAGGGAATAAAATCCTTCCGACAAAAGCAAAGGCCTGTAAATCCAAAGATCGAAGTCCTAATGAAAGCCGAACTCTTGAAGATGCTCGAGGCAAAGATAATTTATCCCATTAAGAATTCCTCCTGGGTGGCGAATCTAGTCCCTGTTAGAAAGAAGAACAGAGATATACGACTATGCGTGGACTTTTGCAACCGAAACTAGACTTCTCTCAAAGATCACTACCCTCTCCCACAAATAGATTAGATCTTGCACTCAGTGGTTGGGGCTCAGTGCTTCTACCTACTCAATGGATTCTCAAGGTACAATCAGATCTGGGTTAGGGACGAGGACCAACATAAAACTGCATTCACGACCAAGTGGGGAACATTTGCTTACCAACGAATGCCATTCGGTCTTTCAAATGCGGAGGCCACTTTTCAGAGGGCCATGGATCTAGCTTTTGGTGAGCTCTTGAATAAGGTTATTATTATCTATTTAGATGACATGATCGTCTTCTCCCGAAGAAGGGAGGATCATCCCTTACATTTACAACAGGTATTCAAAAAATTTTGAGAGTTTGGCATTTCAATCAATCCAAAGAAGTCCATATTCACGATCAGCGAAGGGAAGTTATTGGGACATGTGATATCAGAGAAGGGTCTCGTTGTAGATCCTGATAGAGCTAAGGCTCTATTGAAGCTCCCACTACCTATGAAAAAGAAAGGACTTCAATCCTTTTTTGGCTAGATCAATTTCATGAGGAAGTTTGTTCCATATTTTGCCCAGGTCATCAAACCGATATCCGAACTTTTGAAGAAGGGCATCGAATTCATCTGGATAGAGGAAAGAAAGGAAGCATTTAAAGAGATCAAGGCCCAAATTGCTCAAGTATCGGTCCTAACCAACATCGACTACAATCAGGATTTCATCCTATATGCCATAGGAGAACTTGAGAGCTATGCTGTAGTCCTGACACAGAAAAGGGAAGAGGCGAAGAGCGCCCCATCGCGTTTCTAAGTCAAGTGATAAACCCCCATGAAGAAAAATACAATTTCATAGAAATGCAGGTGCATGCAGTAATGAAGTCTCTTAGGAAATTCAAGCAATTCATTTCCCAAAGTCAGGTTACAGTCTTTGTCATTCACCTCGATGTGCGCAACTTCATTATATAGGGAGAATTGGGTAGCAAAAGAGCCGGTTGTGTTAGCAAGATACAAGAATTTGACATTGAGATTAGGCCCACAAAGTTGGTTCACGGTCGCGCATTGTGTCAAGAACTGGTGAAGAGCATGGTGGCAGAATTAACAGCTTGTCAGTGGGACGACTCGCCAGCAGAAGGATGCTTTGCAAACCAAGAAGAGGATGAGAAGGATTGGGTTAGAGAGATAGTTGAATATTTTAACACCGGTAGATGTCCTTTGCATTTAAATGCTTCGCAACGAAGGCATTTTAGGATGCGGTCCCTCTGATACACGCTACTCCCCGAAGGCCTATTTTTCAATAACATTGATGGCGTTCTCCTCAGATGCATAAATGAAGACGATAAGAAGAGAGTCTTGGGAGAATTTCATTCAGGGTTGTCTGGAGGTCACTTCGCAGGAAGAGCAACAACATTGAAGATAATCAAAGCTGGTTATTATTGGCCTACACTCTTCGCCGATGCCTTTGTGGTCTGTCATTGATGTAAGCAATGTCAGAAGTTCACCGATCGAAGTAGAAGCGCTCCTATGCCTCTCCAACCGATACAAGTAGAAATGCCCTTTCAATAATGGGGGTTGGATTTCATAGGGGTCATATCGCCTAACTCCTTCATCGAGCATAAGTTCGTCCTGACCGCGACCGACTACTTCACCAGATGGGCCGAAGTAGTTCCCATGAAGCATGCTGATCAGGAGACCGTCATTGCCTTCCTTTAAGGATTGATCACCCAGTTCGACATCCCAGAAGCAATCGTAACAGACAATGGTCTTGGGTTTTTAGGCACCAAAATCAACAAGTTCCTCTATCGATATGGGATATTTCATAAATACTCCTCCAATTACTATCCATAGGGCAAAATATTGGTGGAATATACCAACAAGACTCTGTTAAGGGTGCTAAGAAAGCTCGTGGATGATAACAAAAGAACTTGGCACCTCCTTCTAGATCGAGCCTTGTGGGTCGACCAAATTTCTATCAAGAAGTCAATCAAGACATCACCGTATGCCCTGGTGTATGGCAAGGGGGCCATCCTACCTACTCATGTAGAGATCCATGCATTGCAACTATTATACGAGGAAGAGAAAATTAATCCTATGGGAAACAGGCTGGCTCAGATTCGGCAGCTAGAGGAAGATTGCAAGAAGGCTTACCAGAGCTTCGCTAAGCATGCTCAGATCACCCAAGATTGGTTTAAGAAGAAGTCCTCCGATCACACTTTCAAAGTGGGAGATCTAGTATGGAAGTGGGATTCTTGGAAGGCCAAGCCTGGGAATCATGACAAATTGGACGCTTTCTGGGACGGACCATTCGGAGTTGTGAAGGTAAACTCAGCCAATTCTTTCATCCTCAAGGATGCAGATGGCCAGGTATTGCTGATTTCTGTCAATGGTCTTCATTTGAATACTTTTCATCACTAAAGATGTAACAAAAAAAAAATATATGTTCAAATTTTACTTTTGTATGTAGTTTTCATTCCTGTATATATACCCTGCTTCAAGATCTCCGAGAGGTTAAGAGTCACAGCGACAAACTCCAGCTTCGCCAACCTAGCTGGAATCTCCTTCGATAAGTTTTGGTGCGAAGCAACTAATGCGATATGCTTCACAGCGAAGCACTTTGGCTTCGAAAAGATCCTCAAAAAACTGAAGGAATCATCAGGCTATCGTCCTCCTGTCCCTGTTGAAACCTGTCCTCAATCTATGAGAGCATGTTCTTGATGTTTTGTTTATTTTCAAAGATGTTTCCAAATGTTTCTTTGTTCCAGGCCTTCATCTTAGCTTTGATCGATCGTAATTTTTGTGTTACCTAGTTTGTTACAGTCCTAGGGAACCTTTCCCCCCACCACTCGATAATCCAATTTTTGAGGTCCGCATGCTGGGTCCACATTGATTCAAAATGAAAAGGGGTTTTGAACTGGGATCTATTGGCAACTTCAAAAATTAGGGGGCTATGGTCAGACCCAATTTTTGGTAGATCCTGCAAGTTGGCGTCTCTAAATAGGGGAAGCACTTCTTGGGATAGCAAAAAATAGTCAAGTATTTCTTTGATAAGGTCTTCGCCCACCCTTCTGTTGATCCAAGTGAATTGGGACCCTCTTAGATTGACATCCATAAGTTCATTTGTGTCTACAAAGTGTGCAAAGTCATCTATACATTTAGGGGCGATGACATTCCTATTGACAATTTTGTCACATTGCATACAGGGGTAGAAAAAAAATCAAAAAACTTTGTAAAGTGTTTCCTTTTGTAAAGTATTTCTTTTTGTTGTTTTTGAAAATATTTGTAAGTTGCAGCAATTTTGGCTTTCATCGCCATCCCCCTTGTACATAGAATGAAGATGAAAGAGCTTCGCTACCGAGCAGGCTAAAGAAAAAAGCTTCGCAGGAAAAGGAAGATAGCTTCGCCAAAAGAAAGAAGTAGGGGATGAAAAGAGCTTCGCACCCGAAGCATTTCAAGCAGCTACTTCGGGCAAAAGTTTTGCGAAGCGGCATTCGAGCAGTCCAAAAGAACAGCTTCGCCGAAGAAGGAAAGTCTAGATCGCGGTCCGAGTTTGCTAAGGCGAGAAAACTACTTCGGACCCGAAGCATTTCAAGCAGTCACTTTGGGCGAAAATCTTGCGAAGCAGAAGTTGAAAGAGCGCAAACATTGAAAAGTACTTCGCCAAAAAACCGTCGAAGCACCCACTTCGGGCCTCCCCACCAACGAACCATTTCTACTTCACCGAAAGTTGTCGTGAAGCATCTGCTTCGGCTAGCTTTCGTGCGAAGCACTTTCACCCGAAGCGGTAGCGGCCGTAAAGAACGAAACATTTTTCGAAGGCAAGAATGCGCTTCGGCCGAAATTCCCCCGAACCGTAGTTTTGAGGGAGGATCGCGGTGAAGCATTTTGAAGACTCACCAGCGAAGCATCCACTTCGGGCGGAGAACCTCAGCGAAGCAGTTTCGACACGTCTCTCCAGTGAAGCAGCGAGAAATGAAGAGCCCCACCTTGAGGAGGAATACCTGCTTCGGCACTCGGCACCCCGAAGGCTGTCTTGCGAAGCTCCACCATGCGAAGTGCAAACCAAGAAGGAAGATCTGCTTCGGCTCAAATCCATTGCGAAGCGGAGTTGCGAACGAAAATCTAGCGAAGCGCTTCAAGGGCACACACTCCAAGCCGGGTATTTTTTCGAGGCAATCAAGTGCCTCATAAATGCATTTTTACGTGCCCGATAAACTCGTTGCTCATTTTTGGCAATTGGAAATGAGGTATCAGTTCCTAAAGGAGAGCCCGGCGAGCATGGCGGCCACTCGAGCACTGCACCCAGAGGCCAAGGACGTTCAGGCGGCTCATTAATGCATGTTTCCCCAGCTGACCCGATCGTAGCTGCTAGTTTTGGTAAAATATTTGAGAGCTCAGTCACGAGAGCTGCGAGGGCCGACTTCTTGGATTTTTGAGGATGTACTCCTCCATTTTGTGCATTGATGGCTCAGAGGGTCGGGTCCTCTATAAAAACCTAGGCATTGTAATGAAAAAAGGGGGAAACTTTCTGCTAAGAAAGCTGTTGTAACTTGAATCCCTACGATTAATACTAAAGAGCTTTGAGCCTAATTTCTCTCTTGTATGCTGCCTTCTGTGTTTATTTCTTTTATCTCTTTCTTCATTTGCATACTGTAATTCTGCATTCTGGATTTAGGTGTGCGATTGGGGATGGAACCCTAAAATTTTCCCGAAGGATACATAGGAGAGGAAAATGTTGTATTAGTTTTCTTGTATGCCGCCTGTGGATCGTGTTTCTATTATATTCACTTTGTCCTAATCGCCGTAACTCTGAACTCTGAATTTTGATGAAAGGGGAGGGTAATCCTGGAACTCGTCCAGAGGATACATAGGAAGGCTAATATCGTGTTCTTTTCATTTTATTCTTGGTGTTTCTTGTTGTTGTTTCAAGCTATTGGCCAGCGATCGTGCTTCTGGTTCTTTCCCACTTTAAATTATCGACATCTCTTCCCTTACCCCTTTTTATTTCTTTCTTGCACCCTTACTCATTTTATCTCTTTCCTGCACCCTTATCTTAAACACCGAAGTAGTTTAGTATAGGAGCCGGCCTTTCTCCGGAGATTGGCATGAGGGGCATCTCTTCCCTTCGGCCTTTCAATGTTGGTCCAGGTCTAGGGCGCGTACACTTTCCCAAAATCCTTTCCTGGGCAGATTTGATGACCAACAGTTTGGCACGCCCGGTGGGACCCGGTCAGTCTCACCTTGTGAGTGGTAGTGAGAGTCGATGCTCGTCTCATTGTCGAAAGACTCTTAGCATCTGGCGACTCTGTTCAACCCGAGAATCTTTAAGTCATAGAGACCGGTACCTAAGTCTGTGCCTTCATGCAAACAAGATGGAGAGTTAGGAATAGAGGAGAGGAAACTGAGTTCTTTGAGCTTGATATTGACGCCTTCGGGGAACGTTCTAGGTTGGTCACCCCTGAGTCACTATTGCATGGAACATCCTCGCAAGAGGCCGCTGTTGATGAACAAGGATTAACTTCGGATAGTACAATAGCTAGCTTTCCTCCTAATCCTCCCAACTCACCGAAGCATCCTAGTGCCTCCATTCACATTAGTCGTCCTGTTAGCAACCAAGGAGGAGCTTCGAGAATTCCTATTTCTCAAAATCTAGGAGCAAATATGGCACAACAACAACAACAAAAACAACAACAAATGCACAGCAGCAAAACCGCCACCCAGATTGTTCCCAGCATGGAATTCTTTGAGACCGCTAAATTTAGTGAGACAAGGGCAAGTTCCGCCTACTGCTATGAAGAAGATCCCTACGTTTGATGGAACTGGGAAGACTGCTCTGGAGCATATCCAGGACATAGTTTCTCTGGCGGTAATTCATGACATCACGAAAGAGCGAGTTATGGTAAAGCTTCTGGTTCTATCTCTTAGAGGGAAACTCCTCTACTGGTATAGATCGTTACCACCCGGTACTATAACGGGATGGGACCAATTAGCCGGACAGTTGATGCGAAGCTTCAATGAGTCCGTCGATCCATCTTCTCTTCTGCATCAATTCACAATGATCCAGAGACATCCACAAGAAGAGATCACTGATTTCAATGTTAGGTTCGCTCGAACCTGGCAAAGGATACCAGTTGGACTTCGGCCAACTGACGAAGCTGCAACATACTATTTCCTTCGAGATTTCAACCCTGATATCAGTGTCATGGTGAGGTATTCAAACATTAATACCTTCCCCGAGTTATACGAGTTAGCCCAGAGAGCGGAGATGGATCTAATAGCTATGGGCAAGCTTCCCCAAAGGATGTCGATGCCCATACTTCTCGATTTCCCTCAATCCCAGTATGCGAGCGCAGCCGCTTCGCAGATCTCTACGACCCCTGCATACCCGATCTCATCTTGGAACCCGAATCCCATTGTATCACAGATTGCTACTCCATAAATCCATTTTCCTACATTCCCGGTTTCACAGCCCACTGTCTCTTCGGCATTCCCTGTATTGCCAGCACCACCTCAACACCCCGCCTTACCTCCAATACCAACAATGGCTCCATTGCCACCTATCCCTAAAACCGATGATATGCAAGCCAAAATACTGCAAGAAGTTCAGTCTCTGAACTCCACAGTGCAAACTCTATCTAATGACATGACCATTATGAAGAAGAAGCAAGTGCAACAAGAGTTTCTACCGAGAAGATCTTATCCTACGCCTGCGCTTACTAAAGATCAAGCGGTCCAACAAGGGAGAGCGTCGACAAGAAATGTCGTGATTGATGAAGCTCCGAGCACTTCCGATTACATACATTGGTGCTCCACGTGTAATGACCCTCACGAAGAGAATACCTGCATGCTGCACCAACATTACGTGCAAACGCTGGTGAGCAGTAGTCATGGTGGTCAAGTCAACATCATCAGGCAATTAGATCAGAACCTGGTAATTGGTGAAGAAGAGCAAGTTGCAGTCCTTACCAGAGGAGGAAAAAGGTCGATAGAGGTAGATGCTACTCAAATGGCTCCTTTAAAGGTGCATGCTCACCATGAGAAGGGACAACAACCTTCTCATCCCTCGAGCGAAGCTCCTCAGCCTGCACCAGCCAAGGAAAAAGCCCAACAGGCCCCTGCAAATCCACCTCAGGTGGAAACTAAAGAACAAGCTAGAGAGAAGCTCAAGCTTCCTTCACTGACCAAGCGACAAAGGGTCGAAGCTACGGAGTAGTATCGCACCAGGTACGAGATGAAAAGAGAACCTGAGGTGCACAACTCCCTAGCTTACAATATAGTAGATGAGCTGAAGAAGATTCTAGCCAAGATCAGTCTGTATGATGCACTACAGCTACCCGATCAAGTGGACTTGCTGCAAGAATCATTGAAGACAACTAAGGCAAAAAAGTCAGCACCACTTGCCCTAGTGCAGACCCTATCCACCTCCATTACGGGGAAGAATCGACCACCTCCATTCTACCTATCTCTACAAATGGAAGGGTATGTTGTACACAACTGTATGATTGACTTCGGGGCCACGACAATAGTCATGCCCAAGGTAGTATGCGAAGAGATAGGGATGGAATATACGCGAAGCAGTCATGGCGTACTCCAGTTGGATGGTACCCCCGTGAAGACTGTAGGAGTGATTAAGGATATTCCTATTCGACTACACAAGATGCCTCAAATCACAGTTATACAAGAGGTGGTGGTCATCGACTTGGAGCCATATTTTAGTATGTGCTTATCAAGAGAGTTTACGACGAAGCTGGGAGGATATCTATCTATGGATTACTCGCACTTGGAGATTCCATTCAAAGGGAAGAAGGTAAAGATCTACAATGAGAAGCCTTCTACCTTCCTAGTACAGAAGATGTCCGAAGAAGAGAGCAGCGATCCTGTGCAGGCGATAGTGGAAGAAATAGAGCAAGTGGACCTGATCGAGGAATCCCTCGCACAGTTAAGTTGTGAAGATGAATTTTCATTGGCAGAATTTAATGCCATGATAGAAACTGAGATGGGATGTTATGCCATCGCCAAGCCTGAGAAACACATCAAGTCAGAAGATAAGGTCTCTGCCCAAGGCGAATTATGGAAATTATTCTTCGATGGCGCCCGATGCAAAAATGGCGTCGGGGCAGGGATTCTTCTAGTATCACCTTCTGGAGAGCAGAAGGAATATTGTTACCGATTGGTGTGGAGTTGCACCAACAATGCAGCAGAATATGAAGCATTATGCCTAGGACTCAAAAAAGCAAAAAAGTTAGGCATAAAGCATCTCCAAATCTTTGGAGACTCGAAATTGGTATGCAATCAAGTCACCAACAAGTGCACTTCAAAGAAGCACTATCTCAAGTCATACCGTAACAGGGTATGGGACTTGTTTGACCAGTTCGAATCTCTCAATCTGCAGTCTATTCCACGAGAAAAGAATCGACATGTCGATGTTCTAGCATCCATCGCAGCCAAGTACTCTCCAGTAGAAGACATGGTGCATAAGCCTAAGGCTGTGAGGATGATTTACAGGCCCTCTGTCCCAGACAGGGATCTGCATTGGCAAGTTTTTGACAGTGATGAGCAGATTGTGAATTTTATGATTCAAGAAGCAGCCACAATTGAGAGAAGAAGCCCTGAGGATGAGGAATATGAAGGGTTAGTTCAATTAAAGAATAATCATGTTCCCAAGGGATTAATTACTCTTGAGAGCCTCTTTGACCAGAATGATCGAGCAATTTCTCATAGAATCAAGGTCAATGCAAAGCAGTATCAGGATTTGGAACTTGAACCTGGAAAAGCGATAAAAGTTGGAACAGATTGCACTTCGAAGGAGCTAGAACAGATCCGATCTCTGTGCAGAAGGTATCCCGACATCGTGGCATGGTCTTATCAAGACCTAAAGGGATATGATCGACAACTGATCCAACATACAATTGAATTGCAGGAGGGGATCAAACCCTTTCGACAAAAGCAAAGGCCTATAAATCCGAAGATCGAGGTCCTGATGAAAGCCGAACTCCTGAAGATGCTCGAGGCAAAGATAATTTATCCCATTAAGCATTCCTCTTGGGTGGCGAATCTAGTCCCTGTTAGAAAGAAGAATGGAGATATACGACTATGCGTGGACTTTCGCAACCTGAACCAGGCTTCTCTCAAAGATCACTACCCTCTCCCATAGATAGATCAGATCTTGCACTCAGTGGTTGGGGCTCAGCGCTTCTCCCTACTCGATGGCTTCTCAGGGTACAATCAGATCTGGGTTAGGGATGAGGACCAACATAAAACCGCATTCACGACCAAGTGGGGAACATTTGCTTACCAGCGAATGCCATTCGGCCTTTCGAATGCGGGGGCCACTTTTCAGAGGGCCATGGATCTAGCTTTTGGTGAGCTCTTGAATAAGGTTATTGTTATCTATTTAGATGACATGACCGTCTTCTCCCGAAGAAGGGAGGATCATCCCTTACATTTACAACAGGTATTCAAAAAATGTCGAGAGTTTGGCATTTCAATCAATCCAAAGAAGTCCATATTCGCGGTCAGCGAAGGGAAGTTATTGGGACATGTGATATCAGAGAAGGGTCTCGCTATAGATCCTGATAGAGCTGAGGCTCTATTGAAGCTCCCACTCCCTGTGAACAAGAAAGGACTTCAATCCTTTTTTGGCCAGATCAACTTCGTGAGGAAGTTTGTTCCAGATTTTGCCCAGGTCATCAAACCGATGTCCAAACTTTTGAAGAAGGGCGTCGAATTCATCTGGATGGAGGAAAGAAAAGAAGCATTTGAAGAGATCAAGGCCCGAATCGCTCAGGCACCGGTCCTGACCAACCCTGACTACAATCGGGATTTCATCCTATATGCCATAGGAGAACCTGAGAGCTATGTTGCAGTCCTGACACAGAAAGGGGAAGAGGGCGAAGAGTGCCCCATCGCGTTTCTAAGTCAAGTGATAAACCCCCATGAAGAAAAATACAATTTCATAGAAAGGCAGGTGCATGCAGTAATGAAGTCTCTTAGGAAATTCAAGCAATTCATTTCCCAAAGTCGGGTTACAGTCTTTGTCATTCACCTCGATGTGCGCAACTTCATTATCCAAGGAGAATTGGGTAGCAAAAGAGCCGGTTGGGTCAACAAGATACAAGAGTTCGACATCGAGATTAGGCCCACAAAATTGGTTCACGGTCACGCATTATGTCAAGAACTGGCGAAGAGCGTAGCGGCCGAAGTGACAGCTTGTCAGTGGGATGACTCGCCAGCAGAAGGATGCTTCGCAAACCAAGAAGAGGATGAGAAGGACTGGGTCAGAGAGATAGTTGAATATTTTAACACCGGTAGATGTCCTTCGCATCTAAATGCTTCGCAACGGAGGCATTTCAGGATGCGGTCCCTCCGATACACGCTGCGCCCCGAAGGCCTATTTTTCAAGAACATTGATGGCGTTCTCCTCAGGTGCATAAAGGAAGATGATAAGAAGAGAGTCCTGGGAGAATTTCATTCAGGGTTGTCTGGAGGTCACTTCGTAGGAAGAGCAACGACATTGAAGATAATCAAAGCTGGTTATTATTGGCCTACACTCTTCGTCGATGCCTTTGCGGTCTGTCGTCGATGTGAGCAATGTCAGAAGTTCATCGGCCGAAGCAGAAGTGCTCCTATGCCTCTCCGACCGATACAAGTAGAAATGCCCTTTCAACAATGGGGGTTGGATTTCATAGGGGTCATATCGCCTAACTCCTCCGTCGGGCATAAGTTCATCCTGACCGCGACCGACTACTTCACCAGATGGGCCGAAGCAGTTCCCATGAAGCATGCTGATCAAGAGACCGTCATCGCCTTCCTTGAAGGATTGATCACCCGGTTCGGCATCCCAGAAGCAATCGTAATAGACAATGGTCCCGGGTTTTTAGGTGCCAAAATCAATGAGTTCCTCTACCGATATGGGATATATCATAAAGTCTCCTCCAATTACTATCCACAGGGCAACGGATTGGCGGAATCTACCAACAAGACTCTGTTAAGGGTGCTAAGAAAGCTCATGGAGGATAACAAAAGAACTTGGCACCTCCTTCTAGACCGAGCCTTGTGGGCCGATCGAATTTCTATCAAGAAGTCAATCAAGACATCACCTTACGCCCTGGTGTATGGCAAGGAGGCCATCCTACCTACTCATGTAGAGATCCCTGCATTGCAGCTGTTAGACGAGGAAGAGGAAATTAATCCTATGGAAAATAGGCTGGCTCAGCTTCTGCAGCTAGAGGAAGATCGCGAGAAGGCTTACCAGAGCTTCGCTAAGCATGCTCAGATCACCCGAGACTGGTTTAAGAAGAAGTCCTCCGATCGCACTTTCAAAGTGGGAGATCTAGTATGGAAGTGGGATTCTTGGAAGGCCAAGCCTAGGAATCATGACAAATTGGATGCTTTCTGGGATGGACCGTTCGAAATTGTGAAGGTAAACTCAGCCAATTCTTTCATCCTCAAGGATGCAGATGGCCAGGTATTGCCGATTTCTATCAATGGTCTTCATTTGAAGACTTTTCATCACTAAATATGTAGCAAAAAAAAAAAATGTTCAAATTTTACTTTTGTATGTAGTTTTTCATTCCTGTATATATACCCTGCTTCAAGATCTCCGAGAGGTTAAGAGTCACAGCGACAAACTCCAGCTTCGCCAAGCCTAGCCGGAATCTCCTTCGAGAAGTTTTGGTGTGAAGCAACTGATGCGAGATGCTTCACAGCGAAGCACTTTGGCTTCGAAAAGGTCCTCGGAAAACTGAAGGAGTCATCAAAAGAAACGGAGGCATAAGAAATGCTTCGCAAAAGAAGTATGAGCGAAGCAGTTTTCGAAGGAAGTCTAGCGAAGCATTTTTCAAAGAAAACGAGCTTCGGGGGGCTAGCCTTCCGTGAAGCAAAGTAGTGACGCAGTGAGGGAGAACTACTTCGGGCCCGAAGCATAGAAAATCTACCCACACCGGAGGTTCGCCGTGAAGCAGCTTTAGCACCGGTTTCACTTCGCCAACCCAATGGCACGCGAGACAAGAAGCATTTAAAACGTGTCTTGGGGGACGCATCGACGACAACCTAGGGGAATGTTCGGGGCAAATGATTTTAATGTCAAGGTGGCGGAGCACATCCCGAGAGAATTCCATTGTGAGAAAAGTTCGCGCCCGGGTACGAGGTGGCAGAAGGTTAAGTTCTCGATGTAGGGGAAATCATCGAACCACATGGGCCCGCGTACCACGCCGTCGTAGAGCCAATCAAAAGGCACGGCAACCTTCCCAGTTCGAGTGTAAATTTAATTATGGTAGGTGCCATAAATTAAGGTAGTTGCCTTTTAAGGCTATAAAACGCGAGGCTTAGTGGTGAGAGGGGTGTTCGCCAACTGTTAATGCAAAGATTGAGAGCTGTCGTGATAGCCTGCATTCCTCTGCCCTTTGCATCGAAGTCCTTCGCGTCGGAGTCTTCTGCATCGTGAACTCTACTGCCATGAATATTCACAATGGGAAAGAAGAACTCTAAGGAGAAGGGGAAGGAGCCTGAGGTAGCAGCCCCGAAGAAGGGTAAGGAAGAGAAAAAACATACACCTAAGAAGATCAATCTCAACCCCCACCCAAAAAAGCAGCCGGTGGAAGGAGAGGATTCTGAAGAGGAACAACTTGAAGAACCACCAATTGATGGGTGGGAGAAAATTTGGGACACTGAACTCTCGAAGAGTGTGGCCGAGCTCCGACACACTATCGAGTTTATGACAAGCAGACTTTCCCCGGAGAGCAAGAGGGCTGCCGCGTACTATTCTCAAATTTACTGGTATCTGACCCCGCCCGCTCACCATTGTCCCGAGTTAATCTGTGCCATCGTGCAGAACTACCAGCCCTCCTCCAGACAAGTGTTGGACGCCATGGGCCATAAGTTGTTTTCAATTTTAAAAGAAGATGTGCAAGCAGCCTTCGCGCCGTAGTAGGGGCCGCCCAAGGGCTATTCGGTTCGCAATGTCATCCTGAGCGAACAAATGGAGAGGTTCACTACCTCCACCTACATTTTGAAATTTCTTAGAGAGAACCTCAAGAATGGGCTCCCTTCAGGCAAGCTGCCCTAGATGCCCCTCCCCCTGACAGATTTCAAGAGCATGGACATCTTCTCCATCATTGCATGGGTGGCGGGCCTGTCAACCGATGCTTCGGTGCACCCCTGGCAGGTGTCTTTGGCCGAATGTATTTCGAGAGGGGAATTCTATGCCCCTGATGCTTCAAGGCCGAACACCAACCCAGTCTTCTTCGATTGGGCAGAATGGGTGGCCCGAACCTTGCACACACGGCTTACCAGCATGAAGAATTCTGGGACGGGCCAGTACTTCGCACCCTGCTCTTTCCTTGTTTGGTTATTTTTCTACCATGTACATAAGAATTTTCCCCATATTGCCATTTCTTCGAGCGGCAAGGATGGAAATCCTCTGCCTGTGTACCAGTGGACTCCCCTCCTATTGAGGGCGGAGTCTTATTATTCTTTTAATCAACAATTCTTGGGACTCGCTATGCATTTGTTGAAGGGTTCTTGCCCTCGGGTGCCCCTCAGTTTGAGAGACAGAGTGGTAATGGAGAAGAAGGGAGACATCTTTCAATTGACACAAGGACTTGTGATTCGCCTATTCGGCTTCACAGGGAAGCCCTTCCTACTGCCTGTCTACCCCTTCGAGTACCAGTTCGCATTAGAGGTCGCTCGGTAGAGCGACGCAACGAATGTCGTCTATGGCCACGGTCGGAAATGGGCGCACACCTGCGACTTCCCCTTCAAAATGGGGGTAATAGAGGTGTTTGCCCTAAAGCAACATGTTTTCCTGGAGGAGAAGCTTGCCAGCTTTGGTCTGCTCTAGATTCCTCAGAGGTGGCTCTACGATCCCTTGGGAGTGATGAGGGACCACCTCAGATTCAAGAATTTTCATGTCTGCCCCCACCCAAAAATCGTGGAGCAAAGAAATAATCCCAATGGGAAGGATCTGGAGTGGCATTTAGAAAGGATGAAGACCTTGCCTCCCTGGCATGAGTTCTACCCTATGGAAGTTGAGTTTGATCCTGTTCAACATCCTTTCCCAACCCCAGACTCCACTTTTTGGAGGAAGATGAAGGACGATCTAAGGGAGGAATTGAAATATTGGGGCATAGAACAACTAAAAGAATGGTGGAAAATGAGAGTTCATCGACAAAAGATGAAATCATATGGACTCTTGGAGATGGATAAGGACTTCGCGGTTGTTTACGAAGCCAATGCTGGGACTTGGAAGCCCACCTCCTTCATCGACTTCATTCCCCCAAGTGTCCCAGGTTCGGGCGAAAGCCCAAGGAGAGATGATGATGCTTCAGAAGAAGAAGAAGAGGAGGAGGCAGAAGCTGCACTCGACACAAGTGCCATGGGGTCGGCGCAATCATCAGAGAAAAAGAAGAGAAAGAGGCAGGAGCAAGCTCAAGTGCCTCCGACCGACCCGAAGCGACCCCGCACGAAACTCCCAAGTGTCTCTGCCAGACAACCTGCGACCGGCCCAGCCGAAGCAAATATCGAAGGGACGGCGTCACCAAGAGCCGAAGCAACCCCGGACATGGATGTCATCGATGTGGAGGAACTCCTCCAACAAGAAGGGGTCCCCGAAGAAGAAGTCGTAGAGGTCGCAAGTACCGAAGTTCAGAAGGAGCAAGAGCCGGTCACACAGGAAGTCACTACTGCTGCTCTGCCAGGTGGGCACGAAGGTACGCACTCTCCACCCTTTGCCCTGGTTTCTCAAAGCATGTCCCCCACGGTCCCGGCCGTGAGTTCCCAGCAGTCTCTCTCTCCCCCGCAAGGTCAATCACCCTCTCACGTGTTGCCCCTTGCCACCTCGAGTCTGCCCCATGATCCCGTTAGCCCCACTCCATTCGAGTCATCTGGCCGGGACAAGTCTGTTGATACTACTTCGCCTGCCCACGCCACCATCCCCTTGGTTCTCAGTCAGGGCAAAGATAGTACCCCAACGTCGAACCTCGTTCCTTGTTCCCCTGTTACACACGACATCGTTCCTTTCATCGAAGCTCCCGTCACACCCATCGCCGAACCTACTGGTGAGGCATCCCCCATTCATTCCTTATATTTGTTCACCCCTTTGGCTGGAGATCCAGCCTCATTTGAATCAGAGTTGTCCATGATTAAAGAATGCCCTCTAGCCGAGAAGCTACTCCAGGCCCGGAAAAACACAGAAAAGATGCTGAAGGAGGCGAGGAAAAAGAGAGGGTGCTCTCTGGCCGAAGTAGAAAAATGTGCCATTTTTGACCTGAAGGGCGGAAAGCTGCATAAGGTGAAAAAGGTCCCCAAGGTCCAGAAACCTCTGGACGAGATGACTCCAGTGGATTACGATTATCAAGAGAAGACTAAGGACCTGGAGCACCTAAATGTAGATAATGAATCTGCATCCATGCATGTCAGAATTGAAACTTTTCGAGTGCATGCGAACATCGCCAATCAGCATAGATTTGAAGCAGAGAGTGCCAACATCAAGTTGGAAGAGGAGCTAGCCAGGATCCACTCCAAGCTGGAGGACTCAGAAAAGTAGTGTGAGCAGATGAAGAAGGAAGTAGTCGCCCTGAAACAACAAGTAAGACAACTGCAGAGTGCAACTAAAACCCAGAGCCAGATACAGGCCGAAGCTGATCTGAAGGCCAAAGAATTTGAAAGCAAAATCCTGGAGATGCAGCAACAGTTGTACGAGAAAGAAAGTCTGGAGTTGTTTGATAGGGGCCGAATAAAAGAAATTCGCTCACACTTGCTCAAGAACTTCAAAGCTCGGGCCTCCAGTGCCCTATCAATTTTGACCTACATTACCGAAGCCCAGTATGCCGCTGCTCAGGAGGGGCCAATCATAGATGAGGTCATCCAAAAAATCAGAAGGTGACTCAAACTGGCTTTCGAGGTCCAAAGTGTCAAATATCAAGACCTGCAGTTCGTCGCGATGAGCCGAACCGCCAGAGATTGGTCTACAGCTCAAGCCACGGTCCGTGCTTTCTTCTCCAAGGTGAGGAAGGCACAGAAGGCGAAGGACCTCCTGGATGTATTCGAACAAGAGCAGCGTACATCACTGGGCTATTTCCAAGACCTCTCTTCATTAGGTTTCCCGAGTTTCACGAATGAGGATGGGAACCTGTTGACCAAGGAAGAGCTCAAGCCGGCTTGGCTACATTTTGAGAGCGATGTCTCAGAGATAGATGGCTGGGAAGAGCCAATTACAGAAGGACAAGTCACAGATTTTATTCTGAGACATTGCAAGATCATGGCCTGCCTCAACGATCTAAGCACAAGAGCCAAACATGCCGACATAGGGCAAATAGATCGGTTCCATGTTTTGGTAAAAGCGCTACAAGACCGAGAGCCTTTCTCGAAAGGCGCCTAGGCTCATGTTCGCCGAACCATGGAACGCATCCGCGATCGCCTTCTCCCATCGCCGCAACAGGAAGCCTCGCCAGAGGAGGAAGAAGAAGAAGGAGAGGCAGAAGAAGAAGAAGAAGAAGTCATGGAAGCACCCCCAGAAGGAGAAAAAGGAGAAGGGTCTGGAGGTAACTCTGGCCCAACGGATCAAAGCTGAGGGTTCTTCCACCGAGACGAGCTCGTTGCCCCGTGAGCCGCCAAGAATGTTGACAATTTTGTCACATTGCATAGAGGGGTAGAAAAAATCAAAAAACTTTGTAAAGTGTTTCCTTTTGTAAAGTATTTCTTTTTGTTGTTTTTGAAAATATTTGTAAGTTGCAGCAATTTTGGCTTTCATCGCCATCCCCCTTGTACATAGAATGAAGATGAAAGAGCTTCGCTACTGAGCAGGCTAAGGAAAAAGCTTCGCAAGAAAAGGAAGATAGCTTCGCCAAAAGAAAGAAGTAGGGGATGAAAAGAGCTTCGCACCCGAAGCATTTCCAGCAACTACTTCGGGAAAAGTTTTGCGAAGCGGCATTCGAGCAGTCCAAAAGAACAGCTTCATCGAAGAAGGAAAGTCTAGATCATGGTCCGAGTTTGCTAAGGCGAGAAAACTACTTCGGACCCGAAGCATTTCAAGCAGTCGCTTCGGGCGAAAATCTTGCGAAGCAGAAGTTGAAAGAGCGCAAACATTGAAAAGTACTTCGCCAAAAAACCGCCGAAGCACCCACTTCGGGCCTCCCCACCAGTGAACCATTTCTACTTCGCCGAAAGTTGTCATGAAGCATCTGCTTCGGCTAGCTTTCGTGCGAAGCACTTTCACCCGAAGCGGTAGCGGCCGTAAAGAACGAAACATTTTTCGAAGGCAAGAATGCGCTTCGGCCAAAAAACCCCCGAACCACAGTTTTGAGGGAGGATCACGATGAAGCATTTTGAAGACTCACCAGTGAAGCATCCACTTCGGGCGGAGAACCTCAGCGAAGCAGTTTCGACACGTCTCTCCAGTGAAGCAGCGAGAAATGAAGAGCCCACCTTGAGGAGGAATACCTGCTTCGGCACTCGGCACCCCCGAAGCTGTCTTGCGAAGTTCCACCATGCGAAGTGCAAACCAAGAAGGAAGATCTGCTTCGGCTCAAATCCATTGCGAAGCGGAGTTGCGAACGAAAATCTAGCGAAGCGCTTCAAGGGCACACACTCCAAGCCGGGTATTTTTTCGAGGCAATCAAGTGCCTCATAAATGCATTTTTACGTGCCCGGTAAACTCGTTGCTCATTTTTGGCAATTGGAAATGAGGTATCAGTTCCTAAAGGAGAGCCCGACGAGCATGGCGGCCACTCGAGCACTGCACCCAGAGGCCAAGGACGTTCAGGCGGCTCATTAATGCATGTTTCCCTAGCTGACCCGGTCGCAGCTGCTAGTTTTGGTAAAATATTTGAGAGCTCAGTCACGAGAGCTGCGAGGGCCGACTTCTTGGATTTTTGAGGATGTACTCCTCCATTTTGTGCATTGATGGCTCAGAGGGTCGGGTCCTCTATAAAAACCCAGGCATTGTAATGAAAAAAGAGGGGGAAACTTTCTGCTAAGAAAGTTGCTGTAACTTGAATCCCTGCGATTAATACTAAAGAGCTTTGAGCCTAATTTATTGATGAGTGTCGTTGAGTCTCATCATATAATCTCAATTATTTATCAATCCGGGGTGGTGTCCAAGGCTATCTACGATAGAAGGTTAGGGCAGAGTACAATTCAAACATTCATATTTCAAGCAATTATTGGTGAAGCAGATTTTGGTTTAGCCTTTTGGTGTCACACTAAACCTAGTCTGAAGAATGAAAATTGAAATAAAGTACAAGAATTGAAAACTAAATCTAAGTTTGCAAGAATTGAAATCTAACTACAATTGCATGAATTGAAATTGCTAAATTGAAATCCTAAGTTACTTTTGTAGAATTGAAATCTAGTTACTCTTGCATAATTGAAATTGCTAAATTGAAATCTAATCTACTTTTGCAGAATTGAAATCTAATCTACTTTTGTAGAATTGAAACTTATTCTAAAACACCTGTCAATGCCCTGCCACAAAAGGTCGTCAAGCTTACGCTACGAGGAATTGACAGCAAAATGAAATATGCTGAAAATGGAAAGTTGCTAAAATAGAATGCAGGGAAAACATAAAGGAAAATGCTTAATATAATTTGTCAACTGACATACACACAAATGCTGTACGTAAACATAATAGGAAACATAAATCACACAACACAAAATAAAAATAAGAAAATGAAATCTGGCAAGCAATCTATTAATTCTGCTATGACAAAATTATAGATTAAAACCTGCCATAAAATACCTCCTTATAGATCTGAAAGTGGGCCCATACTTCCTGATCTAGAAGGAGGTGAAAAGCACTCCTTAACTAATTAACACTCGGAACATAAAATGATAAAATACTGCACTTTTATTGATGACAAAACATGCTGAAAACTATTACAGAAAATTACTGTACGAGTCCTAATTACTTGCTACTAAAAACTCTCCTCTATTCTAATTCCTAAGCTGGCTCAACCAAGGAGGGAGCTGTGTTATTTATATAAATATTTATAATATATCCCATGCTCAAATTAGCCTATGTGCTATTTTACGATCATTTGCCAATAATTTTGGATTTGAAATAAATGCAAATACGGACAGTTTGTGTTGCGGTAGTAGTCATTGGCCCTTAGAAAGCATCTTCGATGGTGGGAGTATGCGGGAGGAGTCTAGAAATATCTCACACATATTTCTCCACTTCAGAATATGCCATTCCTATCTTGCAAACAACTTTCTATTATGCTGTAGTTTTTCTGGGTTTATCCTAGAAGAGGATCAAATTGATCTTTTCCATGCATGGTGGCTTTGGACGGCAAGGACAGGAAAATTAGATGGAAGATATTTTCCCTTAACTTTATCAACCTTCTTATCCCCTTTTCCACCGCCAAAATTTATTCAAGTCAAAAAGTACATTATGTTTTCATTCCGAAGATAAGTGGCTCATTTTGAAGATACTGCAATTCTCATTTCGAAGACATTGTGTTCATTCCAAAGATCTTTAGAATGACCAACTGTGTTGACTCCAAATGTTTTTGGATGCATTTCTAAGGTGGATTAGCCTTCAGGATCAGATTGCAATAGTATTCATTCTTCCGTGGATGTGAATTTCATGCCTTGCCATTCATTGGTAGCTTGCTGGAATTTACATGGTAAATTATTGCATTTTCCAGTTCTGCTGCACAGTTGTAGAATATTGGCATTTCTTGCAAATTCAATCAAATTAGAACATGGAAAACTTATTAAAATATCAACATGAAGGAGTACATCAAGCTGCTACTAAATTTATACACTTCATTCACCAAGTAACCATGCTGAAATAGTGCAACAGTGCTGCACAATTGCCCCTGCTCTGTTATACCTTGTTGCTGCCTATTTAGACCATGTGGAAATGCTTCTAAATAGGTCAGATGTCTTTTGTAGTCCTTCTGAACTCATTCCATCCATATCCTCATGCTTTGCTTGACAACTTCAAGGTGTTCCTATAAAGTGACAGCTTGCTGATTTTTATATGGCTGTTTTTTCCAGATTTTTAGATTTATGACAGTCCTAAACTTTTGTCTTCAATGTGGATTTGAAACAAGTTGAAGGGCAGGAAAACATTCAAAAACCATTGAGAATTTAATGTATATCAGCATGCCACATTTGGTTAATTGAAATGCATGTTATTACTTGCTACTTAATCACGCAAAATCAGTCATAAAATGCTGAAAATAGTCAAAAACAGAGATATAGTATTCCTAACATAAAATCATGCAAACACTTAACAAATAGTATATTCTAGTCAACTATTTGGCAATTAACTTATCATATGGTAGTCAAACATTGTGCAATAATGAGTCAAACATTGTGCAATAATGAGGCATTTTTGGGCCTCATCATTTCTCTTTTGTATGCTGCCTTCTGTGTTTATTTCTTTCCTATTTCTTCATTTGCATACTGTAATTCTGCATTCTGGACTTAGGTGTGCGATTGGGGACGGACCCCTAAAATTTTCTTGAAGGATACATATGATGAGGCCTGGATAAGCCTCATTTATAGCATGTTTTAAATAGTTAAAACTGCCTAAAACTCTTGTGAATTATCTTATATGCTAGTTAAGTTGATTTAATATGTTGTGTATTAACTGTTTGCATGATTGAAGTGTTAAGGACATTATATTCTGATTTTTAACAGTTCTTGTATAGTTTTATGTTATCTTGTCATGCTTAGGTTGACAACAACACTTCACTAGTCTTATTTTGATGATCATTAAGCATTAGTTTCTCTAAATTCAGAAAATAGTACAAAGACTTATTATTGTGCAACAAAAAACTGGTTTTTCCATATAAATTCCAGCCAGCTGCCAATGAATGGCAAGGCATGAAATTCACATCCAAGGAAGAATGAAGACTATTGCAATCTGATCCTGAGGGCTAATCCACCTGAGAAATGCAGCCAAAACCATTTGGAGTCAACACAGTTGGTCATTCTAAAGATCTTCGAAATGAACACAGTGTCTTCGGAATGAACACAGTGTCTTCGAAATGAACACAATGTCTTCGAAATGAACACAGTTTCTTCGAAATGAGAATAGAAAGCACTTTTTGACTTGTTGAATGAATTTTGGTGGTGGAAAAGGGGATAAGAAGGTTGAGAAAGTTAAGGGAAAATATCTCCCATCTAACTTTGTCGTCCTTGCCATCCAAAGCCACCATTTATGGAAAAGATCAAATTGATCCTCTTCTAGGATAAACCCAAGAAATTCTACAGGATATCAGGAACAACATATTTTCTATTTGTAATTAGATTTTAGGCATCTATAAAAGATAGCTCCCATCCAGGTTGAGCTATTAGATAGAGGAGATAGAAAATAAATAGGGAGATAATAGAATAGTGATTTCAGACCTGTAACAGATTTCAACAGAATTGTAATTATGTTTTGAAGCAATAAAAGTGCAGTTTCATTCCATTTATTTTGTTATGTCTGAGTGTGAGTAAGACTTAAAGAAGAATTCAAACCTTCTTCTGAGAAAGGAGGCTGGCCACTTCCAGACCTAGGAGGAGGACTGACAGACAGGTTTTATTCTGATTTTGCTGCAGCAGAATAAGTTGTGAACTTGTCATTTTCATTCTTTTGCACAACTAACATTCCTAGTTGTTTAATTCTTGTTCATAATGTTTTTGTGATATGATTAGTGGTAGATCTAGTTATTCTTTTCATTCCCAACAACTTTCCAATTCACTGCAAATTTCCATTTCTAGCAATTTACAAGTTTTCTGTAATTTCCCTGCATTCTTGTTTTTGCTGTCAAAACCCTACACAGAAGATTGATGACCTTCTGTTACAGAGCATTGACAGGATCTAGTTTTTATGCTTCATTTCAATTATTGCAAGATTAAATAGACTTTCAATTCTGCAACTATAACTAGAGTTTCAATTCTGCAATTTAATTAGATTTCATTCTTGCAACTGTAACTAGGGTTTCATTTCTACAATTAGCAATTAGTTTTCATTCTTGCAAATAGATTAAAGTTCAATTTATGCAATTTAGGGGTAGAAGTGACACAAAACCCCCACACAATCAATTCCACCAATAAGACCTGCTGCTTCCAAATGAACTGAACTACAACCCTGCTTGAACTTTCTCTCGTAAATAGCCTTGGACACCACCCTGGATTGACAAATTCATTGAGAATTAATGATGTGCTTAATGACAGCCCATCATTTTGGCATCATTTTCAGGGAACACGGTGTTGTTAGAAGGTGAAAAGCAGTCCAATAATTATTAAATATGCTAAGTTGTGAATTTTAGAGTAAAATCTGAATGTAATGACTGGTATAAGTAATTGTTATTGGTAAATTGTATTTCAGTCCATTTAGGAAATAAGCAAGAAACCACAAGAAGAAAAATTTCACAAGAGGTTGAAATTATGTCAAAAATGTCTAAATTTTTTATTTCCAAAAATGTTGGAATTTTCAAAGAATCCCAATCATCCACTTCCAGCACTGCAAGATCCTTTGAGAAATCATTACAAGGAGGAAAATTAAGTAGTTCAACACCATTTTCTCTTGAAAAATCCATACAATCAGGAAAATTTGACAAGATTTATAATTGTTTTTGGGAACCTACAATGGAAGGCTCACAAGAGAATCAAGGTAGAGCCAACAATGTGCTCCACCCTAGTGCAACTAGTGCACCTGCCAGAACTTTTCAAAATCCCATCCAACTAGATCTTAATCAAAATGCTCCCATGAAGGTCATTTCACCTGCAGTATTACCAAATTTCAAGGGAATTACATCCGAAGATCCTGATATGTTTTTGTTTGAGTTTAAAATTGTATGTCAAGCTCATGATTACACTAATGACAATCAAAAGCTCAAACTATTTCCTTCCACTCTTAAAGAGTTAGCTCTACGATGGTTTATCACCTTAGCACCTGACTCAATTAGAACTTGGGATGAGATGGAAAACATATTCTTGGAGAGATACCAAGAATATTGTCAAGTCAAGAATCAAAATGATGAAATTCTTACAATGAAACAAGAGGAAAATGAAATCTTAGAAGATTATCTAGACAGATTTTCTTTTGTTCATAAGAGATGTGGAAGTGTTGAACCTGAAATTTGCAAAGTCATATTCTTAAGGGGACTACAAGATGAATCTAGGGATGCATTGGATATCTTGGGAAGAGGAGATACAAATGCACTTAAATTTCAAGAAATTATTAAACTCTGTAAAAATTACTCTCATTCAAGGCATAGAAAACACAGAATTGGTAATGAAAAACATGATTTGAAAGAATGCATGAAAGAGGCTGATATTTTAGTACATGATAGAACATTAGATGAAAAAAATGAATCTACTGAATCTTCAGCCATCTATTGTTCAGAATGTAAAAAGCAACACTCTCTTCATGATTGTCCTTTGAACAAAATATTTATACCTGCTACATGTAGCATTTGTCAATTAGGACACCCCACAGATCAATGTAGTTTATTGCCAGAACTTACAAGTGTCTTTGAAAAATAGTCTCAACCTATGAAAAAAATCAATTTTGTAGGACAAGGACAAGGGAATAATTTTCATAAATTTCCATATCAGAATGCTTCTCAATTTCTTGCACATTGGGGAAATAATCCTTGGTATATGCCATGGTCTGCTTCAGGTCCACTTCAACAATGTTGGAGTCAACCACCATGGGCATACTCCCAAGCATGGTCTCAACATGGATGGATGCAACAACAATGGAATCAACAACATCCACCATGGTTGCAGCCAAAATTACAGGGATATCAATGGGTACAACATCAAAATCTGTACAAAGGGCAGCAACATTGTCAAAAACAAAAATCAAATTTGTTGCCTAATTATATCCATAATTTCTATCATGGACAACAACAACAAAAATTAAAACAACCTCTATTTTCAACTCAACCTGTGGTCAGTCCAAATCATGTTAAACAGGTAACCCCTGTCTCTGTGGTTGAATCAAAAAATACAACCCTAATAAATGTTAGTGACTGTGTTAAAACTCAGTTGTGTTCAGGTGAACCACTACTTGAACCTATTCCACTTATCAATGTAGAAAGTGAAGTTAAAAAGAATGAACATGAAAACAAATCCACACTAAAACAACATCAAGAAGAACAAGATACCTCATCAAATAAAGTATCATATTTTGAACAATCTGAGATATCAAAAATAACATCTTCACAATCAGATTTGATAAAGGAATTAGAACATTTAACTATTACAATCCCTTTACCTCAAGTTGTACCAATCATTAATAGGATTGTTCAAGAAATGTGTTTTAGCAAACCAAGAAAAAAAAAAGTATATCCTAAAACCATACAAAAAGGTGGAAAATTAGTTAACTTGCTTTCAGGTAAACTTATTACACCTAAGTATGATTGTACAGAAAGCCCACAGTTTCTTAGAACACATAAGGAAAATGAAAAGAATACTTTAGTTTTGGCCTCCATTGTTGTAAATAAAAATGTAGAAGAGTTGGATTCCTCCAAAAAGTTTGTTTTTGCTGAAAATGTTCAAAACTCATATTTTAAAGATGAACTAATTATTGTTCAGCAATTACTACAGACCGATGAAAAACATAATTCTGAAAATTTATCACCCATTCCAGTACAAAACCATTTTCTTTATTTACCACATGGATGTCATTATTGTTTCTCATCTTTTCATTATCATTTATCAAAGTTAATTCTTTCAAGAATTGTTTTTGGTAAACATATACAGATTTTTCATTCTTTTCCACCATATCATTACTCTCTTAATTTATTAATGCATCATTCTCCAAGAACCAATTCAAATCATCCTGGTACAAAACAAACTGAAATACAACCAAAACAACCTTTGAACAACAATAGTTGGTTGACTAAAAACCAGGGAGCAAATTTGTTTGATATATTGGTGCAACATCCTAATGCTTTACTAACATTTTATGCATCTTTAGCAGTTGGCATTGAGTTGTTGCAGGTACAAAAAAACAAATTTTGCAGTTGAATGCATTTGATGAACTTTGGTTGGAAGCACTTCACCAAATAGAGTTCACTCAACAAAAATGGAAAATGTGGCATGATGATCACATTAAGAGCAAGCAAGGATGAACCAGGGGAGTTTGAGAATGAAGTTGTTCAACTTTCTTTAGTTGATGATTTAAGGAGGATATTAGTGGTGAATGGACATCTTTTACAGTTGTACCATAAACCACTAACAAAGGTGGAATTTGCTCGGTATTTCACATAGTTACATTTGACAGAAGAGGCTTCTTCTTCTGATGAAGATTCCAAATGATCATATCTTTGAATCTTAAAAGAAAAATAAAAAGAAAAAAATTAGAAAAAATAGAAAACAAAAAGATGAATAAATTTTGGCTGTGAATTTCTTCATGGGCATGATTTCAGGGAAGTCATGAATTCCTTCACGGGCACAATCAGAATCAAAAAGACAAAAAGAAAAAAAAAAAAAAGAAAAATGAATAGCTCAGCAGTGAAAACCTTTTTCTAAGGCGCTACTGAGTTGGTATGCATGAAAACCAGTTTTTGGCATGCATAACCTTGAAATTTCTGAGTCACCATTGTACAAATTCACCAACTGCACTTGTTTTTGAAGTGTTGTAGGAAGCCTCAATAGAATATCAATAGAAGCAGTCATCTTTCAAAACTTGCATTAACTTGTTTTAACCAGGTATATATGTTTCTTGCACTTTTCTCATTGTAAATATTTGATATATAGTATATGACAATTAACCATTAGTATAAAAGTGTTCATAAGAGTTGGCATAAACAAAACATGCTTGGAGAAAGAGAAAAATGTTGGTTTCTGCTATGTCTTCAGAATGACTGTTGTATCTTCAATAACCGTGGTATCTTCAGAATGAAGCCTTTGTCTTCGGAATGAAGGTTTGTCTTCGAAATGAAGGTTTGTCTTCGGAATGAAGGTTTGTCTTCGGAATGAAGGTGTGTCTTCGGAATGAAGGTTTATCTTCGAAATGAGGTTATCTTCGGATTAAATGCCCAGCTTAGTCTTCGAAATGAAGATTTGATAGTCTGTTTCCACGTGGCATCCAAGGAGGGAGAAAAAGACATAGTCAAAATTTTTTACTCCATGTGATCATTGACACATGTCAGCTGGCTTGCGGTTAGATTCATCTCATATTTTGCACCCATCGAGGAAGTACGAGAATCACAGGGAAAATAACCAACAAACATGCCACCACCATTCATTGCTAATAACCACTCATGTGGGAAAATTTGCATGCAGAATGGACGAGCTAAAAATAGTAAAGAAAATTTGATGGCAAGGATGTCCAATGATTGATGGCCAGGTGTTCAGAGCACAGAATAAGGAAGTGTGCCATATTTTCTTTTTGAAGACATATTTGCTAATGATTACAAGGAAAAGTAAAAAAAATTAAAAGTTCTTTCTGAAGAAGAACAAGAGCAAACCCTATAATTCTGTAGAAACCAGAAATCAGTGACCTAGCGGATGACTGTAGTAGAAGAGAGTAGTCTTCTCAACATCAGAATAGAGAAATGAAGTGAAAAATGAAAAAGGGCCAGCCTACAAGAACCCTTGGAATAACGTAACCACATGGGTTACCAGATTTTTCAACCTGTGAAGGGTAGTATGTAATTTTGTCAGGGCATCATTTCAAAATTTTAAACCACCTCAGGCATGGTAGGCAACAACCTAAATTTAGAGTGAATTTTCTAAGCATACCTGCACCGAGAACTACAGAGCATGGCAAAACATTATCAAGAGGAAAAAAGGAGCCCTCATCATCATGGTCTTATTAAACTGGTGTGCCAACATCATTTTAGGGGAAACCCTAGAAGCTTTAATAGGTTTTATTCTACCCTGACTAATGTAGTTTTTGAAGAAGAAGATGAAGGAGAAGAGGATACAGATGTTGCTATAAAAAAATATGCTACTGAGGAAGAAGAAAAGGCTAAAAAAAAAATGCTATTGCAGAGAAGGAAACACACCAAGCAAAAGCAACAAAGCATTTTTCTCTAGAACCATCAACCTCACAGACTAAGAAGAGAAGGGCTGAAATTGACAGCAAAAAAATAAAATAGAAGAGGGTTCATTTTTCTAAAGATGTTATTTATCTGTCAGAATAGGAGAGTGAAGTTCCCAGTGAAGAGCCGAAGCTATCCCTACAGCCCCTGTTACCACAAGAAAATAGGGCAAGAAGAGAAAATATACATTAAGGACTAGGAGGTCTGCAAGACTCCAACAAAAAGAGATAAAAGAACAAATGATTGAAGAGAAGACCAGACAGGATAGCCCTGATGTCATAGAAGTGCAACAAGCCACTGAGAATTTGGATGTAATCATAGATAATTTCATGGAACCTCCTGTACAGGAGTAGGGGTCTGAAGCAGAGGATGAGATCATTGTTGAGCAGCAAACTACAGTTGATTTGTCAGTATTAGGTTCTGAGTCGAATGAAGAAGAGGAGGTGGACATCACAAAACAACTGAGAGCAGCCAAGAGTGTTATAAAAATACAAATGAGATGGATTGAGGAAAGAAAATATGTTATTGAAAAACATGAAAAGAAAATTAGAGAATTATAGCAGAAAGTGGAGAAACTAAAAAGTAGGTTGTCACAAGTTGACGAACAATCAACTACATCAGATAAAGAGGAGGATTTGGTTCAGTTACTACTTGGATTATCTAGGGAAGATGAAGACACAGGTGCTCATTCTGAAGTAGTGCCCCTCCACTTTGAAGTAGTGCCCTTCCATTCTGAGGCATTGCCTTCTCAATCCAGAGAAATACCTTTATGCAACATCATTGGGTAGGTCTCAGATTCAGGCCTCCAACCATCATTACTCTGGTTCCCTCCTATTTTGAAGAGGATTCCCAACCAGATGATCAGTTTGAAGAATGACTCAGAAACCTTCATGAGAAATTACACAGGCACTAAATTGTTCTATGAAACATGGAATATGAGTATGGACATTTGTGACTCCATAGCCCATTGCAATGCATGAGGGCATGCATTAATATAAGTTGGGGGGAATGATGAGGCCTGGATAAGCCTCATTTATAGCATGTTTTAAATAGTTAAAACTGCCTAAAACTCTTGTGAATTATCTTATATGCTAGTTAAGTTGATTTAATATGTTGTGTATTAACTGTTTGCATGATTGAAGTGTTAAGGACATTATATTCTGATTTTTAATAGTTCTTGTATAGTTTTATGTTATCTTGTCATGCTTAGGTTGACAACAACACTTCACTAGTCTTATTTTGATGATCATTAAGCATTAGTTTCTCTAAATTTAGAAAATAGTACAAAGACTTATTACTGTGCAGCAGAAAACTGGTTTTTCCATATAAATTCTAGCCAGCTGCCAATGAATGGCAAGGCATGAAATTCACATCCAAGGAAGAATGAAGACTATTGCAATCTGATCCTGAGGGCTAATCCACCTGAGAAATGCAGCCAAAACCATTTGGAGTCAACACAGTTGGTCATTCTAAAGATCTTCGAAATGAACACAGTGTCTTCGGAATGAACACAATGTCTTCGAAATGAACACAGTTTCTTCGAAATGAGAATAGAAAGCACTTTTTGACTTGTTGAATGAATTTTGGTGATGGAAAAGGGGATAAGAAGGTTGAGAAAGTTAAGGGAAAATATCTCCCATCTAACTTTGTCGTCCTTGCCATCCAAAGCCACCATTTATGGAAAAGATCAAATTGATCCTCTTCTAGGATAAACCCAAGAAATTCTATAGGATATCAAGAACAACATATTTTCTGTTTGTAATTAGATTTTAGGCATCTATAAAAGATAGCTCCCATCCAGGTTGAGCTATTAGATAGAGGAGATAGAAAATAAATAGGGAGATAATAGAATAGTGATTTCAGACCTATAACAGATTTCAACAGAATTGTAATTATGTTTCTGAAGCAATAAAAGTGCAGTTTCATTCCATTTATTTTGTTATGTCTGAGTGTGAGTAAGACTTAAAGAAGAATTCAAACCTTCTTCTGAGAAAGGAGGCTGGCCACTTCCAGACCTAGGAGGAGGACTGAACAGGTTTTATTTTGATTTTGCATACAGAATAAGTTGTGAACTTGTCATTTTCATTCTTTTGCACAACTAACATTCCTAGTTGTTTAATTCTTGTTCATAATGTTTTTGTGATATGATTAGTGGTAGATCTGGTTATTCTTTTCATTCCCAACAACTTTCCAATTCACTGCAAATTTCCATTTCCAGCAATTTACAAGTTTTCTGTAATTTCCTTGCATTCTTGTTTTTGCTGTCAAAACCCTGCATAGAAGATTGATGACCTTCTGTTACAGAGCATTGATAGGATCTAGTTTTTATGCTTCATTTCAATTATTGCAAGATTAAATAGACTTTCAATTCTGCAACTATAACTAGAGTTTCAATTCTGCAATTTAATTAGATTTCATTCTTGCAACTGTAACTAGGGTTTCATTTCTGCAATTAGCAATTAGTTTTCATTCTTGCAAATAGATTAAAGTTCAATTTATGCAATTTAGGGGTAGAAGTGACACAAAACCCCCACACAATCAATTCCACCAATAAGACCTGCTGCTTCCAAATGAACTGAACTACAACCCTGCTTGAACTTTCTCTCGTAAATAGCCTTGGACACCACCCTGGATTGACAAATTCATTGAGAATTAATGATGTGCTTAACGACAGCCCATCAACATAGGAGAGGAAAACGTTGTATTAGTTTTCTTGTATGCCGCCTGTGGATCGTGTTTTTGTTATATTTAATTTGTCCTAATCGCTGTAACTCTGAACTCTGAATTTCGATGAAAGGGAAGGGTAATACTGGAACTCGTCCAGAGGATACATAGGAAGGCTAATATCGTGTTCTTTTTATTTTATTCTTGGTGGTTCTTCCTGCTGTTTCAGGCTATTGGCCAGCAATCATGCTTCTAGTTCTTTCCCACTTTAAATTATTGACATTTCTTCCCTTCCCCTTTTATTTCTTTATTGCACCCTTACTATTTTATCTCTTTCCTGCACCCTTATCTTAAACACCGAAGTAGTTTAGTATAGGAGCCAGCATTTCTTTGAATATTGGCACGAGGGGCATCTCTTCCCTTCGGCCTTTCAATGTTGGTCCAGGTCTAGGGTGCGTACACTTTCCCAAATCCTTTCCTGGGCAGATTTGATGACCAATAATTCCCACATTTCTTCTCTGGGATATGCAAAGGGGTATTGAAGTACCAACTAGAATCCAGGGGATGTCGCTGAAAGCTTCTCTCATCTAGGTGAGGTTGTTCCATAGGGTTGATCTACCCTACAAATGTTAGGGACGTACACATTCATCATAATCCAGGAGTGTTGGGTGTTAGAGTTGTGGAAGTAGATGTTGGATAGGTGTCCACCTAAAATGACCCTCCCTTCCACCTTGAATGGGTCCCAGAGATAGAGGAGTTTTCCTGGGGTACCAAAAGCAGGTGTAAATGCAAACTCACATTTTCTCCAAATAACCTTGGTAATTTTGGATGACCAGTGCTCGTCTAATTTGATTTCTTAAATTAAAAATAGTGGGATTTGAATCCTTCCACATAGCAGTAGCCAATATTTGTTTGGATGCCCCATTTAACCCTCTTGCATTCCAAGAGAGGATTCTCATTTGGAACTTTTGGAGGGTTTCTTTCCCCCTTTGCATTACTACGTAGGGGGTTTGGATCTCTTATTTTCTTCCCTATTGGGCATTCCCAGTTCTTGGAATAGGGTTCTTTGGGTACCATTGGCTATGTCTTTTTTCGTGTCTTTGCTTCTCAGGTCAGCACTAGAGGGCCTACCCTTTTTCCTGTCACCTCCCACATCTATTTGGGATTTTTTGAAGCTTCGGGTTTGTTTTAGGCTCCATGCTTCTAGGGATTCATGGGAGGATTCACCACTGTTAACCTCAACATCGTGGAATTCATATGGGGAGTGTGGTGACCCAATCCCATTAGGTGGGTGATATCTAGACTGGGGTTTGGGATACTGGGGGGTTTTGGAAGGATATCTCTAGGACTTGAGGCTGGTATCAAGCAAGGAAGCAGGGCACAGGGGTGGGGATGGGAGATAGGTTTTCTAGGGGAGATTTGCCTTAGGGCAATGTTGGTTCATTTGATTTGGAATAGGTATTTCCTCGCAAAGGATCTCCTCATCATATATTTTATCATTAAGACCAGAATTACCAAGTAAATTGAACTTGTTAGAGGAGGTAAGTAGACTACTTGCCTTACTCATATCACCAACTAGAGGAGATAGGGCCTGTTGCTTATCTTTGTGGTTCTGGCTTTGTTCTGCTTTGGTTTTCATCTTCTAGGTTTCTCCGTGGGTCGAGAAAGTCAAAATCTGAGATTCATTCTACACGTTTTTGCGAGTTGGGCACTAGGTAGGGAGATACCCCTATGAGTGGCACTCGATGTAGAATATGGGTTTATTTTTATACTCCAACAGTTGGCTTCAATGGTAAGACCCATAAATTAGATTAATGTGGTCTAAGAGTTGGGTTTACAAATTGACATTAATGCATATGTGGGCCTGCATCAACCGTGATTGGGTGCGACTTGTCAAGTCGATAGTAACTAGTTCCCCAATAGCTCAGGCTATCCCTTGCAGCACATCCTTGTGAAAGAAGTATGGGTGTAGATTTGGGATCCAAAACCAAATGGGAGTGTAGTTGATGCTCTAAGATTCTGGTTTGAAGTCCGTTATCCACTTGTAGAGGAAGAGGTTTCTTCTTCCGAAGAACCATGGGCTCCCTGATAAAATACAATATGCATCTTCCTGCGTATTGAGGCATATCATGAATAACCCTCTGGACATAGCTAACAGTTCTAGGTAGCCCCTGGTTTTCCACTTTATCGCCACCCAGTGATAGAGTGAATCCATATCGGGTCTCCCTCCTACAAATTTCCCATAAGTGAAAGGAATCGAGGGTAGCGTAGTCTTCCATTACTTCCTATGGATATAAAACATCATAGCCCTGGTTGATGAAGGTGCTTGGTGCCACAGGCAAGGGTTTAAGTTTTTCCTTTAGCACTTCTACAAATGTTACTGAGCTGGTTTTACTATCACCTATCTCTATTTAATCGGGGGGGTCTTTCTCCATGAGCTTTGTTCCCGTATCCCGTCATCTTTGAAAAACTTTTACCTGTTGTTTCACTCCCTGTATCTTGGTCGGTGCATCCATCGTTGGGACTATTAGCGCATGCTTGCAAACTAATTCATAGGACCTTACTTCCTCCTTTCTGCTTCTTGCTTGCTACATAATTAAATTTTGGATATTCGCTCACCATCCAAAAATTTAACTTCATCAAATTTAGTTAATTATGGATTGTCAAGGAAAAGGCTACATTCCAATGTCCTTTCCTAGAACATATCAAAGTGAAACATTTTAGAACAATGCATTTGCTTTATTTTAAACCACAGAAAGCAATATTAATGGGTACTAGATTAATAAAATTATTTAATATAAGTTAGATGCTAACAAATAAAGAAAAAAATTGGTCTCTAGTAAGGTGATGTCAAGTGGGGAAAGAAATGATAATCTAGCTCTCATTAAAACAATACATATGTCTAATGAGATGAAAGCTCAACTTGCAGAACCTCTAGTGAATTATGAGTCCACAATAAATAATCAAATGTTAAGTTGATAGCTTATGCATAGTTGGAGATTGGAATCATTTATTAGTCTAGTCATGGGATCTTCCAAGGAACATTGCTATAAGGAAAGAACAAAAAGTTAAAAGTGCATGTGTAATATATTTCTACTAGAAATCTAGCTTTTGCACTTTAATTTATACTCTAAGTATGGTTGATGCAATAGTTCTATCCACACCAATATTGGTTCAACATATTTTCAAGAATTTGTAGATAATTTAGTTGTATATACAAATTCTTGTGTATGGCCCCCTCACTTAGGAATCACTACCATAATGAGGATAGATGATAGAAACCTTCAATCATAACAAATATGAAGGGAATAGACAATGGGTAAAGGTCTATTCCATTGTAGCAAAGTGGTTTCAAAGTGAATACTTAGTTAATAATTTTGATATGCTTACTCCAATTGCTTGCTCAAGTATACAATAAACATCTATTCCTAGAATTGAAGTTAATATGCCAAATAAATCTCCTACGAAAAATATAATTGATTCAATTAGCTTCTCCAATCAAGAGATGAGTTTATTTGATAATGAAGATACTCCTATTTATGGGAGCATTACAAGCAAAATTATTGCATTAGTAGTTTCTCCATTATATAGAGTTATCTTATCACATTTGGTATGGGAAATATCAAGTTCAAACAATAGGGGAATAAAGGATTTGAGACTAGAATATTGCATATATTTTAGATGAAGTTGGATTTAAACATAGGAATTTACCACATGTGTAATTTATCCATGTAACACTTTCTTCCATGTCCAACTTGTAGGATTAGTGCAAAATGAGAGAGAGAGATATTATATTGCTTCAATTTTAAAATTATAGATCAATGATTAAATAATGGTTAAATTGAAAATCTGATAGTTAATTCAATAATAATATTATTAAAATTTTATAATAATAATAAGTTGGATAATGCTTTAGGATTCAGATAGAATAATATCCTCTCCAAGGTAGCATTAAAAAATTGTTATATAAAGAAGTGATATTGTCATTGTAATAAGCATCATTCAAATCAACTATTCTCTTGTAATTTTCTTTGCTTATGAAGATACCTCTCATCTTGGGAGATCTTGTGGAGCTATTTCTTCCTTAAGGAATATTATTTGTCTTGTCCTACCTTAGGGGTATTATCTATCTCTATCTCATTGTATGGATTATCATTGTGAAATATTATTTATGGATGAATGATTTGATATTTATGTATAATTGTAAATAATTTATATTAATGAGAATAAATTTTTATAACATATACTACATACATTATCCCATAGAAAATAATTTAAAACTTTTAATTTTTAAAAACAAAATTATATACAAGTGTCCCATTTAAAAATATATATTTAGAATACTAAGATAAAGACAATGAAAATATTAACAAGTATAATTTAGTGGCATTTTCTTCCATAGAGATAGTTGGAGGAGTTTGTTTATTTTTATGGTTTACCAAAAAGATGAACAATGTAATAGATGGTGGTTTAGTTTTGTAATGTATGAATTTTATTTTGAATTTAGGCATCAGATAAAATTTGGACACATTTAAAAAATATTTATTATTATTATTTTAATGTTGGGATGTGATGTTCAAATAATTAGTATATGAGCTTCAACATATGCTTCAAGAGTGCTATTTGTCTATTTTTGGAAGAATGTGTGAGTTGGTTTAGAATCTATCAATAGATAGTGGATACAAAGTGAAGTTGGGATATGAGGATTTAGAGCAATTGAAAATTTATTCTTCAAAAAAATTCCCTTTGAAGAATGTTTGGTCACTGGAGGCTCTTCTTAAGACCTAAACATTTCTTTGGATAGCAGTCCAAAGTAAGATTCTTCTAGGAGAGACTCTACAAAAAAAATATATCATGGACCTTTTAGATTTGCCTTGTGTGAGAAGGATTTATAAACATCAAACTATTTGCTTCATTAACCATTTTCTCACAACTTACGATTGTTTTTTAAAAAATATGAGAATATATTGGGTAGCTCCATCAACATTGAAAGAGGATGAAATATTGAACTAGTTATTTTAGAGCTAAAACATTATATGTGACGATTGATCCTATTCCTATTTGTTGAAATTTTTAGCTTGAAAGGAATTATAGAATTTTAAAAAATAATTTTAAAATCATGCCCAAGTTTGGGACCATACAATTGCATCTATTATAGAATTTTTACAGATGTAGTGCTCATCATGGGAAAGTGTAGTAAATGAGGTGCTACCCATATGGTTATGGGATTTTAATATACATGGAAGTTCATATACAACAATGGTATTAAAATAAATGACTTGCTTCAATCTATGGTAAAATAGAAATTTCCAAAAATTGGGTTGATCAAAATTAGTTTTGATTGTGCTTCTAAAGAAAATCCTAGAAAAATTTGTGGAGGTGTTGTTTTTAGAAATAATTAAGGCAAAATTCTCCTCACTTAGAATCATATGGAACTTCAACTAAAAACTATGTAGAGGCTAGGGAACTTCTTATAGATATTAAAATTATAATTTTAAAGAATGAAAATGTATTTCAATTGAGGGGGACTCACAAATTATCATTAATGATATCAACTAAAATAGATGTGGAGACTAAATTAATAATAATATTATTGTTCAGATCCATAAACTATTATTATAAGCAACCTCTTGGAAATATGAGCATATCTATAGAGAAGAAAATTAGATAATATTTGTCTTGGCGAAATTCAAATTTTAGAAGGCAAACAATTGAGTGAGGTTCTATCTCTTAATGAAAAATATGTCAAGGAGTTGATTGCAAAAATACAACACTTTGAGGAAGATGAAAAATATATTTGATAAAAGGGAAAGTTGGATATGGAAAACTATATTTGATAAAAGGGAATGTTGGATATGGTTTAGTTGATGTATAACAAACATATTTTTTTTATAATTTGATAGAAGTGGCCCGCAATAGAAGCCACACACATAAATTGGATGGGATGTGACATATATCAAACAAATTGCTCTATGTGTAAAATTAATTATTTTGGGAAGTAATTATACGTTTAATGATTATAATTAGATAATTTTGAATAATATATTTTATCAATTATAATAATGAAATTGATTGACTTACAATTTATTGCAAGTTTTGATAGGTCACCCTAACATGCTAGTCCTCACACGCTAGTAAAGAAGGTGAATATATGGAAGAAGCAACCAACAACGAGGAGTCTCACACACCATATAAAAAATTACATGAAAAATGATAATGGATGCATGGTTGTGTGTATATGCATTGAATAATGATTGCAGTAATGAAGTGCATAATCTTAATTTTGATAATTTTAATATGACCAGAAATTAGAATGCATAGGGTAGTTATATGAATAAATAATGTTCTTATACATTCTTGTTTTCTAAACTTTGACCTTCTTGAATAAAATACATTGATATTAATTCATACCTTGCTTTATTTTTTTAATAAAAATGAGGAAGTGTTTTGTGTGCCTTATAGAAATATTGCACTTGACCACCACATATGTGTTGTCTCCCTATATCATGAACCTTTTCTTTTACATTTGGAAGTTGGAAAGTTTTTAGTGAGGTGCCATCAAGAGTAGAGAGGAGTATTGTATTTTGTTTCCACCATTAGGACATCATGCATAGCAGATATGGAAGAGTGAGTAAGAGGGGAGGAACTAGAGTGCATTGCTATCACTTGTTTGTGAATCATGTTTTACCTTACCTACATATGAATCAACACTCCTTGAATGAGGAATCATGAATAAAGGTCAGAGTTGAATCCTTATAGGGGAAATAGACCTAGGAAAAGGGAACACACATGAGACAAGTAAATATTCTAAAGGAATAAAGAGTAAGCATAAATTGATAGGGAAACCAGGTCAAGTATGTATATTTTCTCCTATGAAGAATTCTAACTAGGGATTTTATTGTTTTGAAATGGATAAAATGATTTCCTTAAGATGATAGGAGGCATTGCTTGTTTTAATAGGAACACTAGAATAAAAAATGGTGGAAAATGCTCATATCTTACAATATATGTTAAAAGGTAGTTAACTTGCATGTTTGATTTTATCAATATTGAGAAAACAACCCCATATTGTTAGAAATTAGGGACTTATTTGGTTGCATGTAAAGAAACATAACTAGTAAATGCATTTTGTTTTGCTTTGCCTACAAAGAATAAATCTTATTTTATCTTTATTTTTTATTTTATATATGAGTACAATCACTACGAATCACTATGAAAGTAACCATACCCATTGTACTCTACTCAATTGGATGAACATAGTTCATAATCATCATACTTGGATATGAGGTCCTCTTGGTACATTGGTGTAATCTACTTAGTCTTGAATCTTGTGGCTATATACTATTTGAATAATATTTTGTAGCCAATTTTGATGTATGGAAATAAGTGAAACTCTTATTATATTCAAGATTGGATGCATGACAGAGAGTAAAATCTATATTATACCTAGTTTGTATGCATGATTCTGAAATAATTTTAATTTTTTTTTTTGTATGCCTACAATGAGAAAAATGATAATGTATATAGTTGAATTTATGATAGTGGGTGAGACTTATATTATACCTAATTTGAAATCTTGAAAATGAGTGAGTAATACCTTGTATCTTGTCTTGGATGCATGCCATTGAATGAAAATGTACCCTATCTTTGATGTATGTCATTGAATAAAAATTCATTTGTACCCTATATTGGATGCATGACATTGAATAAAAATATATTGTACCTTGTTGTAGATATATGGTTGTATTATAAATTGGAAGTATGGCTATAGAGAGAACACCAAGTTGTACTTGGTCTATGGATGTAAAAAAAGGAATATAGGACATATTATATTGTACTTGCCTTGTCTAACCATAGTTGTAGGTGACGGATACATCATACCCTATCTCACATGTATGACTATATATGACTGTCTTATTATACCCTATTCTTAAGCATGGATATTGGCATTTTGTTGAATTACAAGAAATATTGGATTTGTATAATATTCATACTTATTGATTTAGAATAATGGTTGAAAATGGGTATCAAGAATTTTGCTTGTCTATTACATGAATAAGTTCTCTATTTTAGAGAAAAAATGGTAATATAAATAGGACCTAGCATAGAATGTATTTATACCATATTATAGTTCCTTTACAATATATCAAATAAGTTTTGAACTATTATGCATTGGACATCTTGTAGAAATCAATGTTACTTGATTGAAATAAAAGTTTTGCTATTTGTTTACTTGATAGAAATTTTTTGAAATCCATTTCAAAGAATATCATTTAATAGTATAAATTGAAATCTCATGGCTAGACAACTTTTGCTTTAGTACACTAGCTAAAACTTGATTATAGACTGAGTGAATATATCATTTAAAGTTAAATGATGCAAAACCCTTATTCTAATGTTTGAAAACTTTAGGATTTATTGTCACATTTGTTGGTTATTTACATCAAGCCCACAATTAGAAAATTGTAGAATATGGATGGTAAAACTATTTTCAAATTTTCTCAACGAAATATTGATAAAGGTGATAAAGTGTGATTGTCTATTCTTTATAACTATTATTCTTAGTTGTGAATCATATATGAATTTATATTGATATTGGAATTGAATTGATTACTTATTTGAATGGTTTGTAGCAAAGATATAGCTACATGTAAAATTTAAATGCATTCAAATGTTGCATACTTGATTGTTAAATCAAATGAGGCACACCTAGGTGAGAAACGTAGTTTAGTGGACAACCTAGTGTACCATGAATATACTGAGCATATACATAATAGTTGCATTTCCTAAGTGTGATTTCATGCACTAAAATATACTACTAGCATGAGTATATAGTCATGAATACCATGGAAGTATATATAGATCATTGCACATTTTTTATCTCTAACTAGGTGGTTCTATATATTTACCTTTTAATGAAGGGTCAGATCTTCAAACTATGAATCTAAGATAGGGACATCTAAGGACTATGAATCTAAGATAGTGAAATATAAGGAATATGATTTGCTTGGATGATAAATCACTAGAATTATGACTTATCTCCTACGAGCATTAGCTCAAGTCTAGAATAAGATACGTAGTGAAACTAATTGTACTATAACTTTCAAAACTAAAATTATGTACATATGATATTGAAGCACTAACTTGAATGTTTTGTAATGTTAATACTTGTAAGATCAATTAATTAGTGAAACACAATCATGAAATGGATAGTTCCTTTAAAGTAATTCCATCATATTCTTCATATTGTACAACTTTTTGAATGAAAAAGCATAATATTAAAGACAAAGCTTAAACATACAAAAGTGGGTGGACTGACACGTCACACCCCAAGCACTAACCAAACCAACTAAAAAGATAGCCAGGAGAAAGTTCAACTGATACACCACACCCCAAATAAACCTGCTAAGAAGATAGCTAGGACAAAGTTCAAAATATCACTGCCAAAAAACTACAAAAATGCGGGCTTAACTACCAACCTAAAAATAGATCACAACAGTCATTAATTTTTCCAACTCGACCTTGGCATATTGGCATGCATCTCAGGAGCAATCTGATGAGTAGTACTCATGGGAGCCTCAATGGGGGTGTTCCATACAACCACCTCACCAGTTGTGTATGTGCTCCATCCAGTACAAGCGACACCTTAACCACTCTTCAGGTAACCAACCTAGCTAGAAGAATGCAGAGGAGTTTCCCATCCCTAGTGAGCTCTCCAACCATCCATACTGCGCAAAGGATCATGCTGAGGGTGATCACCCCAAGCAAAAAACTACTGTGCAGGGTTTGAGAGCAGTAATATCTGCATGTGCTCGTCAGATGGGTGAGAGCGAGCCCTAGAAGCTAGCCGATCCCAGCTATTTGGTGGTGGACAACACTGTCTGGATATCGAACGGGTATGTTGTTCATTCTCTGGGGGTACTTTGCTCACAACACATGGTGCATTACCCCAATAGTCAATCAACGCTTGCAAATAACTGAGTTTCATTGCAACCTTATTAGCTGGCACTTGAATCTGTAACCAGGCATCATGAAATACCATCAGCTTATCTGAAAGAGAAAAAATAATAGAGGGAGTTTTATCTACAAAAACTATCTCATTTTTGGTTTTCCATGTATGAAATAGAATGTTAATTCTAAAAATGTTCCAGAATTCTAATAGAGGATGAGAAAATTTTGGCATATCTCTCAATAGATTGTGAAGCTAGGTTAAAGGAGCATGCAAAAGGCCGAAAAAAGGACTCCATCCACTCCCAGGCCATCTTTGCTCTACTACAATTCCAAAAAATATGCAAGGTTTATTCTTCTTCCCCATAGAAATGGCAAGTGGGAGTGCCAATTGCCAAGTGCTTAAGCCTATGACCAAGCAGTAGCCCCTGATACAACATACTCCAGGCAAAAAAGGCCTGCTTCGACTCAATATAAGATACCCAAGTGATCTAAAAGTAGGCCCTCCATATGGATTTGGAGGAGAACACATCCCACCACCCATTGAACTTTGGCATCATGGGTAGATTGGACAAAAACCAGTTGTAACACTGCTTAGTCATGTAATTAAGTAGAGGGACATGCTTATACTATTCCCACTCTTTCCACCAAGGTTGTTGCATAACCTGACCAAGCTTCTAGGGATTCATGGGAGGATTCACCACTGTTAACCTCAACATCGTGGAATTCATATGGGGAGTGTGGTGACCCAATCCCATTAGGTGGGTGATATCTAGACTGGGGTTTGGGATACTGGGGGGTTTTGGAAGGATATCTCTAGGACTTGAGGCTGGTATCAAGCAAGGAAGCAGGGCACAGGGGTGGGGATGGGAGATAGGTTTTCTAGGGGAGATTTGCCTTAGGGCAATGTTGGTTCATTTGATTTGGAATAGGTATTTCCTCGCAAAGGATCTCCTCATCATATATTTTATCATTAAGACCAGAATTACCAAGTAAATTGAACTTGTTAGAGGAGGTAAGTAGACTACTTGCCTTACTCATATCACCAACTAGAGGAGATAGGGCCTGTTGCTTATCTTTGTGGTTTTGGCTTTGTTCTGCTTTGGTTTTCATCTTCTAGGTTTCTCCGTGGGTCGAGCAAGTCAAAATCTGAGATTCATTCTACACGTTTTTGCGAGTTGGGCACTAGGTAGGGAGATACCCCTATGAGTGGCACTCGATGTAGAATATGGGTTTATTTTTATACTCCAACAGTTGGCTTCAATGGTAAGACCCATAAATTAGATTAATGTGGTCTAAGAGTTGGGTTTACAAATTGACATTAATGCATATGTGGGCCTGCATCAACCGTGATTGGGTGCGACTTGTCAAGTCGATAGTAACTAGTTCCCCAATAGCTCAGGCTATCCCTTGCAGCACATCCTTGTGAAAGAAGTATGGGTGTAGATTTGGGATCCAAAACCAAATGGGAGTGTAGTTGATGCTCTAAGATTCTGGTTTGAAGTCCGTTATCCACTTGTAGAGGAAGAGGTTTCTTCTTCCGAAGAACCATGGGCTCCCTGATAAAATACAATATGCATCTTCCTGCGTATTGAGGCATATCATGAATAACCCTCTGGACATAGCTAACAGTTCTAGGTAGCCCCTGGTTTTCCACTTTATCGCCACCCAGTGATAGAGTGAATCCATATCGGGTCTCCCTCCTACAAATTTCCCATAAGTGAAAGGAATCGAGGGTAGCGTAGTCTTCCATTACTTCCTATGGATATAAAACATCATAGCCCTGGTTGATGAAGGTGCTTGGTGCCACAGGCAAGGGTTTAAGTTTTTCCTTTAGCACTTCTACAAATGTTACTGAGCTGGTTTTACTATCACCTATCTCTATTTAATCGGGGGGGTCTTTCTCCATGAGCTTTGTTCCCGTATCCCGTCATCTTTGAAAAACTTTTACCTGTTGTTTCACTCCCTGTATCTTGGTCGGTGCATCCATCGTTGGGACTATTAGCGCATGCTTGCAAACTAATTCATAGGACCTTACTTCCTCCTTTCTGCTTCTTGCTTGCTACATAATTAAATTTTGGATATTCGCTCACCATCCAAAAATTTAACTTCATCAAATTTAGTTAATTATGGATTGTCAAGGAAAAGGCTACATTCCAATGTCCTTTCCTAGAACATATCAAAGTGAAACATTTTAGAACAATGCATTTGCTTTATTTTAAACCACAGAAAGCAATATTAATGGGTACTAGATTAATAAAATTATTTAATATAAGTTAGATGCTAACAAATAAAGAAAAAAATTGGTCTCTAGTAAGGTGATGTCAAGTGGGGAAAGAAATGATAATCTAGCTCTCATTAAAACAATACATATGTCTAATGAGATGAAAGCTCAACTTGCAGAACCTCTAGTGAATTATGAGTCCACAATAAATAATCAAATGTTAAGTTGATAGCTTATGCATAGTTGGAGATTGGAATCATTTATTAGTCTAGTCATGGGATCTTCCAAGGAACATTGCTATAAGGAAAGAACAAAAAGTTAAAAGTGCATGTGTAATATATTTCTACTAGAAATCTAGCTTTTGCACTTTAATTTATACTCTAAGTATGGTTGATGCAATAGTTCTATCCACACCAATATTGGTTCAACATATTTTCAAGAATTTGTAGATAATTTAGTTGTATATACAAATTCTTGTGTATGGCCCCCTCACTTAGGAATCACTACCATAATGAGGATAGATGATAGAAACCTTCAATCATAACAAATATGAAGGGAATAGACAATGGGTAAAGGTCTATTCCATTGTAGCAAAGTGGTTTCAAAGTGAATACTTAGTTAATAATTTTGATATGCTTACTCCAATTGCTTGCTCAAGTATACAATAAACATCTATTCCTAGAATTGAAGTTAATATGCCAAATAAATCTCCTACGAAAAATATAATTGATTCAATTAGCTTCTCCAATCAAGAGATGAGTTTATTTGATAATGAAGATACTCCTATTTATGGGAGCATTACAAGCAAAATTATTGCATTAGTAGTTTCTCCATTATATAGAGTTATCTTATCACATTTGGTATGGGAAATATCAAGTTCAAACAATAGGGGAATAAAGGATTTGAGACTAGAATATTGCATATATTTTAGATGAAGTTGGATTTAAACATAGGAATTTACCACATGTGTAATTTATCCATGTAACACTTTCTTCCATGTCCAACTTGTAGGATTAGTGCAAAATGAGAGAGAGAGATATTATATTGCTTCAATTTTAAAATTATAGATCAATGATTAAATAATGGTTAAATTGAAAATCTGATAGTTAATTCAATAATAATATTATTAAAATTTTATAATAATAATAAGTTGGATAATGCTTTAGGATTCAGATAGAATAATATCCTCTCCAAGGTAGCATTAAAAAATTGTTATATAAAGAAGTGATATTGTCATTGTAATAAGCATCATTCAAATCAACTATTCTCTTGTAATTTTCTTTGCTTATGAAGATACCTCTCATCTTGGGAGATCTTGTGGAGCTATTTCTTCCTTAAGGAATATTATTTGTCTTGTCCTACCTTAGGGGTATTATCTATCTCTATCTCATTGTATGGATTATCATTGTGAAATATTATTTATGGATGAATGATTTGATATTTATGTATAATTGTAAATAATTTATATTAATGAGAATAAATTTTTATAACATATACTACATACATTATCCCATAGAAAATAATTTAAAACTTTTAATTTTTAAAAACAAAATTATATACAAGTGTCCCATTTAAAAATATATATTTAGAATACTAAGATAAAGACAATGAAAATATTAACAAGTATAATTTAGTGGCATTGTCTTCCATAGAGATAGTTGGAGGAGTTTGTTTATTTTTATGGTTTACCAAAAAGATGAACAATGTAATAGATGGTGGTTTAGTTTTGTAATGTATGAATTTTATTTTGAATTTAGGCATCAGATAAAATTTGGACACATTTAAAAAATATTTATTATTATTATTTTAATGTTGGGATGTGATGTTCAAATAATTAGTATATGAGCTTCAACATATGCTTCAAGAGTGCTATTTGTCTATTTTTGGAAGAATGTGTGAGTTGGTTTAGAATCTATCAATAGATAGTGGATACAAAGTGAAGTTGGGATATGAGGATTTAGAGCAATTGAAAATTTATTCTTCAAAAAAATTCCCTTTGAAGAATGTTTGGTCACTGGAGGCTCTTCTTAAGACCTAAACATTTCTTTGGATAGCAGTCCAAAGTAAGATTCTTCTAGGAGAGACTCTACAAAAAAAATATATCATGGACCTTTTAGATTTGCCTTGTGTGAGAAGGATTTATAAACATCAAACTATTTGCTTCATTAACCATTTTCTCACAACTTACGATTGTTTTTTAAAAAATATGAGAATATATTGGGTAGCTCCATCAACATTGAAAGAGGATGAAATATTGAACTAGTTATTTTAGAGCTAAAACATTATATGTGACGATTGATCCTATTCCTATTTGTTGAAATTTTTAGCTTGAAAGGAATTATAGAATTTTAAAAAATAATTTTAAAATCATGCCCAAGTTTGGGACCATACAATTGCATCTATTATAGAATTTTTACAGATGTAGTGCTCATCATGGGAAAGTGTAGTAAATGAGGTGCTACCCATATGGTTATGGGATTTTAATATACATGGAAGTTCATATACAACAATGGTATTAAAATAAATGACTTGCTTCAATCTATGGTAAAATAGAAATTTCCAAAAATTGGGTTGATCAAAATTAGTTTTGATTGTGCTTCTAAAGAAAATCCTAGAAAAATTTGTGGAGGTGTTGTTTTTAGAAATAATTAAGGCAAAATTCTCCTCACTTAGAATCATATGGAACTTCAACTAAAAACTATGTAGAGGCTAGGGAACTTCTTATAGATATTAAAATTATAATTTTAAAGAATGAAAATGTATTTCAATTGAGGGGGACTCACAAATTATCATTAATGATATCAACTAAAATAGATGTGGAGACTAAATTAATAATAATATTATTGTTCAGATCCATAAACTATTATTATAAGCAACCTCTTGGAAATATGAGCATATCTATAGAGAAGAAAATTAGATAATATTTGTCTTGGCGAAATTCAAATTTTAGAAGGCAAACAATTGAGTGAGGTTCTATCTCTTAATGAAAAATATGTCAAGGAGTTGATTGCAAAAATACAACACTTTGAGGAAGATGAAAAATATATTTGATAAAAGGGAAAGTTGGATATGGAAAACTATATTTGATAAAAGGGAATGTTGGATATGGTTTAGTTGATGTATAACAAACATATTTTTTTTATAATTTGATAGAAGTGGCCCGCAATAGAAGCCACACACATAAATTGGATGGGATGTGACATATATCAAACAAATTGCTCTATGTGTAAAATTAATTATTTTGGGAAGTAATTATACGTTTAATGATTATAATTAGATAATTTTGAATAATATATTTTATCAATTATAATAATGAAATTGATTGACTTACAATTTATTGCAAGTTTTGATAGGTCACCCTAACATGCTAGTCCTCACACGCTAGTAAAGAAGGTGAATATATGGAAGAAGCAACCAACAACGAGGAGTCTCACACACCATATAAAAAATTACATGAAAAATGATAATGGATGCATGGTTGTGTGTATATGCATTGAATAATGATTGCAGTAATGAAGTGCATAATCTTAATTTTGATAATTTTAATATGACCAGAAATTAGAATGCATAGGGTAGTTATATGAATAAATAATGTTCTTATACATTCTTGTTTTCTAAACTTTGACCTTCTTGAATAAAATACATTGATATTAATTCATACCTTGCTTTATTTTTTTAATAAAAATGAGGAAGTGTTTTGTGTGCCTTATAGAAATATTGCACTTGACCACCACATATGTGTTGTCTCCCTATATCATGAACCTTTTCTTTTACATTTGGAAGTTGGAAAGTTTTTAGTGAGGTGCCATCAAGAGTAGAGAGGAGTATTGTATTTTGTTTCCACCATTAGGACATCATGCATAGCAGATATGGAAGAGTGAGTAAGAGGGGAGGAACTAGAGTGCATTGCTATCACTTGTTTGTGAATCATGTTTTACCTTACCTACATATGAATCAACACTCCTTGAATGAGGAATCATGAATAAAGGTCAGAGTTGAATCCTTATAGGGGAAATAGACCTAGGAAAAGGGAACACACATGAGACAAGTAAATATTCTAAAGGAATAAAGAGTAAGCATAAATTGATAGGGAAACCAGGTCAAGTATGTATATTTTCTCCTATGAAGAATTCTAACTAGGGATTTTATTGTTTTGAAATGGATAAAATGATTTCCTTAAGATGATAGGAGGCATTGCTTGTTTTAATAGGAACACTAGAATAAAAAATGGTGGAAAATGCTCATATCTTACAATATATGTTAAAAGGTAGTTAACTTGCATGTTTGATTTTATCAATATTGAGAAAACAACCCCATATTGTTAGAAATTAGGGACTTATTTGGTTGCATGTAAAGAAACATAACTAGTAAATGCATTTTGTTTTGCTTTGCCTACAAAGAATAAATCTTATTTTATCTTTATTTTTTATTTTATATATGAGTACAATCACTACGAATCACTATGAAAGTAACCATACCCATTGTACTCTACTCAATTGGATGAACATAGTTCATAATCATCATACTTGGATATGAGGTCCTCTTGGTACATTGGTGTAATCTACTTAGTCTTGAATCTTGTGGCTATATACTATTTGAATAATATTTTGTAGCCAATTTTGATGTATGGAAATAAGTGAAACTCTTATTATATTCAAGATTGGATGCATGACAGAGAGTAAAATCTATATTATACCTAGTTTGTATGCATGATTCTGAAATAATTTTAATTTTTTTTTTTGTATGCCTACAATGAGAAAAATGATAATGTATATAGTTGAATTTATGATAGTGGGTGAGACTTATATTATACCTAATTTGAAATCTTGAAAATGAGTGAGTAATACCTTGTATCTTGTCTTGGATGCATGCCATTGAATGAAAATGTACCCTATCTTTGATGTATGTCATTGAATAAAAATTCATTTGTACCCTATATTGGATGCATGACATTGAATAAAAATATATTGTACCTTGTTGTAGATATATGGTTGTATTATAAATTGGAAGTATGGCTATAGAGAGAACACCAAGTTGTACTTGGTCTATGGATGTAAAAAAAGGAATATAGGACATATTATATTGTACTTGCCTTGTCTAACCATAGTTGTAGGTGACGGATACATCATACCCTATCTCACATGTATGACTATATATGACTGTCTTATTATACCCTATTCTTAAGCATGGATATTGGCATTTTGTTGAATTACAAGAAATATTGGATTTGTATAATATTCATACTTATTGATTTAGAATAATGGTTGAAAATGGGTATCAAGAATTTTGCTTGTCTATTACATGAATAAGTTCTCTATTTTAGAGAAAAAATGGTAATATAAATAGGACCTAGCATAGAATGTATTTATACCATATTATAGTTCCTTTACAATATATCAAATAAGTTTTGAACTATTATGCATTGGACATCTTGTAGAAATCAATGTTACTTGATTGAAATAAAAGTTTTGCTATTTGTTTACTTGATAGAAATTTTTTGAAATCCATTTCAAAGAATATCATTTAATAGTATAAATTGAAATCTCATGGCTAGACAACTTTTGCTTTAGTACACTAGCTAAAACTTGATTATAGACTGAGTGAATATATCATTTAAAGTTAAATGATGCAAAACCCTTATTCTAATGTTTGAAAACTTTAGGATTTATTGTCACATTTGTTGGTTATTTACATCAAGCCCACAATTAGAAAATTGTAGAATATGGATGGTAAAACTATTTTCAAATTTTCTCAACGAAATATTGATAAAGGTGATAAAGTGTGATTGTCTATTCTTTATAACTATTATTCTTAGTTGTGAATCATATATGAATTTATATTGATATTGGAATTGAATTGATTACTTATTTGAATGGTTTGTAGCAAAGATATAGCTACATGTAAAATTTAAATGCATTCAAATGTTGCATACTTGATTGTTAAATCAAATGAGGCACACCTAGGTGAGAAACGTAGTTTAGTGGACAACCTAGTGTACCATGAATATACTGAGCATATACATATTAGTTGCATTTCCTAAGTGTGATTTCATGCACTAAAATATACTACTAGCATGAGTATATAGTCATGAATACCATGGAAGTATATATAGATCATTGCACATTTTTTATCTCTAACTAGGTGGTTCTATATATTTACCTTTTAATGAAGGGTCAGATCTTCAAACTATGAATCTAAGATAGGGACATCTAAGGACTATGAATCTAAGATAGTGAAATATAAGGAATATGATTTGCTTGGATGATAAATCACTAGAATTATGACTTATCTCCTACGAGCATTAGCTCAAGTCTAGAATAAGATACGTAGTGAAACTAATTGTACTATAACTTTCAAAACTAAAATTATGTACATATGATATTGAAGCACTAACTTGAATGTTTTGTAATGTTAATACTTGTAAGATCAATTAATTAGTGAAACACAATCATGAAATGGATAGTTCCTTTAAAGTAATTCCATCATATTCTTCATATTGTACAACTTTTTGAATGAAAAAGCATAATATTAAAGACAAAGCTTAAACATACAAAAGTGGGTGGACTGACACGTCACACCCCAAGCACTAACCAAACCAACTAAAAAGATAGCCAGGAGAAAGTTCAACAGATACACCACACCCCAAATAAACCTGCTAAGAAGATAGCTAGGACAAAGTTCAAAATATCACTGCCAAAAAACTACAAAAATGCGGGCTTAACTACCAACCTAAAAATAGATCACAACAGTCATTAATTTTTCCAACTCGACCTTGGCATATTGGCATGCATCTCAGGAGCAATCTGATGAGTAGTACTCATGGGAGCCTCAATGGGGGTGTTCCATACAACCACCTCACCAGTTGTGTATGTGCTCCATCCAGTACAAGCGACACCTTAACCACTCTTCAGGTAACCAACCTAGCTAGAAGAATGCAGAGGAGTTTCCCATCCCTAGTGAGCTCTCCAACCATCCATACTGCGCAAAGGATCATGCTGAGGGTGATCACCCCAAGCAAAAAACTACTGTGCAGGGTTTGAGAGCAGTAATATCTGCATGTGCTCGTCAGATGGGTGAGAGCGAGCCCTAGAAGCTAGCCGATCCCAGCTATTTGGTGGTGGACAACACTGTCTGGATATCGAACGGGTATGTTGTTCATTCTCTGGGGGTACTTTGCTCACAACACATGGTGCATTACCCCAATAGTCAATCAACGCTTGCAAATAACTGAGTTTCATTGCAACCTTATTAGCTGGCACTTGAATCTGTAACCAGGCATCATGAAATACCATCAGCTTATCTGAAAGAGAAAAAATAATAGAGGGAGTTTTATCTACAAAAACTATCTCATTTTTGGTTTTCCATGTATGAAATAGAATGTTAATTCTAAAAATGTTCCAGAATTCTAATAGAGGATGAGAAAATTTTGGCATATCTCTCAATAGATTGTGAAGCTAGGTTAAAGGAGCATGCAAAAGGCCGAAAAAAGGACTCCATCCACTCCCAGGCCATCTTTGCTCTACTACAATTCCAAAAAATATGCAAGGTTTATTCTTCTTCCCCATAGAAATGGCAAGTGGGAGTGCCAATTGCCAAGTGCTTAAGCCTATGACCAAGCAGTAGCCCCTGATACAACATACTCCAGGCAAAAAAGGCCTGCTTCGACTCAATATAAGATACCCAAGTGATCTAAAAGTAGGCCCTCCATATGGATTTGGAGGAGAACACATCCCACCACCCATTGAACTTTGGCATCATGGGTAGATTGGACAAAAACCAGTTGTAACACTGCTTAGTCATGTAATTAAGTAGAGGGACATGCTTATACCATTCCCACTCTTTCCACCAAGGTTGTTGCATAACCTGACCAAGCTTAGGCCAAAGGGAAAAGGGGGTACAATTGATTACTACATCGTATGTGTCTTTATTTGTGGGCTTTAACATATACTGCTATTGAAAAATCTTCCAAGGGATCCAATCCCTAGTCTACCTGCAATTAAAATCAGAAAGGTACACAATGCCCTTTTTAAAAAAAACTTGGTTGCATGAATCCATTGAACTTAAGTGAGATATTGTACAACTTTGTATTGGAAATGAAATATGTTATATTATCACTTATTGAATTTGAATTTGTGATGGTATCTTTAGATGATAATGTCTTACAAGCTCTTCATATAAGAATAACAATAGTATATGTAAACTTGCTTTCACTTCTACCAATATAGATGAACAAGTTGGTTATATATACTTTTGTCAAAGAAAAATATTTCTATTTTACTCAAATTATTGTAGCAATTACTTTTAGATATAGGAAACCACTAGATGAGACTTGACTATCATGAAATATATAATTATCTATTGGAATTTAAACTAAACTTGGTTACTTATTGTTTATCAATGCACTCTAGAATTAATCACATCTAGCCACTTAAGGTGATTTCCATCAACTAGGATGAGACCAAAAACAAAAGTAAAACCTCTAAGTTGAATATAAAAACTAATTTGAAAAATAATTGTGACTTGATAAAACCTTGAACATAGATGCCATAGTGATGAGGCAAATTGAGATGATGTTATTCACTAAGGGGAAGTATAAAATCCAATTGATGCTTATACTATAAGATAATTTAATTGGCTTGGTTATAGAAAAAGGAAAAATCTCATTAGTTAAAAAAGAGAGCATATCTTTGGGATTGATGAGGTTGTGAATTCTTTAATTGCTATTAAGCATAGCAAGTTAAGATCTTATTAAATCATTGTATTGAAAATACTAAATTGTAAATTGATCAAGGTGATATAATTTATGGATTGGATTTTTAAAACTTAGCTATTTAACTAAAACTAGAATAGGGATTAGTGTTACATAATATGATTTGTCTTATTTTATTATAAAGTTTTGAAATGTAAAAGAAACTAGTTTTTTAATAATAGGATGGGATGTGTGCATGTTAATGTGATTCTTGAAAATGATAGTTGAAAAGGTGTCTTTAATTTATTAAAAAAATATTTTTTTAAAATGAAAGGATATGCATCTAAAATAGTGGAAACTTAAAAATTAAGCTATGAATGTCTAAGATAAAAAAATATATAGATTTTATTTAGTGAAAACATACAAAAATGGATAATCCATATATATACACCAACCATGTAAACTTATTCCTATGAAGTGCAAACAAAACAATCTTCAATTACTTTTCTCAATTGATTCTTAGCTTAATGTCTATCAAATAAATGTAAAAAAATTCTATACATGGTAAAACCACAATTTTTTTAGATTTCTTATAATAAAATTGGAAATGCAGGTTGAACAAGTCCTATCACATGTTGTATATAAAAGGTTCCTCATAAAAAAAAAAAAATTGATTAAAATATCATATATCATATATTGAGGATAAAAATTGTATCTTCTTTAATCAATTAACATTCATATCATTATAATTTCTATTTTTATTTTTTTATATTAATGATCTTACCACCATTGATAATAGAGATAATATAATTAAATAGATAAATTATATATATATAAAGTTACAAGCCTATTATAGTGGTAAAGGTTTTGACCTCTCTTTAAGAGGTTTAAGGTTCAAAACCTATTTAATATGAGTGTACCGAGATCCCTCATAAAAACCTGTCTAATATATATATAAGTTGCAAGCTTATTATAGTGGTAAGGGCTTTGGCCTCTCTTTAAGATGTTTAGGTTCAAATCCCATTTAGTATGAGTGAACCCATATCCCTTGTAAAAAAAATTGTCTAAAATTCATTAATATATATAAAATGATATATAAAACTTATGTATCAAAACAATTTTTTATATACATCCTTAATATGTATGTAAAACAATTTGAAAAAACCCATAAAATAAAATATTTATTTTCAACTTAAAAATATTTATTTTAAAAAATAGATAAGAGGTCTAGATTCAAATCCCACTTAGTATGAGTGAACCCATATCCCTCGTAATAAATTACCTAAACTCATTAATATATATAAAATGACATAAAACTTATGTATCAAAACAATTTTTTATATGCGTTCTTAATATATATAAAACTATTTTAAAAAATTTATAAAATAAAATTCATATTTCAACTTAAAAATATTTATTTTAAAAAATAGATAGTAATTCTCAATATAAAGTATTAAAATTAAAAGTGCATATTTTTTTAATTTTGCATAAGAAAAATTTATAAATGAATAATGGAAAGAACCAAGCCTACAAGTACTCACTATTTTTCAATTTAAAATAGATAGTAATTCTGAATAAATGAATAATTCAAAGAATCAAACCGACAAGTACTCACTATTTTTCAATTTAAAATAGATAGTAATTCTGAATATAGAGTTTTAAAATTAGAAGTGTGTTTTTTTAATTTTGCATAAAAAAAATTTATAAATGGATAATCCAAATAATCATGCCAACAAGTACTCACTCTTATCAATGATCTATCTTTGGTAAAATTTTAAGATAGTTTTAAAATATACTTGTACCTTGTATAATAGTTAAAACTTAGGTCTTTTGAATAAGAATTCAAATTTATATTAGTAAGAAATGGAACTGAGATAGTTTATAAGTAAGCATTTAACCACCATCAATTTTTTTAAAGGGTTCTAATTTCTTATGTAATGGTTTGAATTTAGGTTTTTTTTTTTTTCTTTTTCCTTTTTTTTTGTGATGAAAACACAAAGCCATATCACTAAAGTAAAGCATGGATTTTTTAAAATTCTGAATATAAATTATTAAAATTAGAAGTGCATTTTTTAAATTTTGCATAAGAAAATTTTGTAAATGGATAATCCAAAGAATCAAGTGGACAAGTATACTCACTCTTATCAATGATCTATCTTTGATAAAATTTTAAGATAGATTAAAAATATACTTGTCCCTTTTATAGTAGTCAAAACTTAGGTCTTTTGAATAAGAATTCAAATTTATATTATTAAGAAATGGAACTAAAATAGTTTATAAGTAAACATTTATTCACTATCAAATTTTTGAAAGGGTTCTAATTTCTTATTTAATGGTTTGAATGCAGGTTTTTTTAGATGAAAACACAAAGCTATATCACTAAAGTAAAGTATAGATTTTTTAAAAGATTGGATCCCCTTATATTAATGTTTGAACATGAATTTTAAAATGAAAATGCAATAACACCACTATGATAGTAACCTGATTTATTTGGAAAAATGGGCTTCTGAGTTTCAGGAAAACTCGAATGTTAGGGAATGGGATGAGCTTCCATTGGATTGTTCTCGACATCTTGCTAATTTGCTCGCTGTGGATATGCCTGCTTGAGGCTATTATTTGTTGGATATCTTTTGGTTGGGTGCTCGGTGGTATTGGGGGTTTCTTTCTTCTGGCCCTTGTAAGGGTTATTGTTATGGATTCTATGTTTCTTGTAAATGTTATTGATTCAATAAATTTTTACTATTTAAAAAAAAAAAATATATATATATATAGTGTATTAAAATTAGAAGTACATATTTTTTTTAATTTTATATAAGAAAATTTATAAATGAATAATTCAAAGAATCAAGCCGACAAATACTCACTATTATCAACGAATCTATTTTTGATAGAATTTTAGGGTAGTTTAAAAAGATACTAGTCCCTTGTAATGAATAAAATCTAGGTTTTTTTTTGGACGAGAACATAAATCTATATTATTAGGAAATGGAACCTAGACAGTTCATAAGTAAGCATTTGACTACTAGACAGTTCATAAGTAAGCATTTGACTACTAGACAGTTCATAAGTAAGCATTTGACTACTAGACAGTTTTTTAAAGGGTTTCAATTTCTTATGTAATAGTTTAAATCTAGGTTTTATTTTATATGAAATTAAAAAATCATTTCACTATCAGATTCCCTTATACTAATGTTTGAACTTGAATTTTAGTATAAAAATGCAAAGATATCACTATGATATCCGTGATCCGCCTATACTAATGTTTGAACTTGGATTTTAGTATAAAAATGAAAAGACACCACCATGATATCTCATGGAGCAATACATTTTAAGGTAAAACACTGATTTTTGAAAGGGTGCAAAGTTCAATAGCATTGACTTAGCTCCATTTTAAGGTAAAACACTGATTTTTGAAAGGGTGCAAAGTTCAATAGCATTGGCTTAAATTTTGGGTTAAACTTGGGTCTCCCAATAATAGTATAATAATGATATTTGAAAGAATTAGGTCAAATCAATTATAGAATAGCATATTTGGTATAGGGATCCTTCATCCCTACATTAAAAAAGAGACCTGCAATGGTTAAAGCTTTGACCCCTCTTTGCCAATGTAAGAGTCAAACGTTTGCCCCCTTAGCTGCCCCAATTTGATGTTTCTAAGGTTGACCTCTCTTTGCCAATGTAAGAGTCAAACGTTTGCCCCCTTAGCTGCCCCAATTTTTGATGTTTCTAAGGTTAGATCTTTTAATTTCATCTAACCCAATAAGTTAGCATTTATATTCACAACACCAGCCATTCGTGTTAGCTATTATGCATGAAAATATATGAATATATATATATATAAAATAACACATCTAATTTTAATATTTAAATAAAATAATTCATTGTCGCACACATCGAATTTAACATTTAAATTATATTTATAACCATTATTTCGAAGAGGCCTTGTGAAGGTTTCAGTTGACACTTGGAGTGAAAATATAAAATTCGAATTTATAAATTTCCCTACTAACTTCCAAATGGACAAGACTGTAAAATTTCTTCCGGATATTTTTTTTCTAATAAAATATAATTGCAAGCAGAAAAACTTCACAATCTAATTTGCAATCACCAGGGTTACCAATGAAAGAAGACCAATAGCTTAATGAATCTACAATGGAATGGTTTACAACGTTTAACACAGATACCAATCACGTTTACAAGGTTCTTTGTACACTATCTAATTGTTTTTAAGAAGGAAAAAAAAATGATAACAACATCTGTAAAAGTCAAAACAAATATCCACCTCAACATCCCTTAGTATTTTAGATCGAAGACAGTGACGTGCTTAAGATCTTGAGCAATTCCTGCGATGGAGCCCACTGCACCGGCTACCGTTACCAACATGCAAACGAGGCTGAGGCAGCAATTGAGCATCCATTGCTTGCTCCATCTCTGGACCTTCTTCTGCCTCATGTACATCTCAATTGGAAGATGAACTGTGAGTGGCCAGAAGGATATGGCACCGATGAGTCCCATGATGGCGTTGAAGAAGGGCAACAGCGTTGCAATCACAGTGGTGGACACCACAATCGAACTTCTCAGCAACAGCGAAAACATGGTGAATTTGATAGATCCACAGAACGGACTGCTTATGCTGTGCACTTTGCTCACAAAACTATGTCTTTCCCATCTTTTACAAGCCCCTCCTTCAATCACGGCAAATATAGGCTGAGAGAATACCTACAACACCAAGAAGTATTTAATTGAAATTAGAACAATTAGATCCATATTATATCATACAAATAAAACTTCAAAGATACAATTGAATAATTCAATGCCTAGGTGATAAAATTTATTTTTAATTGATTATATAGGAAATTAAAACCATCTCACCCATATAGTATCACCATATCACCCTTTCTTGAAATCATATTATTTTGTGAAGCAAAAGCGCCTATAGAACTTTAACCATATTGACAGACAGAATTAAAACTATTACGTATAGCATATTTCATGAAATCACTTCATGATAATTAAACCCCAATGGGTAAAGCAAAATTGTCATCTATAGAACTTTAACCGTATGGACAGTGAGAACTAAAACTATTAAGTATAAAACATTTAAGGTATAACTAAAACATTTAAGTATAAAACCTAGATGAATAAGCTTATGCCGGTAATAGATAGAATTTTCAAAAGTTGTAAAAGTAGTACATACTTGGTAAGCTCCCACCATGTGGATAACTATGCAGAGATTCCCGATGTCAATCAACCAGAAAGGCTCGTAGAATCCGAATCCAGTGAGCATATTTCCTGGTGCGCCGTTCCCAAAAGCTGCATACCCAACAAGGCCTATGGACATGTAGAAGACAGTTGTAACCGCCATGCCCATTAAGGTTGCTTTTTTCATGGTTTTGTTCTCTTGGGGAGGAGACTTGAGCGTGTCCTACACAATATTAAGCTTTACATTTGGTAAGGGTTGTATTAGGATAGACATTAGATGACGTATACCTTTATTTTGTAGCCCTCATCTTCATTAGATATTTCCTCTAAAAGCCTTTTATTTTTTATATATTTTCCCAATCTTAACAAATGCAAATGTACATATGAGCAGGATTTTGAATCATATTTTAACATATTCTAAAGCAAAATATTTGAGTTTTATCTAGGACACATCATGAAAAATTAAATAATAGTAAGGAAGAATTCTATAAAATGGTAAAACTTACCTGAATTTCTATGAGAACCAATGCAAATGTGTAAGAAAATGCTATGTTGCCCAATGCTTGAAAAGTATACCATGTCTTCTTTGCTCCTCTAGCAGACACTCCAGTTAAGCTTCCAGAAGGATGATTCCTTCCTACAAAGAATCATCATTTCAGTAATTCAATAAGGCAGTTATACTTCATTTAAAATACATAACTTAGGAAACTATGTATTCTTCATTCAAAATGTAATGAAAGGTTGAGTTTGAAGAGTAAGGATACCTGCAGCTTTGGCTATGCTAAGACCTAAGCCAATTGTAGAGTATGCGATAGACATGATTGCTGCAACTACTGAGAGCCATGTAATCTTCTCCAAGCTTGGAAGCTGAGACAGTATCAACTCTACGGCTCCAAATATTAACATAAACATATTACCTGATACAGGACACTTTGCAGAATGCCCTTTTTCATGAAAACATCCAGCTTTTTTAATTGCCCTAATCATTCACAAACACCAAAATTATTTCAGTCTGCCAATAACAGAATTGCTGAACACTATATATGGCTTGTGGAATACTTAATCTAACGTATTTAAACACTATAAGCTTTTAAACTACGACTTGTAACCTCTGTTACAGTTTGAGTGGTCTGATAGTGAAGGGTTGGGTGTTTTATAGGTCAAAGATTCGAATCGAATCCAAAGGGATAGGGTATATAAGCCCCGTAACAGTGGACCTTCGGAGTATAAGAGTATAGAGTGGTCTGATATACTAGTGGACCTAAAAATTAGTTCACTTATCTCTGTAAGAAGGAGACTTGCATTATCGGTAATATGATCTCAGGAGACTTGCATTAATGTGATCCCGGCATTAATGTGACCCCGGTTCAATCCCCAGATGTGTATAAAAGTATTTACTTGCAAAGACTATGAACCAAAATCTGTTGGGAGGATGGTTGAAAGTGAGTTTTACCACCTTATCATCAATGGAGATTGAAGAATGTGTACTTACATCATGCTGATGGCTGAAGTGAGTGTGTATCCCACCATTGCTCCATACAGATTTGCATACTGAACAATCTTACAAAGCACAACCTTTCTGCCACCTGAAGAAATAAAAAACATATAAACCCACCTTTTTGTTTTTTCTCCGAGGAAACCAGTTGAATAATCTGTGTAAAACTAGAAGCTTAAGGAACAAACCCAAAATGTTCTTAACCGCATCTGGGTATTTGTAGTTTCGCTTTCCGGTGACCGGATCAGGTGACCTGTAACAGTCAGCGAGTAGAATAGAGGTATAAGTTGTGACCAAGGCGAAAGCCATAAGAATGAGTGCACCCATGATCCATCCCAACTGAGCCACACTCCATGGCAGGGACAAAACTCCAGCTCCTATTACTGCTGTAATGACATGAGATGCTGCACTCCATAGACCCCCTGTAAAACATCAAGAAAACAATTATATTTAATTTATCGATACAAATCATCTATGTATATATTCTGTGTAACCAGTAGAATTAGATACCTGTTCTGTCACGTCCATCATCAGAACTGACGTGTTGCTTCATTCTTTCATTATAATATTCTAAATCCATACCTGCTCCTGCACAGAAGAAACTAATATAATACTTTCCTAATACAGAGAGAAACCCTCAAATCCTGCTTGTATGGTTAAACTTTTGATACACTGGTGTCAAGGCTATATCCTATGTTATCATAAGTAACTGAACCCATACACTGGTGTCAAGGCTATATCCTATGTTATCATAAGTAACTGAACCCATACACTGGTGTCAAGGCTATATCCTATGTTATCATAAGTAACTGAACCCATAAGTTATCGCCGCTGTTACACAAAATCATAGAAGATATGAGACTAATATTTCAAGACTTTGAAACTGTAACGTTCGTTCAGATAATGTCCACCCCAATGAACATAACAATACAAGAGAAGAGATAACAGAAATCTTGAGAATGTGACAAGGTTGTCTTTTAGGTCGATGCCATCAGAGCACCATATTGAAATAGATGTATTCATTCACAGACAAAAACTTCGTAACTGATGCCAAATGATGATTTTTACTGTCACCTGATATCCGAAGTATCTACTCCGACAATTTAAATTGATGTTGGGTGCACATATTAAAGTTTTACCAGAAAGCCTCTCAAATATCAAAGAGAAAAAAATAAGGAAATGGAAAACAACTATAAGACGACACTGATTCACATAAACAATTATAAACAAATGTGTAACAATATAGTAGTACTATACAATCTAAAATACTGCGACTTGACCTTATAATCCGTTGTTCAAAAATAATTACAGGTATACATCTAAAACCGCTATGCACACTTTTTCAGCCATTTATCAAAATTATTGGGTGCAAGGAAACATGAATGGGGTGAGAGGGAGGAGAGTGTGGCACCTTCTATGACAGAGACCTTGAAGAACTCGTTTTGGTCAACTTAGAGGAAAATCTGCAAAACAGTGGGAGGAGGCGTGCCACCGTTTGAGGAGGTGGTTACAATGAGATTACAACACATACATACTCTCTTCGTGGAAGCTTGTGGAAGCTCAATGTGTCACATGATCTCCAAAAAGCTGGTATGTCTTTTATGGCATGCTCAGAGCCTAGAGTTGATATTAATAGTTTTGGAGAAATGAACGTTGGTGGAATTTGGCGTATTGTTCAGCAAGCTTTATGAAGGGCCAAATTCCATGGCCAATCACTCACTACTTGGCTAAACCAGGAGTGGTCACTGATTTCGAGGACTGAATGTTGTAGTCCCAATGCCCTAGATTGCACCAGATTTCAAGGGAGAGTTAAAGAGGATCACCTTAGTTATTCAGGGTATAAAGTTTCTTGAAGGTGGCCTTACGTGGTAATCACGGAGGTGTTTTAACTTCCTTTGATTAAAACCCATCCCTAGGAAATTGGTTCTTGACTGGAATTTTCTTTTCCTCCAATTTGTTTCACTCATTTACAAAATTAAAATTACTAAAATATTTAAGGTTCTAATAAAAACATAAGATATATACGTCTATATGTTTATAAACACAATACAGTGCTTACGATACATATTATGCACATTGAGAAGGACATTCCCCATAATCAAAAGTTTCTGAAGAAAATTTTAAAACAAAATTTTAAGTTTGTTTACTTGTTGCCTTTGATGCTCGTAGTTCCATATCAATGTTGACCAGCTTCAGCCAACGGGAAAAAATGGTGAAAAGGATCTGTGTGTCTCTGGGGACTAACAAAACAATTTCGAGACAACAATGTAAATGTTTTCGAGCTTTTTAAACTTTGTTTCAGGTATTTTTCATTATAAATGTAATTGGAAATTGTGCTTAAAAAATATTTCTAAATGCTGTTCAAGTTTGCACCACATTCCAGGTAAGTAGGGTCTATGAAGATCTATAACGGCTTCGTAACACATGAAATCAGCGAACCAGGTAAATTAAAAAGGGAAATACAATTTCATTATGTGAAATCCATGAAGTAAATGTAGGAAATATCGTAAATTTGGGATATGAATGACTTAATTAAATATTATTTAAATAATTATATAAAATTGAAATGGGTTTATTTTTTATTTTATTATTGGAATTTTATTTCAGGTTTGTATAATTATTTTTTGTTGTATAGGAAAATCAACTGATCATTGGAAAAATGGTTTGTAAATTATCACTACATAGCAAACATTGATAATAAAACTTGTATACAAATTTTGAACAATTAATTTTTTATGTATTCTTACTACATATACATGAATGGTTTTGGCCATTTATATTCATATTTGATAATGGTTTTGGCCATTTATATTCATATTTGATATTATAAGTGAATTTTATTTTCTTTATTATATTACATTAGATATATATTTAATTGCTTAAATTTATAATTCTACTTTTCATTATTGATATTTAGACTAGTGGCTTATTTACATTTAGACATGTGATATTATTGTGAGATATTTAGGTTTAAAATCCAAACATGATTAAATTATAAGATATTTTATTGACATATGATCCACTAACTAATGGTAGCTTAAATCCATCTTTATTTTCATAGTCCAAGTTCTTTATTTCTTTCAAATGGTTATGTTCTTTGTTTAAGATATTAATATTCACTTGAGCCCATGGTCAACCTTCTATTATAATCATTTGTATATTTTCCTGTGGATCTATAAGCATTTAAATGGGTAACTCTTATATTATTTTATTAGTATCTATTAGGTCACTTATTTAACCTTCACATTGGTAACTTGTATAATGGGTTTTTATATCCTATCTCATACAACCACTTTCTTATCATTTAGATATGTTTTTTTATTCATTAGTGATATTTATTGATGTTTAAGAGAATATCTCCTATTTATATTATGCTTAAATATAAGATTTGCTTTTAACCTTAATGAGTAATGTGATAATCCAATCATTTCTTAAATGTATTGTAAAATCCAATAAGTTATTAGAGTAAGTTTGGATCTTCATTTATTGAAACCAAATATTGTTTACAATTCTATTATGATTTATATATATATATATATATATATATTATATATATATATATATATATATATATATATATATATAAATAAGTAGTTGTGGAGAATTAATGTGATTAAGAATATTTTTTCTAAAAACTCTAATTAGATCTCGGATAATTATGATATCTCTATGCAACTTCAATAAATTGACCTAAAAGAAAAATTCATTGACAATTTTACCATATCCCTCTTTTTGACATTTAGTCCACTTGTCAAATTTAATTTGTGTTTGGTGGATTATTCCAATAAAGCCCTAATTGGTGAAGATCAATGCTACAAAATGATGAGTAAATTTTTTTTTTAGTTTTTTATAAACCTTAACTAAAGGTTTCCTTATTTATTTTATAATTTTTACCACACTTGTGATATAAATTAAATGAAAACATGCATGGTTACAAGAATGAGATAGAAGAGATTGAATGTTTTTCGATCACTCCTATTTGCTAGTAAATTCTTTTGTGGATTTTAATGCATGGAAAAGACCTCTATGTTCCAAGACCAAAAGGTGAGCATTAATTATATCCAACACTTTCATGATGTTTCAATAAAGGAGGATTACTTGATACATATTGTACTAAAAATGGTTGTACAAGTGTCTAAAAAAAATGGTTGTACAAGGTAACCATTATAATAATGAAAAAATGTCAATATTTTTTTTATTCTTTATGAAATTTTATGGGGGTTTTAGTTTGACACATGTATAAATTTTAAAATTAAATGGGATAATTTTCTTATCTAAAATGACGTTATCATTTTCCACTTTTTTAAAAAACTAAAATTTTTAATAGAGGATATTTTGTGGAATATCCTTAGCTAGGGTGGGAAAATACTTTGTAACAAAGTATTTAAAGAATAAAAATATGTTTGGTTCTACCCAAGCCATGATGTGAGATGACACATGAGACATAAATTATGTTTTAATAAGAAAATATCATGTGTTTTATTCTCTTCATTGTTATCTTGTGTTTTCTATGTTGCCTTTACTCAAGTGTATCATTTTTAATATCTTCATACATCATATGATCAACTAGAGGTTTGTTTAAGGTTTTTTTGTATGTAGAGAGTATAGGTCCAAAATCATTGTACTTTCCCTTTGATTATAGATGATGTATTCTTATTTAGATTGGATGATATGTTACCACATATTAGTTGTAGGGCATACACTCTACTCCTTCAATGCTCTCTTTCATACTCCATTTATTTTGGTTGTTCTTTGTATGAAGTTAGGTTGTATTTTGAAAGGATCATGGGCCTTATGGCTAGAGAAAGGTATATAGGATACTTTTTCCTAATAGGTCATTTGTTCAATTTTCTCTTTATTCAATAAGACTTAAAATGTTATAGTGGTCAACATGGATGGGTTTAAGGCCAACATGGCATCCATGTACGAAATTCAAAAAAATTGTAATATATATATACGAGGACATGATCCAATAAAAATCATACAATAGTTGTATATTATTTATCCTTCTCCTAATCATTGTCCCATTTGGTAGTAGATAAAACAAGCAAGTGATTGAATTTCCTTAACTAGTTTTTGTGACATGGTACTACATAGTTGGACAAAGGATTTTTTAATTTTTTAGTTCAAGAGTTTCTATGGAATATTTTGTATTTGAAAAGAAAATTTATAGAGGCCATATCTTTCTCACATGGAAGTATTTTGAGCCTTTTTTAAATCATATTTTTTGAGCTCGTTCTAGTTGTAGTTATTTTTTGTCTAGTTTTACCTATAAGATAATGAAGTTTTATAGGAATCATATGGACCATTCATTATAGGTTCCCACTCTCAATGGGAAAACTTATCCCTTATGGAATATCAATATAGAATATCTTTTGCATAGTAAGGTATTATAAATATGTTAAAAAATAGTTAGCAAATATGGATTTTGATGATAGGAAGAAAATATTCTAGTTAAGAAAGAAGAAATACGTGGTATGATTACGTTATATGTGGATAATAATTTGAGAAGCAACATTATCAACAATTATAATCCTAGAAAGTTGTTGGATTCTTTTAATTCATTCTTTGATAGAGTGGATGCCACATAAGTTAGTCACCTAGAAGTTGATATTGCTACCTTAAGTATGGTCAATTTTATAATAATTGATGGGTATGTCAACTATTTTAATCAATTTAAAGAGGATATCCATGCTATTGGGGGAATATAGAAGAATTGTAATGAATACTTCAACACAACAATCAGTAATATTTTAAAGGAATATGATTATTTCACCACCTTATTTGAAATGCTTCTATTACTTTTTCATAACAACCTCTTTATAAACTCTACCTTTATTTACCTCATTCATCAAGAAGAACAAATAAAATATTAAAGTGGGAGTTATTCCTCCGTTTTAGCTCATTTAATATAATTTCCAAAGCTATAGCTAAAAAATAAAGAGTAAAAATAATCCAAGATGAGGTATAAATTTTGTAAGAAGCCACTCAAGATACATAAGTATGGTTTTTACAAGAAAATAGATCACACAATTAAATTTTATCATTTTTTAATCATGAAACTTGAGGAGGCATCAAAGAAGGGAAAAGATAAGGTTTCTCCTTTATTTGATAGGATGATGATGATAGGGTTAGGAGGTTGAGTAGCATGAGTAAATTGAGTTTTTATATAAACACACAATATAATAAAGCATTACCATATTTTTACTTTGTATAATAGATAACATCCTGGTGAGTATGTAATAGTCATTGGTGATAAATTTTCCTTGTAGATGTTTGTAGCAAGTGAAATGACTCTTGGATCCTTGTATTTTGGAAAAGGAATTCTTGTTACAAGTGTTTTACCTAACCTTCTCTTTATTTATCACATTACTCACACTATAAAAATGTGGAATTTTTCCTTGATATAAACATAGAATTTGGGAGCTGATTAAAAATGATGGATCATCTACCAATAACATTAATGAAGTCAAGGCTAAATTTATTGCTCATTTACAATACATCCTTGGGTCATCCCAGCCAAACTCTACCCAGGCTTATAATGATCTTCTCCAGAATATTCCCCATCTCATATCCTAGGAGTGTAATGATGAACTTTTAGAATTTTTTTTGAAGATAAGATAAAAGAAGCTATGTTTTCCATGTCTCTTGATAAGACACAGGGCCTAATGGATTTTATCCTCAAATTTTCCAACACTTCTAGGACATTGCTGGTCAAGACATTACTAAAGTTGTGCAAGATGTTCAAAGATCCAAATGTTTCCCCAAAAATTCCAACTCAACTTTCCTTTTCCTTGTCCCTAAATCTCAAGTTTGTCGATCCATGTCCGATTTTAGGTCCTTCAACCTTTGTAATGTTATCTACAAGATTATTTCTAAGGTCATCATGAACAAAATGAAGAAAATTCTACCTATTATTTTTTATCCTTTCCAAGGAAGTTCTATCCAGGACAAACCCATAATAGATGGTATTATAATAATTCACGAGCTCATTCACTCTATCTCTAGAAGTAAGAAGGCCAACCTTTTTCTCAAACTTGATATGAATAAATATTTTGATAGAGTTTCATGGAAATTTCTTTGTACTATCCTTACAAAATTAGGTTTCCACGCTGATTGTATTTTCCTAATCTATGAATGCCTTTATTTGGCATGGTTCTCTATGATCATAAATGGATATATGACAAGTTTTTTCAAAAGTGCCAGAGGTTTAAGACAAGGGGACCCAATATCACCCTTTATCTTCATCATGTTGGTGGGGTCCTAGGCAAACCCCTCATGACTATGTGTTCTTTAGGAGCCATCACAAGTATTAAATTTTCCTTTGTTTCTAACCTTGTAATGCATCAATAGTTCGTTGATGACCATATTGGTGCCATGTAAAGTATATCACCCCTTTCCATGTATTTTAATAGTGTAACACTTATGATTTTTCTTCATAAGGTCACTTGATCCCTTCAATAGCTTCACAAGTATAAAATTTAAGAAGATAAAAGTATTCTTATATATTTTTTGGGTTTCCATTTCCAAGTGTCATCCCTAACTATCCATGTAAAATTTTTCTACAAGTTTCAAAGCATTTCTAATTATGGTGCATTAGTGTATATTGGTTATGTTAAAACAATGTATTTGAGTTTTATCATATTCCTTTAAAGCACCTATTATACATGTGGGCTAACACTCGCATCGAATAAATATCATTTGTAGATAAATCATTACATATTTATTTTTATGGATACTTTATATTCTTGAATGTCTCTTCCCCTACATAAATGGAAGTCCATGTGAGGATGAAATTCCATAAGGTTAATGCTTTCTAAGTTGTTTTTGTTATCCTTCATAGATGCTTATGAGCACATCCACCATTAAAACTCTATCATATTAAAGAATACGAATTCTAAATACACCCTAAAAAATAAAACCAATATGGTCTCTCAATTGTGAAATATCACTAACACAAAAATGGCAATGGGAGACTATGGGGCATTAGAAAGTGATATCAATATAGAGGAAAAATATCCTCCCTAATAGAAACTAGATTGGCTAAAGTGTTGATATTTTAGGAGATATTCTCCTACCTTGAGCTGATAGTTGTATGTGTCAAACATCTTGATAGAAATATTGAGAACCTGAGATCTACAAAAGAAAAGATTTTTTCCTCCATAAAGCTCTTATTGACCACATATGTATGCAGTCTAGAATTATCCTAAATACATAATCATCACTTCCAAGAGTAAGGCAATGAAGATCTATGAAAATTATTAAAATACTTTTATTAGATCCTTTGCCAATCATTGGATGCAAATTCCAAAAAAATAAAAATTCCACATGATATTCAAATCTCCCAAAGTTATTTTTAGGGTAAAAATTGATGATGTAATCATGCTACTCAACCTTGTAGGGGGAGTCAAAGTCTAAGAATTTTAGATCCTAGATGTTGATAAGAATGTTGCATTGATTTCCATTGAATAAGAGTTGTTTATATACATATTTTTGTTTTATAGTATAGAGCAACATGAAAAACCATGTTATTTTCTTAAATGGTGGAAATAACAACCTACCAAAAAATCTTGTGTGAGTGGTTTTAACCACTCAACTAAATTTGATCAGATGTAATAAATTTCCAACACCCCCCTTATTACATCATAATCCAATCATGAGTAGGGATACTCACAACTATACAATTAACCATATGATGAATTATGATACTCTCAATAGTTTATCAAATACACTTATACTATGAATACAGACTATTTGCAACAAGCAATGGTAGTAATGGCCTCATTAATCTTCTTCTATGGGAATGACCTCATTGAAAACTTAACCATGAATAGGGACACACTCAACTATCCATGATTCTTCAACATAACTAGATAGGGACATACACTATCCAATATCAAAGTTGTAAATAGGGACACACAAAACCAATCACAAATAATTAGATAGGGACACACACACTATCCCATAAAATTTGTAAATAGGGATACACACTACTATTCAAAAAACTTGTGATTGGAGACACACAATAAATCATAAAAAATAAGTTAGACTAGGCCTTACTGATTTATGTCATATTTTTATTGGAAATAAACACATCCATTCACCTTGAGTGTGGCATGATCCTTCACTTATTACATCAAATAATTATGATTAGGGATACACACAACCAATCATCAATATTACAAAAAATTTATTATTATTTACATAAACCATTCACCGAAATATCAAATCATTCTTCCATAATACATTATCCACAATAACAATCCACAAATTAGAGAAAGATAGATAATACCCTTAAGGTAGGGAAACACCAATAATGCTCCTTAAGTAAGGAATCACTCCACAAGTTCTCCCAATATAAGAGGCCACTCAAGGAGGGCAAAGTCCCATAAGCCACTTCATGGGCAACGATGATTACATAATATTCTTCTCAAATTGATGATTACAATGACAAATATCTCTTCTTTATATATCCATATTCTTATTCTACTTTGGGGATCCTACTACTAATATAATATTATATTATAATATAATATAATATTATAATACAATAAACCTTGGGTTATGTATAGCCCATGCTAACCCTTATACAATATAATAATATATCTCAAAATATCTATTCCTAGGTACCATACCATGCCACCCTCCTTACAAATGTTTCATCCTCAAAATATATGAAGAAAAATGATAATATGATTTGCTAAGCAATGTTAGAAACTGGTACCAATCTTGATCATCCATCCATCCAAGTAAAACATGTTGATGCTGGTATGCCATTTTGTTACTTGAGTATCCAAATATGCTTCGTTGGCTCCATGCTTCTGCTGCTATATTTTGATAACTTGAATTATGGGTCCACTTGTTCCTTGATGCTGATGAACCACTCTGAAAACCATGATCACTATGCTTTCTCTGCCAAACACTGCCATAGTTGGTACCATTCGGATTCCATATAGAACCATAATATTGTTGCCTTGAACCATGCCCCCAAGATTGTTATCGCTCATGGTGGTGTGGATGGTGATATGGTGCAACCTTAACTTGATGTTCTACCTTCTTTGACTTCTCAAAATTTGGCTCCATTGTTTTAAATTCCTCTACACATTGTTATTTCATGTTCTCTTTGTTTGGTGTGTCCTTATGCTTTTCTATCAAAGCTTCCTTCAAATTTGTTACTATTATTTCCACAGAATCAATTGCTGCTACTTCTTCCATGGACTCTTTTACTGCTACTGCCTTCTTGGATTCTGTTTCAAGTTCTTCAATTTGTTTCTCTACAACCATTTCTTGATTTTTCTTGGATCCTTGCTCCTTAAGCTGAGAAATATCCTGCAATGTTATCTTTTTTTTCTGTACCATAACTTCATAAACTTCTTTTGCACATTAATGTTAACAATACCCAAAGAATCTAACCAAGGATAACCAAGAACAATATCCTTATCATCCATCTTAATAGCATAGAAATCTGAATGTAAAACATATTTATCTATGGTTATCTTAAAATATTCAAAAATCTGAACATGTTCACCCTCTAGTTGTATGTCCTTAATTTTTGTTGCTTGAACTTGCAAATTCGTAGCCAAATAAATATTAATAAAATTATATCTGCTACTAGGGTCCAATGGAAATAATAATCTGTTCCTTTTGAATTATTCCATGAACCTGCAAAATAGAAATTTTATTTGAATTTAAATCTTTTTTATTTTGCTCTTGCTTTTGTAAATCCAATGATGTGCCTTCTATATTCCTCCCATTATCTTCCCTAAAAATTTCCTCTTTCTCCTTGAGTAATTTTATTTCTTTTTCGTATTCTTCATTATGTTTCTTGAAAACTTTCCATTCTCCTTTCATTTTATTCTACTCATTTTGAAATCCCTGTAGTTTTTTTTAAGGTTTGTGATGACATCCATCAAGCTATCTATATTTTTATCCTTTTCCTAAAGCAATTCCATAAAATATATTTGTATTTCCTCTTCATATTCCATCAAAGTAGCTACATTTTTATAGGGGTTCCAATTACTTAAGAATTCACGCTCCACTTCTTCCTAAGACAACTCATTATGGGTGCCACTAAGATTATAAAACCAAGAGAGAGGAACTTCTCCAAGAAAATGAGGAAGCCTAATTTTCCCATAGAGGGTGTTGATGATATAAGGATTTAAATTATTTCCACCAATCCCTAGCATCAATATCATATGCTCCCAAAAAAATTTGTAGTTCCATAGTTGATACCCTAATGCAAACTAGGGTTTTTTGACAATATATATCATGCCCTAATGCAAACTAGGGTTTTTTGACAATATATATCATGCCCTAATGCAAACTAGGGTTTTATGAAAATACACATATTCCCACTGATTTGAAGCTAAAATTCCTTAGATCTACAATTTTTCTTCCAAAAAAAATAATTGCAATTGATTTTCTTACCCGAACTAAACAAATTTTATCTTTCGAAAAATTCGTAATTTGAAAATTCGTCACTACCCTTGTTCCATATGGTTGACTTTATAAGGTCGTATCTCCCTCAATACTACTCAGATTCCTTCATATGACCACTCATTTTAAATTTATTCAAATTCTACACAAACTAATCCAAGAATTACCTGAATCGGATAAACTTTCGTAGAGATATGGCTTCTGAAAGATAAGATGTTTTTTCAGAATTTTTTTTTTTTTTTGCGAAATTCGTCATTATCCTTGTTCCAAATAACTAACTTCAAAAGGTTGTATCCCCCTCAATATTGCTTGAATTCCTTCATATGACCACTCATTTTAAATCTATTGAAATTCTATACAAATTGATCTAATAACCGCTTGAATCGGATAAAATTTCGTAGAGATATGGCTTTCGAAAGATGAGACGTTTTTCCAAAAAAAATCTGCAAATTTTTTCACTATTCTTATTTCGAATGACTAACTTCAAAAGTTCATATCTCCCTTAGTACTACTTGGATTCCTTCATATGACCACTCATTTTAAAACTATTCAAATTCTACACAAACTGATCCAAGAATCGCTTGAATCGGATAAACTTTCATAGAGATATGGCTTCTGAAAGATGAGATGTTTTTCCAAAAAAAAATTGTGAAATTCATCATTATCCTTATTTTGGATGACTGACTTCAAAAGGTCGTATCTCCCTCAATACTACTTAGATTCTATCATATTACCACTCGTTTTAAAGCTATTCAAATTATGAACATTCTGATCCAAGAATCACCTGAATCGAATAAACTTATGTAGAGATATGGCTCTTGACAGATGAGACATTTTTCCAAAAATAATTGCCCTAGTTTTTCAATTTTACAAAAATCCCCACTTTACCAAAATTGTTGCTTTGATACCACTTGTTGCAAAACTTTTATTATTATTAACATAAACCATTCATCAATATGCAGAAATATCAAATCATTCATCCACAATAACAATCCACAAATGAGAGAGAGAGATATAATACCCTTAAGGTAGGGAAATACCAATAATACTCCTTAAGTAATGAATGACTCCACAAGTTCTCCCAAGATGAGAGGCCACTCAAGGAGGGCAAATTCTCATAAGCCACTTCGTGGGCAATGATGATTACATAAGATTCTTCTCCAATCGATGATTACAATGAAAAATATCTCTTCTTTATATATCCATATTCTTATTCTACTTTGGGGAGCCTACTACTAATATAATATTATATTATAATATAATATAATATAATATTATAATACAATCAACCTTGGGTTATGTATAGCCCATGCAAACCCTTGTACAATATAATAACGTATCCCAAAATATATATTCCTAGGTACCCTACCAATCAACAAGTGTGGTATGTGCCTCCACTAAGTACATCAAATATAATTTTTGTGGGGTACACTAAACATTCCCTTATGAATAGAAAATTCATAAGGATCAATCTTGAATCAATTTAATAAATATGTTCCTTCTCATTGCCCTTGTGTGTAGGGTATTTTACATGTACTTCTATGTATCCTATGTTGGTGATCTTAATAACCTATCTCCATTTCTTGTCTTAAACATCACTTGTTGTGGTGAGATCAATCACCTTTCACTTTCTCTTGTGCATATTTTCCATTTTCATTTGAATAAGTCATTGCCTATGATAAGCAATTTATGCATGCTTCCTTTGTCTGGTGGTATGATGTGTTTCTAAAAAAACAATCAAATTATAAGTTCTTTATGCAAGAACTCTTGGGCCTTCTTGCTCACCTCCATTTCAAGCCCATTTAAACTAGAATCTACAAATGAAGAGGAATAACATTTAAATTGGACCTCTTTGACTTCAAGTTGCTTCATCTTAAGTGTTCTAATTTGTTATTTAAAAATCACCATCGTATTTTCCATGAGAATTAAGCAAATATAGGATTATATCCCCTTATTCAAAAAAATATTTAAGGTGTCGAGTACCACTATAAATGCACCTTTGACTTGATTTTAACACTATCAAACTGATTGGGAAAGGATAGGATCCTGGCAATGATAGTTTGATGATCATGGATAGACTCATTAAAGACTCTATGGTTCCTTTATAACCACACCTGCCAAAGATAGTGTCTCAATCACTATCTTTGGTAGGTGTGGTTCAAAAGGAACCATAGAGTTTTTAGTGAGTCTATCCATGATCATCAAACTATCATTGTCAGGATCCTATCCTTTGCCAACGAGAATGTGAACCTTATTCCTTTTGATAGCCATAAACCTCATCTGTAGGAGACCACGATTGCTCAATATTTAAGGTTAACCTTGTTATATGAGTATGTGCCTAGGGTAGTCAACCCCAGAGCCAATTTTAAGTGGTCCCCACCTCCTACGGGTTGGTTTAAGCTTAATTTTGATGGAGCGGCTAAGGAAAATCCTGGAAGAGCAGGCATTGGTAGTATTGTGCGAGATCATAATGGGAATATGATGCTTGCATTTTCTGAATATTTGGGAACAATAACGAACAATGAAGTTGAAGCTAGAGCTATGTGGAGAGGCCTTCAAATGACTCAAGACTTAGAAGGCAATTTGATCGTATAAGGAGACTCTATGCATGTTATAAATCTCTTCAATAATTGGAAAACACCTCCTTGGAGGATTAAAATAATTTTTGAAGAGGCTAGGATCCTTTTCCAGGGAAGACAGGACAAAAAATCCCAACATGTCTTTCGAGAAGCTAACAAAATTATTGATAAGCTGGCCAATTTGGGTGTCGATGGTGACAAAATTTTCAAATGGGAACACGGTGTCCCGAGTGAAGTAGAGGAGCTTATTCAACAAGAATTCCAAGAATGATAGTCAAATTTACCAACAAGTAAGGCACTGTAAGTTCGAAGGTTAGGAGTATTCCCGCCTCTTTTTTTAAATGGACTCACAATAAAAATTATTCGAGCTATTAGTCTTCATGGATGCTGATTAGAAATACCACAAATACTAATGGAGATAGTCACATGTCAGATAACATGGCTCCTAGTCATATTAGTAATTTTAGGTTGGTTGATAATCACAGGGCAGGAAAGAAACAATAATATAAGACTTCAAACTAGAGCCACGTGGACCACCAGATAGCCATCACCATAAATCTAGCTAGCAGGTTCACTTCTCCAAGGCTGATTGGCCAAGATGGGATGTGGTCCCAAAGCATGTCATATATGGAAGAAAGCAATTATCAAAGAATTATTAAGAGTAACTGTCAATATAGAGCTTGTGGGAGTTTTTTCAGGACTCTGCTATGTGTGTCTGCAGCTTTTTGTTTCTCCACTATTTCAAGGAAGGCATCTGTGTCTGTTGTTTTTTTGTAATTATGATGCATGTATGTTTTCTCGGGGTATACCCAAAATGTTGTATGAGAAGTTTTTTTTTTATAAAAGGCTATGTGCCTTACCGGATGTAATGGCTTTGGCGGTATGTAGATTTTACATATATAGGATCCTTAATAAGGACATGTTCATCAACAACCCTGGGCTGATTTTTGTAAAAGGTTTTGGGTCAACCTGTAAAACCCGGTATTACTGCTATAGCATCTTATGTACTAAAAAAAAATACTATCAAACTAATTTAACTCAATATCAAACATATTTTAAAGCAAATATTTTTAGCTAGACAAATGAATATATAGCAATTTTAAATTTTTTAAAATAATAAATTTCTCCCTCTTCTAAAACTAATATGAATCTTTAAAAAATAATAGTAAAAACATGACACTTAATATAGCCTTTCATAAATACCACTAATCATGATCCTTTATGACACCAAAGGACACTTCTCAACTATTAATTTGAAATATAAGGCAAATACATTGAAATACTCTCAATTGCAGCGATCTCCCCATGTCTTAGGTCCTAGGTATTTTGGCCATGAGACCAAGAGTGACAAGATGTTTTACATGATATTACAACCATGGTTTTCAATGCCTCCTTTTCTATTGCTTCTATTTGCTTTCACTTAAACTTGCTTTACCATATTCCAACCATCCTTAAATTCTATAGGAGAGTCTAAATTAATTTAAATATTTTATAGACCCTAACATTTGGAGATGTTAAATATGCTATTGAAGCTATATATATATATATATATATATATATATATATATATATATATATATATATATATATATATATATATATATATATATATATATTTATAGAGAGAGAGAGAGAGAGTTAGCAGATAGTTGTTAAATTCCATGTATAGCTCTATTGTAATTTAATAAATAAATAATGGTAAGGTCACCTTCATTCAATTCCAGGTTGCTAATCAATTTATTATACATCCTAAATAAATAATTTTTTGTCTCAATAGGGGATGTGAATGAGCTAGGTTAGACCCTCAAAGAAAATCTATAGAAATTCACTTTGACATTGAAAACGGATGTTGAAATTTGTTAAACCCAAAAGAAAGTGGATATGGGATGGCCAAGAATCCTATAATATAAAAAATAGCGATAAGATCATGGAATTACTACTTAATGTGTATAGACCTCATTATGTATATAAATACCCATCGAGGCTCCTAATAAATTAGAATTAGAAGACCAAGGCTATAATCTCAATTGTGCTTTTCTCTCTCTTTGCAAGTAGTTATATTTTATGCATATAGTCCCATCATTGTAATCTCTATAATCCTCTATTTATAACATATACATATTTAATATATCTCCTCTAAAGTAAACAAGAAAAGGATGATGATGATGAACTTGTACCATCATCCATTCTCCCACTGTAGACAATAAATCTTATGACCACATAAGCAAATCCAATGTAATGTAGTGCATAAGAGATGTCTTCTCCCCACATTTATGTGTTTGGCAATGTCTAAATTTTCCTACATTGTTTCATAGTGCACTTCTATAGTTTCCTCCCCATATAGTGTATTCAAATAACTCAAATATCAATCATCAATTATGCACTTATCACTATCATATTGAAGAATCCCAAAAATATGAGAAACATCAATATGAGTGTATCTAATATATTATCGATCAATTGCATAGGAGACAAAGAGCAAAGTAGAAAAATTCTTGGATGTTTGGGATCTTTTGACCATGATTATATAGAGGCCAAAAAACTACCCAAGATGAGCCACAAATTTTATATAGTCAATAAGTTATGAGACCAATGGGATGACTCACCCTTTTACAAGTATTCTCAATCATCATTCCACTCTATTATGGAATTGCTCGAAGGGAGAATTCTTCACATCCTAGTGGATAATAAAAAAAACTATGTACATATACTCTAGCACTTCACACAAAGCCACAATCCATGTCCCATGAGCCATTGCATGAACTAGACCCAAAGATCTAGGATTACGAAAAGGCTCACAACTTTTTATTGCACCATAGGTTCTAGTATGAATATAATCAATCTAGAAAACATAGATTTGGCATTTTGAACATGAATTATAAATACCTTAAATATAATCAAGTGGGAGGTCCTTACCAACTAATGAATTTCTTGATCTAATATGGCTCGAAATCACCTCTCTAATACCACTAATAAGAATGTTGCATTGATTTCCATTGAATAAGAGCTATTTAAATACATATTTTTATCACCCAATATAAAGCAATATGAATCAACATATTTTTATCACCCAATAAGTTTTGGTGGAAATCACAACCATCCAAAAACTCTTGTGTAAGTGGTTCTAACCACTCAACTAAATATGCTTGAATTTAATACATTTTTTATGATGATTACATTTTTAAAGTTTATCTTTTAGAATAAAATTATTGACTATGGCAATTTCATTTTTATTGAGATAGTCAGTTAGTTGTACAATGTCTTGACAACGAATTCATTTTATATGACCTCATATTTAGTTTATATTATTTCAAAATTCATGCCAAATAAGGAATATTTAGGAGTCAAGAGAATAATTGTAGAAGGAATATTAGTTTCCCTATGCTATCCCCATGTTCTATATTAAAATTTAGAAGAGAAAGGGGAGTTTTGTGCATGAAAATTTCTTAATACACATTTTTAAGATCTTGAATTGGGATAGTAGCACAAAGTTTTAGAAGAATACAATGAAGGCAATACACTCTTACACAAACTGATTTTTGTAGAATACAATGTGTTCATACATGAGAGTGTTAAGGAGGTAAGCAAGTAGTTCATGCTTATCATCAGACCCACTTATAATCTTATTCTTAGGGAATTTTATTGATAGTACATGATGCTTCATCAAAGGATTACTACCAAGCACATAGATAAATTGGAAAAGTTTCCTTTTTCCATTGGTTTATATACTTGTGAGTCAACCAAATACTTGAGTAACATGGATGTGGAGATTCAATAATTTGATTTTTGGCCTATGTCTAGGAGAGAAAACTATGATACAAGAGGAGTGATCAAAATAATTTTCTCTATTATGTAACTCGTACTTATTAGTAAATATGTAACCATTTCCTTTATTAGGAGTTACTAGCTTAGGACCCTCATCTGCATACTAACCCCTAAACATTAGCGTTAGGGAATATAAAGAGTCTATATAAAGATAAAGGTGGAAATAAAATGTATCAAGTCTATTTTCTCAAAATTATAATGAAGCTTTTCTTCCAAGGAGGTTTCTCCCTCAAATAGGCCTATGATTTAGTTTTTTTATTAATAAAGTTTTTGCATTTATGTTCCATATTTCTTAAGCACCTTTTCATTTCCTTTTCACATTTTCTATTAATTTTTGTAATTACTATTGTAAATGTGGTTGATTTTAATTGAATGTTCCTAATAGATACTACTTCACTAATAAATTGGTAACCTATCCAAGGTAGCTTCATATCTTTATAAAAGTCCCATTGTTCAAAGTACTTGCTCATCTTGATGAGCCACTCAATTATATTTCCATCATGCTTTAAAGATATAGTTTTATTCAAGTCTTTAGACAATTTAATTTTGAATTAGATTCTCTTGCGAATTTGGTTCACAATAGAACCTTACTTTGGCTGAGCATATACCCACTTGTCCCTTATTCCATATTGGTTCTTGAAAGATCCTTTATTCTCAAAATGAGAATTTCACTCTTTTTCTAACACATCAAGACCTATGTTTTCATGTAGGGTAATATTGTCTTGCATGGATTTAATCTAGTCTAAGAACTAATCAAACTTGTTGGTCCCCCTCCCATTCTTATGGATGGATTAATCTCAACCATTTTTCTAGAAATATGGATAAACCCCATTAGGTCCTATTTTTTATGTCTAGACTCTAATACAATATGTAACAATAATTCATGTTCTAGTTTCATGTAAAATAGCTAACTTATTTTTAAATAAAGTTATTTAATTATATCACCTTATTATTTTTATAAAGTAATTGATATATCAAATCATATTCATAAAACCTTAAGACATTATGGTAAGTAACTAATCTACCTCCATCAATATCAGTAATCTAATCTCTATTTAGACCTCATGAGGACACCTTTACTCTCATGGCCATAACCAACCTTTGGAGTAAATTGAATTATCTTTAACTAAATTAAATCAATGATATGATTATCTAACAAACTAAATTCTATATACACATATATATATATGCTTTACTTAAGTTTCTTTTGATTTTTTAGTTAGTTTTTCAAATTTTGGTTTATTATAAAATTGATCATTTCAAGTTCACAATTATACAACAAAGTACAATATTCAAGGTCTTTGAATATCACTTTTCAAAGTTTTTATCTTAAAATTTCATGTGATTCATAAGTGAACTTTAATCCTTTTTAAGTTTTAATACATACTATTCATACTATGAAAGTAAACCAAGAAATATTTTTCTCAAGGAAAGAGATATTTCTATGTCATGTGTAAGGCCCTTCCAACCTATTTTTAATTTATTGAAATATCATTAAGACAAATTAATCTCAAAAAATAGAGTTTCCACCAATATTGTCTCAAAAGTACTCAATTGGTACATAGACATTCATACATTGTACTTTACAATACATCAAAGTACAAAATTATATTTTAGATATTTAATCATTACAATAAAGTGTTTTTGTAAAACTTTTTTTATCAATACTCAACTAATACATGCATATTCATACATTGCACTTTACAATATATTAAAGTATAAATTTCATTTTAGAACTCAACCGTCATGTATGTTAGAATTTTACATCAATAAATTGGCTCTTTTCTACAAATACAATATAAATATTTTAGTTCTACTTTTCTTCCAAACCTAAGCTTATCTTAGAGGAAAGAAGGCATCATATGAGAAATTTTCCATCCAACCAAGTGGTATTCATTGAGTATCCCCATCTCAAATTCATATCATGAATATTTGACCCTTTATGAAGTGACAAATATGAAGAACCACCCAACTAGAGTGATGACATGCGTAAAATACTTTATCTCTAGTGCAATTATCAATGATACTTTAGGAAAATACAACTATTATGTTTATATTTTTCTACTTTCTTGGTGCACTAAATTGTCCATCAAACCATGGTTATCTTCCAACCATTTTTCCCATATCCTTGGTTCTTATTTATGGATTTATCAATCAAACATTCATCAATTCCAATGCATTCAATCATATATGCATCTACATTTTTCCTATAGTAAAATCATTTTGAAAGTATTCCAATTCACATATAATTTTAGGATAAACACATTAAATATCAACACCACTTTAATGTATATATACCACTATCATCTTGTGCAACCAAACAAGGTATTTGTAGTCATTATTGTTACCATTATCCTTTTCATAAAAACTACCATCATATACAACATAACAATACAATCATAGTCATATGCTACCAAAATAGGATAATCACAATCATGTGCAACGAAAGTAGGGTAATTAAAATCATATGTAACCAAAATATGATAATCATAACCCAAAAAATATAGACACAATGGTAGAAACCATTTTATGTTTTCTCATAAATGCATTCACTCCTCACTACAAGTTTACAATACGATAATGGAGACCATAAGTCTTTCAAGAAGGAAAATCAAGATAAGTCTAACGTAATTTATCTAAGACCAAACAATGATCATTATCCAATATTACAAGGATCATTTTTCATACACTTAATTCAACTTATAATAACATATTTACTACAAGTTTTCAATGTAGTTTGAAAAGTGATTTGTAGCATTTAATACCATTGTTTTTCAAGAACCTCTTCTATCTTCTATATTTCCTGTTAATAAAAGTATACAAGTAGATTTTCAACAACATATCCATTAAGTTACATTTATAGATATTGTTATATTACCATACCACATGCACTCTTCATGTAATGCAATAAACCTTTACATTCATATTCATACATCTAGTAGTTTTCTACAATTACAAGAACTCTAGAAAAAAGTGTAGCATTTATGTAAGTATAGTTTCTCATCAAAACTGGTCCTAGAAGACCAAGTAGTGATTGCTTCCTTCAAGTAATCCATAGTATATAACATTCATAATAAGTACAAGGTTCAACCATTAGTTATAGTATTACTTAGACCACTATCCCACACAACAAGTTCATTCAAAAATGTTTTCATAATTTCAAGGATTATATTTAGCTATCTCATTTTATTCTACCTTACTAACACATTAAGTATATAGTTTAAACTACAACTACACAAATATTCATAGAATGATCAACATATCCTTGGAATCATCAACCAATTTCTAAATTGTAAATATAAGATCTTATACAAGGGTTTATTTTAGGGGTTTACTATTATCAATCCAACTAGCACATCTAGAATATTTTTGCCTAGTCTAACACGAGCCCATAAAACCCATATTTTACAATTTATTAATGAAATTTAAAATTAAGTATTTGTCATAATATAAATTACTAAGCCTAACCTAAGGTTTTATTCAACCTAGGAACATAACCCTTAACCTATCACTTGATATCCTCATCATACCTCCCAAAAAAAGAAGCATTGGACTCCAATACTTTTACAATAGTAGTGGGCTTATTTGGAAGAACTCAAGCTAAATGAAGAGAAAGCTAGAAATTAGGTGTTGGATGGGTATTAGTTCTAATTATGTAAATAATTCCAAGAGGTGACTTATGTGGAAGACAACACTTGGTCATAACTTGATTTCAAACCCAATAAAAAGCTTGAGGAAGTTATTGAGGGTCAATGACCTGCTACTTATTCTATGGATTCTACTTCAATTTAAGAACTTATTGAACTAGAGAAGGTTGTAGTCGTTTAATATATGAAGTAGTAGTTGAATGATCAAATAGATCAGTAGGAGGAGGCACTAAAAAATGAGGAATTATCTCCTTTTGTGCAACTAGTGCTAGTGCATTCTTTGGCTTGTTGAAGATCAATGTAGTATTTTATGGCCCGATGGAATGGAGTCTGGTATTCTTCTTGGAATGAATGAGAAAAATATTTTTCTCATGTTGCAATGTATATGTATTTTTATAAGAATCACATAGAGACATTTTTTCATATTGATAGGGCTTTCCAAGGATTAGATCAGAACAATCTATTGGAGTCACATCGTAGGTGACTCAATACACATAGTGTGGACCAAATACAAAGAACACTATGCAAGTTTTTTATAATCATGGAGGAGGAACCCACATCCTTCAATCCTAGTGAGTATGTATGAGGATGGGGTTTTATAGAAAGTTTCAACCTATTGACTACAACTCTTGAAATCATGTTTTTTTTCAAATTCATTATCGATGATACAATCCATAAAGTAATTGTGAGTTAGGTGGCTTCGTGTTACAAATAAATATTTGCAAGTGTCCTTTGCAAGTTTTTTGTAATCATGGAGGAGGAACCCACATCCTTCCACCCTAGTGAGTATGTATGAGGATGGGGGTTTATAGAAAGTTTCAACTTATTGACTACGACTCTTGAAATCAAGTTTTTTTTAGATCCATTATCGATGATACAATCCATAAAGTAATTGTGAGTTAGGTGGGCTTGTGTTACAAACAAATATTCGCAAGTATCTTCATACATATTTTGTGCTAACAAGGTAATATTGGGGAGCTTACCCTTGAGCTCATCATACCTTCTATATTCTCTCATTGCCTTAATAGGACCATCTTGTGGTTCCTCAATTTGAGTTTCTATAATAAGATTCTTCCTCTTTCTAAAACATTCAAATTCCACATGGCCTCTTCTTTTACAATAATCACAAAATTTCTTGCTATTGAAGGAAGAATAATAAGAGGTAGGAGAAGAAGAAGGAGAAGGAGAGTAAGAAGAAGTATTTTTCATTTGTTGTTGTTGTTGTCATTGATTGGGTGCTTTGGTACATGAATATCGAGATCCACCTGATTGAGCAGTAAACTTCTCCTTCGAAAGTTATGTGTGATTATACACCATATTCAAAGTTATGGTTGGTGTATATTTCAACTCTCTATAAAGTGGTTCTTGCAATTTACTCTTGAATTTGGTGATTACTTTTATAGTAGAGTCTTGAGTACAAGTTTAAATCCTCAATTTTTTAAATTGGCTATACTCTTGGACACTCATATTTTATCCTTACCTTAATTAAATCCATCTAACTTCAAGATCTTTTGCATAGTTTGAAGGATAAAAATAATCCTTCAATGCTTTCACCAAATCATCCCAAGTGTTAATGGGATCTTGATTTCCTTGGCGATCCATAACCAAAATTTTGGCAATACCTAAAAGTTTCAATTGAGCAAATGAAACTTGCTCATCCTTAGAAATTCTACTATAATTAAACCATGTGTCCATGTCAAGGATCCAACTAATTAGGACCTTGGGATCACGAGACCCATCATAAATTTTAACCTCGCATTTTTCTTGATAGCGATGGTCAGGGACCTGACTAGGGCTACTAGGGGTAGCAATATTTTGGACCTTATCAGCTAAAAGGCTAACTACTATGGATATTGCAGTTATTTTCTCATCAAATTTAAATTCATTTGACCCCGAGTATAATCCAGTAGTAAGTTTTACAAAAGGACTAAGGGGTTACAAAAGAAGTATTTTTTGCCCACTTAATTGCAAAACCAAATTGGTTTTTATGCAATTTTACAATGCATTTTAGGGGTAAAATTAACACAAAAATCCCCTAAATAATTGTCCTATTTTATAAAAATAAAAATAATTAAAATTATTTCTTTGTAAAAATTTAAAGAGATAATTTTAACCCCTTTTTTAAAAAAATTGTTTTGTGATTTTTGAGCATGGTCAACCAAAAGTCAATAGAAGTCAATGGTGAATATGTGCTAGTTTGTAGGAGTCTATGGCTGAGTCAACGTAGCTACAAGACCTCTTATTCTACAATAATTAATTTCCACTCATGCTTAATATATCCTACTAAAACTTAAAAATATATAAACAACTAAGGAAAACCTCTACTAAAATACATAATTTAGTATGTCTATTAAATTACTTTTTGAGAAAAAAATCATATTCTATACTCTATTAAAAATATTTTGTAAATTTATACCTTCCTCTAAATCTCAACTAAAGTAGCACTTACTCCTTTATAATTTTTAGCGTATAATAGACTAAAATTATATTATAATATCATGTTTTTCCTTAAATCAACAATATATGGTGGTTCTAATACTTTAAATATGACTCGATGATATAACCAATTATCAATCCTTCATTCCACTTTTATCTTTACTAATTTATGAGGCAAAGGAGGAATTTCAAGCACCAATATTATTTCTATGAAAGAAGTTCATGAATTATGAATGTAATTATGTTAAAGTATTACATCCTTATTATTAACTCTTTTATTTCCTTTTACAATTATAATCAAACAACATCCTTGTTGAACATCAAATTCTAAGAATAATATTGTTGAAAATGTGAAATGCATATTGGTTATGTATTGATGTGGAATTAAATAAGCTTAGAATTTTATTACTATTCTTAAATAGGCACTAATTTACAACCATATGCCCTTGAAACAAGCAACCATGTCCTTGGAATGATCAACCAATTCCTAAACTATAAATATAAGATCTTATACAAGGGTTTATTTTAGGGATTTACTATTATCAATCCAACTAAAACATCTAGAATATTTTTGCCTAGTCTAACGTGAGCTCATAAAACCCATATTTTACAATTTATTCATGAAATTGAAAATTAAGAATTTATCCTAATCCAAATGACTAAGCCTAATCTAAGGTTTTATTCAACCTAGGAACATAACCTTTAACCTATTACTTGATATCCTCATCATACCTCCCAAAAAAAGAAGCATTGGACTCCAATACTTTTACAATAGTAGTGGGCTTATTTGGAATAACTCAAGCTAGATGAAGAGAAAGCTAGAAATTAGGTTTTGGATGGATATTAGTGCTGATGATGTAAATAATTCCAAGAAGTGCCTTATATGGAAGACAACACTTGGTCATAACTTAATTTTTAACCCAAGAAAAATATTGAGGAAGTTATTGAGGGTCAATGACTTGTTACTTATTCTATGGAGTCTACTTCAATTCAAGAACTTGTTGAGCTAGAGAAGGTTTTGGTTGTTGAATAGATGAAGTAGTAGTTGAAGGATCAAGTAGAGCAGTAGGAGGAGGTACTAAGAAAGAAGGAATGATCTCCTTTTATGCAACTAGTGCTAGTGTATCCTTTGGCTTGCTGAATATAAATGCAGTATTTTATGACCTGATGGAATGGAACTTGGTATTCTTCTTGGAATGAATGAGAAATATATTTTTCTCATGATGCAATGTATATGTGTTTTTATAAGCATCACATAGAGACCTTTTGTCATATTGATAGGGCTTTCCAAGGATTAGACCACAACAATATATTGGAGTCACATTGTAGGTGACTCAATCCACATAGTGTGGGCCAAATGCAAAGGATACTATGCAAGTTTTTTGTAATCATGGAGGAGGAACCCACATCCTTCCACCCTAGTGAGTATGGATGACGATGGGGTATTATATAAAGTTTCAACCTATTGACTATGAATCTTGAAATCAAGTTCTTTTCAAAGCCATTATCGATGATACAATTCATAAAGTAATTGTGAGTTAGGTGGTCTCGTGCTATAAATATTTACAAGTGTCTTCATACATATTTTGTGCTAACAAGGTAAAATTTGGGAGCTTACCCTTGAGCTCATCATACCTTCTATATTCTCCCGTAGCCTCAATAGGACCATCTTGTGGTTCCTCAATTTGAGTTTCTATAATAAGATTCTTCCTCTTTATGAAACATTCAAATTCCACATGACCTATTATTTTACAATAATCATAAAATTTCTTGCTAATTAAGGAATAAGAATAAGAGGTAGAAGAAGAATAAGGATAAGGAGAGTAAGAAGAAGTCTTCTTCATTTGTTGTTGTTGTTGTCATTGATTAGGTGCTTTGGTACATGAATATATCTCTTGAGCAACAAACTTCTCCTTCAAAATTTGTATGTGATTATACACCATATTCAAAGTTATGGTTGGTGTATATTTCAACTCTCTATAAAGTGGTTCTTGCAATTTACTCTTGAATTTGGTGATTACTTTTATAGTAGAGTCTTGAGTACTAGTTAAAATCCTTAATTTGTTAAATTAGATGTACTCTTGGACACTCATGTTTTATCCTTACCTTAATTAAAGCCATCTAACTTCAAGATATTTTGCATAGTTTGAAGGATACAAATTATCCTTCAATGCTTTCAGCAAATCATACCAAGTGTTAATGGGATATTGATTTCCTTGGCAGTCGATAACCAAAATTTTAGCAATATCTAAAAGTTTCAATTGAGTAAATGAAACTTACTCATCCTTAGGAATTCTACTATAATTAAACCATGTGTCCATGTCAAGGACCCAACTGATTAGGACCTTGGGATCATGATATCCATCATAAATTTTGACCTTACATTTTTCTTGATAGCGATGATTAGGTACCTGACTAGGGCTACTAGGGGTAGCAATATTTTAGGCCTTATCAGCTAAAAGGCTAACTACTATGGATATTGCAGTAATTTTCTCCATCAAATTGAAAGTCATTTGACCCTAAGTATAAGCCAGTAGTAAGTTTTACAAAAGGACTAAGGGGTTACAAAAGAAGTTTTTTTTGCCCACTTAATTGCAAAACCAAATTGGTTTTTTATGCAATTTTAAAATACATTTTAGGGTAAAAGTAACACAAAATTCCCCTAAATAATTGTACTATTTTGCAAAAATAAAAATAATTAAAATTATTCCTTTGAAAAAATTTAAAGAGATAATTTTAACCCCTTTTTTTAAAAAAATTGTTTTGTGATTTTTGAGCATGGTCAACAAGAAGTCAATAGGATTCAATGGTGAGTAGGTGCTAGTTTGTAGGAGTCTATGGTTGAGTCAACGTAGCTACAAGGTTGACGATCAAACAAGGTGATCAGCAACAAGTATAGCCTAGCATGTAGTTGGCGTCCTCTAGCTATTATGCATTGGCTACCAATGCATAATAGCTAAAATACTAAAAGGCCTTTTAAGTCATGAATGTGGGATAATGAATTTTCCACAAAGAGTTGTGCGTAAGGGTACAGTCCCAAAATGTATTTATAAAAATTTTGCAAATAAATTTCAAAATCTAGGCAAATAGTGTCTAAACGCATGTAGAAGATTCACTATTATAAGGGGTAATGTTGGAAATTTAAACTTAAAATGGTCAAATTAATATAAAATTAGGGCAAATCTACCCAAAAAAAATTACACACAGAAATATTTGGCTAATGGGCCCTCTTCAAGGGTACCAAATATTAGCCAATTCCAAATTTTAAAAATCCTAATTTTAGCTAGTTTGGCAATAAATAACCGCTATGCATAACCCTGCACAAAAATCTTATGACTTCATGAATGCACCCCTTACTACAAATACAATGTCACATGTCGATTTTTTAACCATCGAATCAGAACATAGAATCCTACCACTTGTCAACTTGTGATTTATTATTCACAGATGCACATGATTGGTCAAGATCTACCAATCAAAGTTCTAGATCCACTTGCCTTGAGGTGCACACTAACCAAAAAAAGAGGGTGATCTCATCCTTTTTGCTATAGGTTTGTGTGCTGCAGGGTTTTTCATGCAAAAATATTTGAGAGGTATGTTATAGAAGGGTGGATTGGCTGCCTATTAGTCCATAAAATTCTAGGCCCTTTTGGGCTTGTGTCCATCGAGGACAAATCCAATAACCTCATATTGTTGATTGTGTTTGACCTAGAAATGCATCTATGGTGCCTAAAAATATAGGTGTCTCCTACCAAAAGGTGCAGGCTCAAGCCTACCTTAGCATCAATGACATCAAAAATACATAGGCATCAAGGTTGTCATTACCTTTAGGTAACGCAAAAACAATAAAAAGGACACGAGCCACGCTACTGCTTTTTTTATTTTTTGTTTTTATAAATTGCTTCTTTTTAATAATAATAATAATAAATATTTTGCAATTATTTTTTATAAATAAATTATTTTCAAATATTATCAAGAAAGAAATAAAATATTGAAACATCAAAGCCAACAAATCAACCAACAAAATCCAATTAGTCGAAAGAAATTGGCAAAATCATAAAAACAGTGAATAAATTTTTCACCAAAGGATAGAAGGCAAATTGATGGTAGAGGGCAGCAAGTCCACCAATAGGTTGTTCTAGATGTCTTCTTCTAACTTGAGAAATTTTAAAATCCAATCAAGGGAACTTAATTTCACCAAAACAATCTTCAAACTAATTGTAATAAAGCTTTTAAATCAGGATCTTGTTGGCTAGAATTCATCGAAAGCCAAACAAGTAGCATGAGGACAAAAATAAACCATGATGTATGTAAGTCCTATGCTATGATACCATTGATGTGGAATCAAAGAATCTTATAATTGATTACTAATATGTGCTTAAATGGACACCAATTTACAACCATATGCCCTTGAAATAAGCAACCACATCCTTGGAATGAGTAACCAGTTCCTAAATTGGGAAAATAAGAGCTTATACAAAGGCTTATTTTAGGGATTAACTATTATCAATCCAATGAACACATCTAGAATATTTATGACTAGTCTAACGTGGGCTCATAAAACCTGTATTTTACAATTTATTTATAAAATTGAAAATTAATACTAAGTCCTAATCCAAATGACTAAGCCTAACCTAAGGTTTTATTCAACCTAGGAACATAAACCTTAACCTATCACTTGATGTCCTCATCATGTATATAATTTTTTGTGGTAAAATTTTGATATTTTAATTATAGATTTGTAGGAGGAGCGAACCAATATTGTATTGAAATGTAGATTATAAATAATACATTGAATGCCTGGATAAGCCCGAAGGTTACGGAATCACCCGAGGCTGAAATAGAACTTGTTATAACAAATAACAAGTAATGCCTAAAATATAATAAGCACTAAATATAATGTAATAACAAAGATACGCTAACATCCCCCCTTATTACATTATTTGGGTAATAAGATAACTACTAGCTATACTAACATCCCCCTGATTACATCATTTAGCAATACAAAGAGAGCTGCGAAACAATTCAAATTTGACACGTGCAAGTGCCTTAGTGAAAATGTCTGCAACTTGAGCATTTGTGGGAATGTACTGAAGCTGAATTCGGTGCCTTGGAACTTCGTCTCGAATGAAGTGACATTGTGTGTCAATGTGCTTGGTTCTTTCATGATGTACTGGATTCTTGACAAGGTTCAGAACACCCTGGTTGTCGCAAAACAAGTGAATTGGAGATTTGGATGGAAGACCCATACTTGTCAAAATGCGATGCAACCATATCACTTCGCACATAGCTTCACGTGCGGCGCGATACTCTGCCTCTGTAGATGAGATAGCAACCACCTGTTGCTTCTTGTTGTGCCATGAGACAGGACCGGATCCAAGATGAAAAATATATCCTGAAGTTGACTTGCGATCATCAAACGACCCGGCATAGTCGGAGTCCGTGTATCCTTGCAAGAAGAATTTACCATTCCTCTTGTATTCTAGGCCATATTCCATAGTACCACGGACATAGTGAAGAACACGTTTGGCTGCTTTCCAGTGAGTAGTCTTAGGTTCCTGCATGAACCTCGAAAGATAGTTAACAACAAACACGATATCTGGCCTAGTGTTTGTCAGATATATGAGACTCCCAATCAACTGTCGATAGAGAGTACCATCTACCTGAGGTGAATCATCATATCACGATAACTGAAGCCCTGATTCCATCGGAGTTGCCATTGGCTTGCAATCAGTCATGCGATATTTTTCTAACAATGTCTTGGCATATTTTTTCTGAGACACCTTGATGTAGTGCTCCTTCTGGCTTACTTCCAGACCAAGACAATAATGGAGAAGTCCGAGATCTGTCATCTCAAAATATTTACACAAGTCACTTTTGACAGTAGAGATCATAGTTTTTGAACTCCCTGTAATGAGCAGATCATCAACATAGAGTACAAGCAACACTATCTCAGAACCTTTTTTCTTGAAATAGAGGTTTGCATCTGACGGACATCTCTTAAATCCATGTTGCAGGAGGTGATTATCCATTTTTATATACCAAGCTCGAGGAGCTTGTTTCAAACCATACAAGGATTTGACCAACTTGCAAACTTTCTGCTCTTGGCCTTCCACTTCAAATCCTTCAGGTTGAGTCATGTAGACTTCCTCTTGGAGATCACCATTCAGAAAAGCACTCTTGACATCCATTTGGTGAACTTTCCACCCATATTGTGCTGCCATAGCACAAAGAACTCGAATGGTGGTCATCCGAGCAATAGGTGCAAAAGTTTCCTCATAGTCAATGCCTTCCTTTTGAGCATAGCCCTTTGCAACAAGATGGGCCTTATGCTTATCAATTGTCCCATCTGCCTTGTACTTGACTTTGTACACCCATTTGCAGCCTATGGGCTTCTTTTCGTATGGCAGATTGACAAGCTTCCAAGTTTTGTTTTTCATCAGAGACTGATACTCAACATCCATAGCAGCCTTCCATTGTGGCTCACTAAGGGCATCTTGCACCGAAACAGGTTCATGTTCATTCATTGAAGACATAAACACCCTGTCCTCATCTATATCCATATCCTCTGTTGGTCTCTCTGGATCAACAGAAAGTCCCTCAAAATATTGACAAAGATCATCAACCCCAGTAGTCTCTGTTGCTGCTCTCTCCTGTCGAGCCATGCTGCGAGTACGAGGCCTATCCAAAGTCAAATCAGGTGGAGTAGATAGCTTGGAGTCTCTGATTGTACTTGTATACCATTTTGGATTCTTATTCTATGATTTTGAAGAAGATGGAGAAGAACCTCCAATATTTGATGATGAAGGAGACTTCTCAACTTTAGATTCCACAAGATCTAGGTATACATCTGATGTGCTTTGTGATGTGAAAGCCTCATCAAAAACAACATCTCTACTGACATGAATCTTCTTGGTCAAGGGATCAATCAAACGATAACCCTTAGAGTGCTCATCATAGCCAAGAAGAATACACTTCAATGTCTTCTCATCTAGCTTCTTCCTTTTCTCTTTTGGTATGTGCATGAAAGCTTTACACCCAAAAATGCGTAGATGAGAAATGGAGGGTTTCCTACCACTCCATGCTTCCTGTGGAGTCATTCCTTGTAGGGCCTTTGTGGGTGCCCTATTCAACAGATATACTATTGTGGTGACAACTTCTGCCCAATATTGTTGCCCAAGACTAGCTCCTGTGAGCATGCAACGAACCATTTCCATGATGGAACGGTTCCTCCTTTCAGCAACTCCATTTTGCTGAGGAGTATAAGCAGTAGTTAACTGTCTCGTGATCCCATGTGCAGCCAAGAATGCAAAAAATTCTTTAGAGGTAAACTCCCCCCCTCGATCTGAGCGGAGAGTCTTTATAGAAGCCCCTGACTCCTTCTCAACAGATTTCTTGAATTGCTGAAAGAAACCAAATGCCTCAGATTTTAGAGTAAGAAAGAACACCCACATTTTTCGTGAGTAATCATCTACAAATAACTGAAAATACCTCTTCCCCCCACAACTGATGGGTGTGAAAGGACCGCACAGATCGGTGTGAATCAACTCCAGAGGTTTCTTTGCTCTTGTAGAGCTTTTCTCAAAAGGTACTCTATGTTGCTTTCCTGCCAAGCAGTCAGAGCACACTGGCAATGTGGTAGAAAGGGAAGGAAGACCCTTTACCATCTCATACTTACTTAGCTCAAGTAAGTAACCAGAACTAAGATGCCCATATCTCTTGTGCCATAGGGAAGTTGCCTCCTTTGTAGAGACTGTCATGGCGACATGTGGAGTAGAGATAGCATCTAAGGCAAATAAGCCATGCTTAAATGAAGCGGTTGCAATGTTCTTACCCCTCCTGGTAATAGAACAACACTTCTTGCCTCCCTCAACACTAAAGTTCACAACCATATCTTTGTCCAGAATTTGTGTGATGGACAACAAATTGTTCGCCAATCCTGGAACATAGAGGACTTTTTCAATCTGACACTTGCCATCAGAAAGAGTGACTAAAATAGTACCTTCTCCCTGAACCTTGTAGGTTTTATCATCAGCAATAGTGACAGGTTTGCCCTCTTTGGCCTCAAAGGACTCAAACCACGATTTGTCGCCAGTCATGTGCTTACTAGCGCCAGAATCGACATACCATACAGGATCCGTCTGCTTGGAGGCTGTGGTAGTCATGAGCACCTTGTGTGCCCACTCAAAATCCGAGTCAGATTCTTCAACAACAACATTCACCTTGGGTTGCTTGTTCTTGTTGTGTGGTTTGTTCTGGCCTTTCTGTTTAGGTTGTTTATTCTTATGCCAACATCTGTTTGTATCATGACCCTCTTTGTCACAGATCTTGCAATATATTTTTGTTTGTTGAGGTTGTTTCCCTTTTGAATCCTTTTGAGAACTACCTCCTTTCTAAAAATTACCCTTCTTCTTGTTTGGCCCCTTCCTGTTGGTGTAGAGGGCAGTGTTAGAAGAATCATCTCGTTGTAGTTGGCGTGCCTCCTCTTCTTGAAGCATATTGACCAACTCTACAAAGGTAACTTTCCGTTGGGACACCTGAAGGGAAGTGATCAACACCCTATAAGAATCAGGTAAAGCTCTCAATACAATTGAGGTAAGGAGCTTGTCATCAACTGGTTCTCCCAAAGAATTCAACTTTGCTTTCAATTCAGACACTCTGCAAAGAAAGAGTTCAACTGTCTCCCCCTGCTTCATGCTTAGACTGTGTAATTGAGATTGAAGGAATAGAATAGTGGAATCATTCTTTCCCTCATATATAGTGTTAAGGGCATCCCATGCCTCTTTACTATGTTCACAGTCAGCAATATGGGGTTGAACTTCATCAGACACAGCAAGCAAGATGAGCACTTTGGCTTTGTTGTCTTTCTTGTCAAAGTCTTTCTGATCAGCAGATGGAGTTGTAGCTCCAGTAGCAGATGAAGGTCTTGTTGTTGCTCTAGATACAACATCCCATAAGTCATCCATTGCTAGGATTGCCTTCATCTTGTTTTTCCATGGTGTGTAGTTAGGACCTTTCAACAACTGATGAGAATCAGTCATTAATTTTGTAGACATTGTGAAGGTTCCTTATAACACCAATTGGTCCCCCTTTCGATATACCTTATTGCTAGGCCGTTATACCATACAAAATACCCGCCCTTACATGAGGGAGACTATAGGTATTTAGAAAGATCAAAAAAAAATCACCCGCCCTTACGTGAGGGAAACTATAGGTAATTTTTAGAGATCATACGATACGTGGTACTTAAGCAGTACTGAAAGGGAATAGTCTCGTTGATGGCACCTACCATAGAAAGTCTTCAATCCTCATGCGTGGGGCGTAACTTCCCCTAAACACTTCGGATTTCAGAACTTTCGTCAAGATTTACGCCTAAACACAAGAACGATTAGGGTAATGGATGGAGTAAAAAAATGCAAAAGATGGCAAACTTATCTCTCCCCGACGATTTATAGAGAACAAGCTCAGACGTCATTTTAGCAGCTATATTAGGCGGCGGATACAGTAGCGCAATCACGACAGCTTTACCTGTAAGTGTTGGCCAGAGGTATCACAAATACCGAACGTTGTAGTGCAATAAATTGCACGGATGGGTTTTAATTATTTCGGGGACTTAGGGAGTGAATTTGATTTTAAATTTTAATGATGTAGTGCAAAGAAAGAAAAAATGCAACATACAACATAAAAGTGCCCACAGAAAAATAAACCACTAGGTGTCGGGCGCTGCCGAAAATGCACCTTTACAATAATGCCAAAAATTGCTTTTTCAAAAAAATACTCTCTATCCCCCCTTGATTTTTGAAAAAATACTCCCCCCTTAGATTTTTCCAAAAAAAATGGACTCCCCCCTTTAAAATTTTTCTTTATAAAGCATTTTAAAACATTCTTTTAGAACTAAAGTTAAAAAAAATAACTTTATCTTATATAGTAAAAAATTATTATTTTATTTTTAAAAATAATAACTTTAAACTATTATAAAATAAATTAAAATGTTATTAATTTTAATTTTAATTAAAGAATATTAAAAAAAAACTTTAAAAAAAAAAATTATACCTTTGTTTTGGGGGGGTCGACGGGACTCGAACCCGCGACCTCAGGGCTCCCTGAGCCCTACCGCTCAGCCCACGACCAGGTGGGCTAGCGGGCTGATCCGAAAGGATCAGGAGAGCTCTCCCCATTATAGGATCAGGGTTAAATCCTTTCTTAGCACAACATCACATGCACATCTCCACATGCACAATGGACGTCCAAAATCCCTTGACGATATCGCCGAATCCTTCTCAGCTCCAACAATGATCAATAGTTAATGTTTAGATTGTTGGGCGATCAGATCCACCTACACTGCTGGTACACCATAAATGCAAACTGTCCTGGCTATATTAGCAAATAGGCTATCTGCAAAAATGCCTACAACAGACAATGGTTGTGCAAGATTCTCTATCTTAGCAGGTTGCATTGCTTTACGAGCACAACAAATGTTTTTTTTTTAAGATGATCTCTATTGCAGAACAAAACTGCGTATCGTGTAGTTTCTTCGTAACCAAAAACAAAGGATTAATCCCACATGTGGGATACTACAATATTAGGAGTGCGATGAAACAAATGAGACCCACATAGTAATGTGTCTGCCTCTGGGCAGATTGTAGTTTATCAAATAGTCATGCACGAATCTCCTTTCTCACAACATTGCCTAGGTTTTGGTCCACCGTGTCAATGTTATCCACATCAGCATGTTGGTCTTCTGGCTAGTTTATCAGCATCCACGTAGGTGTCCAGTCACATAATGTACTTGCTATCCGCATCCAATCATCGATCAGGTTCTACATGTCACTGTCACGTCATTATCCCCTTGTTAGGACGAATGTGGTCTTTCCACACATCAGTCAGTATGCCTCTTCAGGTCAACTGCAATCCATAGTTCGGTCCTCCACATGATCGAATTCGTCGATCGAGGTTCTATCCACTAGGTAGGGTCACCTGATGAGTTTATCCAACACATGCAATGTTACCTCGGCTTACAAATCTGTCACATCAGATACGTGGCGGTCTGCATCCAGATTAGGATGTTAGATCCTATTACGATTACCGAGTCAAGTCACACGGTCCAAGTGCTATGTCAGCAGAATAGTGGTCCTCTACCAATTCTAGCAGGTTGTTGGCCTGCCTGTCACAACCTTCACCAACAGAAAGGAAGGTTACTGGGATGTTCACAACCTCACATCGAGATTGAGAGTTCAGGCCTCTCTCACCCTACCAAAAATGTAGCTCTCAGGTGGAGCGGATCTCCTGCTCTGATACCATGTAGAAGGAGCGAACCAATATTGTATTGAAATGTAGATTATAAATAATACATTGAATGCCTGGATAAGCCCGAAGGTTACGGAATCACCTGAGGCTAAAATAGAACTTGTTATAACAAATAACAAGTAATGCGTAAAATATAATGAGCACTAAATATAATGTAATAACAAAGATACGCTAACAAAATGATGAGAAAGAATATTATTGAATTATTATTAAATTCATATATACATCTAGTCAACTAATAACTTGATGTTGAAAAATGGTAATCTATTAAAATTTTATAAACTATTTTCTTTTTAATATTTAATAAATCACTTACTAATTTTTTATCATTAAATTTGTTATCTTTTGCAATATTTCCAAGTTATCATTAGGGCACATTCCTTCTAATATATAAACCTTTGTTATTTTTTAAGAATAATCTACCAAAGGTTTATATATTATTTTCTTCTAAGATAAAGGTAAAGGAAGTAACACTCATATATCTAATTTTTAAAAATACATCTATTATTACTCATTTAAAAAGTTCTTAACATTTTTCTTTTACAAATATTAACACTATTTTCTAGGTCTATTGGATTCAATGATAATTTTTTAAATTCCATATTAGCTTCTTCTATATCTTTAGTTAAATTTATATATTAATTCTTTAAGGTTTAGTATGAACTATTTCAATGTAAACTTGTTATTTAAGTTTCAAACCTCTATATAACTATATTCCTTATGATCCACCAAAATGGTACAAGACTATGTTCTTTTGGCATATGATAGATATAAACTTGTCAAAATATTTTATTGTAATATCACTATAAGGCTTATTTCAATATAGTGATGATATGATCATAATGTCATAATTCAATGATACGTTAAGCCCAATAACCCAAGATTAATCTTTACTACATCCTCACTATCAAATGGTTCTGCACTACAATTTTTTTTTTTTAAATAATTGGCGTAGTGACTAAAGATATAAAATGAATGGTGGGAACTAAAGAAAATATTTCTATTTGAATGGATACTTGTGTGATAAAAACCACTCAATATGGATCCAATGAACCATGGATGAAATTACTTCAATATAAATATGGTAACATAATTTCAAAAATTGTGTACAAGGATTAAAAGAAAGATACAAATAAAAAGAATATTCTTTTAAATCATATACCAGACATTGTGGCTAGGAGGTAGTTGAGCAAAACGATAACAACAATGATTAAGAAGCATATATATAAAGCGTCAACAAAATAGAAATATAGTAAGAAGCATAGATATAATATAAAACAACAACAAAATAGGAATACTATAAGAATATGAAGAGATATTTGGAATAGTCTAAATATTCCAAAAGTTAAAATGTTTGTATGGCTAGTAGACCATAGGAAAATTTTATCCTAGGATAACCTAATGAAAAGGGATTTACATGGCCCTCATAATGTGTTCTATGTAAAAGGAGGAGAGCATAGACCATCTCTTATGATAGTGTTCAATAATTTAGAAACTATGGTAATGGATTTTTACTATATTTAGAAAATGCATGGTGATGAATGGCAGGAATTAAAGAATTGTTAAAGCAATGATAGAGAAGTTTTAAAAGTGAGGTATTACAGATAATCTAGGATACATCAAAATATACAATAGTTTGCATTGTATGGCTGAAAAGAAATAAAAGAATATCTAAAGGAAAGGAAAGCAATTTAGAGGTAATGAAAAGAATATTTGTTTAACCATATAGGAGTCTAAGCCAACCCTATCAATCAAGTTATCAAATGAAATTATAATTTTGGATACAAGAGAAATAAAAGGAAGGAAACTAACATAAAGTGGAAACCACTAGAACTAGAGTTGGTCAAGTTCAATTATGATGGAACATCAAAAGGAAATCCAAGACCAATAGGAGGAGGAGGAAGAATTAGAAATAATAGGGATGATATTTTGGCACATTACTCTTTTAATATTGGATTTAAGACAAATAATGAAGTTGAAGCTTGAGAAACTTTAAAAGGGTTAAAAATATGCAGACAAATGGGATGGAATAGAGTATAGATGGAAGGTGATTCACTAATAGTAATCAATATAATTTTGAGGAAAGCAAAGGCTCTATGGAACATAGAAGAGAGTATAGATGAAAGGTGATTTACTAATAGTAATCAATACAAATTTGAGGAAAACAAAGGCTCTATAAAACATACAAGAGATCATTGTGAAAATACAAAACCTTACTACAAAGTTTGATTTATAAAAAATAAAAATAAATTAAATAAAAAATAGAATTAAAATAGGAGGAGAGAAAAGCTATATTTAATATTTTTAATTAAAATTTTCACATAAATATCAAAGACTAAGTCTAAAAAAAGCATATTGTGATTCACATATGAAATGAAAATTTTCATCCGTACATATATACAAAAAAACAAGAAGAATACTGGTAAGAAATGTGATACCGGGACATTTTGGATTCCCATATAATCATAAAACTAAAAGTGAACTGTGTATGCTTTTGGAACAGTGGGAAAGCAAAAATATGTGCAAAAGAAACCCAAAAGGTATAAATCAAGGAAAGTATGTAAATCATGACTATCGAAGATGACGGAAGCCCTAAGTCACCACTCAATCGATGTCATTCCTTCAAGGAATGCTTTTTGCCTGTAAATGCCTAGAACTTGATTCTCCCTTTGCCTTTGGTATCTCTTCTTCGACCTCTTCCTTCACAGATTCCTCCTTCGCTGACTTCTTTCGTGCCTGCGCTTCATCGTTACCAACCCTCGATCCAAATACAAGTTTTCCTGGCCTGCGTCTTTTTTGGTGATCTGACGAAGAGCTAGATGCCGATGGCTTATTCTCTCTAACATCAGGATTTGCAGGACATGTTACCGGTGCCACCAAATGCTTTACAGTCTTTCCACTCAAACTTCTTCCTACTCCGGTGAAAGGATTAAACTTAGCTTCATTTTCGTCTTTCGATTTGTCTTCACAAGTAGGAGTTCTGGTTGCTACTTTCTCTGGTTCTTTGTAGTCAAGCGGGGGAGCAAAGTCCACTTCACAGTCTGTCTCAATCACACTAACGGCAGAGGAAGGTTTGGTCTCAACTATGTTTAACAAGTATTTTTTATCCTTGTCCATTACTTTGATGGTATCACCTATGGTCAAGCAAGAAAAATTCCTTAGAGTATTCTCCAACACAAATTTTGGATTTTTTATGTCAAAAAACTCCTTTGTGTGAGGCTGCATGTTGACATTCGTTCCTTTTGGAAGAGAAACATTTTTCAGTTTCACTAAATTGCCATCTTCTAATTGCATATTTCGCATCATCCAATCGGGCACATATATCATGCCTTCCTCGGCAACAAATTCGAGTACTCCACAGTGTGAAATGCGCTCAGTAGCGGGATTCTGAAGTTGAAAAAGCATAGGATACTCTATGTCTAGTGCTGCCAGACGATCGAGAGCTGAAGGAGGCATTATAACTTTGTCTCCACATTGAACCTGTGGCTTTTGAGCATAAGAAGCTGAATAACATCGATACAATTGCTCGAAGGAAGTAGGGTATGCGTAGCCGCCAGATGCCATTGTCAGAGCTCTCTGAATGACAATAAAAAACTCAAGATCTGAGCCGCATGTTGAAAAATGAAAATGGGAACTAAGATTTTGTGTAAGCGATGGAAACCCTTGCTCGACTCACTTCAGCTGAGAATGATCGAAAGATACCTTCTTGAGGTACTAATACTTTCCTTCAAAAATTCATTTATACACATTTTAATTACACCCGATTCCCTTCCTACACCTCCTTTCACACGGGTCCGCACATCTGTAAAGATTATCTTTGGTTACCAAAGAGCTCATCACTATGTGTTTATTGACATGAGAGCTCTTTAGGGAATTGGGTGTTGAAATGCTATCTGCTATTTTAGAGAGATATTGACATGAGAGCTCTTTAGTTGTCCATGAATATCTTCTGTGTTATCCATGAGCCTTTATATATTGTTGTCATTGTTGTGCAATGCAATAGAGGAGAGACGAGACCTAGTCAAACCAAAACTAAATTCGTCAAAGATTTTTTTTTAGGTTTCGATTGTCTTTATATTTTGGGTTGGAGAACCCAAGAGGAGAGATGAGGCTAGTCAAACCAAAACTAAATTCGTCAAAGTTTTTTTATAGGTTTCAATTGTCTTTATATTTTGGAGAGAGCCCAAAAAAGTAGCTTAACTATTAATGCTTAGTTATATATTTTAAGATTATGTGCACCCTCAAACACCTAACTTTGGCCTAAAGGTTGTACTCTCGTTTAGAGAAATATAGCATCTAGGTTTATAATAGATTGCTTTTGGAATATGAGATTTACTTTATTCATAAAAGTATAAAAGTGTGTTTAGGATATGGGAATGTATTATATGTAAGGAATTTTTAACACCTGTGGGGATGTGGGAATGTGAAAGTAGTGGTTAGTAAGGCTAAGGGTTATGGTTGTTGGGACGTGGGCATGTGAAAGTAGGTTAGTAAGGTTAAGGGTTATGGTTGTAAATTTTAAAAGGTGTAAGTCAAATTAGTAAAGTTTAAGATTAATGAAGAAAAGGTAAACCACCAATTATGACATACATGAATATTAGCTAAGATTAATGAAGAAGGGTAAACCACCAATTATGACATACATGAATATTAGCTCAGATTAATGAAGAAGGGTCAAACCACCACATGAATATTAGCTCTTAAGTTGGTTGACATCAAAATAATTTACGTACATTTACAAAACACCATGTTAATGGTGAAGAATATTTTTTAGGTGGATATTAGACAGATTAGAAGAGGAGACCATTATGAGAGAAGAAAAGATCAAGATCATATCACTCAGTTTTTAAGTTTTTATTTAAACTAAATATAGTAGAACAATTATTATCATATTTTTTTTTGTTGAATATAAATAAAGTTAGATTTGTTTAAGTGTGAAAATGCTACTAAAAAAATTATAAATAGACGATGTGTGTATTATAACATGTTGATAGAGAGGTGAGAGTGGGGTTGGGAGCATGAACGTTTTTAAATAAGAAACCATACTTCAAGCTATAATACCAAAAGGAAATGGAATGTGCATAGTCAAATTGGAAATATCAAATAATTAATCAAATATGGAGGACTAACATGCATAGTTATTGAGTATATTGAAGAATATCACAATCAAATATGGAGGACTAGCATACATAGTTATTGAGTATGTAGATGGATATAAAAATGAGTGAGAATTGGACCTATTTTCTTCATAAAATTATGGTTGGTAACTTGTTTTTCAAGAAAGCTTTGTGGCATTAGGGATTCATGTATTAATGAATGACAAATATTTGTATACTAATTTATTGTTTAAATTATAGTAAAAAGATTATGTGAAGAAAGCATGGAAATATTTTCAAAATTATGGTTCAATAGTAACATGGATTATATAAGGGACATTAAAGTTAATAGTACTTATTAACATGGTTATTAAAGAAACAAAAAAAAAATTGTTATTAAATATTTGTCATAACACATATTAAAAATAAAGATAGATTTTCAACCTTGGTAATTTAAAGTCTAATAATTTTGAATCAATCATGTTAGAAGAAAACTAATCAAATTAATGCTATGTTTTTGGATACACAAATTCTTTAAACTTATTTGATAGTGAATATAATCAACTCTATATCCTTGTAATATGTGAATAGTTATAGATTTGAAATTTTTAAGTGTTGTATAATGCATATTTAAAAAGCTTTGTTATGTTATCAAAGATAGTGGTTAAAAGCTATGAGGTGATCCATGGTATAGGATTTTTGAAAAACATGTAGTAGTATATATGTTAAGTACTCATTATTATAAAATAAGTTAGATTTTTTAGTATAGATTCATATTTAGTAAAAAGAGTCTAAATTATTTATAACAGTGGTTTTATTATCAAAATATATCATTTATTATTAATAAAAATTAAGGACGTAATGTAAATATAAGTATTTTTTGTTGCTCTTGGCGACCGAGTGAATAAGCTCATGAATAATAATTACTCCATCTATTATAAACCTGCCTTTTATAGAGCTACCTTGACAGTGGTCAATTATGGAAGGAAGGATATCCTTAAGTCTATTAGCCATGACCTTAGTGATAAGCTTATAAATAATATTACATAGGCTAATGGGTCTGAAATCATAAATGGACTTACAGATTTGGGTTTTAGGGATGATGGCTAAAAATAAGAGTTGACATCCTTTGATAAGGATTTGGAGCTCTAAAAATCTTGCATTGCTTTCGTAACATCTTGGCCAACAACATCCTAAAAAGGTGAGTCATTGATGATAGTTAAAAACCAAATGAGGTGATGCATTCTCTAGTTAATGCTATCTATTCTTCATGGAACCCAAATTTGGCAAGCACAACAAAGATGAACTACCAATAAATTCTATCAAAAGCTTTGTTGATGTTTTAAGAATAGGTCATATTTTGTTTCTCTTGGTGACCAAGTGAATAAGCTCATGAATAGTAATTAATCCATATGTTATAGACCTACCTTTTATAGAGCTACCTTGACAGTGATCAATTATGGAAGGAAGGATATCCTTAATTCTATTAGCCTTGACCTTAGTGATAAGCTTATAAATAACATTACATAGGCTAATGGGTTTGAAATCATAAATGGACTTACAGATTTGGGTTTTAGGGATGAGGGCTTAAAAAGTAGAGTTGACGTCCTTTGATAAGGATTTGAAGCTCTAAAATTATTGTACTACTTTCGTAACATCTTGGCCAAAAACATCCCAAAATTTTTGAAATAACTATGGAGGAAACCCATCAAGTCTAGAGCCTTATCAGGATTCATGGAGAACAAAGCTTCTTTAGTTTCATTATTTGAGAATATTTTGAGGAGGCCCATATTGACGTCCTAGGAAACTAGCCTTGGAATGTTTTGCAAGAGGGTATTGCTAGAATGGAGGGCATGGAGGACTTGGTCTCAGCATGTTTTCAAATATAAAACTGCTTCAGCCCTTATTTCCTAAATGTTACAAGACTTGGAACCATCACTCTTGATCAATTTCTTGATTTTTTTTATGCTTCTATGCCTAAGCATTGATGCGTGGAAATATTTAGTGTTAGAGTCCCCTTACTTTAACCACAATGCTTAGGATTTTTATCTCCAAAATATTTCTTCTTTGGCTAAAATATTGTGAAACTCAACAAGTAGTTTCTTCTCTTCATGCATTAGATCAGGGTCAGTGCTTCCATTCTGGATATACTTTTTAATGATACTTAGCCTTTTAGATATTCATTGTTTGTTTTGGAATAAGTTCCCAAACACATATTTTTTCTAGGATTTAAGCTTGAGCTTAATGAAATAAATTTTCCTATAAATTGGGTTAAAGGAGACCTTAGGAAGACCTCTTTCCACCATTCTTATATGTAGTTTCTGATTTTTGGATGTTGCAGCCACATTTTTTTCAATTCTAAAAGGTGTTTTGAAGGGATGTGTTGGGTGGAAACAATCCAAGATCAAAGGATTATGATTTGATCCAATTTTAGGGAGTGGTTGTAAGTTTACATCCCCTAAAAATTTAATAGCTTTCTTGGACAACAAAAATCTATCAAGTCTTAGTTGAATTAATTGATTACCTGGTCTCCTATTTCTCTAGGTAAACTTTGAACATTTTAAATGGATTCCATTAATTTATTTTCATCCATGAAGTCAACAAATTCTTCACAACACCTGGTAGTGATGGGGGTTACCCCTTATTTATAAAAAAGAAAGAGGGGATAATTATCTCCAACAACCATCCATGGTTCATTTTGGAAGTTTCTTCTCATTTTATTTAGAGTGTTCCAAAGAGCACGAGGTCCAGTTGGACTGTTTAGAGCATAAATGTTGGATAGGATCCATTGGTACCTAGTGCCCTTATTGAAAAAGAGGATATTGATGATTTTTTTTTTGAGGTTGATATGAACTTCCTATTAATAGTGTTAGGGTCCCACATGCATAGATTACCATCAGATGTACCTCAAGCTGGATTGTAGATAAATTCACTATTCTTCCATAAACTCTTGTCAATCCTTTCACTATTTTCCATGTCCAGTTTGGTTTCTTGAAGAATAATGATGCTAGATTTGATCTCTTTTCTCATGGATATGACCAGCCTCTTTTTGGTTGATCCATTTAGACCTCTCATATTCCATGAGATAATATTCATCTAGAATTTTTGGAGGAATATTTATTTCCCCTTCCCCTACCCTGGGATGGGAGTTGTTTGGTTTATTTTCTTCTTTGATTGGAACATCAATTGTTGAAAGGTTTGATAGGAAGGAAAAATGGTAGATTGTAAACCATTAGCTATGGAATTTTCAATCTCCTTTCACATTTTCTCTTGATTGGATGACCTGCTCCTTTTTTTATCACTACCCACATCAACAGCTGATTTGGAAGCTTGCTTCATCGAGCTAGTAAGTTGTTCTAGAATAAAAAAAGTGGGTATGATTTGATGAAAGAAAACAAGGGACTTCTTAGGTTGGGATCTCAGAGATGGGGTTTAAAAATATCTTGATCGATGGAGGAGAAGGGTTAAGAGGTTCTGACATGGTAGGGCAATGAGGTATTTTTTGTTGAGGATCAATGGTTTGGGGATCATGGGGGGGTGGAGGGCATGATGATCCCAATTTAGAGGGAGACTAAGACCCAAAATCAATGGGTTTAGACATTTTATTTGGTATGAAGAGGGTTTAGCATTACCTGGGATGATAATATCATCATCAGAATGGTCATTTAACAGTATAAAAATATTAGATTTAAAAAAAAAAGGATCGTACTTGTTTATCATTTACATCATTTTGAAGATTTGTCTAGGATTGAGATATTACTTATTTTCCTTTGACATTCTAAACCATTTTTTGTAAACCCTGGTTCTAGTGATCACTATTGATAATCATTTTCCCACAGGGAACATCCATATTCCATTATTTCTTTAGAGTTGGGCATTAGGCTCTGAGGTGGCCTTGTTTCTTGCACTCAATATATAAAGTTTATTTTCATACTTTGGGACTTGGCATCTCTGGTATGAACTTGTAACTAGGTCCACATAAGTGGGTAGTTCATAGTTTAAATTTGTGATAATGCAAATGTGAGCATAGGTCATTTGAGTCCAAGCTTTGATAGCCTGATCAATGACAACCAATTCCTCAAATAGTTTGAGATATGCTTTTAAGGACATTAGTGTAACAGAACTCAGGAGGAAGACCATGGAGTTTGACCCAAATGGGTGTTATGTGTATGCTTTGGGTCTCTGGATCAAAATTCTCTCCCATCGATGAATGAAAAGGCTTCGTCTACTATAGAACCAAGGACCATCTGTAATAATCCTACTCGTATCTTGAGATTTATTTAATCTAATCATAAAAACCCATCTTGGGAAGGCAACCAACTCCATGTTGCCAGAGGATTACCATTTTGACATAGCCCATTTATGAATGGATTTGATATCGATATGGGCATCGACAAACTTCCCAATTAGCGATAGGGTTTCTTGGAATATGAATGGAGTCATTGCCTCACAGGGAAAAAAAACTTCATGACCTAAGACTAAAAATGGGATTGAAACTTGATCAGTTGAATAATCTTCCCTATTGTGAAATTTATCTGCAAAGATACTGAGCTAGAATTCCAAAGAGGAGCTGACGGCCCCCCAATACCCATGAATTTTACACTATCATAGGTGTCCTTTGCATCTTCACCATTTTTTACATCCTCATCCCCATCATCAAGGCCCTTGTGATCTACAACCTCTCCTGTACTTCTACCTACTACATCGCAAAGTTTCTAGCCATCAAAAATTTCAAATTGTTGGTTTCCATCACTTGCTCTCGCCATTCCCTATCTAAATAAAATAATGATTAATACTTACTTTAATATTTTCATTGGTAATATTTTTTGTATTTTATAACATTAATGTATTTTCATATAAACTATTTACTATAGAAATATTAATCTACTAAGATGCAATGTTTAGACAATAAAGGTGAAGTTTTGGTATTGTGAAGGTTGTTGCAAAAAAACAGTCCATAAAAAGGATGTTAAATTTTGGAATATCTATATTTACAAAGAAAATTAAAGAAGATCAAAAAAAAAAATGAAAATCAATAATTCAAACTTTTTATGTAAAAAGATGTAAGTATATAGTTAAAGCAACTCAAATTATATAAGAATTGAATCTGTTTGTAACCTCTCCAGCTCTAAAAGAGAGAGTTATGATTTGTCAAGGGTGACGAACAGTACAAGCCCTTTTTCTCAAGAAAAAAAAATATCATAATATAATAATATTTCAATTTTATATAATCCATTCAACAATTATTATAAATAAAAATATATTTATAACAATTTATTTATAATTATAACATCAAAAAATTTAGTACTTTTATAAAAAAAATATTATTCAATTAATATTTCATAAAATTAAAAATAATAATAATCTATTAAAACACATACACATTAATAATTTTATTTTTATTTATTTATTTAAAGTTTGATATTTTAAATAAATTAAATGATCCACATAAGAAGAGCATATTGTGATTCAATGTGATTCACATATGAAATAAAACTTCTCATTCATTCATTCATTCATTTATTTATTTATATATATAAAAAGAATAATATTGATAAGAAATGTGATACCCATAAAAACATAGAACTAAAAGTGAATTGTGTATGTTTTTGGAACAATGCGAAGAAATGGGAAAGCAAAAATATGCAAATGAAACCCAAAGGTATAAATTAAGGAAGCTGTAAATCACAAAGTATTAGAACACTTGGAAATGATGACAACTGAAGGTGATGGAAGCCCTAAGTCACCACTCCATCGATGTCATTTCTTCAAGGAATGTTTTTTTACGTGTAAATGTCTCGAACTTTGATTCTCCCTTTGCTTTCGGTATCTTTTCTTCAACTTCCTCCTTCACAGATTCTTCCTTTGCTGACTCCTCATGTGTCTTTGATTCATCATTACCAATATTTTTTTTGGAAGGACAAAGCTATATGAAGTCATAATATCGAATAATTTTTTAAATAAATACGAAAAAACAATAGAGCAAAAATTTAATCGTACAAAATTCAAAGTTTATTTCTTTAACACTCCAACTAATATCAAAGCAAGAATTTATAGGTTATTTCAAATGGAGGAGGCAAATTTACTAGCAATTTATCTAGGGATGCCTTTATTTGAGGGTAGAATGAGGATAAAATTATGGAATCCAATCCAATTATTAATAAAGTTCAAAATAAACTTTCAGTTTGGAAAGGTAGATGGTTATCATAAGCAAGAAGAGTATAGTTAATTAAGTCAGTCTTACATGTCATTCCTACATATTATATGTCATTATATTCTATACCAAAATCGGTTGAAAAGAATTTAATCTATATTATGTGATCCTTTTTATGGTTAACTTTACGTGATAAAAGGAATTTTTCTTTAGTGAAATAGATCAAGGTGTGTGATGATAAAACTAAGGGAGGTCTTGGTTTAAGAGTTTTTACAGATGTAAACTCAACTCTTAGGAGAAAAGTAATTTGAAGATTGTACAAAGAGATTCAAAGATAATGAGCAAGAATTATTCTAAGTATGTTGAGCCTAATAACTTAAGTTTAATATTTACTGCATTCTCTCTACCAAATGGTTCTACTCTTTGGAATGGTTTAAAAAAAACTATTAATCTAATGATTAAAGGTTTAATATGGGTGGTGGAAATTGCAGAGAAATTTTCTATTTGGATGGATACTAGGTGTAATAAAAAAGAAATCAATTTAGATCTAATTTTGAAACCTTGGGTGAGATTTTTTCAAGACAAATATGGTGATAGGGTTTCAAACATTTTCTACAAGGATCAGGAAACGAAGATACAAATGGAAAGGAGATTATATAACAAGTATACTAGATATTGATGCTAGGAGGCAATTGAGTAGAAAGATAACAATTGTGATTATTCAGAGGGGTGCCAAGGATAAATTGATTTAGGAGTTGAATAGCTCATAAGAATACACAACAAGAAGTGGATATAATATAGAATACCAACAAAATAGTAATATCACTAGAATATGAAGAGATATTTAGAGATATTTGGGATAGCCCAAGCATTTTTAAAGTCAAAATGTTTGTTACTTTAAGAGAAGGTAGCAAATGTATAGATAGGCTACCCAATAGAGAGTTTTTGATTGAGGATCATAAAGTTAAATTCTCCTTTCTATGGTTAGAGGAAGTAGTAAGATTAGCTGAAGCTGACAAGAAAATGTTGATTGCCTGAATCAAATAATGATAAAGATTAATTTTAATGTTTTCCATTGGTAATATCTACTTTATTTTATAACAATAATATGTTTTCATATAAACTATTTATTGTCATTTGTGTAGTTGCACTTCTTTTTGAAGAAAGAAACTAGCAACGGAAGATTTTATAAAGTGGATTATTAGTGCAATGTTTTAGAAATATTACTCTATTAAGATGCAATGCATAAATATTAAAGGTGAATTTTTGGTATAATAAAGCTACAATAAAAAAATATCAAGAAAAATATTTATATTCGTAAAAAAAATTGAAAAGATCTTAAAAAAATGAAAATCAATAAGTTTAAAAATTTTATGTAAAATTATGTCTAATGCTGCCAGCCGATCCAGAGCTGAAGGAGACAGTAAAACTTTGTCTCCACATTGAACCTGTGGCTTTTCAGCAGAAGAAGCCAAATAACATCGATGCAATTTCTCGAACGAAGTAGGGTATGCGTAGCTGCCAGATGCCATTGTGAGAGCTCTATGAATTCTCAGTTACTTCTGAAATGGCAATAAAAAACTCAAGATCTGAGCCGAGTGTCGAAAAATGAAAATGGGAACGTGTAAGCAATGGAAACCCTTGCTCGACTCACTTCAGCTTCGAATGATCCAAAGGTACTTTCCTTTGAAATTTTTATTTATACACATTTTAATTACACCCGATTCCCTTCCTACACCTCCTCTCCCACGGGTTTCCCTTCCTACACCTCCTCTCTCACAGGTCGGCACATCTGTAGAGAAGATTATCTTTAGTTACAAAAGAGCTCATCACTATGTGTTTATTGACATGAGAATGTTCTGGGAGAGCGGCTCTTTAGGCAATTGGGTGTTGAAATGCTACCTGCAATTTAAGAGATATTAGACCCAAAGTGGTTGACAAAGTAACCTTTTGGTTGTGCATGAATATTTTCTGTGTTTTATTCATGAGCTTTTATATATTGTTGTCTTTTTTGTGCAATGCAATAGAGGAAAATGAGGCCTGGTCAAACCAAAATTAAGTTCGCCAAAGTTTTTTAAAGTTTTTAATTGTCTTTATATTTTGGAGAGAACCCAAGAAAGTAGCTTAACTATTAATGGTTAGTTTCTTATATATTTTAAGATTATGTGCACCCCTCTCCCAAAAAAAAAAAAAAAAAATAGCTTAACTATTAATGGTTAGTTTCTTATATATTTTAAGATTATGTGCACCCCTTAGTTTCTTATATATTTTAAGATTATGTGCACCCCTCATCTTTAATTATATATTTTAAGACCATGTGCACCCCTCAAACACCTACCTTGGTTGTACTCTCTTTTAAAGAAATATAGCATCTAAGTTTATAATAGATTGCTCTCGGAATATGAGATTTAGTTTATCCATAACAAGTGTGTTTAGGATATGGGAATGTATTACATAAGGAATTTTTATAATCTGTTGGGATGTAGGCATGTGAAAATAGTGGTTAGTAGGGTCAGGTTGTAAGTTTTAAATTGTTTTTTTTAAATAATTATTATAAGGTATAAATTGAATTAGGAAAATTTTAAGATTGTTAAAGAAGTCGTAAACTATCAATTATGTATTTTGTGATATATATGAATATAAGTTCGTTGATATCAAAAACAAATTATGTATATTTACAACACAGTATGTTTATGGTGAAGAGAGTGCATTAAAATATGTTGATGGTGAAGAGAGTGCATTAAAAGTTTTCTAAGTGAATATTAGACAAACTAGAAGAGGAGACCACTATGAGAGAAGAAAAGGCCATGACAAGGTACCATTAAGTTTTTATTTAAATTAAATAGAGTAAAACAAATGTTATCATATATTTTTGTTGAATACAAATGGAGTTAGATGAGCTCAAGGGTGAAAATGTTACTAAAAAAATTACAAATAGATTATGTGTGTATTATAACATTTTTTTATATATATAAGTTAATTTCTCATTCAAACAAGTTTTGATAGGAAACCCCAAAACCTGCTTACAACCACAACTTAAGGATGCTGAAAAAAATAAAAATAGAAGAAAAGAGGGGGACGCAACCCCAAACACGAAAGAGCAACAATAACATAGCACCATAGAAAAATACCCCATGTAGGAAAGCCCCAAAACCAACAACTAGAAAAGAAAGGAAGACGTTAGTCCTCCTTGCTTGCTTCGACACCTCCATCCTTTGCATCATCCTTTACCTCATCCTTGACCTCATCCTCGGTGTTGACCTCAGACGCCTTTGTGTCCTCCAGAGTTGCCTCAGTAAACTTTTCATGAAAAAATAGGAGATGTAAGGCATTACAAAGATCTGTGAGAGTGTCCACCCAATATTTCAACATGTTGATAGAGAGGTGAGAGTGGGGTTGGATGCATGAACTTTTTTAAATAACAAACCATACTTCAAGCTATAATACCAAAAGAATATGAAATGTGCATAGTCAAATTGAAAATATCAAGCAATCAATCAAATATGGAGGATTAACATGCATAGTTGTTGAGTATAATTGAGAATATCTCAATCAAATATGGAGGACTAGCATGAATAGTTATCGAGTATGTTGATGGATATAAAAATGAGTGAGAATTTGACCATTTTCTTCATAAAATTATGGTTGGTGACTTGTTTTTCAATAGAGCTTTGTGGCATTAGGTATTTTTGTATTAATGAATGTTTGTATACTAATTTCTTTTATGTAAATTATAGTAAAAAGGTTATATGAAGAAAGAATGGAAATATATTTAAAATTAAGATTCAATAGTAACGTGGATTATATAAGGGAGATTAAAGTTAAAAGTATTTATTAACATTGTTATTAAAGATTTATATGATAAAAGGAATTTTTTTTAGTGAAATGGATCAAGATGTGTGATGATAAAACTAGAGGAGGTCTTGGTTTAAGAGTTCTTAAAGATGTAAACTTAGCTCTTAGCATAAAAGTAATTTGGAGATTGTACAAAGAGATTCAAAGATAATGGAAAATAATTCTTCTAAGTATGTTGAGCCCAATAACCCAAGTTTAATATTTACTGTATTCTCTCTAGCAAATGGTTCTAATCTTTGGAATAGTTTAAAAAAATCTATTAATCTAATGATTAAAGGTTTAATATGGGTGGTGGGATTTGGAGAAAAAAATTCTATTTGGATGGATACTTGGTGTGATAAAAAACCAATCAATTTAGATCCAATTTTGAAACCTTGGATGCGATTGTTTCAAGATAAATATGGTGATAAGGTTTCAAACATTTTCTACAAGGATCGGGAAGGAAGATACAAATGGAAAGGAGATTATTTAACAAGTATACTAGATATTGATGCTAGGAGGCAATTGATTTTAAATATAACAACTGTGATTATTTTGAGGGGATCCAAGGATAAATTGATTTGGGAGTTGAATAGCTCATAAGAATACACAATAAGAAGTGGATATAATATAGAACACCAACAAAATAGTAATATCACTAGAATATGAAGAGATATTTGGGATAGTCCAAGCATTCCTAAAGTCAAAATATTTGTTACTTAATGGAAGATAACAAATGTGTAGATAGGCTAGCCAATAGAGGGGTTTGATTGAGGATCATGAAGTTAAATCCTCCTTTCTATGGTTAGAGGAAGTAGTAAAACTAGTTGAAGCTGATAAGAAAATATTGATTGATGAATCAAATAATGATTAAGATTTACTTTAATGTTTTCCATTGGTAATATCTACTTTATTTTATAATAATAATGTGTTTTCATATAAACTATTTATTATAATTTGTGTGGTTGCACTTGTGTTTCAAGAAGGAAACTAGCAATCTATATTTTATAAAGTGGACTATGATAGTGCGATGTTTTAGAAATATTACTCTACTAAGATGCAATGCATAGATAGTAAAGTTGAAGTTTTGGTATTGTGAAGGCTACAATAAAAAATATCAAGAAGGATGCTAAATTCTGGAATATTTGTATTCATACAAAAAATTGAAAAAATCTCTAAAAATAAAAACCAAGAATTCAGATTTTTTATGTAAAATATTGTATAGCATCTAGAATATTTATATTCATACAAAAAATTGAGAAAATCTCGAAAAAATGAAATGAGAAGTGTCTCTATTTGTAAACTCTCAAGATTTAAATAAGAGAGTTGTAATTTGTCAAGGAATACAGCCCTTTATTATTCACAAAAAAAAAAACAAAGAAAATGTTACTATCTAAATAAAATAATGATTACGAGTTACTTTAATATTTTTTATTGGTAATATTTGTTGTATTTTATAACATTAATTTTCGTATAAACTATTTACTATGTACTTATGGTTGCACTAGTCCTTATGGTTGCACTAATGTGTTAGGACAAGGAAATTAATAGTTCAAATCCAATAAATTTTTAAAAATATTAATATCAATGTTATAATACAACAATGTTTCAATTTTATATAATTCATTAAAAATTTATTATAAATAAAAATATATTTATAATTATAAATATGCAAAGTATAAATCAAGGAATATCTATTAAACACAAAGTACTAGGACATTTGGAAATGATGACTATCGAAACTGACGGAAGCCCTAAGTCACCACTCCATCGATGTCATTCCTTCAAGGAATGCTTTTTGCCTGTAAATGCCTTGAACTTTGATTCTCCCTTTGCCTTTTCTATCTCTTCTTCGACCTCCTCCTTCACACACTCCTCCTTCGTTGACTCCTCACGTGCCTGCGCTTCATCGTTACCAACGCTCGATCCAAATACAAGTTTTCCTGGCCTGCGTCGTTTTTGGTGATCTGACGAAGAGCTAGATGCCGATGGCTTATTCTCTCTAACATCAGGATTTGCAGGACATGTGATTATTTTGAGGGGATCCAAGGATAAATTGATTTGGGAGTTGAATAGCTCATAAGAATACACAATAAGAAGTGGATATAATATAGAACACCAACAAAATAGTAATATCACTAGAATATGAAGAGATATTTGGGATAGTCCAAGCATTCCTAAAGTCAAAATATTTGTTACTTAATGGAAGATAACAAATGTGTAGATAGGCTAGCCAATAGAGGGGTTTGATTGAGGATCATGAAGTTAAATCCTCCTTTCTATGGTTAGAGGAAGTAGTAAAACTAGTTGAAGCTGATAAGAAAATATTGATTGATGAATCAAATAATGATTAAGATTTACTTTAATGTTTTCCATTGGTAATATCTACTTTATTTTATAATAATAATGTGTTTTCATATAAACTATTTATTATAATTTGTGTGGTTGCACTTGTGTTTCAAGAAGGAAACTAGCAATCTATATTTTATAAAGTGGACTATGATAGTGCGATGTTTTAGAAATATTACTCTACTAAGATGCAATGCATAGATAGTAAAGTTGAAGTTTTGGTATTGTGAAGGCTACAATAAAAAATATCAAGAAGGATGCTAAATTCTGGAATATTTGTATTCATACAAGAAATTGAAAAAATCTCTAAAAATAAAAACCAAGAATTCAGATTTTTTATGTAAAATATTGTATAGCATCTAGAATATTTATATTCATACAAAAAATTGAGAAAATCTCGAAAAAATGAAATGAGAAGTGTCTCTATTTGTAAACTCTCAAGATTTAAATAAGAGAGTTGTAATTTGTCAAGGAATACAGCCCTTTATTATTCACAAAAAAAAAAACAAAGAAAATGTTACTATCTAAATAAAATAATGATTACGAGTTACTTTAATATTTTTTATTGGTAATATTTGTTGTATTTTATAACATTAATTTTCGTATAAACTATTTACTATGTAATTATGGTTGCACTAGTCCTTATGGTTGCACTAATGCGTTAGGACAAGGAAATTAATAGTTCAAATCCAATAAATTTTTAAAAATATTAATATCAATGTTATAATACAACAATGTTTCAATTTTATATAATTCATTAAAAATTTATTATAAATAAAAATATATTTATAATTATAAATATGCAAAGTATAAATCAAGGAATATCTATTAAACACAAAGTACTAGGACATTTGGAAATGATGACTATCGAAACTGACGGAAGCCCTAAGTCACCACTCCATCGATGTCATTCCTTCAAGGAATGCTTTTTGCCTGTAAATGCCTTGAACTTTGATTCTCCCTTTGCCTTTGCTATCTCTTCTTCGACCTCCTCCTTCACACACTCCTCCTTCGCTGACTCCTCACGTGCCTGCGCTTCATCGTTACCAACGCTCGATCCAAATACAAGTTTTCCTGGCCTGCGTCGTTTTTGGTGATCTGACGAAGAGCTAGATGCCGATGGCTTATTCTCTCTAACATCAGGATTTGCAGGACATGTGATTATTTTGAGGGGATCCAAGGATAAATTGATTTGGGAGTTGAATAGCTCATAAGAATACACAATAAGAAGTGGATATAATATAGAACACCAACAAAATAGTAATATCACTAGAATATGAAGAGATATTTGGGATAGTCCAAGCATTCCTAAAGTCAAAATATTTGTTACTTAATGGAAGATAACAAATGTGTAGATAGGCTAGCCAATAGAGGGGTTTGATTGAGGATCATGAAGTTAAATCCTCCTTTCTATGGTTAGAGGAAGTAGTAAAACTAGTTGAAGCTGATAAGAAAATATTGATTGATGAATCAAATAATGATTAAGATTTACTTTAATGTTTTCCATTGGTAATATCTACTTTATTTTATAATAATAATGTGTTTTCATATAAACTATTTATTATAATTTGTGTGGTTGCACTTGTGTTTCAAGAAGGAAACTAGCAATCTATATTTTATAAAGTGGACTATGATAGTGCGATGTTTTAGAAATATTACTCTACTAAGATGCAATGCATAGATAGTAAAGTTGAAGTTTTGGTATTGTGAAGGCTACAATAAAAAATATCAAGAAGGATGCTAAATTCTGGAATATTTGTATTCATACAAAAAATTGAAAAAATCTCTAAAAATAAAAACCAAGAATTCAGATTTTTTATGTAAAATATTGTATAGCATCTAGAATATTTATATTCATACAAAAATTTGAGAAAATCTCGAAAAAATGAAATGAGAAGTGTCTCTATTTGTAAACTCTCAAGATTTAAATAAGAGAGTTGTAATTTGTCAAGGAATACAGCCCTTTATTATTCACAAAAAAAAAAACAAAGAAAATGTTACTATCTAAATAAAATAATGATTACGAGTTACTTTAATATTTTTTATTGGTAATATTTGTTGTATTTTATAACATTAATTTTCGTATAAACTATTTACTATGTACTTATGGTTGCACTAGTCCTTATGGTTGCACTAATGCGTTAGGACAAGGAAATTAATAGTTCAAATCCAATAAATTTTTAAAAATATTAATATCAATGTTATAATACAACAATGTTTCAATTTTATATAATTCATTAAAAATTTATTATAAATAAAAATATATTTATAATTATAAATATGCAAAGTATAAATCAAGGAATATCTATTAAACACAAAGTACTAGGACATTTGGAAATGATGACTATCGAAACTGACGGAAGCCCTAAGTCACCACTCCATCGATGTCATTCCTTCAAGGAATGCTTTTTGCCTGTAAATGCCTTGAACTTTGATTCTCCCTTTGCCTTTGCTATCTCTTCTTCGACCTCCTCCTTCACACACTCCTCCTTCGCTGACTCCTCACGTGCCTGCGCTTCATCGTTACCAACGCTCGATCCAAATACAAGTTTTCCTGGCCTGCGTCGTTTTTGGTGATCTGACGAAGAGCTAGATGCCGATGGCTTATTCTCTCTAAAATCAGGATTTGCAGGACATGTTATCGGTGCCACCGAATGCTTTACAGTCTTTCCATTCAAACTTCTTCCTACTCCGGTGAAAGGACTAAACTTAGCTTCAGTTTCGTCTTTCGATTTGTCTTCACAAGTAGGAGTTCTGGTTGCTACTTTCTCTGGTTCTTTGTAGTCAAGCGGGGGAGCAAAGTCCACTTCACAGTCTGTCTCAATCACACTAACGGCAGAGGAAGGCTTGGTCTCAACTATGTTTAACAAGTATTTTTTATCCTTGTCCATTACCTTGATGGTATCACCTATGGTCAAGCAAGAAAAATTCCTTAGAGTATTCTCCAGCACAGCTTTTGGATTTTCTATGTTGAAAAACTCCTTTGTGTGAGGCTGCATGTTGACATACGTTCCTTTTGGAAGAGAAACGTTTTTCAGTTTCACTAAATTGCCATCTTCTAATTGCATATTTCCCATCATCCAATCCGGCACATATATCATGCCTTCCTCGGCAACGAATTCGAGTACTCCACAGTGTGAAATGCGCTCAGTAGCGGGATTCTGAAGTTGAAAAAGCATAGGATACTCTATGTCTAGTGCTGCCAACCGATCCAGAGCTGAAGGAGGCATTATAACTTTGTCTCCACATTGAACCTGTGGCTTTTCAGCAGAAGAAGCCGAATAACATTGATACAATTGCTCGAACGAAGTAGGGTATGCGTAGCCGCCAGATGCCATTGTGAGAGCTCTCTGAATTCTCAGTTACTTCTTCTGAAAGGGCAATAAAAAACTCAAGATCTGAGCCGAATGCCGAGAAATGAAAATGGGAACTAAGATTTTGTGTAAGTGATGGAAACCCTTGATCGACTCACTTCTACTGCGAATGATCGAAAGATAGCTTCTTGCTTCTTGAGGTACTAATACTTTATCGAAAGATAGCTTCTTGAGGTACTTTCCTTGAAAAAATTATTTATACACATTTTAATTACACCCGATTCCCTTCCTACACCTCCTCTCCCACGGGTCGGCACATTTGTAGAGAAGATTATGTTTGGTTACCAAAGAGCTCATCACTATGTGTTTATTGACATGAGAATGTTCTGGGAGAGCGACTCTTTAGGGAATTGGGTGTTGAAATGCTACCCACTATTTAAGAGAGATATTAAACCCAAAGTGGTTGACAAAGTAACCTTTTAGCTGTGCATGAATATCTTATGTGTTTTATTCATGAGCCTTTATATATTGTTGTCTTTGTTGTGCAATGCAATATCTTATGTGTTTTATTCATGAGCCTTTATATATTGTTGTCTTTGTTGTGCAATGCAATAGAGGATAAATGAAGCCTAGTCAAACCAAAACTAAATTCATCAAAGTTTTTTTTTAAGATTTTTATTGTCTTTATATTTTGGAGAGAGCTCAAGAAAGTAGTTTAACTATTAATGGCTAGTTTCTTATATATTTTAATATTATGTGCACCCCTCACCATTAATTATATATTTTAAGATCATATGCACCCTTCAAACACCTACCTTTGGCTTAATGGTTGTACTCTCTTTTAGAGAAATATAGGATCTAAGTTTATAATAGATTGCTTTTGGATTATGAGATTTAGTTTATCCATAACAAGTGTGTTTAGGATATGGAAATGTATTATATAAGAAATTTTTAAGATCTGTTGGGATGTGGGCATGTGAAAGTAGTGGTTAGTAAGGTTAAGGGTTATGGTTGTGAGTTTTAAACTAGTTTTTTTTAAATAATTATTATAAGATATAATTGAATTAGAAAAATATTGTTGAAGAAGCGGTAAACCACTAATTATGTATTTTGTGATATACATTAATATAAATTTGTTGACATAAAAAAAATTACATGCATTTACAATACATCATGTTGATGGTGAAGAGAGTGCATTAAAAGTTTTCTAGGTGGATATTAGACAAACTAGAAGAGGAGACCATTATGAGAGAAGAAAAGACCATGAGAAGGCACCACTAAGTTTTTATTTAAAATTAATAGAGTAATATCATATATTTTTTGTTGAATACAAATGGAGTTAGAGGAGTTCAAGTGTAAGTGTGAAAATACTACTCAAAATAATTACAAATAGATGGTGTGTGTGTTATAAAATGTTGATAGAGAGGTGAGAGTGGGGTTGGAAGCATGAACTTTTCTAAATAACAAATCATACTTCAAGTTGTAATACCAAAAGAATATGGAATGTGCATAGTCAAATTGAAAATATCAAGCAATCAATCAAATATGAAGGACTATCATGCATAGTTGTGGAGTATATTGGAGAATATCTCAATCAAATATGGAGGACTAGCATGCATAGTTATCGAGTATGTTGATGGATATAAAAATGAGTGAGAATTTGATCCAATTTCTTCATAAAATTATGGTTGGTGACTTGTTTTTCAATAGAGCTTTATAGCATTAGGTATTGTTGTATTAATGAATGACAAGTATTTGTATACTGATTTATTTTGTGTAAATTGTAGTAAAAATGTTATACAAAGAAATCATGGAGATATATTTAAAATTAAGGTTCAATAGTAGCGTGGATTATATAAGGGACATTAAAGTTAAAAGTATTTATTAACATTGTTATTAAAGATTTATCATAGCACATATTAAAAATGAAGATAGATTTTCAACCTTGGCAATTTAAAGTCTAACAAATTTGAATCAATCATGTTGGAAGAAAACTAATCAAATTAATGCTATGTTATTGGATACAAAAATTCTTCAAACTTATTTGATAGTGAATATAATCAACTCTATATCCTTACAACATGTGAATAGTTATGGATTTGAAATTTGTAAGGGTTGTATAATGCATATTTAAAAAGCTTTGCTATGTTATCAAAAATAGTGGTTACAAGCTATGAGGTGATCCAGGGTATAGGATGTTAAAAAAACATGTAGTAGTATATATGATAAGTACTCAATATTGCCAAATAAGTTAGAATGTTTAGTATAGATTCATATTCAGTAAAGAGAGTCTAAATTGTTTATAATAGTAGTTTTCTTGTCAAAAGATATCATTTATTGTTAGTAAAAATTAAGGATGTAATGTAAATGTAAGTATTTAAAGATTAATAAAATTAATCTAATATAATGTATAAAATATGTACAATCAATGGTATTTGATATTTTTATTTGAAGATCACAATTCTCTTTAAATGAATAGACACTCCTTGACAGTCCAATACCAATAATGGTAATTGTTGGTAATTTTGCCACATTAAATTTTTTGATAAACTTTGGCCTAAGTATGGAGCTTTAAAGCGACAAAGAGCATTCAGAGGTGTTCGGGTTTTTGTGGGCCATAAACAGGGGTGATAAAATAGATGAAATAAGCTTTGGATATTTTATCATTGCAGATCTTTTCGCTAGCTTTTTGACGATATATTATAATAGGCGATCGGGTCAGTCGATCAAAAGTTATGGCCCCAGGAAGCAGGACCAGGAAGCTCAATTTTGGGCCAAAAAATTGACTAAGTGTCGGGTCCCTCCCGACTGCGCTCATACAAAGGCCCAAAATTTTCTAAGTGTTAGTGTTGCTGCAACCCGACTTCGTTGCGAAGTCGGGTTGCGCCCTTAATTTTGTGCGCACTTGGGGAGCTGACGTGCAGAGAGCTGAGCCCAAAATTTGACTAAGTATTGAGTGAACCCCGACTTCGCAGCGAATTCAGGTTGCGCTCTCAGTTTTGTGCGCACTTGGGCATTGTCAGTGAAGGATATACCAAAAAAGTCTAAGTTTTGGGTGCGCAACCTGACTTCACAGCGAAGTCGGGTTGTGCCCTCAAATTCGTGCGCAGTTGGGCAGCTCATTTGAAGAAAATGGCTAAGTGTTGGGACTGCCCGAATTTGCAGTGAAGTCGAGTTGTGCCCTAGAAGAAGAGCGTAGTTGGGCAGACCATCATGGTATCTCCAAAAAAATGACTAAGTGTTGAGCTGCCCGACTTCGTAGCAAAATCGGGTTGCGCCCTGGAAGAAGAGCACAGTTGGGCAGCCCATCATGGTATCTCCAGAAAAATGACTAAGTGTTGAGCTGCCCAACTTCGCAGCAAAGTCGAGCTTCGCTCACTGACCTGTGTGCACTCGGGCAAAGAACGTTGAAAGCTGCCAAAAAAAAATTTAAGGCATGGAGGCCTTCCTGACTATGCTCATCTACCCGACTACACTCATACAGAGGCTGAGTTTAAAGATGATTTATTCTCCCTCCATCAGATGCTGATAGGTGTCCAGCCTCAAGATTTGAGTCAAATATGTGACAGAAGGTGTGTTGCCAGGGTACTGGATAGATGAACGTGAACTGACATATTGTACCGCATCTGCCCCCATTCAAACTAACTCAACTTCCCACCTACCAGATTTCCACGGAGCTACCACGTTTTCAAGAGGACCTTGTTGCAAGTACATTCTTTACCCACAGAGGTCAACATCAACCGCTTTTGTCAGCTTTTGCAACTTTTGTCAGGTCTAGGATTTTGTGCCCAAAATGTAATCAGGGGGGAAAATTGTGCTATAAATTACAGCCTCATTTCATTGTACAAAGGTGGAGGGGGAACATATTGCTAGAGTACTTTGCTATGACGGATAACCTTCTAATTAATTCAAAGCATCCTTGGCTCTGCTTCTTGTTTCTATCTTTTATGCTGGCTTCTACTAGTATTTCTGCTTCATGTCCATTTATATTTCTGTCTGTTTAAATTTTGAATCCTAGATTTGAGCATTGGTGACTCTTTGGATCTTGAATACTAAACAGAATGATACATAGGGTAGAATAACAGCTGTAGTTTCTGTTACATGCTTTGTTTTAATTTTTGTTTGTTCGAATGCAAATTTGTGATCGTGCTGCTTGTTCTCCCCCCACCCGAGACGTATGATATTTACATCTCTTTCCCGTTCCTTTATATTTTTCAATCTCTTTCCAATTCCCTTCACCTTTCTAATCTCTTTCTTGCACCCTTATCTAAAACCCCCAAGTAGGTTAGAAAAGGAGTCGGCCTTCTTCAGAGATCGGCACGGGGGGCATCCCTTCCTCTCGGCCTTTCAATGTTGGTCTGTGGGTCTAGGGCGCATTGACATGCCAAGTCCTTCCCAGGTGGTAGATCCGTGGCCAATAGTTTTTGGCATGCCTGGTGGGATGAACAATCTCCATATTTTTAGGAAGCCCAAGTTTGGTGAATCTCTGGCTTGCTTTCATCTGGAAAAATCACCTGGCGACTCTTACTGAGCTGAAGATCCAGATTTCTTGATCGCAGACACCTTTTTTTAAGCTAATAGAAGACACCCTGGAGGAATCAAGGTTTGGTGAGCAGCCTCGACCTCACAAGTGAAGAAATGAATGTTCACCTACAGTCTCCATATTTTTAGGAAGCCCAAGTTTGGTGAATCTCTGGCTTGCCTTCATCTGGAAAAATCACCTGGTGACTCTGACTGAGCTAAAATGTGGAAGCCCGAGTTGGTGAATCTCTAGCTTGCCTTCATCTGGAAAAATCACCAAGGCAAATCCCTCATACTATGCAAAGCCCTAGAATGTAGTCGTGTGGAGCTCGAGAGATAGATCTCATCCAAAGTCACTAGTGGTAATATGCAAACACCGCCCAAATGATGAATAATATGGTTACTTGCAGTTTCCATCAGGAGACAGGCCAAGAGGAGGAACAAAATCCAGTGGCAAATTTTGAACACAAAGAGGGTACATTTTTGCACTCTTTTTGTGTCCTAGGGTATAGTACGCAAGCATTCAACCAAAGCCCAATAGGTATGCCTCACCAGGAGGTTGATCTTGAGGAGACCCTGACAAAAGGCCTATCATCGGAAAGCTCTTGCTATCGCATCAAGGAGTTGTAGGAACTCATGCTCGAGATCCCACAGGTGGTGGACTCTTTAGGGTGGTGGTATTAGTTCCAACCATCACCGCAACCAGTACCCGAAGATGGCTCCTGTATGGCAAATTTCCTTGCCATAATGTTCATCAATTGTATGGGTATCGGCATGAATGATAACCTGCCATGTTGCACCATGTTCGTGACCTAGCAAACTTTGGGAGGCTAGCCAAACTTCAAAGATCAACTGAAGTACAATCAGATCTAATCTGGACACTACAGGTTCACCGGATAGGCAACCAAAGCTAGATTTGTGTTGGCGGTATGCCAATCATGCTACAAAATTTTGTGTAAATAATATAAATAAGCCGACTAGTATGCAAAGTTTTAGTTGTTTGTGCAGTGTTTTTTTTTTTAGTGTTCAAATAGGGCCATGGGTGCCAAGGTTTTGAGAAAGAGGTTGTTGTCGGTAGTGAGTATCAAGATTACGGTGAGGGTGACTCTGTTTCCCAATGGATAAAGGCCTAGGTCCTCACATTGAGGCAAGCTCAATGCCCCATGAGCTACTAGGAATGTTGGCAATTTTTCCACATTAAAATTTTTTGATAAACTTTGGCCTAAGTATGGAGCTTTAAAGCAAAAAAGAGCATGCGGAGGTGTTTGGGTTTTTGCAGGTCATAAAAAATGGCGATAAAATAGATGAAATAAGCTTTGGATATTTTATCATTGTAGATATTTTCGTTAGCTTTTCGATGATATATTATAATAGGTGATCGGGTCAGCGGATCAAAAGTTATGGCCTCGGGATGCAGGACCAGGAAGCTCAATTTTGGGCCAAAAAAATGACTAAGTGTCAGGCCCCGCCCGACTGCGCTCATCCTCCCGACTGCGCTCATACAAAGGCCTAAAATTTTCTAAGTGTTAGTGTTGCCACAACCTGACTTCGCTGCAAAGTCGGGTTGCGCCCTTAATTTTGTGCGCACTTGGGGAGCTGACGTGCAGAGAGCTGAGCCCAAAATTTGACTAAGTATTGAGCGAACCCCGACTTCGTAGTGAAGTCAGGTTGCGCTCTTAGTTTTATGTGCACCTGGGCATTGTCAGTGAAGGACATCCCAAAAAATTCTAAGTGTTGGGTGCGCAACCCGACTTCACAGTGAAGTCGGGTTACGCCCTCAAATTTGTGCATAGTTGGGCAGCTCACTTGAAGAAAATGGCTAAGTTCTGGGACTGCCCAACTTCGTAGTGAAGTCGGGTTGTGCCCTGGAAGAAGAGCACAGTTGGGCAGCCCATCATGGTATCTCTAGAAAAATGACTAAGTTTTGAGTTGCATGACTTCACAACGAAGTCAGGTTGCACCCTGGAAGAAGAGCGCAGTTGGGCAGCCCATCATGGTATCTCCAGAAAAATGAGTAAGTGTTGAGTTGCCCAACTTCGCAATGAATTCGGGCTTCGCTCACTGACCTGTGCACATTCGGGCAAAGAACGTTGAAACCTGCCCATAAGTTTTCTAAGGCACGGAGGCCTTCCTGACTACGCTCATCTGCCCGACTATGCTCATACAAAGGTTGAGTTTAAAGATGATTTCTTCCCCCTCCATCAGATGTTGATAGGTGTCCAGCCTCGAGATTCGAGTCAAAGATGTGATAGAAGGTGTGTTGCCAGGGTACTAGATAGATGAGCGTGAACTGATAGATTGTACCGCATTTGCCCCCATTCAAACTGACTCAACTTCCCACCTACCGGATTTCCATGGAGCTGCCACATTTTTAGAAGGACCTTGCTGCAAGTACATTCTTTACCGTAGAGGTCAACATCAGCCACTTTTGTCAGCTTTTTTCAGGTCTAGGATTCTATGCCCAAAATGTAATTGGGGGGAAAATTGTGCTATAAATAGCAGCCTCATTTCATTGTACAAGGGTGGAGGGGGGACATATTGCTAGAGGACTCTGCTATGACGGATCACCTTCTAATTAATTCAAAGCATCCTTGGCTCTGCTTCTTGTATCTATCTTTTATGCTGCCTTATGCTAGTATTTCTGCTTCATGTCCATTTATATTTTTGTCTGTTTAAATTCTGAATCCTGGATTTGAGCATTGGTGACTATTTGGATCTGGAATACTAAACAAAAGGATACATAGGGTAGAATAACAATTGTAATTTATGTTACATGCTTTGTTTAATTTTTGTTGGTTCGGATGCAAATATGCGATCGTTCTACTTGTTCTCCCCCCACCTGAGACGCATGATATTTACATCTCTTTCCTATTCTCTTATCTTTTTCAATCTCTTTCCAGTTACCTTCACATTTTTAATCTCTTTCCTGCACCCTTATCTAAAACCCCCAAGTAGGTTAGAAAAGGAGTCGGCCTTCTCCGGAGATCGGCACGGGGGGCATCCCTTCCTCCCGGCCTTTCAATGTTGGTCTACGGGTCTAGGGTGCATTGACACACCAAGTCCTTCCCAGGTGGCAAATCCATGGCCAACAGTAATAGCTATGATAATATTTATATAAACAAGTTATTATACATGATGTTTACTGGTGATTCCTCTAATCAAGCACAAGGTAAAGGATATGTAATATCATTAAGGTAGAATAAAGTGTAATGTTGATGGCTATGATGAAGAACAAGTTCATGTACTCTATACTAGAGGACATAATTGGGTGCTTTGAAAAATATAGCAAATGTAAAGGTCCCAATACAAAGTGGGAAAATTGTGTGAAACTAATGGTTTTATGTAAGACATAAAAAATATATGAATATCATTAAGAAAAAACACAAGATAACTTTAGTGATAATTAGGGGTTAACTACATGAAAGCATTTATATGAGTGTTATGATTCAATAAAAAAGTCTCCGATGAGACAATTAAGGATTTGATAATTGATAATTATTAGTTATGGTTGTACATACAATGATTAGTGAGTGGTCAAATACATGTGAATATGATAAAGATATAGTTAAAAACCAATTATGTATGCAAATATATTAGTGAACAATGGAGATACATGTAAGCATTACATCTACAATAACTTAAAGAAGATATAGCAATAACAAGATCACTCTTAGGGTATTGTGACATAAAGGACTGAATTTAAGATACAATAAATACCTATGATATTGAGGTACTTAATTAGTTGTAAGACCAAGAGAGGTAGTAGTGATCCATATTTTTATTTTGTGTTTAGGATGGATCTTTAGGTATTTAAGAAATTCATAAAATTAATTTATGGGGATGTTAAATATGAGTTATTTTTTAAAATTGTTGTGTTATTGAGCTGAATACATTCATCAACTAGTTGAAATGGTGTATTAAGAACCCTCATAGAAGCATTAACCATCGACCAATTGTGTAGGATAAAACTTTCTAAATGGATATTAGAGCATTAAGTGTAACAATATAGATTTTTGAGATATGTATACATCAATACATACATACATACATATATATATATATATATATATATATATATATATATATATAAATGGACATAAATTTTTTCTAAAAAATAAGATATATATATCTTATTTTTTAGAAAAAATTTATGTCCATTTATACTTGTGCTTATATATCACATGTATATTACTATATTATTCTAACACTAGGATGGATAAGAAATTCATGAAATTTTTACATAATATAATTTGATGAATTTATAAATACTTGTATGTTTACAAATTAGTTCATCTCCATGGAAGGTTTAAGTACTTCTCTTGATTAACAAGAAAGTATCATGCCAAGATACTTCACTAAAAAAATTCTAAACATAAAGAGTTATAATTAAATTCTTATATATTCTTCACCTCAATAATTTGTAGATTTAAACCATATTTTTATATAATAAATACTTCATTCAATAAAAAAAAAGTAATATAACAATAAGATGTAAAAATGGGATGATATTATCAATTTTTTATAAAGAGTATTTAGCAAAGTTTTGAGCAGCACTAACAGACATTCTTTTTAACTACAAACTAAACCATGATCTCTAAGGTTAGCCACAAGATATACCAAGTGGAATTCTTATAGAAAAATAAATATTTCTAAACTATATTAATTATTTATTACTATGTAAGTTTTCTCTCTATATTCAAGATATCATATAGAATCTACATTCTATCCAAATGGGATTGATACTAATATAAAAATTTTGAACATCCAAGAGTGATCCCTTGTGCTCCTTGGTCTTGACATCTACCACCACCTTGGATGAGTGATTGCATTCGGTGCCCTGTGCCTCATGTGGGAGCACTAGTCTTGGGAAGTCCAAAGAAACATGGGATGCAGCTCACATCGGATTACCTTCAAGGTTTTTTACCCAAGGTTGATTCCTTGCTTCTAGGTGTATTTCTTAGCACTTATCATTTTGCTTATACTATGCTACTTTACTCCTACTCTAAGCTACCTCAAAAGGATGAAAAGGAAAAAGGGAACATAAAGCAAATTACTGAAAGTAGTAAAATATAGGAAACTAAGAAAAAACAAGGAAATTGCAACAAACATAAAATTACCTAGCCTAGCTTAATGGATGGCGATGTGCCAAAGAAAAATAATAAGACCCTCTAGTGTCTTGGTGGGTTTGAATTAACACATGCATGACGATCAAAAGTGTACGAGGAACACAAGACCCTTTTAAGAACATGCAAATGGAATTACACCCGCTTCCTTCCTACACCTCCTCTCCCATGGGTCAACACATCTATAAAGAATATTATCTTTGGTTACCAAGAATCTCATCACTATGTGTTTCTTGACATGAGAATCTTCTGTGAGAGCATCTCTTTAGGGAATTGGATGTTGAAATGGTACAAATATATGTTAGATCCAATGCGGTTGACAAAGTAACCTTTTAGCTGTGCATGAATATCTTATGCATGTTATTCATTAACCTTCATATATTTTTGTCTTTATTGTGCAATGGAATAAAGGAGAAATGAGGCCCAATCAAACCAAAACTAAATTTGTTAAATTTATTTGAATTTTCAATTGCATTTATATTTTGTAGAGAATCCAATGAAAGTAGCTTAACTATTAATGGTTAGTTTGTTATATATTTTAAGATTATGTGTACCCCTAAAACACCTATCTTTGGCTTAAAGGTTGTATTCTATTTTAGAGAAATATAGCATCTAAGTTTATAATATATTTCTTTTGGAATATGAGATTTAGTTTATTCATAAAAAAATGTGTTTTAGATATGGAAATGCATTATATATAAGGAATTTTTAAGATCTTTTAGGATGTGGGCATGTGAACGTAGTGGTTGGTAAGGCTAAAGGGTTATGGTTGTAAGTTTAATATGTGTCTTTGTTGATACCAATTAGAGTGTGTAAGTTGAATTAGTAAAAGTTTAATATTTATTAAGAAGTGATCATACCACCAATTATATCTTTTGTGTCATGCATGAACATTAGCTCTAATGTTTGTTGACATTAAAAATCCTCACATACATTTATAAAATACCATGTTGATGGTAAAGAGAGTGAATTAAAATTTTTCTAAATGGACATTAGAGAGACTAGAGGAGACCAGTATGAGGGAAGAAAATATCATAATAAGGTTTCACTAAGTTTTTATTTAAAGTAAATAGAGTAAAACAAATAGATGATGTGTAATTGTGAAAAAATTATTAAAAAAATTATAAATAGATGATATGTGTATTATAACATGTTGAAAGAGAGGTGAAAGTGGGGTTGAGAAACCATAATTCAAGCTATAATACCAAAGGAATATTGAATATGTATAGTTAAATTGGAAACATCAAGCAATCAATAAAATATGGAGGACTAACATGCATAGTTGTTGAGTATTCATGGGTATAAATATGAGTAATAATAAGATCTTTTTTCTTTATAAAATTATGGTTGGTGACTTATTTTTTAATATATTTTTATGGCATTAGGAATTTTTTGTATTAATGCATGACAAGTATTTGTATACTAATTTTTTTTGTTTTAATTGTAGTCAAAAGCTTATGTGAAGAAACCATGAAGACATATTTCCAAATAATCTTACCATGAGGGATGATCTTCCACTCAGTTAAGGAGTTGTATCCACGAGGAGAGGAAGAGGTATAGAATACTGACAATCTCTTTAGCCGTTTCCACCTCTTGTTGTGTATTTTGAAGAAGAATGGAATCATCAGCAAAATGAGAGTTAAGAGCATGTTTATCCCTAGGAAGCTTAATACCCTGAAGGAGGCCATCAGAATGAGCCTTATGAAGAATATAACCGATATCATCGACAACCAAAACATACAAAAAGGAGCAATGGGGAAACCTTTTATGATATACGAGGAAGGGGGGGGAAAGAGCTCCATTAACCCAAGCTGAAGCATCAACAAAAAGTATACCAATTTTGGACCAAAACCAAGCCAAGAAAGCATACTCAAAATAAAATCCCATATGATTCTATCATAAGCTTTGTCAAAATCTAACTTAACCAATAGGGCATCTTGATTAGAATCGATAGCCCATTGCGAAGTTTCCCAAGCCATCATAATATTATCTAAAATATAATGACCTTTAAGAAAAGCATATTGTTCAGGGCGAACAATCGCTTGAGCAACAGTTTTGATTTTTAAAGCTATAGCTTTAGCTATGATTTTGTAAGAAACATTGAGGAGGTTAATAGGTCTCCAATTGGAGATTTGGTTACGGGTCATACTTTTAGGAATAAGCTTGATAAGCCCTACATTGATATAAGCTCCAAGGGAACTTTTATGAAGAGCTTCCAGGTAAACGTAGTTGCGAATAAAATTATGGCATGCTCTCATGTTTATTACTCCTCTTGTTGGATGGCCCCCAAGGTAGCCTATAATAAATTAACTCAGGCCATTCATAAATTTTTATGGACTAAATGGGATGGAGAGGTTGGTATGACACCCATATCTTGGAAACTTTGTACTCAACCTAAGGCTTTAGGAGGTCTAGGCATCATTGATCCTCTTACCCAAAGCAAAAGTTTGGCTACAAAATGGGTTGTGAGATCCATTATTGGTGATGAAAATTGGAAACACCTATTTCGGTACAGAATATCTCTAGCTACTTGCAAAGGTAAATGGAAAGAAACCCCTTGGTAGGATAAGATTCTTAATGCACCTTATTTTATAGTTAAAGGTTCTATTCCAATTACCAAAAACTGGAAAGCTTGGCAATCAATTTCTCATTTATTGGCTTGGAAGTATGACTCCTTGAGACATGGTCTGAACATCAGTATTAACAGTATTTTGTGGAATAAACTTATTCTCCATAATGATAAACCTTTAGCTTTATGCAATACTATTCATGGGCTAGTTTTTTTGAAGAAATGAATTGATAGAATTAGAGATATCTGGGATCTGGGTAGCTACTCAATTCTTACCTGGAACCAGATCTACAATAATTGCTCCCTTTCCTCTATGTTCAAAGAGTCTTATGGTTTAATTGTGGCTTCCATCCCTTGTGAGGTCCTTATGAAGTTAGGAACAACTGCCCATAATATTTGGAATGACTGGAGATGGCTTAATGGTCATAGAATCTCTTCCATTACTTCTAGTTGGTTATACAAAAATATTCTATGTCCAGCTTCTTTAGACTCTAAGCTCAATGTCAAGTGGCAAGTAAATTTTACCAATGCCTAATGGCAGTTTCTTGCTACTCAAATTTGGAAAGCTCATGTTGAATCAAAAATACAACTTCTTTGTTGGTGGATTTTGCATCAAAAATTGCCAACAACTGAAAGTTTGGTTGTGATTTTACACATTCCCCCTCAATGAAATTTTTGTAATGCTTTAGAAACTCTTATTCACTTGTTTTTGTTTTGTGGTATGGCTAAACATTTTTGGGATATCTTCTACTCTTTTATGTTTCCCTCTTTTGCTAGATCTTGGAAGCTTTCTCTGCTTGGTTTTTCTCAGCTGGATCAATGCCCCAAACTCTGGGATGTTTGTAGACTCATCCTTCTCAAGCATATTTGGAAGTACAGATGCAAAAAGGTGTTTACTGGATCTACTCTTCCATGGGATATAGTTTTGGCAGACTTGACCTTTGATCTTTTTCTACATGTGGGACACATTCATTCCCAAGTCTATGGTCCTTCCAACACGCCTCAAGATGTTATTGACAGACTTCATAAACTTTCTCATATGATTCAAGATCTTTTGAAAGTCCAACATGAAGCTAAGAAGAAGACAATTAACAATGATAAGCAGGTTCAAGATTTGATTACTTTTTTTTCTTCTCTGAAGACTGCAGAAGATAGCACGGAAGACATGCCTAGAATTTTTCATATAACAAACTCTTCCATAGATGAATGCTGATATATGGTGTATTACAGCAAGATATAGCTATAGGCTTTTTGTTGATATTAGCTTCTATTCTTATGTATATTCAGTTATGGATGCTTTACTCCTGATCCACCTTATTTTGTTTTTTAGCTAGTGGACAGTATTTACACCAAAATATTGTAATGTTCCGGTTAATGATATAATATAATCTAGATTTTTTTCAAAAAAAAAATACATATTTAATATTATGGTTCCATCGTAACATGGATGATGCAAGGGACATTACGGTTATTGCTAATAAATATTTGTCATGATTAATATTAAAAATGAAGTAGGATTTTTGACCTTGGTAGTTTAAAGTTTAATAAATTTTAACCAATCATGTTGGAAAAATACTAATCAATGTAATGTTATGTTATTGGATACACAAATTCTTCAAACTTATTTGATAGTGAATATAATCAACTCTATATCCTTACAATCTTTGAATAGTTATGGATTTAAAATCTGCAAGGGTTGTATAATGCATGATTTGCTATATTATCAAAGATAATGGTTTAAAACTATGAGGTGATACTTGGTATAGGATGTTTGAAAAGTATGTAGTAGTATATATCTTACATGCTCAATATTTCCAAATAAGTTAGTGTGTTAAGTGGAATTCATATTTAGTAAATAGAGTCTAAATTACTTATAATAGTGGTTTTATTATAAAAAGATATCATTTATTGTTAGTAAAAGTTAAATATGTAATATAAATGTAATTATTTGAAGACTAATTTAAATTATTTAATATGATGTACATAAAATGCATGATCAATTGTATTTGGTATTTTTATTTGAAGATCGATAGTTCCTTTAAATGAAGAAGGATGCACTCCTTGATAATCTAATACCAATAATAGTAATAGCTATGATAATATTTATATTAAATAGGTTATTATATTCCTATAATCAAGCACAAGATAAAGGATATGTATAATCATGAAGGTATTTAGTCATTTTGTTAATGAAGAAATTGTAGTGTTGATGACTATGATGAAGAACAAGTTCTTGTAATCTATAGTGGTGGACATAATTGGATGCTTTGAAAAGCTTAATAAATGTAAAGGTTCTAATATGTAGGAAAATTGTGTGAAACTAGTGGTTTTATCTAAACCATAAAATATATAAAGGTTAGTGATGAAAATTGTAAGATAAATTTAATGATAATTAGGGGTTAACCACATGAAAGCATTTATATGAGAGTATTATGATTCAATGAAAACAAAAAGTCTTTTATGAGACAATTAGATATTTGAAAATTAACAATTATTAGTTATGGTTATACATGAAATGATCAATGAATGATGAAATGCATGTAAATATGATAAAGATATAGTTAAATATGGAGTGTGAATGCAAATATGTCAGTGAACAATAGAGATACACACAAGCATTACTTCTACAATAACATGAAGAAGATATAGTAACAATAAGATCATGGTTAGGGTATTATGACATAAAGGAATGAAATAAAGACACAATAAATACCTATGATATTGGGGTACTTAATTAGTTGTAATACCAAGAGAGATAGTACTGACGTATATTTTTATTTTATGTTTATGATGGATCTTTAGGTATTTGAGAAATTCATAAAATTAATTTATGGAGATGTTAAAGATAAGTATTTTTTAAATTGATGTGTTATTGGGCTTATTACATTCACCAACTAGTTGAAATGGTGCAATAAGGACCCTCGTAGAATCATCAATAAAACTCTTTAAATGGATATTAGAGCATTGAGCTTAACAATATAGATTTTTAAGGTATGTATACATCAATACATATATGTATCATATTTGTATCTTATATTTTAGAAAATATTTATGTCCATTTATGCTTGTGCTTACATAACACATGTATTTTATTGTATTATTCAAACGCTGGGATGGATAAGAAATTCATGAAACTTTTACATTATATAATTGGATGAATTAACGAATACTTGCATGTTAACAAATCAATATACCTCCATGGAAGGGTTAAGTGCCTCTCTTGATCTACAAGAAATTTTCATACCAAGACACTTCACCAAATATTTCCTAAACATAAGTAGATACAATTAAATTTGTATACATCCTTTACCCCGTTACTTTATAGTTTTAAAACATCTTTTTATATAATAAACACTTCATTCAATAAACAAAGTAATCTAAAAATGAGATGTAAAAATAGCTTTTTCTAAAACAATTGTTAGAAATGGTTAACACTAACAAAAATTATTTTTTAACTACAAACTACACCATGATCTCTAAGGTTAACCACAAGATATACCAAGAGGAATTCCTATAGAAAAAATAATTCTTGCTAAACTATATCAAATTTGTATTCCTATTTAAGCTTTCTCTTTATATTCAAGAGATTGTATAGCATTTACATCTTATCCAAATGGGATTAATACTAATATAAAACTATTATAACCTATATTTTTATAAATCACATTCCATCTTAAACAATATTAAAAATAAAATAATGGATTTGAGTTAGTGCAATTAAGAAGTGAGCCTCATCTTCAAATATATTAGTCTAGACCTTTGGATAAATTTTAATAATAAAATATTAATATGAGGAAATATTATGTAGCAACAAAGGAAAGTCAATTATAGAATCCCTAGATGGATGTACAAATGCCCTAATTAGAAGCAATAATTCCTTAGGAAAAAGGAATAATATATATATATATATGTTAATATTTATTCTCATAGCAAACATTTCACTAAAAGTGATCATCAAATATATGATAGTTGAGCATGATATAATGGTTCTTAAAAGTGGAGGGCTAATATGGAATTTCAACAAATATTAAATAACTTATCTGGATATTGTCATGACCCACCCTTGGTAAACTTTTTGTTTGAATGGAACTATGTTTTGTTGTGTTGTTTCATTAAATGGAATGAATGACTATATCCTATTTTGATTTACACATGATATTTATTGTATGGAAAGGTTTTATCTAACTAATGGAAAAACTGATTGTTTCATGTTGAAAATTTTTAGCAATATATATATAGAAGAAGAATGTGATGTTGCTAATAGAATTTCACTTTTACAAAAACATGTTCCTCATTATGGAAAAAATAATTGACCATCGAGAATGGGATGTCTAAGGGAAATGATATGATGGGTTATTTGATGGAATATTCAATGTAGCATGAATGTGTGCTTCTTTCATGAAGATGCATAACATGATTTGCATATGGAAAGAAATATCAAACTATAATAAAATGCATAACATGATTTGCATATGGAAAGAAATATCAACCATAGATAATAATGCTTGCTACATAATGATTATTATGGTAAAATTTTATGGAAATTATTTCTTACAAAGGAAATGTATGTTTGATTGTTGATGTTCCTTAACTATACTTTGATATTGAGGACTACAAACACGTCTCGAGTAAGACTGGGGAGTTAAAATTCTATCAATGTCTTTGCTTCAGTAAGGGGAGTTATGGACTTGAAGGTAAATTTCCTCATCCTCGAGATTTCCAAGGTCTTTAATTTTACATATAACTAGGCAATATTCCTTGATATTGTTGGGAACACTTGCCAGATGACTATGATTTCCTTATATTTTTTATTTTACTTTTGACTTACTCATGCATTTTAGAATGGAGTTCATCATTTTCTTGAAAACTTGATTATTTTAGGAATTTTTAGATTTGATCTGGGTCCCCAGTCCACAATTGAGCTTATACGTTTGATTACCAGTATGCCATGACATCGTGGTTAAAATCAGACCCGATATGGGCTTCCAAAAAGGTATACATTGTTGATTGGGATTGAGATGATTGAAATTTGTTGAAAACTTGCACTAGGATCAAATCTCCATTGACACACTCTTAGAGGAAGCAAATATCATCACTACTATTGTTTACTTTAAGATCCTGTGGGAAATCCAACTACCACACCCGAAGGGATTCTTCCCTGACACCTCTATTGGCTAGCCAATTAGTAGCCTTATTTCCTTCTCTATAAACATGTTGGATGACAATATTGTGGTACTTGCTGATTAGTATTTTGCACTCATCCATGATGTTGCTCAGGTTCTAGGAATGGGATTGGTTAGCCTTGAGGTATTTTATGATGTATAAGGAATCACCTTCAATAATTAAATTATCAATAACGATCTCATCCAAGAGTAGCAGACCTTGATAAAGGGCTCTGGATTCGACCATGTTGTTTGTTTGGAGGCCAATATTTTTAGCATAGGCAAGCACCATTTTTTCCTGATCATTTTTGAGAATGCCTCCCCCACCCGCTTCACTAGGATTCCCTTTAGCTACCCCATCAAAGTTGAACTTGATCCACCTTGCAGGAGGAGGAGTCCACCTTATATTTGACCTATCAACAGTAGAAAGAGAAGGACCACTCATGGGGTTAGAAAGATTAAACTTAGAAACCATACGAGATTCCAATCCTAGTTTGGGGGTGTTAGTGGAAGAGATAAGTTGAGCATTTTCTATGGTAAAGGTGGTGATTATGAGGAAGACACACTAGGGTTCTTTTGCAATTTCATTGAAAACTCTGTTGTTACACTCTAGCCAAATTTTCCAGAGGTAGTGGTGAAGGCAGGATGACCAGAGGAATTTGAGTTGGGGATTGAAGAAAGGTTTTGGCCATTGCTGGAAAAAATGGATGAGCATTGAAGGTTGGACCCAAGCTATATTAACAACTTCAAATTGAATATTCAAAATGGACAATGAGAAAGGGTATTTCAAAAAGATGTGTGAAGTTGATTTCTAGATCAAATTGCACAAAGAGCAACAATTAGGAATAAATAGGCCTCTGGAAATTAAATTTTCCATAGTTAGAATACTATTTTGGGATGCAAGCCAAGAAAAAAAGCCAACTTTAGGGATCAAATTCTTTAACCAAATAAGTTTGGTAGGGTCCCAACACATGAAGGGGGGATCTTGGATATAATAAGCCGATTTAACGGTGAAAACACCTTCCTTAGATAGCTTCCAAATGGGAGAGTATTTAGTTTAGTTATTTGGGATAACATAGATTCGCAAAATATTTTGAAGGGATCTAGCAGCTGCATTAATCTCATTGTTGGGGCTATTAGTAGGAATTATCTTCCATTGTCGATGATTTGAAGCTTGGGTTATGAAATTTGAGACTCTACTACCAAATATTTGATCTGTGATAGGTTTGAGGATTATTAAATTTGGATCATTGAGTAGAGGTTGGTCTTTCACCCAAGAATCCTCCCAAAATATGATGAGCCTACCACAACCCAACCGCCACTACATACCTTTCTTGATGATGTCCCTGGTTTGAATAATAGAATTCCAAAAGTAGGAACCAATAGGAAGAGGGTGATCGACCATGAAGGAAGATTGTTGAAGATATTTTCCTTTGATTATATCAATCCATGTTGCTTTCTCATCTAAAAAAACCCTCCATGCTTGCTTGGCCATCAAAGCTAAGTTTATTTTGTGGACCTTCCTGAAATCTAAACCCCCATGGTCTTTCTTAGTGCAAATTCTATCCCAAGCAACTAGGAGGAACCTATTACGGTTATAATTTCTTGACTAGAGAAACTTTCTTTAAATTTGTTCAATTTTATGGCAAATAGAATTTGGAGCCTTGAATATTGATAAAAAAAACATAGGGATGCTCTACAAACAAGCTTGGACAAGTGTGGCTTTGGTTGCTTGACTCAACATTGTTTTTTTCCATCCTACCAATTTCTTGCTTATGCGTTCAAAGACATTATTCCACATATTAACAGTGATGCTTCTATGGAATAATGACATATCAGGGTAGGTAGTTGGTAAATCAGATATGGTACAACCTAGAATTCTTGCAATTTTGATTTACCAGTGGATTGGGGTGTTCAAAAAATAAATTCGGCTTTTGTCAAAATTGATTTTCTATCTTGCAACTTCTTCATAGAAATTAAGGATAGTTTTTATTATTTTTGCTTCAAGAATTGAGGATAAGAATATCACAATGATGTCATCTACAAATTGTTGATATGTGATAGCCCTAGTTACAGAAGAAGGTTTGATACCTAATAGAAGTCCCATTGAGAAAGCCTTTGTAAGGGATCTACCAAGAGTTTCTGCCATAATTATGAAAAGGAACGGTGACAAAGGGTCACCCTATCTAATGCCTCTAGAGCTCTTGAAATAACTAGCAGGTGAGCCATTGATGATAATTGAAAACTAGGCGAAGGTGATGAATTCTCTAATTAATGCAATCCATTCTTAGTGGAACCAAAATTTGGCAAGCACAACAAAGAGGAACTGCTAGGAAATTTTATCAAAAGCTTTGTTCATGTCAAGTTTTAAGAATAGGTTAGGTTTTTTACTCTTGGCGACCGTGTGGATAAGCTCATGAATAGTAATCACTCCATCTATTATAAATCTACCTTTAACAAAGCTACCTTGATAGTGGTCAATTATGGATGGAAGAACATCCTTAAGTCTATTAGCCATGACCTTAGTAATAAGCTTATAAATAACATTGCATAGGCTAATGGGTCTAAAATTAGAAATGGACTTACAAATTTGGGTTTTAGGGACGAGGGCTAAAAAGTTGGAGTTGACATCCTTTGGTAAGGATTTGGAGTTCTGAAAATCTTGCACTGCTTTCATAACATCTTGCCCAACAATATCCCAAAAATGCTGAAAGAAGCATGGAGGAAACCCATCAGGTCCAGGAGATTTATCAGGGTTCATGGAGAACAAAGCTTCTTTGATTTCATCATTTGAGAGTCTTTTGAGGAGGCCCATATTGACGTCCTGGGAAACCAGACATGGAATGTTTTGCAAGAGGGCATTGCCAGCATGGGGGGGAACAAAGGACTTGGTCCCAAAATGTTTTAAAAGTGGGAAACTCCTTCAAATCTTATTTCCTCAACGTTATTGGACTTGGAATAGTCACTTTTGGTCAATTCCTTAATTTTGTTTGTGCTTTTGTGCCTGAGTGTTGATGCGTGGAAATATTTAGTGTTAGAGTCCCCTTCCTTAAACCATAATGCTTAGGATTTTCATCTCCAAAATGTTTCTTTTTTGGTTAAAATATTGTGAAACTCAACAAGTAGGTTCTTCTCTTCCTGCATTAGATTAGGGTCAGTGCTTCCATTATGGTAATACGTTTCAATGATACTCAACCTTTCAAATATTCATTGTTTGTTTTGGAATAAGTTCCCAAAGACATCTTTGTTCTAGAATTTAAGCTTAAGCTTAATGAAACAAAGTATCCTGTAAAGTTGTGTTAAAGGAGACCTTGAGAAGACCTCTTTCCACCATTTTGATTTGTAGTTCCCAATTTTTGGATGTTGTAGCCACATTTTTTCAAATCTGAAAGGTGTTTTGAAAGGATGTGCTAGGTGGAAATAGTGGGGAGATCAAAGGATTGTGGTCTGATCCAATTTTAGGGAGTGATTGTAGGTTGGCATCTCCTAAAAATTGAATAGCTTCCTTGGACAATAAAAATCTGTCAAGTCTTAGCTGAATTAATTGATTGCCTAGTCTCCTGTTGCTCCAAGTGAACTTCAAGACTTTTAAATGAATGTCCATTAAATCATTTTCATCCACGAAATCAGTAAATTCTTCAAAGCACCTGGTACTGATGGGGATTCCCCCTTTTTTATCAAAAGGAAAGAGGGGAGAATTGAAATCTTCAACAAGCATCCATGGTTCATTTTAGAAGTTGTTTCTCATCAGATTTAAAGTGTTCCAAAGAGCAAGATGTCCAATCAGATTATTTAGAGCATAAATGTTGGATAGGATCCATTGGTACCTAGTGTCTTTATTAAAAAAAAAATATTGATGATCCTTTTTGATATGGATATGAGCCTACCCTCAACAGTGTTAGGGTCCCACATGCGTAATAGACCACCAGATGTACCTCGAGCTAGACTGTGGATAAATTCATTATTCTTCCATAAACCCTTGCCTATCCTTTCACTGTTTTCCATGTCCAGTTTGTTTTCTTGAAGAAGAATGATATTAGGTTTGATATATTTCCTCATGGATCTGACCAGCCTATGTTTGGTTGATCCATTAAGACCTCTCACATTCCATGAGAGAATCTTCATCTAGAACTTTTGGAGGAATATTTATTTCCCCTTCCCTTGCCCTGGGATGGGGGTTGTTTGGTTCATTTTTCTTCTTCGATTGAAGCATCAACAGTTGAAAGGTTTGAGAGGGAGGACAAAATGGTAGACTATAAACCATTAGCTATGGTATTTTTAGTCTCCTTTCGTCTTTTCTCCTGGTTGGATGATCTACCACTTTTTTATCACTACCTACATCAAAAACAAATTTGAAAGTCTGCTTAGTCAAGATAGTAATCTGTTCTAGGACCGGGGAATTGGACATGATTTGATGAATGGAAACAGATTTGAAAGTTTGCTTAGTCAGGCTAGTAAGTTGTTCTAGGACCAGGGAAGTGGACATGATTTGATGAATGAAAACAAGGGCTTCCTGGGTTGGGGATTTAGATATGGGATTTGAAAATGTCTTGATCAGTGGTGGTGAAGGGTAAAAAGGTCTTAACATGATAATAAACTATGGGACTTTGTGTTGAGGACCTTTGGGTTGATGACCATGGGGGGTGGAGGGCATGAGGGTGTCTATTTCGAGGGAGACTAAGGACCAACCCCAATGGGTTAAGATATTTCGTTTGGTATGAAAAGGATTTCAAAATTACCAAGGAGGAAAGTCTCATCATCAGAATGGTCGTTTAAAGGTATAAAAGGGTTAGGTTTAGCAAAAAAGGATCGTACTAGGTTATCATTTCCATCATTTTGAAGATCTGTCTGAGATTGAGATATTACTTGCTTGCCTTTGACATCCTAAATCTTTTTCTGGAAATCCTGGTTCTAGTGGTTGTTGTTCAGAAATTTTTTCTTGCGAGGTACATCCTTCTTTTATTCTTTCTTTAGAGTTGGGCATTGGGCTCTGAGGTGACCTTGTTTATTGCACTCAATACAAAAAGTTGATTTATTTTCATATTCCAGGGTTTGGTGTTTTCGGTATGAACCTGTAACTAGGTCCACATAAGTGTGCAGTTCAGAGTCTAGATTTGCAATAACATAAATGCGAGCATAGGTCATTCGTTCCTATCTTTGGTGGTAGGATCAATGGCAACGAACTTCCCAATAGTTTGAGCTATACCTTTAAGAGCATCAGTGTAGCAAAACTAAGGAGGAAGACCGTGGATTTTGACCCATATGGGTGTCATGTTTATGCTTTGGGTCTTTGGATCAAAATCCTCTCCCCATCGATGAATAAAAAGGCATCGTTTGCCATAGAACCATGGACCACTTGTAAGAATCCTGCTTGTATCTTGAGAGTTATTTAATATAATCATGAAAAACCCTCTTGGGAAGGCAACCAACTCCATGTTGCCAGAGGGTCACCATTTCGACACAACCCATTTGTGGATGGATTCGATGTCGAGATGGGCACCGATGGACTTTTCAATTAGCGATAGGGATTTAGCCCTGGCCTGCAAAAAGATCCAGCCTTGGCCTCCAAAAAGATCCAGCCTTGGCCTCCAAAAAGATCTAGCCCTGGCCTGCAAAAAATCTAGCCCTTCTTACTTCCTCTCCATGGAGATTTAAAATTTTTAGAATATCTTTTAGTTTTACCTTTTCTCCGTTCATTTCATTTTCTAAAAGTTTCTTTTCTTGTGGGTGTCTTTCAACAACCTTCGCTTTCTTTGGTAACTATTACTCCATGGTAACGCTTTCGTTCCTTTAAATTCTAGTAACACTCCATGGCATAAAGTGTAACATGTAGCATTTGTGATATTTCAATTTTGTTTCTAATGGCTTTGTCATTATGCGAACATCGCATGTCATTATACAAACATCACCCCACTCTTAAAGCCACATTCCTCTTTTAAATAATGCTTACTCTTGTCAATGAAATTTAAATCAATTCCTTTTGGGAGTGTACATTCTTCATTTGACCACGCAAATAAACTTGAAGACATTTATTCAATAAAGTCTTAACACTCCTAGATAAATTTGGTCAAAACTTTGGGAGCACCGATGATCACCATGTGTAGATAATAACATATGCATTGGTGATAATATTCGGGAGAACCTTGTTTATGATCCATCATTCAACATTTCATGGTGGTTGTCTTTGGTTTCATCTGCTATTTTGGGCCACAATACATCTAATTATGCATCCACTATCTACGTTTCTTTGTATAGTGAAACTGCCCTTGTCACTATTCGAAGCACACCAAGGAGGTGAATTATCAACTTCTACATCGATGGCATTTTATCCTCCAACTACTACATCTACTGAAACTCTCCTCAAATGTCGCACTATCGAAAACTCATCTTCTATGGTTTGTGCTACGTAGCCATCCAAGCTATCGTTGAATCCTACATCATTGTCATTAGTCATTGGGAGGTAATATAACATGGTCATCTATTGACACTTTTTGTCACATTATACAAGGGGTAGAAGAATAGTAGAATTTTGTATAATATTTCCTTGTTGAAAGTTTTTCTTTTATTTTAAGTTACAGCAATTTTGACTCTCCTTATCGCCCCTTTTATAAAATGAAGAAGAAAGAGCTTCGCGACCAAACAGGCCAAGGAAAATAACTTCGCCGAAGAGAAAGAAGGAGATGGTGGAAGAGCTTCAGGCCCAAAGAACTTTAAATTACCACTTCGAGCGAAAGCCTTGCGAAGTAATATCGCCAAAGAAAATACAAAAATAACGCTTCGCACTCGAAGCATTTTCAGCAGCCGCTTTAGGCAAAATTTTTGCGAAGCAGCATCCAAACGAATTCGTCGAAAGAGGAAAGCATAATCCAAATCAGCTAAGGCAAAGAAACTACTTCGGGCCTGAAGTATTTCTGACACCTACTTCGACCAGTTTTCACCCGAAGAAGTGGCACCTGAAGCAAAATGACAATGGTTTGGAAACAGAGAAGTTCTTCGGGAGGATATTCCCCGAACCATAGTTTTGAGAGAGAATCAGGCCGAAACATTTTCCATCCAAAGCAGTTTCGCCAGCAAAGGACAAAGAACCCCATTTCAAAGATGGAGCCCGCTCGGCACTCGACATCCCCGAAGTAGTTTCTGCAAAGCATTATTTTGCAAAGAACAAATCAAGGAAGATCTACTTCGTCCCAAGGCTTTGGCGAGGTGGAGATGTAGCAAAGAACTTTTCGGGCCCATGTTCTAAGGTGGGCAGCTTCCCAAGGTGATCGAAGGCCCCTTATAAATACTCCCTTTCTTGCTCGATAAGCCCATTGACCATTTCTAGCAAACAAAAGGGACGTAACAGTCCTCGAAGTAAAACACAGCGGGCATAAAGATCACTCAAGCACAGCATCCAGAAGCTAGGGACACTCGGGCAGCGCATTAAATGAACGTTTCCATGGTTGACCCAGTCGTAGTTGCCAGTTTCAAAAATCGATTTGAAAGCTCAGTCGCAACAACCGTGAGGAGCTGATTTCTCAGAGCCCGAGGGTGTACTCCGTCGTTTTTTGTAATAATGACTCAGAGGGCCGCGTCCTCTATAAAAACCCAAGATTTGCAATGTAAAAGGGGGGGAACTTTCTGTTAGAAAGTTGTTGTAACTTGATGTCCTGCGTCTAATACTAAAGATTTTTGTACTCCATTTCTCTCTTTTATGCTGCCTTACGTGCTTAATTCTTTTGTCCGTCCGCACTCGTATATCGAGACTACGAATCCCGAATCCGGTGTGTGATTGGGGACTGTACCCTAAAATTTTCCCTGAAGGATACATAGGAGAGGAAAAATGTCATATAAGCTTTCTTTTATGCTGCCTGGTGAGTCATGGTTTCTGTTATTCCCTTGTCTTAATCGTTGTTACTTTGAACCCTGAATTCCAGCGAGAGAGAAAGGATAACCCTGTGAACTCGTCTAGAGGATACATAGGAAAGCGAGTATCGCGTTTCTTTCATCTATTCTTGGTGTTCTTTGCTGCTATTCGAGTTATTAGCGAGTGATCATGCTTCCTGTTCTCTCCCACCTTAAATCATCATCTTCTAACCCTTACTCTTTTTATTTCTTTCTCTAACCCTTACCCCTTTTTATTTCTTTTCCTGACCCTTTATCTATTTCTTTCCTGCACTCTTGTCTCAAACCCCAAAAGTATATCAGTATAGGAGCCAGCCTTTCTCTGGAGATTGGCACGAGGGGCATTTCTTCCCCTCGGCCTTTCAATGTTGGTCACAGTGACGGAGACCGGAAGAACGACACGTTACCAATTCCAAATTTTCATTTCAAAGCTTCATAAAATATTTACAGGCATCAAATAACACAGCCCGCAGGCTTTACAATAGCCGACTTCGGCTCTGTTCTTCCACTGTACTACCTCCTCTGTTCTTCGGTCCACCGTCCTCCCTATTACAAAATTTTAGGTTTTTAACGAGGTCCCGGTCCTCTAGCAATTAATGCCCCGCCTAAAACAAAGTTTAAACTTCAATTTTCCCCCTCTCCGAGTTTTCAAATATTTTTATCATAAATGGGCAACTGCCCGATCTGCACTGCTGCTTGCAATAATGGCTTCCCATACCCTGCACTGGCCGCTTCGCTCAGACCGTACTCTGCACTGCTGTTTTGTCGAAAAATCCTTCCAAATGGTGGTTCTCCCCCTTTAATGCACGCGGCTGTCAAATTTAACTCCCGATACGTGGCCTTCGTCTTTAATTTCTTACACGTAGCCAATCGTGCGTAATTCTTCTATGACTTCTCCATGTCGGCACACGTGTCCTCCTCAACTGCCATGATACACGTGGCAGTCCACGTGTCAAAATTGGCCTTGCCCGACCGTCCGCTTTCCCCTTTCGGGCCTTACCTTGCTCTTTATTTTCCTCAACTTTCGTGGCTGTCCAATGTTGCGCCACGTGTCGGCATTTGGTTGGCCGCGATATCGTGACAGGTCACGAAATCGTGACCTATCGCGATATCGCGACCGAAAGCGCCTCCTCTACGTCGAGCCCTTTGGGGTCACGAAACCGCGACAAGTCACGATTTCGCGACCCCCTCTTCTCCTTCCGCCTCTGTTTTGAAGACCGTCGTGATATCGCGACGTCGCGATATCGTGATGTCTGAAGCCTCCCCACACTACATTGCAAAACCGTCGCGATATCGCGACGTCGCGATACCCCTCTCCGCTGCCTTGCAAAACGGTCGCGATATCGCGACGTCGCGATATCGCGATGGAACCCGCCAAACAATACACTGCAACTTTTGGGGTCACGATTTCGTGACCCCTCTCCCTTTTGCCTTAAAACTTCCTCCAACCAGGAATTGCCCCACAGAACCTTCCTCAACACTGAAATTAATCGATCAAAATGCAAATAACTTAAAAAAGAAACTTGTAAGATGCAAGGTTGCTTTACTGTCTCCGGATGCTCCTGCATCAGACACCCGGGGTAACAAGAGAAGTGACCTTCACTTCTAAGCTGTTCGGTCTGCTTCCTTTGCAAAATCTTCGAACACTCATCAACCTTTACAACTTGCTCAAATCCTATTTCCTGGCAGAATTTTCTGCCCTCTACCAGACAAATTCTGGCATTACTGCACATTTTCTCATCTTCGGTCTGCAATGGCTTCAACTTGTGCCGCACTCCATCTTTCACCAAGGAGTACGTATTTGCACGTCCATCATGCACTGCACTCCGATCAAATTGCCATGGCCTGCCCAACAACAAATGGCAAGCATCCATGGGGAATACATCACACAGGACTTCATCCTGGTATCTCCCGATCTGGAACGTGACTAAACATTGTTCCCGGACCCAAGCTCGGTGGTCCTTCCACAACCACGCAATCCGATACGGGTGTGGGTGCCTCCTTCTCTCCAACTGCAACTTAGTAACCATCTCCTCGAAAACTAAGTTGTCTGTACTTCCATTGTCGATGATCACATTGCAAACTTTGCCTGCACTCTTGCACCGGGTATGGAACAGGCTTCTCCTCTGTTCAGATTTGTCTTCTTCCACCAGCATGGTCCTCCTCACAATCATGGCTTCTCCCTTTTTAGCTTCTTCAGAATGTTCTGAATCAGCATCTTCAACTGCCACAACTGCTCTGGCGGGACCCACCGGTTTCTTGTTCGTCTTTTCTCGGTGTTGTGGACACTCGAATGCACGATGCCCTTCTTCACCACAGTGGAAACATGTTCCACGGAATACTCCCCTTTCATTCCCGCGTCCAGATCTACCCCTTCCTCTCGGGTAGTTATCATTCTGAACTTGCGGTTTTGGGTCTTCATCTTCTTCTTTCTGACCTCGGCTGCTGCTCTCCTCTTCTTTCTTCTCTTCCTTTCCTTCTTTCTTTCCACCGTTCTTTCCTCCCGGTCCTTTCACTTTTTGCTTGCTGTCAAACCTTCTGTTCAACTTTTCTTCAACCTTTAAAGCAAATTGGTAAGCATCTTCGATGGTGCTTACCCGAACCAAACTCAACTCCTCCTGAACACTGGGTCTCAACCCATTAATGTAACGGGCCACTTTTTCCTTGCTTGCTTCCAAATGTCCGATTCTGATGGAGATCTTGTAAAATTCCTCCGTGTATTCTTGAACTGTTCTGTTCATCTGCCTCAAACTCTGCATTTTACGTAACAGGTCCAGTTCATAATCTACGGGGATAAACTGCCTTTTTAATTTCTCCACCATTATGTCCCACCTGGTTATCCGCTCCTTTCCTCTTCGGTTTCTCTCTAGCTGTACCCCCTTCCACCAAATGCTGGCATGACCCTTCAGTCGGGTCTTAGCAAATCTGACCCGGTTAGGGTCTTCAACTTCTTCGTATTCAAAATATTCTTCTAAATCATTCACCCAGTCTATCAACTCCTCTGGGTTCAAGTTCCCGGAATACGTAGGAACTTCTAACTTCGGCCTCTTCCCGATCTGGGATATGGCCTTGTACAATCTGGCCTGGGCCGGATCTACATCTTCTTCCTCTTCTTCAAACTCATTCTCCTCTTCCACTTCATCCTCACTGTCTGCATCCCTTCTCGGCTCACGTCCTCTGCGTAGCTCTTCTTGCAGGGCCTGGACTTGCCGCTGCAATGCCCAAAAATCTTCCGCTGCCATGCCTCTTCCACCCATCGGGTTTCTTCTCGGAGGCATCTTCACCCAAACTCAAACCCTCCCACACGTCCTGGTACAACTGCCTCTCTCCTTCGGCGGTCTGTTGTACGCTCAGGAACTCCTGCTCTGATACCACTGACGGAGACCGGAAGAACGACACATTACCAATTCCAAATTTTCATTTCAAAGCTTCATAAAATATTTATAGGCATCAAATAACACAACCCGCGAGCTTTACAATGGCCGACTTCGGCTCTGTTCTTCCACTGTACTACCTCCTCTGTTCTCCGGTCCACCGTCCTCCCTATTACAAAATTTTAGGTTTTTAACGAGGTCCCGGTCCTCTAGCAATTAATGCCCCGCCTAAAACAAAGTTTAAACTTCAATTTTCCCCCTCTTCGAGTTTTCAAATATTTTTATCATAAATGGGCAACTGCCCGATCTGCACTGCTACTTGCAATAATGGCTTCCCATACCTGCACTGGCCGCTTCGCTCAGACCGTACTCTGCACTGCTGTTTTGTCAAAAAAAAAAAAATCCTTCCAAATGGTGGTTCTCCCCCTTTAATGCACGCGGTTGTCAAATTTAACTCTCGATACATGGCCTTCATCTTTAATTTCTTACACGTAGCCAATCGTGCGTAATTCTTCTATGACTTCTCCATGTCGGCACACGTGTCCTCCTCAACTGCCATGATACACGTGGCAGTCCACGTGTCAAAATTGGCCTTGCCCGACCGTCCGCTTTCCCCTTTCGGGCCTTACCTTGCTCTTTATTTTCCTCAACTTTCGTGGTTGTCCAATGTTGCGCCACGTGTCGGCCTTTGGTTGGCCGTGATATCGTGACAGGTCACGAAATCGTGACCTGTCGCGATATCGCGACCGAAAGCGCCTCCTCTACGTCGAGCCCTTTGGGGTCCGACAAGTCACGATTTCGCGACCCCCTCTTCTCCTTCCGCCTCTGTTTTGAAGACCGTCGCGATATCGCGACGTCGCGATATCGCGACGTCTGAAGCCTCCCCACACTACATTGCAAAACCGTCGCGATATCGCGACAACTTACACTCCTCTCCGTTGCCTTGCAAAACGATCGCGATATCGCGACGGAACCCGCCAAACAATACACTGCAACTTTTGGGGTCATGATTTCGCGACATGTCACGATTTCGTGACCCCTCTCCCTTTTGCCTTAAAACTTCCTCCAACCAGGAATTGCCCCACAGAACCTTCCTCAACACTGAAATTAATCGATCAAAATGCAAATAACTTAAAAAAGAAACTTGTAAGATGCAAGGTTGCTTTACTGTCTTCGGATGCTCCTGCATCAGCAGGTCCAGAGCGCGCAAACCCATCGAAAGTCCTTTCCTGTGCAAATTTGATGACCAACAGTTTTTGGAACGCCCGGTGAGACTCAAGGTCCCATATTTTAGAAAATTTCTAGCCCGTCTTCACTGGAGCAAGTAGTTCTAACAAGTTCCTGGTGAGATCCGGTCAGTCTCATCTTCTGAGTAGTGGTGAGAATCGATGCTCTCATTACTAAAAGACTCTTAGCATCCGGCGACTCTGTTTTACCCGAGAATCTCTAAAGTCATGAAGACCAAGTACCTAAGCCTGGTTTTTGTAACCAGGACTCCTCGTGTCTTAAGAAGGTCCGAGTTCGGTGAATCTTTGGCCTGTCTTCATCTGATAAAATCACCTGGCGACTTAGTTGAGCTGAAGATCCAGATTTCTTGGTTGTAGGCGCCTTTCAAATCTGAAAGAAGATATCCTAGAGGAATCAAGGTTCGGTGAGCAGCCTTGACCTCATAAGCGGAGAAATAATGTTCACCTAACAACTCCAACTCAGCGACGACAACCACAATTTGTACAGGCTGTTGCTATAATGGCAGGGGTAGGTTTTCCCAGTTGGGATGACCGAGGCCCCTTGAATCTTCAAAGCTACCACAAGATTCCCGAGATCACCTTGAAGGCATTGACTACATATGATGGCACCACGAGAATGGCTCGAGAACACCTTGAAGTTGTTGCTACCTTAGTGTTCCTCTACAAAATAATCCATGAAGACGTGGTCAGACTTCTAGCCCTATCTCTGGAAGGAAGAGCGTTGTAGTGGTACAGACTGCTCAGACCTAAAAGCATCTGCTCGTGGGATGACTTGGCGGGAGCACTGTTCAAAACATTTGATGGCTCTCAGGACCCCTTCTAGCTTTTGACGTACCTCTCCACCATCAAGAGAGCACCTTTGGAGAGCGTCACGGACTTCAATGTCCGATTCATCAGAAGTTGGAAGAGAATTCCAAGGGAGATCCAATCGACACCCGCCCAAGCCCACCTCTATTATGTTTGGGATTTTCACCTAGATATAGGCCTCCTCTTGCTGTGATCTGGTGAGCAAATATTCCCTCAGATATTCAAGAAAGCAGTACGTGTAGAATAGTTTTATCGAGAAAGTGGCAGTGGGGAGAAGCCCCATCACTTTCTTCGATAGTCGTTGCTCCCGTCTATCCAACGCAGTATTCTTCATGGCAGACTCCTAATACTAAGTAGAAGCCTGAGATGTAGTCATGTGGAGCTCGAGAGGCAGATCCCATCCAAGTCCAACCATGGCAATTTGTGAGCTTTGCCCCGACGATGAACAATACGGTTGCTTGCGATCTCCATCAGAGGACTAGCCAAGAAGGAGAGCAGGCTCAAGTGGTAGAGCCTAAGAACAAAGAGAGCACATCTTGGCACTCTTTTTGTATCCCAGAACATAGCACGCAAGTGATCGGTCAGGACTCAACAAGCATGTTCCATCGAGAAGCTGAGCCTGAAGAGATCCTGGGAGTTTGCTCTTTGTCAAAAAAGCCCTATTATAGCATCAAGGAGATGGAAGAACTTGTACCTAGTCCACAGTCACAGGACTCTTCGGTATTCTGGTTCCAGCCATCACTACAACCAGTACCCCAAGAAGGTCCTCATGTGGCGAACTGCTTCGCCACATCCTGCATCAGCAGCGCGTGTACTAGCAAGAGCGACAAACTATTGTATTACTTTCTGTTCGTAGCATGGATAACTTTGGGGAGGAGCCATCTGGACTTCAAGAATCAACTGAAGTTCAATCTGATCTGTTCCGGGTATTGCAGATTCACTAGATAAATATCTAAATCTGAGTTTGTGGTGGCGGCATGCCTATTATGCCGCAAGCCTGTGTGAATATTGTAAAAAGTTTCGCTATTAAATAAAATGCTGCTCAGAAACTCAGGTTGAGTTTTACCTCGACAACTATATATAAAAAAAAAACTCCTTTGGGAACTTGGCTTGCGAAGTAGTGGATGCAAAGTGGTTCGCAGTGAAGTATGATTGGCTGAGCAAGGTTTCGACTAAGGTATGAAAGATGTTCGCCTAAGAAGAGTCCGAGCGAGCTGCTTTTAAAAGGGGGAAAACAAGCTTCGTGAGCAGCCTCGCGTAGGAGGAATCACTTCAAGCCCAAAGCATAGGAGATTGACTGGCACAAAATGTTCACCGTGAAGTACGTCAGCTCTGATTTTGGCTTCGCTGACCCAAAGATGCACAAGGCAAAAGCATTTATTGCTTTCCTAGAGGAGCGTGCCGACAGTCGCCTTCAAAAGTGTCCAAAATAGGCAAGAGTTAAATGAAAAGGTGTCGGGTACATCCTCAAGGGATTCGATTGAGAGAAAATTTTGCCCCCAGGTACTAGGTAGTGGACGGCTGCGTTCCCAAAGCAGCCGCAATCATCACAACGCATGGCCTTGTGTACTACGCCACCGTATGGCCAATCCGATGAACCGATGATCTCTCAGGTGAGAAGTGCAGGATTAATTATGGCACATGCCATAAATGTGGGTAGTTGTCTTTGGCGGTTATATAACATAGACTCCAAGTAGCCAAAGGATTACTTGCTCAACGACTCATACAGACCCTGCTGCCAACCTGTAAACTTTTCCACTTCACACTCTAAAGCTTCGACGCCCATTTTCTCCATACTGCAAACTCCATTGCCCTAAGCATCAACGATGGAAAGTTCCAAGGAGAAGGGAAAAGGGCTAGAAGTAGTAGCCCCAGAGAAACCAAAGGTAAAATGCCATGGAAAAAGGCCAAAGCCAAGGCCCATTGATTCGGGCCTCTGCCCAGATAAGCGTGTCATGGAAGAAAAGGGGGATTCCGAGGACAAGCAGCCCCTAGAACCACCAGTTGATAGGTGGGAAAGAATCAGGGATACAGAGCTGTCGAAGAGCATAGCTAAGCTCAGAAACACCATTGAGCTCATGAGAAGCAAGCTCCCGACAGAGAGCATACGAGCTGCAACTTACTACTCCCAGATATACTGGTATCTAACGCCCCCCACTCACCATTGCCCTAAGCTGATCAATGCCATCGCATAGAATTACCAGCCTACCACCAAACAGGTGTTAGACACATCTAGCCAGAAGTTATTTTCAATTTTGAAATAAGATGTATAGGCAGCTTTTGTGCCACAGCAAGGTCCACTCGAGGGATGTATGGTTCGCAACATTGTTTTGAGCGAACAAACGGAGAGGTTCACATCTGCTGGCTACATGATAAAATTTTTGTAGCAAAGCCTCAAAAGTGGGCTCCCTTCGGGCAAATTGCCCCAAATGCCCCTTCCCTTGGGGGCCTTTAAAAACATCGACCTCTTCTCCATCATTGCATGGGTGGCAGGCCTATCTACTGACGCTTTTGTATATCCATGGCAGGTATCCCTGGCCGAGTGCATTTCCAGAGGAGAGTTCAATGCCCTCGATACTTCAAAATCTAGCATCGACCCAATCTTTGTCGATTGGGCAGAATGGGTGGCCAGGGGCTTACACGCACAACTCACCAGCATGAAGAATGTTGGGACCAGCCAGCGCTTTGAGCCCTGCTCCTTTCTTGTTTGGCTATTTTTCTTTCATGTTCATAATAGTTTTCCCCATATTGCCATTACGGCAAGCGGTGAGGATGGAAGTCCTTTGCCAGTATATCAGTGGACTCCCCTACCATTGATATCGAAGTCCTACTACCCCTTTAATCAGCAATTCTTGGGACCCGCCATGCGTATGTTAGCAGGGTCCTCCCCGAGAGTTCCCCTTGGCTTGAGAAACATAGTGGTCCGGGAGAAGAGGGGAGACGTTTTCCGACTAACGCAGGGGCTGGTGATTCGCATCTTCGGCTTCATAGGGAAGCCCTTCTTACTGCCAGTTTACCCCTCCGAGTATCAATTTGCATTGGAAGTCATGAGGCAGAGCGATGCAACTAATGCCATCTATGGCAAGGGTCGAAAATGGGCCCACACTTGTGACTTCCCTCTCAGGATAGGAGTTATCGAAGTGTTCGCCCTAAATCAGAACGTCTTCTTGGAAGAAAATCTTGCCAAGTTCGACCTGCTCCAAATTCCCCAGCAATGGTTTTATGATCCTTTGGGAGTGATGAGGGACCACATACGAGTCAAGAGCTTCCATGTTTGCCCCTATCCCGAAATTGTGAAACAAAGAAATAATCCTCGGGGAAAGGATCTAGAGTGGCATCTGGAGAGGATGGAATCCTTGCCTCCCTGGCATGAATTCTACCCAATGGAGGTCGCATATGACCCAGGATCGGCATTCACTCCCGAGCCCCAATTCCACCTTCCGGAAGAAAGCGAAAGATGACTTGAAGGAGGGAGTAAAGAATTGGGACGCGGCTCAGCTGAGAGAGTGGTGGATAATGAGGGTCCACCAGCAGAAAATGAACTCTTATGGGTTCTTGGCAACAGACAAATACTTCACCGAAATTTACAAAGCCAACACTGGAAACTGGAAGCCTTTGTCCTTCGCTACCCTCATCCCTCCAGCTACCCCAGGTTCGGGCGAAAGCCCAAAAAGAGATGATACTACTTCGGGGAGGGGAAGGGAGGAGAAGGCCCAAGCTACACATCAAAGATCGCCTCAGATACCTGTAGGAGGCCATGACTCAAGCTCCGAAGAGTCAAAAAAACCACTGGCAAGAACCAAAAGAAAGAGGCCAGAACAGGGCCCACTGCCCCCGAACTATCCAAAGCGACCCCACAGAGGATTTGTAAGCCTCTCCACTGGGTGACCGATATCAGGCCCATCCAAAGCAAGTGTCGAGGTCGCAGCACTATCGAGTTCTGAAACCACCCCGGGTGTCAATGTCACCAATGTGGGGAGAATCCCCCGAATAGAAGGGGCCCTCGAGGTAGAAATCGTGGGAGTTGGGATTGCCCAGACCGAGAAAGAGCAAGATGCGGCTACACTAGAAGTCACCACTACCACAATGCCAGGAGGGCATGCAGGTACACATTCTCCACCCTTTGCCCTAGTCTCACACATTTTTGCCACAACCCCAGCTGAGGGTTCTCACTAGTCTCCCCTACATAGCCCATCACCCCCTCACACGTCACCTATTACTAGTCCGGTCTCATCCCATGATTATGACGGGGGTAAGACCATTGACCCTACTTCACCCTTCCACACTACCATCCCCCTGGTCATTAGCAGAGGCAGGGGTCCCACTTCGATGGTGAGTCCCACCCTCCAACCCCCTGTCTCATGTGAGGTAGCCCCGATTGCCAAAATTCCCACCATGCCTGTCATCGAGCCTTCTAGTGAGGCATCCCCTATGCATTCTTTATATTTGTTTACTCCCTCGACTGGAGATCTAGCCTTGTCCAAATTAGAGGTGTCCTTAATTAAGGATTGTCCCCTTGCCAAGAAGCTATTCCAAGCATGGCAAAACACTAAGCAAATACTAAGGGAGGCAAGGAAAAGAAGAGGGCGCTTGATGGCATCAGTTGAAAAATATGTCGTTTTTGATTTAGAGGTCGAAAAGGTGCATAAAATCAAGAAGGTCCCCAAGGTACAAAAGCCTCTGGATGAAATGACTCCAACGGACTACGATTATCAAGAGACACCTAAGGACCTGGAACACCTGAATGTTGACAATGAATCGGCCTCTATGCATGTCTAAATCGAGACTTTTCGGGCACATGCAACCATTGCTAACCAGCAGCAGTTTGAAGCCGAGGCCGCCAATGTCAAGTTAGAGGAAAACCTGGCAAAGGTCCACTCCGAATTAGCGAAAGCTGAGGAGCAATGCAAATTGATGAAGAAGGAGACGCTCGACCTAAAGCAGCAAGTTCAACAGCTCCAGTCTACAGCCGAGAGCCAAGCGCAGAAATAGACCAAGAGTGATCTGAAGGCCAGAGAGCTTGAAGACAAAATCGTGCAGATGCAGGCTCCGTTGTATGCAAAAGAGGATCTAACGCTGTTTGACAGGGCCAAAATTAAGGAGATTCGCACGCACCTACTAAAACAATTTTGGCCTCGGTGCACCAGTGCTTTTTCAATTTTGATGTATGTCATCGAAGCACAGCAGGCTATTGTCGAGGGAGGGCCAGTCGTCGACGAGGTCACGCAGAAAGCTAGGAGCTGACTTAAGCTAGCGTTCGACGTCCAAAATGCTAGATATCAAGACTTGCAGATCACTACAATGTCTCGGACGGCTAGAGATTGGTCGACGACACGGGCTACTGTTCGCGCTTTCTTTTCCAAGGTAAGAAAAGCGTAGAAGGCAAGGAATCTCCAGGATATGTTCGATAATGAGCAGCATGCAACAATGTGCCACTTTCAAGATCTTTCTTCCCTGGGTTTCTCGAGTTTCACAGACGATGATGGAAACCTTCTAAGCAAGGATGACCTCAAGCCAGTCTGGCTAAAATTCGAGAACAATGTCTTGGAGATCGATGGCTGGGAAGAACCAATTACAAAAGGGCATGTGACAGATTTCATCCTGAGATACTGTAAGATCATGGCTTGCCTCGATGACCTGTTCACCAGGGCCAAGAATGCTGATGTCGAGCAAATCAATCGATTTTGCGACTTGGTCAAAGCATTGCAAGATCAAGAGTCATTCCGAAAGGGTGCCTGGTCCCATGTTCGAAGAACGATGAAGCACATCCGTGATCACCTCGAACCATCACCACAGCCAGAGGCTGCGTTGGAGGAAGAAGAAGAAGAAGAAGAGGGACAGACCATAGAAGCAAAATCTGGGGGGAACCAGTAACTCCGTAGCCCAATGGACCAGGGCTAAAGGGTTCTTTTGCCGAGACGAGCTCGTCACCCCGCGAGCCACCAAGAATGTTGACACTTTTTGTCACATTATACAAGGGGTAGAAGAATAGTAGAATTTTGTATAATATTTCCTTGTTGAAATTTTTTCTTTTATTTTAAGTTACAGCAATTTTGACTCTCCTTATCACCCCTTTTATAAAATGAAGAAGAAAGAGCTTCGCGACCAAACAGGCCAAGGAAAATAACTTCGTCGAAGAGAAATAAGGAGAATGTGGAAGAGCTTCGGGCCCGAAGCACTTTAAATTACCACTTCGGGCGAAAGCCTTGCGAAGTAATATCGCCAAAGAAAATACAAAGATAACGCTTCGCACCCGAAGCATTTTCAGCAGCCGCTTCGGGCGAAAGTTTTGCGAAGCAGCATCCAAATGACTTCGCCAAAAGAGGAGAGCATAATCCAAATCAGCTAAGGAAAAGAAACTACTTTGGGACCGAAGTATTTCTGACACCTACTTCGACCAGTTTTCACCCGAAGCAGTGGCGCCCGAAGCAAAATGACAATGGTTCAAAAATAGAGAAGTGCTTCGGGAGGATATTCCCCGAACCGCAGTTTTGAGAGAGAATCGAGCCGAAACATTTTCCATCCGAAGCAGTTTCACCAGCAAAGGACAAAGAACCCCATTTCAAATATGGAGCCCGCTCGGCACTCGACATCCCCGAAGTAGTTTCTGCGAAGCATTATTTTGCGAAGAACAAATCAAGGAAGATCTACTTCGACCCAAGGCTTTGGTGAGGCGGAGATGTAGCAAAGCATTTTTTGAGCCCACGTTCCAAGGCGGGTAGCTTCCCAAGGTGATCGAAGGCACCTTATAAATACTCCCTTTCTTGCCCGATAAGCCCATTGACCATTATTGGCAAACGAAAGGGACATAACAGTCCTCAAAGTAAAACACGACGGGCATAACGATCACTCAAGCACAGCATCCAGAAGCCAGGGACACTCGGGCGGTGCATTAAATGAACGTTTCCATGGTTGACCCAGTCATAGTTGCTAGTTTTGGCAACCGATTTGAAAGCTCAGTCGCAGCAACCACGAGGAGCCGATTTCTCAGAGCCCGAGGGTGTACTCCACCATTTTTTGTAATAATGACTCAGAGGGCCGGGTCCTCTATAAAAACCCAGGCTTTGCAATGTAAAAGGGGGGAACTTTCTGCTAGAAAGCTGCTATAACTTGATGTCCTACAGCTAATACTAAATATTTTTGTACTCCATCTCTCTTTTATGCTGCCTTCTGTGCTTAATTATTTTGTCTGTCTGCACTCGTATACTGAGACTCTGAATCCTGAATCCGGTGTGCGATTGGGGACTGTACCCTAAAATTCACCCTGAAGGTTACATAGGAGAGGAAAAACATTGTATAAGCTTTCTTTTATGCTGCCTAGTGGGTCGTGGTTTTTGTTATTCCCTTGTCTTAATCGTTGTTACTCTGAACCCTGAATTCCAGCGAGAGAGAAAGGAGAACCCTGTGAACTCATCCAGAGGATACATAGGAAAGCGAGTATCGTGTTTCTTTCGTCTATTCTTGGTGTTATTTGCTGCTATTCGAGTTATTAGCGAGTGATCGTGCTTCCTATTCTCTCCCACCTTAAATCATCATCTTCTAACCCTTACTCTTTTTATTTCTTTCTCTAACCCTTACCCCTTTTTATTTCTTTTCCTGACCCTTACTCTGTCTATTTCTTTCCTGCACTCTTGTCTCAAACCCCAAAAGTAGATTAGTATAGGACCCAGCCTTTCTTTGAATATTGGCACGAGGGGCATCTCTTCCCCTTGGCCTTTCAATGTTGGTCACAGGTCGAAAGTCCTTTCTTGTGCAAATTTGATGACCAACAGTCACCACATCAAAGGCCCTCATTCTACTATGATAATAATCAATGTCTATGATACCCCCTAAATTCATACTGGGCACGCAACTATTGGTTCCATGTGGCTTCTCTGCATTAGCAGTCTACCACTTGTATCCATTCTCGACTTGCGCTCCAACGTAACTGTCTTGGTCATCTTGTGCAATGTTATCATCATCGTCAATGAATCATGCTTCGAACTGCCTTACTAGCACATCATCTGTCCACACACCTCATCACCACACCCATGCCAACTTTGTTGTTTATCTGGCAATATGCGTCTACTTGGTCCATGTGCTAGTATAAGTCATCCTGCATACATCGATTATACACCATTAATAGAATTAAAGCTTTAAATATAGCATTTGGCGACCCAAAAGAAAGTTTCTTAAAAGAAAACCACTTAACAAAATTATTAAAATGAAAACCATTAAATAAAACCGTATAGAGGGTTTCCTTTCCTAGTGAATTATTTGAAGAATCTTTTATTATCTCTTTTATTTTTATTTTTATTGTTTTTTTATTATTCTTTTTTTCAATTAAATTTATTATTTATTAGATTTAATTAATTTTAAAGGTTTTACTTAATTAAAAACATTAAAATTAGTTAAAACATTACAAAACCAAAACCATGAAGGAAAGCTAACCCACACGTTAGCTACTTTGACAAAATACAAGAAGACCTTACCCAAAAAACCTTAAGACTCGAATTGTAAAATCATGAGTAAGGGAGAATAAAAATTAGCATTCAAAGAACACCAAGAAACCCAAAAACAAAATCTAAAGGTGGGTCCCCAATTTTGGGGTAAGTTGTGCAATGGCCACAACAAAACCATGATGGGACAATTAGTGCAAAATTATGGACAAATGTGAGAAACATTATGAGGAACTTTAAAGTATCCTTTAGTCAAAATTTGTGGCTAACTATAGCAAAATCTAGTTGATAGGTTATGCATCAAGTTGGTGATAAAATTTATGGTAAATTGGTGTCAAAATTTGAGGAAACTAACAAAATCTTGTGGGATAGATTACAAGATTAATTTATAATCTTGTATGACGAATTACGAGATTGATTAGTGTTTAAGGTTTACAAGGACCAATTTGTATTTAAAAGTGTAGTCTGGTGTGATAGATTATAGGATATGATTGGTAATCTTGTGTGATAGATTACAAGGTCATTTTGTGGTGTAATCTTGTATGATAGATTACAAGGTCGTTTTGTGGTGTAATCTTGTATGATAGATTACAAGGTGATTTTGTGGTGTAATCTTGTATGATAGATTACAAGGTTGTTTCGTGGTGTAATCTTGTATGATAGATTACAAGGTCTTTTTGTGGTGTAATCTTGTATGATAGATTACAAGATTGTTTTGTGGTGTAATCTTGTATGATAGATTACAAGGTATTTTTGTGGTGTAATCTTGTTTGATAGATTACAAGGTTGTGGTGTAATCTTGTATGATAGATTACAAGGTTGTTTTGTGGTGTAATATTGTGTGATAGATTATAAGGTTGTTTGTGGTGTAATCTTGTGATATAGATAACAAGGTTGTTTGTGACATAATCTTGTGCACGAAATATTACGAGGTTAATTTGTAATGTTGTGTGATAGATTGATTGGTATTAATGTTTAACCCTATTTGATAGTTTATAAGGTAACATTTTTTGGTAGGTTATAGGTCAAAGAAGATGTAATCTTGTTTAATTAGATTAAAAAGGAAATGGACTCTAGCATAACCATATGAATGATTCTGTGAATGGATTATGAGAACTATAATAAGATATGATGGAAGTTGTCTAAGTGTGAAATGTGAATGTGGAAGATTAGATATGGGATCTAATCTTGGAGAGAGTATGGGATATCTCCATGTGAGGTAAAACTTTAGACAAATTTCATACTATATTGGGATATAATGACATCTAGGGTGGAGAATGAATATCGGTTTCATTCTCGAGGGAATTATGGGGTTCCCTCCTTGTAACTGATAAAAATTTTCCTTAATATATAACCGATGATATTTCATAAACATGTAGACAAGAATTTATGAGATTCTTATTTATTGCTTGATGGCTTAGAGAAAGGAAATGTGGCATTTTCTTAATTGCATCATAATTAAAATATGGAACAAGTTGGTTCCTTTTATTACATAATGATTTAGAAAAGGATATGCGGGATGCCTTTTCTATAATTGTATTTATGACAATTTAAGTTTATGAAATGAGAGGAGAAACATATTTTGGAGGTTAGGTTTATTCCTTGTGAGGGTTCCCAGGATATATGATGTGTACTTCTATTTTATGGTTTACAAATATTGTTATGCATGGATGATGTATTTACTTTCCATTATGATTAGCTAGATCATGGTTATTGAATATGATGAAAGAAGTAAATTTTATTTGCTTTCCAATGGAATTATGTATTTACATTCTTATAAAGTGATTACTAGAATGTTGTAATATTTTGTTAACAAGCAATGTTCTATGGATGAAAATGGATTATGATTACTTTAGTGATTATAATATTTGATGCATTCATGTTTTCCAATGAATGGCTCTTTTATTATGATGGAATGGTTTACATTTGTAATCAAGTGAAAGTCTTGATATGAATAAAGTAATCTTCATGTGTTGTTTAGATGATACATGTAGGAGGATAGACTTAAATGACATTCAATTTATTAAGTAACTTAAACTCCTAATAATGAAGATGTAGAAACAGTTAAGCCAAGGGATCATACATATAATGATGGGATGAAATGTTGGATAAGAGTTGGTCACTCCTATCACGAGAGTTGACATTGACCATGTCATAATTCTCTCAGTTACTTCCTTCCCTGCATGGTGTTGATTCAAGCATACTTGGTTGTAACTTAACATGATAAATATGAAAAAACAAAAAATATATCTCAGGTTTGGTTAGTAAAGTGGGTTGTTACATGAGGTGTCATGTAATTATGGAGTTATGAAGAGTTTATCATTTAGAAGGTGCAATCATTAGAGTCTTTGTCCTTATGTGGATACGTAGTGGTAATAATAGATTTATTAGTTCTCCCATGAGATATATGAAGTATTAGATATCTCGTGTGTGTGAGGAGATGAAAAGTTTGTGTAAGTAGAAAGGTCAAGGGTTGTCAATGTGAAGATATGCATGTGTTTATATTGAAGATAAACTTATAAAGCAATGTAATCCGTGAAGCAATGAGATATTAAAATATTCATAAATAATATTATTCAATAAATATGATATTTAATGTATGCAATTGTGTGTGAATATTCTATCGATCTTGTGTAAAATACAATTAAATTGCTAGCAGTGGTATCAAAGCCACCATTCACTTCTAGACTAGTATGGAAATGAGGGAGTTTGTGATTGTTGTTGCTTGTTGTTTGTAGAAAAGTTCTAAAAGTGTCAAAGTGTTGGATGAATTCATGGAGTTATGATTTTTAGACACTTCAGCAAACCATTCAAGGTCTATAAATTTTTAATTTATCTTATGATCTCATATTGGTCACATTGAATATTTGGATCAACTCTAAAAAGCTCAAGAAATTCTTAGGTATTCTATTTTATTTTATTATGAGCCTCCTAAGGTCCCAATATTAAAATTTAGGATCAGTATGAAATTTTGACCTTCGGTAACCAATGTGTAAACCCTGATATGAAATAACTCTACACATGCTAGATTTAAAATATGCTTCCCTATAATACCTCATGTACTCATTCCTCACTAGCTCAAAAGTTAACATTTTCTTTATTTTTGTGTTGTGAGCAAAAGTCTGAGGTATGGATAAATGAAGGAAAATATTTGGCCATATAGTTATAAGGCTTCTTTATATATTTACATTTTGTGTGCTTAGGGAGGGTTTGCTTGAGTTTACTTGAGTTATTTTTAGGAAGGGTTTACCTTGAAGTTACTTGAACTTTTCACAAGGAGGATGCAGCAGAAAGATGAATAATTTGCTTTGTTCTAGGTGGATTTTGATCTTCTTATAGTGTGATTTTTAAACAAAGTTATTTATGGGTTAGTCTCTAGTCCAAAAAAAGGTTATTGCTCTTCAAGGTTATGCATAGCGATGAATTGTTGTTAATTAACAAATATTTAGATATTTTAAATTTGGTATTGGCGAATATGGGGACCCTTGACCGAGGCCCATTAGCCCAAAAATTTTGGGTGTAAAAAAATTTCTAGGTCGGCTCACACCGATTTTATAATATTTTGATCTTATTAAGTTTAAATCGCCAATATTATCCACCATAATAGTGGATCTTTTCACCTTGAAATTATAAAGAATTTTATTTACACCAAAAAAATCACCTATTATACCCCTAGTATATATACTTAATGCAAAAGTGATACTCCTACATATTAAACATTAATTCTTCTCGAGACAATTGATAGCAGGAATAGATCCCCAGTAGTAGAAATAGATGATCAGTAGCAAGAATATATGATAGACAGGTTGTAGCAAAAATAGACAACTAACAGCCAATAGTAGGAATAGATGAATGACAACTAGTAGAAGACCTCGAAGTCTTGTATAGTAGTTGTAGAATTGTCACAATTTTGTTCGACATCATGTTCAATTTCTGACATGAAATTTTTTTTTCTTCTATACATGTACAGTGGTACCTAGTGGTAATGGAAAGAAGGGGGGTCAATATTTTGGAAAAAATTACCATATTTTTATATTTAAATAATATTATAAATTTGCCACATTTTTATATCCAAATAATATAATCAATTTACCACATTCTTATATTTTTGGTGGAAAAAAAGTCAATTCACCATGTTTTCTACATGAGTTTGGATAATATTCGCCTAGATTTTGAAATTGATTTGCTCCATTTTTATAAACATATTTAGGGACCAATCCCTTACGCATAACCTTATTGCTCTTGGATATTTTACATATGGCGATGGAATTTGTTGGAAATTTGAGAATAATGAGTTTTCATTGATGTCAAAGGATTTATGTAATAAGTTGAAGGCATTTTTCTAGGGGTATAAGGCAATATAGCAGCAAGAAAAGATGAGGCATTTACCATGGTGGTACTTGCAAAAGAAAGATATTTTATGGTGGCAAAGACAAAATATTTTTCCATGGTTAAGAAAGCAAGCAAAGAGAATTCTTCAAAATGATTGTAATATTTAAATTTTAATATTTAATATTATTAAGGAAGCTTGATAGTGACAAAGGTTTTATTTCGTAAATAAAAACCCAAGGGGGTTTCCAATTTCCAAAGGAAAGTCTAAGTTTACTTATTGGTGAAAAAGACCCAAGGAAAATTAAAGGGTTTATTATAATATTTTTTAAATATTATAAACCTTAAGTCTAATGTTTCAAGGTGCCAAAGAATAATTAAATTATTCTTTTTAAAATTCAAATAAGGGTTGACATCTAATTTTCAAGCATGATTCAAAGGTGGACCGACGTCGTTGAAAGCATGCATGAAACATATTAATACCCCCCTAATACTTTGGACAGACATTCGATCGATTTGTGTATCTCGTGCATAGAGCGACAGCGAATAAAAAGAGAGGAGAATGATTGGTTTCGGTTAGTGCATAGCATAATGAACAAATTACATTTGTTCGTGCATTGACGTCATCTACCAGGTGGTCCAACGGTAACTCGTCTTGCACTAAGGCATAGTGGGGAAGAGGTTCACAGTTAATTTTTTCCTAGCATCGGTGTTGAAGCATTTTATCCTTTTCGACAGATGTGGCAGGAGATAAAGGGTCGAGGCCACATGTTAGGTCCCAACCGCTTGGCTAGTGCAAGCGATCGAGCGTTGCACTTGAGAGTTTGAGGTAGAAGGGTCAATTCCCGTCTGCACCAGCAAGGAGATTATTTTTTATAAGGGATGCTCTAAGTTGATTAATTTTGGCTATGCTTGGTGTTTAGCAGATGTGATTTGGTGTATAGGTTTTGCATATAGGAGGTATAAGGGGAAATTAATTATTGCATAATATTTTAAGGAAATTGTTGTCATTTATTTTATATATGCAAAGGTTGGAGTGATAAGGTGTAAATTGTTTATTTTAAATTATAAATCTTTGTTCTTGGATGTTAAAGTTGATTGAAAAGTATTTTATCAAAGTGGGAGATAAAAGGTGTAAAGGATAATTTTATTGTTTGTAATTCTTGCTTTATGAAAAGGAAATTTTTGAGAGGGTTTTGTTGAGCTTTAATGCATTATCCTTAAGAAAAAAAAAAGAGTCCTAGAACATTATTTTCAGATTTCATTAAGCACATTTTTGAGGAAAAATTCATGTGGATATTTTGAAATAGAATCTTGCTATCTAACTCTTGGAGTTGCACAAGAAGGATTGGTTTTTTGTGAGACAGGTTTTGTGATATATCTTCATCAAAGAAAATAAGAGGTATGGGTATTTTTCTCCTTCTTTGAGGTGTGTTGTTGAGCAAGGTTTTCTAGAATATAAGGTGGAGTTAAAAGGGTTGTTTGGTAAGCATTGTTGGAAATATTTGAGTTAGGGTTTGAGACCTACATTGTGCATATTTTTTGTGGAAACACCTGTGTTAGGGTTTGTGAGCAAATTGTGCTTCATTGTTTGAATGATTGTGTGAAGTTTTTGAGCATTGGTTTGAGAGATATTGATTGCAATTGTGGAAGTAGTTGAGATCAATTTTATGAAGGGAAATTGTGCATGAGTGTGATTGATCTTTGAGAGAAAATTTGCAAGAGAGATAGACCAATTTTGTGAAGCAAGATATATACTATGTTGATTTGTTTTGAAAGGGATTTTTCAAGAGATAAATATTGAATTAGTTGAATGCAATATTTATGAATGTGAAGAACATATTAGAATTTTGATAGTGTACATCATTCTCTATATGTTCCATAGGTTAAACGAATTCTGAGTAGAATATATTTGTTTGAAGAAAGTATTTTTGAAAAATATATAAGCTTTGTTTGTGTGCAAAGTTTGGAAATATTTGAGTAGGTTGAGTGAGCAACATTAAGGCAGATTTGAGCAAGTATTTTGAGAAGGCTTGAAGGTAGATTTGAGCAAGTCTTTGATAAGGCTTGGGGAAAAATTTGAGCAAGTCTTTTGAGAAGTCTTGAGGACATATTTGAGATAAAGTTAAGAGCAAGTTTGGTTGTTGATTTGTTCAAGCTTTGTGTTAAGACTTGAGGCAGATTTGAGCAGAGTTGAGAGCAGGTTTGGTTGTTAATTTGATCAACCTTTGTGTTAAGGCTTGGGATAGATTTGAGATAGATTTTGGTGTATATTTGTGAGCAGAGTTAGAGCAAATTTATGCTAGACTTGGGATAGAGTTTGGTGCAAATTTAATATAGAGTTGAGAGCAAGCTTTGGAGGTAACAGAGAAAAGAGGACAACAATATCCACTGGATAGAGATTCATCAGCCAGTACGGTGGGACAGAGGTATACTATGGAGAGAGATCCACAAGCCAAATTAGTGGGGTAGAAGTCTTTTAGAAGATCACCAGCCAGAGCAGAGGAGATAGAGTTCTCCTATGGAGAGATGTCCATGAACCAGATCAAGGAGAAAGAGTTCTCCTATGGAGAGAGATCCATGAACCAGAGCAAGGAGAAATATTTCTCCTATGGAGTGAGATCCGTGAACCAGTTGAGGAGATATATTTCTTCTATGGAGAGAGATCCACGAACCAGTTGAGGATATAGACTTCTCCTGGATCAAGTTCCACGAACCAAAGAAAAGGGGAAAGAGTTCTCCTGTGGAGAGAGATCCACAAATCAAAGCATAGGGAATTGGTATCTCCTTTGTTCAAAGGTCCATAAACATTGTAATAGGGAATTTATTCCCAAGAGATTTGTTGAGAAAATTTAGAAGAAATATTTTCTCCATGGAGTAGCCCACATTGGGTGAACCACGTTAAATTTGTGTCTCTCATGTGTGTGATGATTTGTACATTACTTTGAACACTGCTATTGATATTGCCATTGATAATATTGAATAATATTGTTTGAGAAAGAAAAGTAAAAGTTGGTCTTATACTTTTCACCCCCTCCCTCTCAGTATAAGCCTGTGTTCTTCATAATTCTCCATTTTTAGTCTATAAAAATATAGTGTTATTTTAAGTGAAAAGAAAAGAAAATAAATAACATTTGCAATGAAACACTTGATTGGAGGTTGATAAAAATTTCTATACAATGAAGCAAGGAAGATCTTTTAGTAAAAATTAACATATTCGATTGCAAAAACAAAGCACCTAGTGGAATTTTATGGTTGTAGTTGCAGAGTAGAGTACCAAGTGGCAAAGTGACTTGTCACATTGTTTATGGCTATAGAGTTGTGAACCCAAGGCACCAATTTAAAAATACCCTGTCATTAACATTTAGACTAGAATAAAAAGCCATAATGCCAAAGAATTCAAAGGTATAAAAATTAAACCTTTTACTATTTTTGGTAAACGTTTGAAACAAGGGAATAAATATTTAATAGTGAAGGGAATTAATTATATTGGAAGGAAATTAATGTGAGCAGATTTAAAGGGAGTTAAATTATTGAAAGGGAGTTAATTATTGTGAGTCGTACTATACTTAGTGGAAGTTATAAGGAGAAATTAATATAGTGGAGAAAATAAATATTTGAAGAAGAAAATATCTATGTTAAAAGTTGATTTATCAATTGAAGAAAAATTATTTATATATTTGAATGAAAAATATATTATTTGAAAGAATATTTAGAGAGTTAAATTAATTATTTGAGAGGAATAATTGTTTTAAACTTGGATTTAAAAGGATTTCTACAAAAGAAAAATTACTTAGAATATTATTGAAGATAGTTATTTAACATTAAATTTAGGATTAAAAAGGTTGTCAACAACGAAGAAAATTAATTTAAAGGTAGATTTGAAGGAAGCATCAAATTATTAGCAAACTTATAGTATGGAAAAAACAAAGGATTTTCTTTCATAATCTCAACTACTAAAAGGACCTAACTTTATCCCATGGAAAAATAAGATGAAATCAATACTTATTATTGAGAAACTTTGGGAAGTAGTAAATGGAGAGAAAACCATTCTAGAAGATACAATTGGAAGACAAAAATATAAATATGAAGATGCAAAGGCTCTTATGCTAATAACATTTGGTATATCATATGAGATTCAAGTACACAATATTTGAAGGAAGAAATGAGGCTACAATTTTTCAACTACAATCACAATAAACTCATTAAAAGTTCAAGATGGTAAAACATAGAACAATTTATTATAAGGATAGCAGACCTAAAATAAAAATTACACACCATGAAAGAAAAAGTTGAAGATAGGCTTATGGTTTTAATTATACTTAGAGCACTTCTTGAACCATTCAAAAATTGGTCACATCTCTTCAAGTATCAAATAGAAAGGTGTCATTTAAGGAATTAGTAAATCTTATTCAAAAATATGAAGTCAAAAATCAATTAAGAGATGAGTTATCTAACAATGCCCTTATATCAACAAAAAAATCACAAAGTAGCACAAAAAGTCCTTCCACTTCATCTTCATCACAAAATCAACCTCAAAAGATAAGGTATTGTCAGTGAAAGATGACATAGTATAAAATTCTACAAGTATTATGCATTGAATAAGAGGGATCAACACTAAAGACCTCAAGAAAATCAAAGAAATCAGTTACAATATCAATATCAACAAAATAATGATCACTTATATTTTATTGGATGTTCTACATTAGGACTATCTCATGTGGGTTAGAGACTTTGAGTATATAGAAAAAAATTACCAGGACTTCAAGGTTCATTGTCTAATAGAATTTATCCAAAATAAAGCTGCCATGAAACTAAGATTTGATGCTTATGGTGGTGTCCAGAATGACTTGGTAGTAATTCCCATGGTGGCTTGGGAGAACAACCCTTGTCTAGTTGTTGGTTAGATTTGGTTATGGGAAACTCACCTTCATTTTTTTTAGGATAGCAGGTTATTGGGATTGTTGCAGAGCATGTTATCCATAAAGCTCAATCAGGTGTGCAGATAGTGAGATCAAAACTCAAAATAGAAAAAGGAAGTATGTTCTTATGTTGCTTCAAATTGTTGTAGTTTTTGTTGTGTTCAATAGGTGATAGCTTTTATTTTTTGTGGGTTGCTTTTCTAAGTTTTTGATGTTTATACGATATGGAAGGATGCTCGTTTGTAATGTTTATGTTTCTCTTAGAAGCGTTTGGGTTTATATTCTTGTAACATTTTATTAAAAGGTTTGGGGAACCTTTCAAAACCCCTTCTTCTACACTAATAAAAATATACAAAAGAATAATGAACAATGGTTTCTTGCATAAATTAAAATAAAATCAGAATGTGAAGATGCACACAAGACTCTTATGGTAAGATAAAATCAAAATTGTATGTCATCAAATAATGAAGAATTCATAAAACTAGGATCATGTTTGCAATTAATCCTAAAGAAATATAATGAAGAACACTTCAAAGAAGTTGTGATAATTTCTATAGATGATATAAAAAATGTGTATAGCACTAGAGATCCTAGAAATACATCAAAAGTAAGTTGAAAAATTAAATAATAAGCTCAAGATGACAAGTAGTGACTTGAAACCTATGATAGTAAATGTATGATGTGATACTAAAACAACATATATAAAGTGTAGCACAAGAGATTTGAATATAGTTCATGATTGTATAGAAAGTGCTTGTAAAAGTTATATTGTCAGAATTGATAATGACAATGATAGGGATAGTGATGCTTTAAGTTGTGTTGATATTGATAGGGATTAGTGTGATGATAAATTTGGTTATTTTGAATGGTATACTAAAGGGATTTTTTTAAACTTGTTAAATAAAATAGGATACAAAGATATATGTTTGGGAAAACATGGGTAAGATATGAAAGAGCCAATTATACTAGAAATAAGACCAAAATATAAAGTTCATGGATATACATAATAGACATACAGTAATGAATTTGTATCTGTAAACACCTAAAAAGTGTCACATTTGCAATGGTTAAATATTAATATTTAATAAATTGTGTAATTATTTTAATTAATACATTGCAACCTTACAAATATTAATGTTGACTATTCTAGCCCCTTTGACCATCCTAAGCACCTTCCTATGCCTAACCCACAGTCATCATGAGATCATCTCGCTATCTTTAACCCTGGTTGGCATTTATTACCCTCTCCTCCATATTCCAAGCTCATTAATGCATTTGGGTGAGGATTCCCTCCACCCAAGCACATTGATGAGAAATGTCATTTTGGTTGGTGAAAAATCTCTCCATCAAAATAGCATTAGCGAGGTATGTCATGGCGTGTCATAGCACGTTATACTACATCATAGGGTGTCATAGCCCCAAATAGATAATGTTACATATTTTTCCATCCAAGAATCCAAGTGGGGAAAATCAAGATTTATGTCTTCTCTCACCCATGCCACTTGTCCAATATTCTCTTTCTCCCTCATCACTCCTCTCTCTCTTGGGACATATTACAAATATGCCCCAATTTCATTTGTTTAATGAGATAAAAAATACTATCGAAACTCTACCTAGATTTTGCTTGAATATTCCTTGTGCATTTTTGAGTTTGTGGTTGAGTTTGTGGTTGCAGGTATCCCACTCGGAGAGCGCAATAACATTAACCATGGAGTCTCTTGGGAATGCAAGCTAATCTTTTTTTTGTAGTTGCATTCATCTCAAACATCCAAACAGCATCGGATCTACACCAAAGTCTCTAAAACACTCCCAAGAAGACCCAAACCAAAGCTTGAAACCTTTTCTAAAACATAGAAGCAACCACCTTGGACGATTACATAGAACCAACCACCCTGTGAAGTTACACAAAGCCAACTACCCTGGGTGGTTGATCCTCAAATGCAGATGAAGATATAAATTCAATAGCAGGTAGCCAAGCAAGGTAAAATCAATTAATTTACAAGGTTTTGTAACACTTTTGCATAGTTTTGTAAGCTTTTGTATTCCTTTTCATGATTTAGGGCCTTATCTCAAAAATCTCAACAAATGTTATTGATGCTTTCATTATGGGCTTGTGTGCAGGTACTGGTATCTACATAGAGGCTCGGGAGGTCTAGCAACGTAACTTCAAAACCCTTCTACAACTTGTGTAATCGAGAATATTATTTGTGACACCATAGATCTCATTTGCAAAGAAAACCCTCCCTTTTGGGAGGTGTATTGTAATCGAAAAGGTTGATTTGTATCAAACAAATTCTATTAATGCAATATCAAGTTTCCATTTTGTTTATTTAAATTTTTATGGTGCATTTCTTTAGTCATAGTATCAAGGAATATTTTTGTGATAGAAAATAGTAACATTAAATTTGTGACAAGGATTGATAAAACCAGTAACAATGAAGGAAAAATGGATAATAGTAATTCAAGGAATGGTAAATATTAATTTTGTGATAGAAAATTTTGTGGTAGATGACAATGAATGTATGATAGGGAACATTTATAGCCATTATGGTAGATATAGACATCAGATAGAGAAATTTTGGGATCCCCATTATTGTGAAATCTATGGACATAATCATTCTCAAAAATCTTGTTAATATAAATAAAATAAAATAACAAAATAAAAATGAATTGTATATGGATATGTATGAATGGAATAAGATGAAATAAATGTTGTATGATTTCTATAGGAGGAAACCAAGTATGATGAAAAATAAAATTTTGTTGAGTGTAAAGGATAATGTGAATCTTTTCATAGAAAAGTGTGAAATTATTATGACTGAAGCATAGCTTGGAAGATGACCTTCAGTGATAGGACCTACAATGATGATTTTTTAGAGGTGGTGATCTTATGACTGATCCAATGGCTAATCTAGAGGTATGATAGCTCAAGAGGCAATGTCTCAAGTAGGAAAACCTAGAGGTAATAATGATCCAGAGGTAACCCAAAGGGAGAGACCTAAAGGTGATCCTGATCCTGAGGCAAAAACCTAGACGTATTAACCCAAATGCAGATCCAGATATATCATAGAGGTGGACCTAGTAAAGGTTGCATAAATCCAGCAAAGTCAAAGCAAAAGCCAAAGAATGATATTTATACCAAATAATGTTGTATGGGGGGTGTTAGAAGTATTACATTATTTGGTACCTTACAATAATATTGCAAGTACCATGTAATAGTTTAGTTTAGAGTGTTATAAATATTTGAGTATATAGTAGGTGTCATGTAAGTGTGGAGTTATGTAAGTGAGGTGTCATGTAAGTATGGAGTTATAAGAGTTTATCATTTAGTATGTGTAATCATTAGAGTCTTTGTACTTATGTGGATATGTAGAGTCAATAATATATTTATTATTTTGTAATGTCCCCTCTCTAAGAAGTTAGCGGCATTCTTGTGGATTAGCCTAATATTGGGTTCTCATAGGCTAGTGGAGGTGATTGGGAACCCTATTGGGATTTGGCTATTTGAGTTTTGTGCTTTTCCAACTTTCTTCTACCTTTTTTTGGGGGCGATTTGGAGTTGTTGATCATCACTTTCTATTTTTAGTAACTTACTATTTTTAGTAAGTTGGATTTTGGTCAGTCAGTGGTGATGGTGAGTGGTGTTCCTTGTTCATAGAGAGTTGATTCTTGTGCTTTTCGATGGTTTGAGTTGTCATTTACTATTTTTAGCTACTTGCTATTTTTAGTATGGGTTCTTGTCATCATCTTGTTATGGGTTTGCAGTGAGCTATGTTTTGAGGTCTTTTTTCACTCAGTTGGCTAGTTATCTCTTTTTGTAGGAGGATTATTTAATATTTAATGATTTCCTAAGTTAAATTAAATATTTAACTTATGACATTATATTAAATAATAAAGTAGCTTATTTTCCTAAGTCAAGTGAAATATTCTATTTAAATGAAAAAGTGACGTAGGGATTTTCTTAAAGGGGGTTGACTTGGAAAAGTAATATTAAAATATTAAAAAGTCACCTCAACCCTAATTAGGGCATGGAATTTGGAGATATAAAGAGAAGTGGAGCTCATTTTTTGATCATCCAAGTTATTTCATATTCTCTCTGGTGAGAACTTGCAGCTTGGTGGCAGAGTTTTCATGGCTTTGTGAGGACAAAAACCCTTGCAAGTAACATTACTTTTGGATGTGAAAGACCATTCCCTAAGCAATCATCAATCAGTTTCTTTTAGAGGTTGATATTTGTAATTCATTGGTGATTTTCATTGCTTCAGCATAAGGTTTGAGAGAGGATTTTTGGTTTGCAAACCAGACCTAAGTGTTGGACGCCATATTTGTTGTTTTGAGACTATTGTTGCTAACATTTTCTTCATTTTGGGTTTTTGTTTGTGGTGTCAACTTTAGCTTATCCATATGTTGTACTTAATCTTTGTAATCAGCAAACCGGTTAGTTGATCTTGTGCTCCTCTTGGTAATAGGCTAAAAAAATCCATGCATGTTGTTGGAGATTCATTATTTGAGTATGGGAATTCATGAATATTGATTTAATGAAGTTTTAAGTATCTAGGTTTGTTGTTTGCTTCTATATTTTATTATGTTATCATATTGGTTTTTCATATGAACTTTACAAAAAAAATTACAGACCAGGAGGGGGGATTATTATAGTGGTATCAGAGCAAGTTTCTTGCCATCTTATGGATAAAACTTGGGTTTGTTGCATATGATTGAAAGAGAAAAAAGGTATACCAACAAGGAACAGAGAAAAATTTGGCAACGTCCAGCAGTTCCTAATGGTGAGACAATTTCTAACATCCTTAGAATACATTTTGAAGATTCCAGTGATGGTGGGGATTTATTTTGAGAAATGGCATATAGAGATAAGGGACATGCTAATCCAAAATATCCCGACAAGGCCATGCAAAGAAATTTTGAATGCATGTTTGAGATGATGTCCCAAATATTATGGTAGATTAATCAATTCACCTCCGTATTTGTACCTGGATAGAATGGTGAGTCTAGTTCATCTCATCTACATAATCATAATAGGTAAAATAATACAGCAACTATAGGATCAGTCGTTAGACCCTTGCAACCTACCTTTACACATAGGGAGGAGACACATACACAGAATTTCATCCACCTGTGACAAATAATTTGATTGAACTATGGGCTTAATATTTGACACTGCTAGCAAGTCTACGTGTCAACTTATCTATGAATGAATTTTTGAATCATAAGAGGGTTGGCCACATGGGCGGTGGTAATAGAGTTGAGCAGAGGAGACCTCTTGTACAGAGACTTTTAGCAAGCTCTAGGTGAGGTTACTCTACCTTATTTCTATGGTAGTGATAGGAGCTCAGCTAGGGCTTGGGTGCATAAGTTGGATAATTACTTGGCCCTTAGACCAATGTTTGAGGATGAGGTAATTAAGTTTACCATTTTGTATTTCGATGGAATTGCTCACGAGTGGTGGTGCCATGGAGTACCCACTTTGGTATATGGTTTAATCACAACGTATGATGAATTTACCAACAAATTCTTAGAGAGATTCGATAAAAAGGATCCAGAGCTACATTTCAAAGAGCTGGCGTAGTTGAGACAATATGGATCTATTGAGACCTACATTTTAAAATTTTAGAGACTATCAATGATGGTTCCAAACATCATAGATAGGAGGCTTGTGGTACTTTTTAATAAAGGTCTAATGGAACCACTTAGGATTTGGGTGAAAGCTTTTGACCCCCCAACCTTGCAAGATGCTATGAAGAAATATTAAAACATAGAATTTTCTATCCCAAAACACAAATCACAATCTAAGCCATTCTTGGATAGGAAAGATAAGGATAAGAGACATTTCCAAAAGGGTTCCACACAGCTCAAGAATATTCCAAATAGAATGGATAATGACCAGCTAAATCAGCTTAGGAGAAAGAAGTTATGTTTCCACTATAGGAAACCATGGGACCCATCTCACAAGTGCTCAGTTAAGGGTAAGGTTAAGCATATTGAATACTTTTCAGTTAATAAAAGAGGATCAAAAAATTCACACCAGCAAGTTGATTTAGTAAGTAATGATGAAGAAAGTTCAGAAGAAGAGGTTGAACAAGAGCCCAAACCTGAAGGTACTATAGCCCAACTTTCTAGTTTTCAAAAGGTTGATTCCTTCAAGGTACGTGGTGTCATTAATGGACAGCGATTTATTACTCTTATTAATACTAGTACCACGCACAACTTCATATATGAAGTGGTAGTTTCTAAGAGGGGAATTAAAACTGAGGAGTTTGAGGTTTTTAAAGCAATGGTTATCGATCTATTTACCCTCACATGCACATGAAATATCCCTGACTTACGCATCCAGCTTGGGGAGTACGATTTGAGAGATGATTTTTATGTGGTGAGTGTTGGAGATACTGATGTGGTGCTTGGTGTGCATTGGATGCGTACCCTTGGGGAGTTCTATATAAACCTACGAACTATGGAGATGAAGTTTGATTCAGTAGGGAGGCGAATAGTTTTGTGAGGCTTGTTTGATGGAGGAGTGAGGGTAATTTTCCTCAAGAGGATGGAAATATTATTTCATCATGATCAGGTGGAGTGGACAGTAGAGTGCCTCATAATGCCCAACATTGCAGAACATTAGAAGAATGACTACCATCCTAATATATAGAATCTTTTGAGTAAGCATTCAAAGGAATTTAGTGATATATCCCCAGGGAGACCTCTTGAGAGAGATATTGAGCATATCATTAAGCTCGAATATGGAGCTAATACAATCATAACTACCCCCTATAGACATCCAAAATTTCATAAGGATGATATAGAGAAGGCAATTAAGGAGCTAATTGATATGGGTCACATTCGGTTGAGCAAGAGCTCTTTTGCTTCCTTAGTAGTCCTGGTGAAAAGAAATATGGGATAATGAGGATGTGCATAGATTATAGAGCTATGAACAAAAAAAAAATTAAGAATTAGTACCTAATTCCATGTATAGATGAGCTCATTGATGAGCTACAAGGAGCATGCTTCTTCTCTAAGATTGACTTGAGATCAAGTTATCATTAGATCAGGGTTCGGGAGCAAGATGTGGAGAAGACAACCTTTAGGTGTCACTTTGGGCACTTTGAGTTCCTGGTTATACCTTTTGGCTTGACTAATGATCCAACCACTTTTTAGTCTTGTATGAATAGGACATTCAGTAGGTAGCTCAAGAAATCAGTCCTGATATTCTTTGATGATGTTCTTGTCTATAGTAGATCTTGGGAGGAGCATTTGAGACACCTTGAGGAGGTGTTGAGTATTCTTCAGCAAGAGTCTTTCTACGCTAAGGAGTCTAGATGTAATTTTGGGCTAACTGAGTTACTTTACCTTGGACACATTATTAGCTTAGAGGGATTTCATGTTGATCCTGAAAAGATCAAGGCAATTATGGATTGGCCTACACCAACAAACCTCACTCATCTTAAGGGAATTTTTGGTCTGTGTGGATTTTACATGAGATTTGTTAAGGGATTCTCACAGTCGATGGCCCCACTTACATATTTCACCAAGAAGGGGGTATTTGAATGGTCAAAATCAGCGTAGAAGTGTTTTGAGCACTTCAAATAGGTAATGTGTTCATGTCATGTGCTCGCTATGCCTAATTTCTCTAAATCTTTTGAGCTAGAGTGTGATGCTTCGGGTGAGGGGATAGGAGTAGTATTAATGTAGAACAAACATCCCATTGCTTTCGAGAGTAGGAATTTAAGAGGGGTTGAATGGAGTTAATCTATTTATGACAAGGAGATGTTGGCCATTATGCATGCATTGGCCAAGTTCAAGCCCTATCTTGTGGGAGGCAAATTCACTGTCAAAACTGAACACGATAGTTTTAGATATTTTTTGAATCAGATGGATCTTAATGATAGATAGCATAAATGGATCAGTAAACTTCAGGTATATGATTTTAACATTGTTTATGTCAAAGAAAAAAAGAACATAGTTGTTGATGCTATATCCAGGACACCGTATTTATGTTCTTTGACTAAGATAGCAGCAAATTGGAAAGAAGAAATTATGGCTGAATATGGTAAGGATGCATGGGCTACTAGTGTGATTGAGGGATCTTGCATGATGATAGATAACAGTGATGAATGGGTTGATTATGCATAAATATATGATACTTTTGATACCAAACTCAAGGTTTAAGTTGAGAGTTTTGAAATGTTTTTATAATGATCCAATGTTGGTCATACATAGTTCTTTAAGTCATACAGGAGGGTTAGAGAAATGTTTTCTTGGAAAGGACTTAAGAACAAGGTTCTCCAGTATGTTCGAGAGTGTAGCATTTGTCAACAAAATAAAGATGAGCACTCTTACCCAACTGGTTTATTGCAACCCTTACCGATTTCTAATCAAAAATGGGAAGGAATCTCTATGAATTTCATCACTGGTTTGCCTAAGGTACAAGGCAAAGATTGCATTTATGTTTTGGTTGACCTAATCACCAAATTTGCTCACTTTTTTGCTATTTCAAAGGCATATATAGTAGCACAAGTGGCAAATCTATTCTTTAGAGAGGTGTTCAGATTACGTGGGATGCCTAATACAATTGTTAGTGATAGGGACAGCAAGGTCATGAGCTTGTTTTGGTAGGAGCTTTTTAGATTGAGCATAACTGAGCTCACCCCCAGCACTAGTTACCACGCACAAACAAATGGGCAAACAAAGATAGTTAATAAATGGGTGGAAGGGTATCTCAGGAATTACATTTTAGTGTAGCATAAGGCTTGGATTAAATGGTTGCACCTTGGTGAGTTTTGTTATAATATCACTTACCACATGTTTATTGGGATATCACCATTCATGTCTGTGTATGGGTATGAAGCCCCTAGCTTCATGGATTTGCTTCTTGGGGATAGTAGAGTGTCGAGGGCTAGAGATTTGTTGTAGGACAGCTAGGATATCATGAAATATTTGAAGGATAATTTACAGTAGACATAGAATCAGCAAAAGATATATGATTATCAACATCATGTAGAGTGCAATTTTGATGTTGGTGACTTGGTTTATTTGAGATTGCAGCAATACAGGCAGTCCACTCTCAAGAAGAGTGGAAAGGAGAAGCTTAAGCCATGTTTCTATGGACCATTTAGGATCTTTAGAGATATTAGAGAAGTGACATACGAGTTGGAGTTATTGGCTGACGGTATGGTACATAATGTTTTCCATGTATCATGCCTTAAGAAGGCATTGGGTGGAAATGTGGTTCCTTCTTCTGAGCTGCCACCACTTGATGAAGAAGGGAAACTTGTTTTAGTTCCAAAGGTCATCATTGACACAGAGAGCGTACCTTTATGAGGAGAGTGATCAGGGATTTTTTGATAAAATGGAGGAACTTATCGGTCGAGGATGCTACTTGGGAGAGTGAACAAATTCTATAGCGTCTAGAGTTACAATTTCTTGAGGACAAGCAATTTTGGGGAGGGAGAATTGTAATGTCCCCTCTCTAAGCAGTTATCAACATTCTTGTGGATTATCCTACTACTAGGTTCTCGTAGGCTAGTGGAGGTGATTGGGAACCCTATTGGGGTTTGGTTCTTTGAGTTTTGTGCTTTGCCAACTTTCTTCTACCTTTTTCTAGGGTGATTTGGATTTGTTGACCATCACTTTCTATTTTTAGTAACTTACTATTTCTAGTAAGTTGGCTTCTAGTTAGTCAATGGTGATGGTGAGTGGTGTTCCTTGTTTAGAGAGAGTTTATTCTTGTGCTTTTTGATCGTTTGAGTTATCACTTGCTATTTTTAGCTACTTACTATTTCTAGTAAGTATGGGTTTTGGTCATCATCTTGTTATGGGTTTAGAGTGAGCTATGTTTCAAGGTCTATTTTTGCTCAATTGGCTAGTTATCTCTTTTTGGAGGAGGATTATTTAATATTTAATGATTTCCTAAGTTAAATTTAATATTTAACTTATGGCATTATATTAAATAATATAGTTTATTTTCCTAAGTCAAGTGAAATATTTTATTTAAATGAAAAAATGACTTAGGGATTTTCTTAAAGGGGGTTGACTTGGAAAAGTAATATCAAAATATTAAAAAGTCACCTCAACCCTAATTTAGGGCATGGGATTTGGAGATATAAGGAGAATTGGAGCTCATTTTATGATCATCCAGTTTATTTCATATTTTCTCTCTAGCGAGAACTTGTAGCTTAGCAACAGAGTTTTCATGGGTTTGTGAGGATGAAAACCCTTGCAAGGAACATTGATTTCGGATGTGAAAGACCATTCCCTAAGCAATCATCAGTTAATTTCTTTAAGAGGTTGAGATTTGTACTTCATTGGTGATTTTTAGAGTGTTTTTTATTGCTTCAGCATAGGGTTTGAGAGAGGGTTTTTGGTTTGCAGACCAGACCTAAGTGTTGAATGCCATATTTGTTGTTTGGAGACTATTTTTGTTGATATTTCCTTCATTTTGGGTTGTTGTTTGTGGTGTCAACTTCAACTTATCCATTTATTGTACTTAATCTTTGTAATCAGCAAATCGGGTAGTTGATCTTGTGCTCCTCTTGGTAATAGAATAAAAAAATCCATGCATGTTGTTGGAGATTCATTATTTTATTATGAGAATTCATGAATATTGATTTAATGAATTTTTAAGTATTTGGGTTTGTTGCTTGCTTCTATATTTTATTATGTTATCATATTGGTTTTCCATATGAAATTTATAAAAAAAAAATTGCAGACTGGGGGGTGGGTTATTACATGTTTCTCCCATGAGAAATATGAAGTTTTAGATCTCGCATGTGTGTGAGGAGATAAAAAAATCTATGTAAGTAGAAAGGTCAAGGGTTGTGAATGTGAAGAGTCTCATATCCATGTGTGTATATATTGAAGATAAAGCAATGTAATCTATGAAGCAGTGAGATATTAAAATATTCATCAATAATATTATTCAATAAGTGTGATATTGAATGTATGCATTTGTGTGAATATTTTATTGATCTTGTGGAAAATATAGTTGAATTGCTAAAAATATTCACCAACATGTTCATTTTTCCTCTCATTAGCACTCAATAATGTTCTATTAATTTTTTGACCAGAGGGATGTCTTAGTTTAGAATTGATTTTTTTGAGGTTTTTTTTAAAACCTCATTTATCTTTTATGGGTTTTCAAAAAAATCCATTTCCTTCTCTTCTAGCTTTTGATGACCAATAGCAACATTTATGAGAGGATGGATTTCTTGGGCACCATGAAAGAATAAAATAAGAGGCTAAAGTTTTTAAATAGACCCCTAGTGTTAGATAAGTCATGGGTAGACTTCCATTCTTAGCAAATACCACTAAGCCACTTGATAAAGTTGTAGAAATTTTCAGGCAATATTTTTGCTATATAACCATGAGAGGAGGGTCTGATTGGTTACATTTGACAAAATGGTTGTGTAGGGCAAACTATAATAGATATAGACAAACCATTAATGTTTTTGGATTGCAAAATTTTAGGGGAGGTCATATTCAGCATTTTTTTCGTTTTACCTCTAAGTACTCCCAATTTGTGTTTTACAAAAATGCTTATTTCCCTCCAAAATTTAATTTTTTAAATTTAAAACATGGAATATTCTATAGAATATTCCTTGCTTTGGGTGAGAAAAGGAATGATTGGGTATGCTTGCATCATGCTAACACATGATTGTGTAATGTGTATGAGAATAGAATTGGCTTAGTGTTGTTTGCATAATAATTATTTTAATTTACCTTTACATTCCAAGCCATGTGCCTGGGAAGGCAATTAGCATACTTTGTGTTAGAGTGTTTCCCAAGGGAGGTCTCAAGATCAAACCTGCCCCCTCTCTTTTTACATTGATGTTATTAAAATTTATACCTTCACTTATGATAATGTAGGCATATATGATGAAGTGGCACCCTCATATGACATGGATAATGATGTGTTTGATGATATGGGATCTCTTTTCCTCAAGAGTGATGATATGGCAAGGCCATACAGATACCACATGTTAGTCTATATTGCTAACGTGACATGAATCCTAAGGTAACACATGGTGTCCATACAACTAAGTTTGTAGGTACATACATCTTGAGGTGACACATGGTAGTCTATACAACCAAGTTGGTACTAGGAATATGCATCTTGAGGCAACATGTGGTAGTCTCTACAACTGACAATGTGGTTTGTATAAGTGAATTGGTAGGAAATGCATAAATTTGAGGTAACACGTGCTAGCTAAGGTGGCATTCTATAAATGTGACATAGGGTAAAATGTGGTAGCTTTTGAGGTAGTTGATATGGTAGTCCTTGCTGATTGTATAAAAATAAGTGTTTTTTTACTAAGCATAACAAATATAGAATAGGGGTTATTCTCTTCCAAGCTTGGAAAAGACATCCTTCCAAATTTTCAAGTGTGTGAAAAGAATAAAAATCAAGCACTCCATCTAGGGAGTTTTAATGATAAAAAAACAACAAGACCATTTTTATCCATGGGTTCTGAAAAGCATTACATCATGAATATTACTTCTTCATTATATAAAGGACAATATTAAAAATATATATGAAAAGAAAAATTATCTTATGATTTTATTATTATATGGAAATAAAAGTGCATGACATCACCCATTGGAAAGAATTTGGAGTAGAAGCCTTTTTACATCTACACCTTTCAATATAACATATTTTTCATTATTGGCTATACCACAACTATATAGTCATCTTATTTATGTTTAGATGACTTTATGGCATTAACTTGTATAGTTGGACAAATACCCAAATCCTTTGAAAGTAAATACCTTCATGTTTATAAATCCATATTATTGTATGATAGGTTATTTGTTGGTTGATCAAACATGTGTACTATTATGTTGAGATTTATTTTTGTAGGTTATAACTTGTATGGTGAACATGACGAAGGTTAACAAATGCATAGTTAGAGATATATTTGCTTTGTATCCTTTATATTGTTTAATATGTGTGGTTAATGGTTGGATGGTATGCACAACAAATCCTATTTCTTTTTTAATAAGTTATGTGTGCCTTATATTGGTAGCCACTTTTTATCAATGTAACAAAATATTATGTTGGTGTCAAGTTAATTAAATCATAAGCAACTTTCCTTTTTATCAAAGATATTCTTTATTTTCCTTTGTATTATAGATACTCTTCATCTTTCTCAAACTACTAAGTTTCCACAATCAATTCTTTGATTTCATTTTCCTTCAAAGATAAAATATCACTCAGCTAGTTGCCTTCTAAAGTTTGAATTTTGCCAAGACAAAGATAAACATTGCAAATGGCTGAAGTATCTTTTACCCAATTTTATTTTCTATAAATATTTGACTATAATGATTTGTCAAATATTTAATAGCTCTTTTTTAAGAGTCTTATTCATACCCCTAATATTCCAACATATCATTTTCAATATCACATTTTGTTTTTATTTGTAGGCTTAGCCCTACTTATTTTGAACACTTGTAATATTGATTTTTCTTCCCATATTAATATCCCTCTCAGTTTCCTTTTGTCTTTGTTTTTTCTTCTTGGGTCTTTCTCCTTTTTTCTTTCCCACCAACATCTTCATCTTCAACAATCACTTCTATTTTCACACTATTTATAGTGAGGTTTGTCATCTATAGGTTTATATTGTTTTAAAGAATCTAAAGTACAAAGAACAACTTCAAAAACACTTTTTCTTTATGTTGTCCTAAAAACCCTAAATTACTATGGATATACTCCATCTTCATTTCTTAATTATTTTATTCTTGAAACCCTAAATTGCAAGGGATAATGTCTATAGTATTTTCATTTCTATTGCCAAGAGGGGATTTTATATTACTTGAGAAAAAAGAAGATGATTTACCTAGAATAAACTTCTTCTCCTTTGTTTTAATTTTTTTATCCACATCTCCTTTTGCACCTTTGATTCCTTTTGAATTTGAACTTGCATGTTGTACTTTCTTATCCCTTGTATCCTTCTTTGTTTTCTTTAACGATTGCTCTAAGTGAGCTATGGTGGCTTTTACCATATGATGCTATAGATAGGCTATCTTTATCTTTTATTTTGGAGTACAATATCCTTAATATAATCTAGCTTCTACTACATTATAATTTTCTTCCTCCATCTTGAAGCTTATCTCATGACCAATTTTTGTGTCTCTTTCTTCATCATTTTCACTTCGCAATCTCTTGTTGTGTGTCCAAACTCATTACAATTATGACATCAAAAGACAATGTTTTCATAATCCATTTGTTGATCTCATTCTTTTGATTCATATTTTATCTTAATAGATTGTGGCAAAGGTTTTAAAAAATCCATAACAAACATATATTCGGGTATATACAACATGCTATTGCTCCTTAGTAGTTGGTCTCTCAATAAATTTCCCTAGGATATTTCTAAAATTATTCAAACAATCCTTATTAATAAGTTGATATGGAAGTCCAAACAACCTAACTCACATCAAAATTTTTCATAGTTTTTGTCTTGACATAAAATTCTCACTTTATGGTCTTAAATAAAGGGCATCTCTCCTCCTAAACCATGGACCAGCACCCATTATTTTATCCTTGATTTTTGAACTAGAAAATATGATGAGAAAAAAAACCTTTTAAGAAAAAAATTCACATTGTAATTTGAATTCAACCCCCACTTCCACTTGATACAATTTGAAATCTTCAAAAACCCTAGCCAATATCTATGGAACTTATATATTAACCCTTAGCTTTTAAGAAATGTTATATCATGATCAATCATTTTATTATTGATGATCACTTTTGGTGTAACATCTTCTCCTTGGAATGAACTTGTCAAATAATCATTCTTCCTCTTATATTATACTTAGGCATCAATACTTCCAGCTAAGACATCCTAACTTATAATTAGGGATTTCAAATATAACATTCTTCTATACTATATAGTGAGGTTCACTTCTAATTTACATTCACTTTATTTAAAAATTATTTATTAACTACTAATATATTTATATGTTTAAATTATTTGAAAACAAAAAATACCTCCTAATTAATTTTTTAATTTTAAGACTCCTTTTATTTAATTTCTATATATATATACCTTTAATACTAATAACAAACTACTAAAACCTCAGTATGATATATTAAGACGCATGAGTCTTAAAATAACCAAACAAAACATTAAAAATACTTTTTTAATATCCATAGGGAAGTTAGTTACATCCACAATCCTTTTCTACTACCAAGTAGGGTTCAAATCTTGGGGCTACCCCCAACAACACCTATTCAACCCGATGTGAGGAGGAGCATCGAGGGCTTAGGATTGGTATCATCATTGTCGGGCTAGCACACACTCAAAAACCATAGGTTAGACTACTACCTTTATATAGATAGGCATACCCCCAAGGTTTGAACCTAGGTCTCTTGTTGGTGAGTGCCAAAACTTACCAATCCACCTAGCTCCTGGGGACATTAAAAATGTTACTATATCATATTCTATGATGCTATGCTAGCATGATAAAAAATTATCAAATGCATACCTTCTAATGTGGAGGTGGAAGGTTTGCTACTAATAAATAAATAAATACAAACACCAAATCTATGTTAATAAATACATACACCAAATCTATGCTAAAAAATAAAAGATCTTTTGAATAGGGAATCTCTATAATCCTTGGCCTGCTAGATACAAATGAAGTCAATGGGACCCCAACCTTTAGGGAATCGAACCAAGACAGCCCATTAGTAAGCACTTAACAATTGGCCTATCTCTTTTTGGACAAAAAAGTTAGGATAAAGAGTGGGATTTTATGAAGAGCCTCGATCCCTTCTTACCCGAGTTTGAACTTGAACCTCGTGGATGAAAACCTAAAGAATTATCATTACAGGATCCCTTCCAAAATAAAATTCTAGGGTAAAACACGAGTGTTTGAAAGGGTTCCAGAACCTTCTACCAGGGTTTGAACTTAAGTCTCCCAAATGAAAATCCAAAGACATACCACTCCATTATCCCAAGGACTTGTCACTACAATATCCCTCTTGGAACAAAGTTTTAGGGTAAAGCATTGGTGTTTAAAAGGGTCTCAAAACCTTGTATCAAGATTTGAACTTGAGTCTTGTGGATGAAACTTAAATATATACCACTATAGTCTCCCAAGGACTTACCACTATGATATCCCTCTCGAAACAGAATTTTAGGGTAAAGCATGATGTTTGAAAGGGTCCCAAAACCTTCTACCAAAATTTAAACTTAAATCTCCTAGATGAAAACCCAAAGATATACCACTCCAATATCCCAAAGATATACCACTAGAGTATCTCTCCTAGAACAAAATTTTAGGATAAAACACGGGTGTTTGAAAGGGTCCCAAAACCTTATCCTGAGAATTGAACTTAAATCTCATGGATGAAACTTAAAGATATATCACTACAGTATTCCAAGGACTTACCACTATGATCCACTATGATATTCCTTCCAAGAAATAATTTTAGGGTAAAGCATGAGTGTTTGAAAGGGTCTCGAAACCTTGTATCAAGGTTTGAACTTAAGTTTCTAGATGAAACCCAAAGACATACCACTACAATATCCCTTACAGGACAATAAAAAGAACTTATCACTATGATATCCCTTTCAAGACAAAATTTTAGGGTGAAGTAGGGTGTTTAAAAGGGTCCAAAACCTTGTATCAAGGTTTGAACTGAAAGGGTCCAAAACCTTGTATCAAGGTTTGAACTTAAGTCTCTAAATGAAAACCTAAAGACATACTACTTAAAAGGGGGCAATAAAAAGGACTTACCACTATGATATCCCTTTCAAGACGAAATTTTAGAGTGAAGCAGGGTGTTTGAAAGGGTCCAAAACCTTGTATCAAGGTTTAAAATTAAGTCTCTGAATGAAAACCTAAAGACATACTACTTGAAAGGGTTTAAAACCTAGTATCTAGGTTTGAACTTAAGTCTTTAGTCTTTGAATTAAAACCTAAAGATATACTACTACAGTATTCCTTACGAGACAATATAAATGTTAGGATAAAATGTAGGTTTTTATGAAGAGTCTCAATCCTCTCCTACCAAGGTTTGAACTTGGGTTTCTTACTACCAAGGTTTGAACTTGGGTTTCTTGGATAAAAACCCAAAAAAACTTACCACTATGATATCCTTCAAGACTACATAATAGAAATCTTTGATATACACATTTTTAAGAGTTTTCAAGCAAAAACAAAGAAATATCATTTTAATAATTTCATATAGGTTGTAAATTTATTATAATATTTTTATATATACTCACACATACCTTATAGTGGTTTGAATTTAAGTCTTTTAGATAAAAGATCAAAACCATACCAATGTGATGTTCCACAAGCCAGAACAAAGAAATCTCATTTTAATAATTTCATATAGGTTGCAAGTGTATTATAATATTTATATATATATATATATACTCACACATACCTTATAATAGTTTGAATTTAACTCTTTTAGATGAAAGGTCAAAACCATACCAATGTGATGTTCTATAGAAACAATATTTTGATTTTAATAGTTTAAATATCTTGCTTTTCTTTATTGTTTATTTCTAAATTAGTTTAGTGGCTATTTTTTAAATTTTGTTTTATATTTTCTTTTGATACATTTTAGAAATTTTATTTTATATTTTCTTTTATGCACCTTTGTAATGTGATATTTTATGTCATTGTATGTTTTCTATAATTTAAATTTATTTATTCATAATATTTGAATATTTGATCAATCTGATGCACCTTCTTATGAAATTTAGATATCAACGTGGTTTCCAAAGTTATTACTGTTTAAAATGCTATTTTATTCGTAGTCAACAAAAAATTGCTCAAGTTTCCTTGCTAAATGGAAACTTCATTTAACTTTGCAATTGTTTTTGTTTTTAGTAGTATGTCAAGGCTTTTCACTTTAATATAATTTAAAAAATTTGTTTGTTTTTTTTTTTTTTTGGTTTTGTTGATTTTCTTGTGTTAATCTATTTAATGTTAGTAATATTTTGACATATATAAGTTTTGTTATAGAAGAAATATTAAATATTTTTATTATATTTAACATAATTTAAAAAAAAAAATTGTACTATTTATAAGCAAGTAAGAAGGTTACATCATCGATTTTTACAAATAAATAGGGTTTTCATCCAAAATATTATAAAATAGCAACAATTATATCTTAAATGCATTATGTTAATACAAGGAAAGAGTTCTAAGTCACTACATAGATGAATTAGAGTTGTATCGATATGGAGTATACAGTAGAGATATTCCCTAGTTTTCTTCGACCACCATAGAAGAGGATTTTCATAACAAGTCAGATCCTTGCAATCTAAATCTCAATTTGTCATAGCATCTACAATTTTATTTTGTTCTTGGGGAGCATGAAGAAACTCTACTATTTTGAATCTATATTGAAGCACATGTATCTTGTCAATCACCCTTTGTAACTTCTAATCCTAAGAGGAGGTCCTAGTGGAAGCTTTCATTTGATTAATGGTTACTTGTGAGTTTGATTCAACCTATACTACAGACCATCCATCCTTAGCAACTTCTTTAAGACCATGAAGGATAGCACACGTTTCTACTATATTGTTAGGAAGTACACCAATATTCTCTTCAAAAATAAAGGTATGAGTACCATATGAGAGTCTTCCTATGCCTCTCATGCTTGCCCTTCCTAGATTGCATCTTAACACACCATTAGGGATGATCTTCCACATACCTCTGGGAGGGGCTTTCCATGGTCCATCCCTCTAAATAGTAGGTCAAGGACTTTGTGGGTACCTACATCTCCATTCACCTAGAGGGAGTTGAAGCCTTAAGAGTAAATTGTGCCACTATTGAGATACCATGGAGGGGGGATTCAAAGTATGTAGGGTAGTTTCCTTGATATTGGTTGTAGTATTTTCCCAAATATGTTGGGTATTATGGTGAGTTGCTTTAAAAATTCTTTTATTCCTTTCTTTCCATAGATTCCAAAGCAATAGAGAGATGCTAACCAAGGCCATATGTTTCATCAAGTTGTCCAATCCATTCACCCTAGGCCAAGTCCTCCATGCCTACTCGAGGGAGGTGAATTGAAGGAATTTTAGATCTAAAAAGGTTTTCAACCATTTCCATTATTGAATAGTTAGGGGACAAGAAAAAATGTGGTCCCAAATCTTGTTCTCTACACAACAGAGCTCATGTCTGAGGGGACAAAAATTTACTTGTTTAGCTTAGAAGAGATTTTTAAGGGTGTCATATCTTTGCAAAGGGTTATCTAATTCAGCTTATTCTTGGACCAATTTATGTAGAATTTGAAGAGCTTTAAAATAAGTCATCATATGAAGGAATTCATGTAATACTAAGGAATATACGATCATGTGAAGTTATCCATCCAAAACAAGGGCAATGATTTTCAAGTTGCAAAAAATAAAATTGCAAATATCTATCAGCTAGGGTTCAAATGGTAGGAGGAGCAATGGAGAGCTAGGGCTTCACTGAGGCAAGATATTCTATTTGGACATAGAAGTTTTTAGCTAAGTTTATTTTTCCCTTCTTTATCTAAGGAATTTTGCATGCAAATTATTATTATTATTTTATCAAATATTATATCCGCTATAGGATATTCTAGTAAATTTTAGTAAATTTTGAGTTTTAATTTCTTTTCCATGGGACGATTTATAGCTAAATCCTTAGAATAATTTCTAGTAGTAGAGGTTAGTGAGCGTACCATGGAGGATAAATCCTTGTTGCTCCAATATAGGGCAGTTTTTTGTAAATTTAATGGGTATTGACTAGGTGCTTTAGCCTTGAGAAAATGAATTGATAGGAGTTGGAAGTCTCCAAGAGTGATTCTATCTTTTCTTCCCAAAGGTTTCTTCCTAGCCATTTTTTTTCGAGGGAAGAAAGATATATAATTCTAAAAGGGGGTCCTTGGTTTGTGGGAAGAGCAAGACTCTTCCTCACCCACTGGTATTAAGAATTTTCACCTAAAAATGTAAATCTATCTCTAGTACTAGTATGGGTTAGGATGTATGGGTTTCCCATTAAATTTTAGGATATGGATACCTTCAAGGTAATAGAAAACACTCTAGGATAATTCCTTGAGATTTCAAAAACTACAAAAGATGGATTCTTGGCTATTTATGCTCAGATATTGGTCATGATTGATATAAGTAAAGCTTTACCATAATCAATCATTCTTAAGTATGGAAATAAGATATGGATCCAAACCATAGATTATAAAAATATATCTTTTAGATGTAGAAGATGTCATGTGGAGCATATTGACAGAACATGCCCTAAGAAGAGTCTAGCATAATCAATGTAGAAAACCGTAAGAGAAATTTATAAATGGATATGGATGAGGATGGTTTTCAACTTCTAAAAAATAGATCTAAACAAATGAAAGAAAATAAATAATGGAGACCAATAAAGAATGATATTAGAATAAATACCAACTCTTTTTAGGCTTATGAAGAAAAAGTAGATCAAAACTTAGAGGACACGGTACAACAAGTTCAACATATTAACAAGGAACCATCTATTTAGTATAATCCTGATTTAGGGATGAACATTCTCGATGAACCTAAGGAATGTGTCTCATAATATTTTGAAGACTCTCTTGAAGTACCATGCACCATTCAAGAGAATAAAATTGGTAAATAAAATGCAATGTTAAATGTTAATATCTCTACCATTAATAAAACATCAAAAAATCAGCAGGACAAGTCAAAAACTTTTGTAATAGAGTGAGGAGAAAATAAATCTAATGAAAAAGAAAATTGTAAAATAATATTGATAAATAGAATAATAATACCTAATTCTTATATATCCTAGGTAAAAAGAGGAAAATACTCAAATTATCAAGCTAGATCCAAGGAAGTAAGAGCAAACATAAAGGAACACAAACTAAGTTGGTTAAACTTCTCTTTACCAAATAACAAAACGATATTGGTAATTCACAGGAAAAGCCAATAGCCCCTAATGAGACATGATTACCATATCATGGAATATAAGAGGTGCTAATGCCCCCTCAAAGCAAATGTGTATCAGGGACCTTTTTTTAAGTAATAACCCTGATATTCTTTGTATCCAAGAAACTAAAATGACAAAAGATGGAGTTTCAAAAACTATGAAAGCGATATGAGAAATATGTGAATGGGATGTTGTGGATTTTTATAGAGTGACAAGGGAAATTTTAACTTGTTGGAATCCTATTAGAACCTATGTAACCATTCATAAAACTAGGCATTGGATAGCCTCTTTAGTCACATTCTACTTTGAAGATATTTGTTTCATCCTTATCAATGTCTAGAGACCTACAACTCAATCAGGAAGATTAAAATTTTAGAGTGGGATTGAAGCCTTTATGAGAAGTAAAGACCAAGAAACCCAATTCATGATCATAGGAGATTTTAATGCCATAACCAAGTTGGATCAAAAATTTGGAGGAATTCAGAAATTAACCCAGAGTATGAGATATTTCTCAACTTTATTTAAAATAATAATCTATGGGAAGTTGAGTTTGAATAATATAACTATACATGGACCAACAACAAGAGAGGCCAAAACCTAATAGCAAAACAATTAGATGAAATGCATACTCTTAGATCATTGGCTAAATGAAGGGATTTGTGCTAAAACTACTACCTTTACAAGGATTGGTTCAAATCATTGGTCAATAAGAGTTAAAATGGTGGTAAGTGAATTCAAAAAAATATCATATCTTAAATGCGAGAAGATGTGGGAAGAAATTCCTCAATTTGTTAATATGATAGCACAAATGTTGAATCCTTCAAGAAATGATGGGTTGTATAGACTTCTAAAATAAATTAAAGCAATGACATCTAGATTAAAAGAATGGAACTAGAATGCTTTTGAAAACATTTTTTAGAAGAAAGAAGAACTAAAATATAAACTTTAAAAATTCTAAAAAGGTGATCATAATAGTTGAATATTAGAATCAAATGTTGTTCTATCAGTAAGAACATTAGAAACCTGAAAATTTTTTTATGGCGAGTGGTTCAATGGGATGTGATGCTAGTTTCGAGTCCTGACAAAATCCTAGCACAAAGGATATTGATCATGGATCAAGAGAATAGTTGTAGGTGGGAAACAAGGATGGCAGACACATGACCTTTGACCTTGGAGTCCAATCTTGGGTAAACATTCTAAAGGGCAAGCAGAATATGAATAATTTATATTTTAAATTATAATCACTTGTATGAAGACTTGATACTGAACTCTTTGGCAGACATGGATGTTGTGCAAGGGGATCTTGTGCTAGCTGAAAATATTTTTGGTGTCTGGCTTGAGTTAAATGCTTGTGAAGCTGAATTATGAGAAGGATCAGGATAGGATTCTTCAAGGGTGACCTTGGTGTTGTGTTCAGAGGGATATTTTTGAGAAAATGGGAACCATATTTTGATCCAAACACTCAAAGTATTGTTGAAGTGCCAGTCTGGGTTAGGCTTCTGGACCTTCCCCTCCATTTATGGCATGAAGATATTCTTGTTGGCATTGCTTGAGAAATTGAGTATTTGATTACGATATATCCAGTAACCCTAGCTCGATATAGGTTGATTTTTCTAGAATGTGTGTGAATGAAAATATGGAAAGGTATTTCCTGAAGTCGATTGAGATTGAATCAAAGCATGGAATTTAGACACAACCTTTAAAATACAATAAAATTACAGCTAAATGCTCTTTATGTAAGAAGGTTAGACACTCCAACTTCAATTATACCATAGAAAAGAAAGAAAACCAAGGTAAAAAGACATGAAAATGTAAACAAAACCAAAACCCTTATCCTTCTAAGAAGGAGGGACAACCAGAGACAGGTATCAATTTGGCAAAAAAGACTCAAACTGAGGCTCCAGCAAAAGGAGGGATTGCTCTCAAAGAAGGTGAGTTTTAAGAAGAAGATATTGAGGTAAATGAACCTTCTATGAAGGATAATGTGATTGTTGGAAAAAATTCTTTTAGTTGTTTACAATATTTAGAAAATGAAACAACCTGAGTGGATGATTTTTGTGAACATAACGAGGTAAACTTCGAACCCCCCTTTGAGGAACCAGTTTGAATGGAAGGAAACAAAGCAAATCTAAGTATCATCCCCTGATATCTTGAGAAAAATAGAAATTATAGTAAAACCAAGAGGGGAGAGTAGTAATCCACATAGGATTACAAGAATCCAGAAGAAAAAGAAAGTAGATGTTGGATCAGTTTCTTACATGGGAAGACTACCGAAGGTAAAATTCAAATGGAAGGATATGGCCATTAAGATGGTAAATGGAACTCAAGAGATCCTTAAATTTGGGGGGAAGAAAAACCATTTGAAATCTAAATAATATCTTAGAACATTAGGTGGTTGAATTCCCCCTCAAAACGAATGGTTTTTACTTTAATAAAGGATTGTCAATTAGATATGATTTTATTGCATGAGACTAAAATGGATCTTCAAAATTCAAAAAAATAAAACATGTTATTTAGAAGGAGACTGAATGCTTGGTGAGTCCAAAAAATGGGCTCTCGAGTGGTCTTATGTGCCTATAGAATAAAAAAAAATGAAGGAAGACATATAACTAGCAATAGTAATTTCATTTCCTTGTTTTGTCATAATTTGGAGTCAAAATAGAGTTGGATACTAATGAATGCTTATAATCTAAAATTTGTGATGGGAAGAAGACAACTATAGTCAGAGTTATGTCAACTCAGATCAATATTCAAGGTTATCCCTTGGGTCCTAGCTAGGGACTTCAACTCTTCGTTGTATCCATCTGACAAGAAATGGGGATCTCCTATCCCTTTCAAAGAAATGCAATAATTTGAAACTTTTTTGAATGACAATGAACTCATGGACATAGATCTTAGAAGAATGAAGTATACATGGAGTAATAGAAGGCTTAGAGATCAGTTAATTCAAATAAGGTTAGACCATTTTCTAGTTTCTCAAGAAGATCTTGTGGCTTTTAGGGATAACTCCTACAACCCTTCCAAAAATAGGATTTGACTATAATCCAATAATTTGGGAGGTCAAGAATAAGAAGAAATAGTTTAAGAGTCCTTTTTATTTTGAACTAATGTGAATGTGACATGAGAACTTAGAATATAGAATAGAGGTATGGTGGAAGAAAGACTTTTTGGGGCCTGTGATCACCCAAGTAGCCTATAAATTAAGATTTATCAAACAAAATCTTAGATCTTATAATAGAATAGTTTTTGGGCACCTATTCTCATATATTTTGGAAATTAAATAGAATTTGGAGAAATGTAATAAGAATATTAGTAAAATGGGGTTGGATGAGCAGCTAAGGATGTCTAAATGAAAGCTTCTATTGGATTATCATAATATTCTTACCTGCAAGGAAGTTTTTGGAAACAAAAGTCTAGGTTAACATGGCTCAAGGAGGGTGACAATAACACAAAATTCTTTCATATATCTACCTTGATACATAGGGGAAGTAATAAAATTAAAGGTTTGGTGGAGGAAGATGGTATTTTTGCTAACGAAATTGAGGATATCTAAATTGAAGCAGTAAGATTCTTCTCAGACTTGCTCGGATCAGTAGTGATTTTGAATGAGGATGCTAAAAGAAAACTTCTTAATATCATTCCCTCATTGGTTACAGAGCAGTTGAACACTTATCTCATAATCTCTTTTATTGAAAAGGATATTAAGAAGGCATATTTTGGTTTAGGATGGAATAAATCCCCAGGGTCAAATGGTTTTCCTATGGCATTTTTCCACAAATTTTAGAACATTGTAGGATCTGATATTACAAAGGTTGTTATGGAAGTACAAAGATCTCTTTACTTACCGAGGGATGTGGAATCAACCTTTCTAGCTCTCATTCCAAATATTGCAGGAGCTAGAGACCTAAAGGATTTCAAACCTATAAGTTTATGTAACACTTTATACAAAATTTTGTCAAAAACTATTGCCAACAAGATGAAAGTGGTTTTGCCTTTCATCATTGTTGGCCAACAAGGTGGCTTTGTTAAAGGTCATCAAATATTGGATGGCATTATAACCATTCATGAGGTTATCCACTCGATGGAGAAAAGTGAAATGGCATGGATGCTTTTGAAATTGGATATGATAAAGCTTATCATAGAGTTTCATGGGATTTCTTGTCCAAGATTTTGCTAAAATTTGGTTTTCAAGATATATGGGTGGGGCTAATCAAAAAATGTGTTTCCTTAACAATGTTATCTATTTTTATCAATGGTGCTCCAATAAGATACATCAATAACAGTCAGGGGCTACACCAGGGTGACCCTCTATCACCCTACCTATTCATTATCCTTGTAGAAGCTTTGGGTAGAACCATTTTGGTTATAGTGGGGGAAGGACAAGTGGGAGGTTTCAAACTAGCATCTACATCAGACCCCATTTCACATTAACAATTTGTTGATGATACCAATCTCAAAATCCTCAATCCCATAAGAGAAGGAGCTAAATATTATTCTAGACTTGTATGAAGCAACATGTTAGGACCCTCCTTGAAGAATTGTACCAAGCAATATGATCTTCTCATTAATCTTCAGATATAGAAACATACATGCGGTTACAAACTGTTCTAACCACTTAGGTGGTTAGAAACCAGAATTGGAGAGCGCCTACGAGCGCTTCTTTTAACATGCCAAGAATGGAATATGAATTTATGCTAACATCCCCCCTTATTACATTATTGGCAAATCCCAATTGTATTCCGAAACTTTTCATATTTGATGCGTCCAAGTGCTTTGGTAAAGATATCTGCAACTTGAGCATCAGTAGGAATGTAGTGAAGCTGTATATGGTGCTTTGGAACTTCATCTCGTATAAAATGACATCTGGTATCAACATGTTTGGTACGTTCATGAAAAATTGGATTTTTTACAAGATTCAAAACACCTTGGTTGTCGCAAAACAAATGAAGAGGAAGATTCTTTGGAAGGCCCATGTTTGTAAGAATGCGACTTAACCACATGATCTCACAGACTGCTTCACTGGCTGCACGATATTCTGCTTACGTAGAAGATAGAGCAACCACATGCTGCTTCTTACTGTGCCATGAGATAGGTCCAGATCCTAGATGGAAAACATACCCGGAGGTGGATTTACGATCATCAAGGGATCCAGCAAAATCTGAGTCTGTGTATCCCAGTAAGAAGAATTTATTATTCTGTCTATACTCCAGACCATAATTTGTAGTACCGTGAACATAATGAAGAACTCTTTTTGCTGCTTTCCAGTGACTCACTTTAGGCTCTTGCATGAACCTTGAAAGATATCCTACAGCAAAACTGAGATCTGGTCTGGTATTTGTCAGATATAGGAGACTCCCAATCAATCGGCGATAGAGAGTACCATCTACCCGAGGTGACTCATCATATCGAGATAACTTAAGTCCTTGCTCCATTGGAGTTGCTTTTGACTTACAATTAGTCATCCGATATTTTTCTACTAAAGTCTTGGCATATTTCTTCTGTGTTACTCTAATATGAAACTTTTGTTGAGTAACTTCTAAACCAAGACAATAGTGTAGAAGTCCTAGATCTGTCATATCAAAAGATTGCTTTAAATCATCCTTTACTAAATCAATCATTTTTTCTAGCTTCCTGTGATGATCGGATCGTCAACATAAAGTACAAGAATCACTATATCAGAACCATTTTTCTTAATATAGAGATTTGCATCTGAAGGACTTCTAATAAAACCATGCTGCACAAGGTGACTGTCTATCTTGATATACCATGCTCGAGGGGCTTGTTTTAAACCATACAGAGATTTGATCAACTTGCACACTTTTTGTTCTTGCCCCTCAACCTCATATCCTTCTGGTTGAGTCATGTATACTTCTTCTTGTAAGTCACCATTTAAGAAGGCACTTTTAACATCCATCTGATGTAATTTCCACCCAAACTGAGCTCCCATGGCACAAAGTACTCTAATGGTAGTCATTTTTGCAGTAGGGGCAAAAGTCTCTTCATAATCTATGCCTTCTTTCTGAGCATATCCCTTTGCAACAAGTCGGGCTTTATGCTTATCAATAGATCCATCTGCCTTATACTTCACTTTGAATACCCATTTGCAGCCGATGGGTTTCTTTCCTGTTGGCAGATTGACTAGTTTCCAAGTATTATTTTTGAGAAGAGAGTTATGTTCTACATCCATAGCCTGTTTCCACTGTGGTTGAGTAAGGGCAGATTTAACCGTTGTGGGTTCATTTGTATTTAATGTAGACATATAAAGTTTTTCTTCATCCTCATCTTCTTCCCTGTCATATTTGGTACTCACTGACAAATCATCAAAGTGTTGACAAAGTTCGTCAACCTCTGAAGTAGATGCTTCTGCTCTCTTCTGTTGTGTCATACTGCGAGTACATGGCCTATCAAGAGATAGATCTGGAAAGGAGTTCAACTTAGCATCTCTCAAAGTGCTAGTATACCATTTTGGAACTTTTTGTTTTGACTTTGGAACTTGAACCTCCTTTTTAGGTTCTGCTTCATCTATGTATACAGTTGTGGATGTGTCTTTTGATGTAGGAGCTTCATCAAATACAACATCTCTACTCACATGTGTCTTCTTGGTCTTAGGATCAATCAATCGATAACCTTTTGAGTACTCATCATAGCCAAGAAAAATACACGGCAGGGTTTTCTCATCCAGCTTCCTTCTTTTCTGTTTTGGAATGTGCATGAATGCTTTACACCCAAACACCTTCAGATGAGAAATGGAAGGTTTCTTATCACTCCATGCTTCTTGTGGAGTCTTCCCTTGTAGAGCACGAGTGGGTGCTCTATTTAAGAGGTATGACGCTGTGTTTACTGCTTCTGCCCAATATTGATCCTCAAGATGTGCTCCTTTTAGCATACATCGAACCATTTCCATAATGGAACGATTTCTTCTTTCTGCAACTCCATTCTGCTGAGGTGTATAGGCTGTAGTCAGTTGTCTTTTGATCCCATGTTCTTTAAGGAACTCTAAAAAATCTTCAGAGGTGTATTCCCCCCCTCGATCTGAGCGGAGGGTTGTTATCAAATATCCCGATTCCTTCTCAACAAGCTTCTTGAACTGTTGGAAAGTGAGAAGTGCTTCTGATTTCAACTGAAGAAAGAAAACCCACATCTTTCGTGAGTAATCATCAACGAATAGTTGAAAATACTTTTTCCCGCCATAGCTGGTTGGCATAGGACCACACAGATCGGTATGTACCAGCTCTAAAGGTTTTGCAGCTCGAGACGAGCTTGCTTCAAAAGGCACTCGATGTTGCTTCCCTGCTAAGCAATCCGAGCAAACTGGCAAGATAGATGAGAGGGGCGGAAGACCTTTCACCATCTCATATTTGTGTAATTCAAGCAAGTATCCAGAACTGAGATGCCCATAACGCCGATGCCAGAGAGAGGTAGCCTCTTTTGTAGTTGCAGCCAAAGCAACATGGGAAGTGGAAATAGCATCGAGGATAAACAAGCCATGTTTGTAAGACCCAGTTGCTACATGTTTACCGTTGTGTGTGATAAAACATCTTTTCTGGCCATTGACAACTCGAAACACAACTTCCATGTTTCTATCCAACATTTGTGTGACTGAAAGCAGATTATTGGCTAATCCTGGAACATAGAGGACCTTTTCAATTTGACAATTACCATCAGGAAGAGACACAAAAATATCCCCTTCTCCTTTTACTTGATAGACCTGATTGTCAGCAATTGTGACTGGCTTACCCTCTTTTTCAACAAACGTATCAAACCAAGATTTATCCCCAGTCATGTGTTTGCTTGCTCCTGAATCAATATACCATACAACATCTATCTGGGAAGACGATGTATGAGTCATGAGTACCTTATGTGCTCGTTCAGAGTCAGAGTCTGAATCGGACTCAGGAGAATGTGAGTCTGAGTTGGATTCAGCATAAGCAACATGGCCTTTAGACTGCTTATGCTTATAGTATTTTTTCTTGTGCTTGCCCTTCTTTTGGGAACCTCTTTCATTTTGTTGCTTGTTTTTGAACCAACATCTGTTGGTGTCATGGTTATTCATATCACAAATTTTGCAATATTTTGTATCTTTTTGTTGAGATTGCTTTCCTTTTCCTTTGGAGGAACCACCTCCTTTTTGAAACTGCCCTTGTTGTTTACCACTCTGTTGTGTGGAGAGAGCATTATCTGGCATGTCATCTTTCTGGACCTGAGTTGCCTCCTCAGTCTGAAGCAAGTTTACCAGTTCCACAAATGAGACTTGTCTTCCAGAAACATTGAGAGAGGTGATCAACATCTTATAGGAACTTGGTAATGCTCTCAAGATAACAGAATTCAAGATATCATCATCCACAGGTTTTCCCATAGCATTCAATTTTGCTTTCAAATCTGCCACTCTACATAGGAATATGTCAACTGTTTCTCCAGAACTCATACTGAGATTATGTAGTTGAGTTTGAAGATGGAGAATAGTGGATTGATTTTTCCCTTCATATACTGTGAGCAAAGCATCCCAAGCTATCTTACTAGTTTTTGCATCACAAATATGAGGCTGCACCTCATCTGTGGTAGCAAGTAAGATAAATACAAGACTCTTCTGGTCTTTCTTATCCCAATCATCTTGATCTGTTCCTGTTGTTTGAGGACGTTTTTCAGTGCCATTCACTACATTCCATAAATCTTCCAACTGAAGTATGGCTTTCATTTTTGTCTTCCATGGAACAAAATTAGGACCTTTCAACAATTGGGAATCTGAGAGATATTTATGAATTGTGGCCATTATGAAGGTTCCTTATATCACCAATTGGTCTCCCTTTCTTTATACCTGCCAGATCATTATATTGTAACCATTCAATATACACCCGCCCTTACGTGAGGGAAACTATAGGTATATAGGAACAAGTATACTACTCAATATGTACTCGCCCTTACGAGAGGGAGACTATAAGTACATATGAGAAGCACAATATATTGACCATAGGCGATACTGAAAGGGCATCGTGTTGTTAATGACACCTACCATAGAAAGTTTTATTCCGCATGCGTGGGGCGTAACTTCCCCTAAACACTTTGGAAAAAAGAGCTTTCGTCAGGATTTACGCCTAACAACAATCACGATGTGGGTATGAAATGAGAAATAAAAAACATGGTTTGCCTTATTTCTCCCCGACGATTTATAGAGAACAAGCTCAGACGTCGTTGTTGCAGCTATATTAGGCGGCGAATACAGTAGTCCAAAGCACGACAGCATTACCTGTAAGTGTGGACCAGAGGTATCTCAAATACCGAACGCTGTTGTGCAATAAATTGCACAAATAGGGTATAAATTTGGGGTCTTATATTTGTAATTTATGATTGATAATGCAAGAAAACAGAATATTTAAATGCAAAAAATAACAATCATAAATGCCCACAAATTTTTAGCACCTATTTTATTCTAGCAAAATTCTGTCTGCCAAATAGCTTGATTTCCCCCCTTTGTCTGACAATTTTGTAAGGAAAAAAAATGGATTTCCCCCCTTTCAAGTTGCAAAGAGAACAAGAAATTTGTTGCAAAAAATACCTTAAAGCTTCCTCCAAAGTATGCAGCCGTCAATGAGAAACAGCCGTCAATGTATGCAGCCGTCAAAAACAAAATGACAGGCGTCAACTAGAATCTGCCGCCGTCACTGTGTCATTCGGGGCGTCAAAAAATCAAAGCCCGCCGTCACTGGGACACGCTGGGCGTCAACCACATGTTCCGCCGTCACCGAAACATGAAATGCGTCAAATTAACAAGTACGGGTGTCAAAAATTCCCCGCAGGGATTGGAACTGGAGACCTTCCGCCAAACAAGAAACAATCTTACCGCCTGAGCCAGAGAGCCCGACGGGAAAGAACTTGCACGCTGGTGATATTGAAAACGTGAGGGCGATGGATTTAGGGAAAAAAAATATATCCCACATGGTCTGTGCGACCGATGTGGGGGGGCTTAAAAACGCCGAAAGCCACTAAAGCTTTCGGTTGCCTTCGGGCAACCACCCCGTCCCCGTCCTTTTGCCTCCCTCCCGCCGAACCATCCACGAGCCACTTGCTTCTGCTGCATTGTCCGTCGATGTCTGGTGTCTGTCGCGCTTCTGTTGTGGTGTCTGTCGCGCTTCTGTTGTCCCAGTCGGTGTCTGGTGTCTGTCGTGCTTCTGTTGTGGTCTGTCGCCCTTGGTCCGTCAGGGTCGTGTCTCCTGTCTTCGGTTGCTTGGTCCGCGTGTCTCCTGTCTTTGGTCTGCTCCTGTCCGTAGCTCTAATGCCATGAAGAATTGTACCAAGCAATATGATCTTCTCATTAATCTTCAGATATAGAAACATACATGCGGTTACAAACTGTTCTAACCACTTAGGTGGTTAGAAACCAGAATTGGAGAGCGCCTACGAGCGCTTCTTTTAACATGCCAAGAATGGAATATGAATTTATGCTAACACTCCTAACATGTCCTAATTACTTATATTATTTATTCATTATATTATAGGGTCACAACCCTTCACTCTTACAACTATTAGACTACGTATTTAAATGCAATCCACATATGATAATAAGACATCATCGAACAAATATATAAATTAAGTCTATTGTGGTTTTTCTACCTTACAATCAAAAAGCGATTCAATATAAAAACGATCCTGCTTCCCGTACCATTTAGTTTCATGCCATCTGGATCAGAGCTAGATCAAGGAGCAAATTCACCATTAAAAAAAATTTCCCACCGCACATTTCAGCCAGTCCACATTCATGAGGATGCAAATAGCATTCACGCTTCATGGATCCGTGTCAAAATCCTTGTAGAAAATTAAACCTTCTCCTAAGGTACAAATTAAGTTGTCTTACACCCAAATTGCTCGACCTTTCACGTGGTGACCGGTGGCTATTTTAAAAAAGCTAAAATCTTCAACGCAACATCAAGGTTTTCGACGTCCGAAACGCAAAGGAAAAAAATTAAAATTATTTTTTTATTTTTTGCTCACCTGTACCAAGTCATATTGATCATTACCTACACCAACCGCAATGGCTGAAGGACGACGATCACTGGATTCCATTCATGAGAAACACGAAAGGCTCACTGAAGAAGTTCAATAGGAAAGAGAGGAGAATACTCGTACCACAAGAGAACTCTTCGAGAAAATATTTGCAATGGATGTTAAACTTGATGCCATCAGTCAAAATCAAGCAACAACACATTCAAATTCAGCCAACCATGGGTCATCAAACCGAGCAATGTTAGGAGGTCCACAAACTTCCATTCTACCACAGACGACCAAATTAGACTTCCCAAAATTTGAAGGAGGAGACCCTACAAACTGGATCTACCGAACAGAGCAATATTTCTCACTAAATCAAATTCCAAAAATGCAAAAAGTGCATATTGCCTCCTTCCACTTGGAAAATGATGCCATCCAATGGTACCAATGGTTCGAGAAAACTAACAACACTCCAACGTGGTCAACCTTTACATAGAATCTATTAGTGCGATTCGGCCCTAGCAAGTTTCAAAGCTTTATAGGGGCCCTCACTAAATTATGCCAAACCACTTCGATAAGCGAATACCAAGCAGAATTTGAAAGGCCAGCTAATCAAACATCCGGATTAGACACTGCCTTCTTTCAAGAATGTTTTGTTAGCAGATTAATAGAAGAAATTCGAATAGGGGTGAAAATGTATAACCCTACAAACATGTTAGAGACCATCGGCTTGGCAAAATTAGTGGAGGATAAAATCAAGGAACGAAATCGGTTCACAAAACCAACTTGGGGGAAACCATCAAACACTTATACCAACCCCAAACCAATGCAAAATGGATGAACCCAAAATTCCTACACAGCCCCCAAAATTAACCCCGCTCTACCAATTAAGCGTCTAAGTTTTGAGGAAATGAAGGAAAGACAAGCTAAGGGTCTTTGCTACCATTGCGATGAGAAATTTGATAGAAATCATAAATGTGCCTCACGAAAATTATATATTCTAGATGCCATAGAGGAAGGGAATTCTACTGAAGAGGAACCTAAACTCAAAGTAGAGGTATTATCCAACACACTTGAAAGTGACGAAGAAAATGCACCAAAGGTTTCCTTCAATGCCCTTGTCGGATTTTTTGCCCCTCAAACAATGCGAGTAAAAGGGTATTTTAAGAAACAAAACCTTACCGTGCTCCTAGATTCTAGTAGCACGCACAATTTTATCGATCCAAAGGTGGCTAAATAAGCAAATTGTTTTATATACCCTTGCAATAACTTCAAAGTGATGATTGGAAACGACAAAAAAATTGCATGCAAAGGAAAATGCAGAAATATAAAACTAACTATGGGGGTTTATAACATGAAAGGCGACATGTACGTCCTACCCCTAGGTGGGTGCGACATTGTACTAGGCATACAATGGTTACGAACCTTGGGCATAGTCCAATGGGAATTTGATGAACTATGGATGAAATTCATAGCAAAGAACCAAACCTATATTATCCAAGGCCTAAAATCAGGACCTTCCCAAATCGTCAGCTCGCATCGAATGGAGAAAATTATCTGAAAAGGAAACAAAGGAATGGTCACCCAGTTATTTTCAATTCAACCTAGTCACAAAGAAGACAAGACACCAGAGTTACAAAAGATTTTAGACCACCATAAGGCGGTTTTCAATGAACCAAAAGGCCTACCTCCACAACGAAGTCATGATCACACTATTCCACTATTTCCAGGGCATCAACCTCCTAATATTAGACCTTATCATTATCCATACCTCCAAAAGACCGAATAGAGAAATTAGTACAAGAGCTTCTTAAGGCAGGAGTCATTAGACCTAGAAAAAGCCCTTACTCCTCTCCAATTATTTTAGTTAGAAAAAATATGGCTCGTGGCGTTTATGTGTAGATTTTTGAGCGCTTAATAAAATGACCATCAAAGATAAATTTCCTATTTCGATCATAGACGAGCTATTAGATGAACTCCACGGGGTAGCTTATTTTTCCAAGTTAGACTTACGATTAGGCTACCACCAAATACGAGTCAATGAAAAGGATATTCCTAAGATGGCCTTTCACACTCATGAAGGGCACTACGAATTCTTGGTGATGCCATTTGGCCTGACCAACGCTCCTTCTACCTTTCAAAGTCTAATGAATAAGGTATTTCACCCTTTTCTTCGTAAATTTATATTAGTTTTATTTGATGACATTTTGATTTATAGCAAAACATGGGAAGAACATTTGGACCATGTTAGAAAAGCATTCCAAATCTTGGAGGAAAATCAACTTTATGCAAAAAGATCAAAGTGTTCCTTTGGAAAACAAGAAATTGAATACTTAGGGCATATTGTCTCAAAGGAAGGAGTTATGGTAGATCCTTCCAAAATCGAGGAGGTGAAAAATTATCCTATTCCAAAAACCTTAAAAGCTCTACGTGGGTTTCTTGGACTAACGGGATATTATAGAAAATTTGTCCAAAATTATAGTAAAATTGATGCTCCTCTAATAGCATTACTTAAGAAAAATGCTTTCAAATGGTCATCTAAAGCGGATGAGGCCTTTATCACCTTGAAAATTGCAATGTGTACCACCCCTGTTCTAGCCATGCCCAACTTTTCTAAACCGTTCGTCATTGAAAGTGACGCTTCAGGAATAGGAATGGGAGTCGTACTCATGCAGGATGAAAGGCCTCTAGCTTTTATAAGCAAAGCATTTTCTCCTAAGAATTCATCTCGCTCTACGTATAAAAAAGAGATGTTGGTGATTGTCCATGCTATTCAACATTATAGGCCTTACCTTATTGGCAAACATTTCATTATACGCACTGACCATCATAGCTTGAAGTATTTTTTGGAACAAAGGACTAATACCCCGAAACAACAAAAATGGGTTACTAAACTTCTTGGCTATGATTATGAAATTACATATAAAAATGGAAAGGACAACATGGCAGTCGATGCACTTTCTAGAAAATTTGAAGATATGCCTCAAGTCCATGCTCTTTCCTCCCTTATTCCTAAATGGGTAGATGAGGTGCATGAAGAATGGATAAATGATCCTACTATCCATGCCTTAATTCAACAACTTCAACATAATCCTAGTATCAAAAATCCATACACTTGGAAGGACAATATATTAAGATACAAAGGGAGGATGGTCCTCACCCCCAATTCAACTTATCGTGAAAAACTTCTTCATGAGTTACATACCTCACCCACTGCAGGCCACTCAGGGTTCTTAAAAACCTATAAAAGAGCCACTACCTCCTTCTATTGGGGAGGAATGAAAAATTACATCAAAAACTTTGTAAAAGAATGTGAAGTTTGTCAAAGACAAAAGAGGGAGACCCTTGCTATTCTAGGATTACTTCAACCTCTTCCTATACCCACCAAAACATGGGCAGATATTTCTATGGACTTTATTGAAGGATTACCAAAATCAAGAGGAAAAACAACCATTTTCGTAGTCGTTGATCGTTTATCTAAATATGCCCATTTTTGTTTCGTGGCTCATCCTTATACCGCTAGCACTATAGCCCACCTCTTCCTAGATAACATCTTTAAATTACATGGTATGCCCTCCACAATTGTTAGTGATCGCGACCCAACTTTCACTAGCACCTTTTGGAAGGAATTGTTCAAATTACAAGGTACTCAACTTCGTATGAGCTCGCTTACCATCCTCAAACCGATGGCCAAACAGAAGTTGTAAATAAATGCTTGGAAACATACCTTCGATGTTTTGTTTCTACTCAACCACTCCATTGGGTAAAGTGGCTTTCACTAACGGAATGGTGGTATAACACTTCATACCATACGTCCATCAAAATGACTCCTTATGAAGCACTATATGGTCAAACACCACCATCCCTCACTTCCTATATTCCAGGGACTACAAAAGTCCATGCGGTGGAAACGAAACTTGCTAATAGAGATGACATACTATGGATCCTAAAAGAGAACCTACACACCGCCCAACATCGCATGAAGCAACAAGCCGATCAACATAGAAGCGAACGTAGTTTCCACGAGGGTGA